>OY282640.1:151414711-152113878 GCA_958299015.1 Tetanocera ferruginea | reverse complement strand
ATGGATGCTTTACAGTACATCAGGATTTTGAGTGAAACCATATAGCCGTACGCAGAATTAAATATGGCACTTCGATGGGTGTTTTAGCAGGATAACGACCCAAAACACACTTCGAAGCGAAGGTAAAATAATGGTTCTGACAAAAACATATCGAAGTTTTAAGCCGGTCATCACAGTCGCCAGACCTTAATCCTAACGAAATTTTATGGCGAGAGGCTAAAGTGACTCTAAGAGACAAACATCCAGATGATCTTCGGAGGTCAATCAAGGACGCATGGGAGAAAATTCCAGCTACTAAGTGCCTTAAACTTGTGAACACGATGCCTAGGCGTTGCTCATTAGTCATGTCGCCATGCATCTTAGTTTTCACGCATTTCTACCTATCGTTTTAGCGCCTGAAAAGGCGTCTCTTATCCCTACTCTTCTGTCGTTATCGCTCCTTGGCGGCACGCGCCATAACCTACTGCAGGATAGCTTTACATTTTGCAGACTTATAATTTTTTAATGATAGATTGGCGATCAACGGTGATTTAATTTACCAACGTCAAAATGAGTTGCTGCTGTATTAAGAACTGAGGATGGGTATGGTATGAGTAGTGTCAGAGATCTTAAGGTACTCTTCAGAGTCTCAAACTTTATCTAGCGATACAGCGGAGAATCCTATGATACGCATATGAAATCCTCAAAAGTTTTCAGGGCAATTATCGAAACTTATACAACAAAATATTGTTTGATAATTTAGTAAGCTAGATGTCTCCAAGCATTTACTTACAATTATAATTAAAATTATATAATATCAAATTTTAACATAGGAGCAATAAAACCTTATCATTGAGCATATCTCTGCTCGCTAGAGTATCTATAAGCGGAAAATTCTTCTGGAAATAATTAGTGAACTAATGTCGGTGGCATTAAAAGAGCCAGTATAAGCAGAAATTAACGACCTGGGTGTAAATTCGATCAAGACCGAACTCGGTCTGTTCACAAAAAGAAGACAAGTAGACAGCTTCACACAGCCGAAACTTAATAGAGTAACTCTGAAGCTGTCCATTAAAGTTACATATCTCGAAACTATACTTGGTAACAAGCTCATTTGGAAATGCAACCCAGAGGAAAGAAGCACTATGCGCCCTTTATGCATGGTAAAAGATCTTCGGTAAGAAATGGAGCTCGCGATCGCACATCATCCACTGGATGTATACAGCGATCGTCAGACCCATTCTTACCTACAATTTTCTGGTGTGGTGAACAACTGTACACAATACGAGCTACCTTGGCTCTCTAACAAAAGTGGAAAGATAAGCCTGCATAGGAGTAACAGGAGCCATTACATCTACGCCACAGGTGAGTGTAGAAATGATCCTACATCTTCTTCCCATAGAAGAGTTTCTTAAGTATTAGGAAACCAATAGCACGATACGTCTTAGTGAGTCACAAGAAAAAAACACCTTCGAACATGCATCTATTATGAATCTCTATTGAACTGAAGAATCAAAGCGAAAAAAATCAATGATGTAGTCGGCATTCCTAGTGTGAAATTTGGAACAAAATACACCACATTCATTCCTATCAGACAAGAATGGGAATATAAAGAACTAGAGTTATAGGAAGATATATAAGATATAAAATATATAGGTTCTAGAGCATGGAACCATACTGTAAACTCCAATTCTACACTGATGGCTACAAAATGAAGTACGGAAAAGGATCACGTGTTCACTATGAAACGTTACAGATCCAAGACCACAAACTCTCTGATCACAGTATTTTTGAGGCAGAGATTTATGCGATTGAAGAAGTTGCAAAATGAAAGATAATATCAAATTTGAGCTCAGACACTTGAAATATAAATAGAACGAATACGCACAGCCTATAAATTTAAAAATATGCTCAAGATTGATTAGAAATTTATAACTTTCCGTCATTTTGGACACCTAACTGGGTTCAATTTTATATAAAATGTATATGCTTTTGTCAAATTTCCACTAAAGGATCTCATTTTTTGAAAAAAATCTACATCTAAAAGTTAGATCTAACAATAAGTATGGACAACCTAAAACTTTTAAAATATGTTCAAGATTTATTAAAATTTGATAACTTTCCGTCATTTTGGGTTCAAGTTTTTTTAAATTTTACATGCCATTAACAAATGTTCACTAAACAATCTTATTTGTTTGAAAAAAAGTCTAAATCCAAGCGTTTTACTCTTTAATTATTCCTTGAAAACTGTTCGCTACCTTGGAAAAGTTCAAAAACCCTTAAAACATGCTCAGAACTAATGGTGACAACTTTTTTCATACTAAAACGGCTAAGTTTTCGTATTGAGAACTATCAATTACGAAATTTTGAGTGGCTTTTATTCACTTCCAGTCAAAAATTTGGAAAATCTGAACCCAAATTCATAAAAAGTAAATTTTTTCCCGTCAAGCGTCAAACGAAATTATCTAAGCCAAGTGTGAACACTTTTGTATAATTTCGAAATTATCTCACAAAATTACCTAATTTGATCTCAGTGTGAACATAAGCTGTGTTTTTTATCAAGCGAGTAGTTAAAAAACGACCGCTTATCATATGTATACTCGCTTAAATAACACAGGAAACTGTTACTCGCTTAAAAGTTTGCCGAGCAAACGAAAAAAAATGCTTCCAAGTTATGTTTCAATAATTGTATAAATATCCTACAAAGGTGGCAACTATATCTGATTGATAGTCAATAGTGATGTATGAAATGAACATTTTTTGTACCAAATACTTTTCACGAAATACTCATAATTTGCTTTAGATCAATATTTCAATAATAATACATAATAATTTAACAGGTAAGATAAACAAAATTTATCAAATATACTCATTATGTAAAACTATGTTGTTTGCTTAAGCTTTTAGCACTGAAAATCTTTTGAGTATCGGGTTTGTTTTCAGAACCGAGTCTCCAATTCTTAAAATCAGAAAATTTATGCATCACTAATTGTCAGAACTTTGATACTTAAAATAAATTTGTCAAAAATTGTTTACAAAAATTTGATCAGAACATAAACAACGTTTTTGACTTTTCAGAAAATGCTTCCAAGTATTAAAAAAATTCTTAAGCGAGTAAGCAGTCGTTTTTTGACTACTCGCTTGGTAAAAAACACAGCTATAGTATAAGAAAACATATTTGACTACAGAAAATGATATTTTGTTCAAGCTTTGTAAACGAAAACTCAATCGACTAACTAGTCGAGTTCGCTTGGAAATAATTGGGTTAAAGAAGGCATGATTGAAGACTTTGTGCACCGTGGTCTCAATGAAATTAAAGTAACAAATCTTAAATAAAACTGAATTTAGCTTACACATGTTCTCAGAATCGATTAAATAGGTCAGAAGCTTCATTTGTATGGCAGTGCCACAACAAAGACATTTTTATCAGTTTCTTCAAGTAAAAAATGTTAATAAAAAATATCAGTAACAGTCTGCAAAAGGCCGTAAACCCGATTATATAATTTAAGAGAAATATTATTAAATATTACTGATAAGGCACCCATAATATATTATTACTTGTTATATTAGCAATAAGGTAGAACACATTCATCATTTCACTTAGATAAGTCTTAACCATAATGATAGTGCGTTCGTGTTTTTGTTTTTATAACTTTTTTTTACTACTTTCCTGTCAATTTAATTTATATATTTTCAGTATATATTACTTAGCACAAGCTTTATTTTGCTAAAATAAATAAGATTGTGTCAAAAAACTATTTAGAAATAAGCTATAAGTGACAGTTCTACATAAGAATTTACATTTTTATTACTATTTTATGGGCTTGAAGAAATATTTCAACATTTCATTTGGCTAGCACTAGAATGGATACACTCGTTTTTCGGGTTTTCGAGAAACCTTTTTTTAATTAAAGTTTTATTAATAAAATACTTTGAATAAACCGTTTCAAGTACCCAGATTTATTCATCTGAAACTCATAGAACCAATATGTGAAAATTTAATTTGATGTTAAATATGATTCAGCTCCGTTGGTATGAAGCCAGACCGACCTAAACTCTATTGCATATAGGATATACCAGACTGGTTGTATGAAGCGCAACGTCACTTCTATACTCGTCGTATAGATCGCGAAATTGAGCTTACCGCAGCTAGCACGAAACTCCCCGAAGAGCCAGCCAACGATAGTCCCCTGGGCAAAAAGGTTTTCCACTCGGAAGAGTACTACACAACACTGGCATGAACGAGGTAGTTTTTATAAACATCACCCGTTAAGCACGCTTATCTTGCAGTATATCCAGTAAAAATACTGCCCACTAGTTAATATACAGCTGTGTGCAAAATAATAGTAGCGATATAAGCCAGATGTTTCAAATATCAATATGTGAGGTGGGCGTGTTAGTGGTTGGATGTCGCTCATTTTTCTTACACACCTTATTTTTAACATAGAATACACAAATGTCGAGTTTCAGTTTTGTATCTTTAATATTAGTCTCTTTATAGTTTTCAATTTTGGGGTTGTATGGGAGGTGGGCGTGTTAGTGGGCGAATAACGCCCATTTTTCTAACACACCTCAATTTTGACATAGAATACTTAAATACCGAGTTTCCGTCTTGTAACTTTAATATCTTACTTTTTATAAAAAAAGCTTAAATATCGAATTTCAGCACGATATACCTTCAAAATTGCGGCTACAATCGTGTCCAGAGACAGCCGGACAGACGGACAGACAGACGGACATGGCTAAATCAACTCAGGTGGTAATGCTGATTAAGAATATATATACTTTTCTATACCTACCACGTCTCCTTTTGGATGTTACACACGTCGTGACAAAATTAATATACCCCTTACGCAGTACGCGTGGGGGTATAAAAAAAGTTAAGATTCTTTATGCTTACATTAATTTTAAATTCAATAGCCTTTGTTAGCTATTACAGAAGAACAGCGCCGTGGCATACAGTCAATTAGACTGCAGCCCATAGACCCGCTTCATTTTATGACTTTTTGTTGAAAACTACATTCTTCACTTTTAATCGTGTTCAGATCTGGAGATTAAGCAGGCCACTCTAAAACATCAATCCCGTTGCTTGAAAACCATTGTTTTGGATCATTGTCCTGTAAGAATGTCCATTTGAGTAGCATATTCCACTCAGCATTTTTTTGGCACAGTCTTTGCCACGAACTGTGAGTTATATTCCGTATTTTTCGTCCTTCGTACGTATTGCCTTGATCCAGGCTGCCAAAAAGTATTACTTTGAACTCATCTGTCCACAAAATATTACACCATTTACACAAGGGTCAATCCAAATGCGAACGTGCTAATTTTAAACTATTTGGACGTTTTTTCAGTAAACGAAAGAGACCTTTCTGGGACATCTGCCAAACAAATTTTGCTTCTGAACACTTCTACGTATAGTTGAAGTATGAACTTCAATTGCAAATCTTGCTTTAGCTTGGAAGATGTCAGAAATGGATCATTTCGCACCATTCGCTTCATGCACATAACCTCAAAATTTGAATTTTTGGCTTCCGACTGCGGCAAAATTTGGCTTATTTGTCCATTTTTTGCTATTGACAATCGTTATTGGGAACACCCGAGAACATCTTGTATAAATTTGTACGTTTTACCTTCAGACAATAATTTTTTTAATAGTTTTCTTTTCTCAGAAGTGCAGTGTTTTCCGCGCCCCATTTTGACTTCAATTATTATATTTTTATTATTAAAATAATTGGTATATGTTTAAAAAAATGTACTTGCCAATTTTATAAAAATATCCAATTAAAAATAGCTGAAAATTATTCTTATTGTCCAAGAACGCGTTGCAATACTATTATTTTGCACAGATCTAAAGTAATTCGATTCCCAAAAAAAAACGGGATTTCAATAAACTCGCTAGAAAGGCATAACAACATAAAAGCATTTGTTGATCACGGATATAATGTTGCCACATCATGAGTTTTTTTTTACAGTACTATTTCCAAACAAAAAAAAAACAAATTGGCCATTTCAGCCCTTGAAAGGACTTTGACCGAGCTTTTTATGATCAATTGTGTTGTGTGTGTTATTCAATTTTTGCACACAATTGACCGAGAACTGGACCTACATGTTTTATGCCGACTCCGAACGGCTCATGTTCTCAAGAAGCTTTACATGGCATTATTTACTCTCTGAGGTTTGCCATTGTCTGCAGAGAGGTGGTGACCGATCAGAAAAATTTTTAATTGAAAAAACTTTTCGCCACGGCTGGGGATCGAACCCGGGCTCCGAGCATGCTAAGCCACACACTTAACCTGCATGCCACGGTCACCACACAGTACTATTTCCACCTATCTTAAAATTAATTTTTAAAAAACTTTGATGCACTACTATTTTTTGCACACAGCTGTAAGTCCACTTTCTTGATTTTATAACTTAAAGCAGGGCTTATAAGACATAGAGGACATCATGTAAGACTTGAAATACGTCTTCAATAAATATGTTGAAACGAAGTGGGCCAAGATCACTACCTCGACGTACAACCGACACGAAAACAATCTTCTTGAACAGAATACCCTGAAATTTTACAAATTAGGATCTTTTACAAAAATTCAATTCAACTATGAACCTGAAATACCAAATCTGTTGAGTTTCTTTGTACATTCACATAAATCGTTTGATATTTTTGTACTCAATAATACACTTAAATCATTGACAGATACTCATCAAACTTCAAAGTTCTATTTACAAATTTTAAGTGTAGCAATCCTGAAAACTAAACTATATTGGTTCCAAACTTTATAATGGGGTCGGCCGCTTTTTAAATTGTTGCGAGGAAAAACAACACCGGTATACTAGTGCATACATAGTATATATTTTTTGAGAAACTAAACAAAAATTCTTGGAAAAATTCCAAAAAAAAACTTGAAAAGCTTGTATTTTAAAAATAGAAAATTTCGGAAAATATTAAACAAAATAAAAAAAAATAAATACTATCAACAAACACCAACAAAAACTGCATTCATTTCATCAGATATTCAAAACAAAAACACATAAACTACCCTAAACTGTAGAAGCAAACAAAAAACATGGAAACTACACCCTTTAGAGCTGTACTTAAAACAAGAGCAAACTATGAATTAACGAATTTATAAGAAAAGGTCTGGTATTTGTTATTTTTTTTTTTTTGTTTTACGACACCACCTTCATCGTTGCAGACTGGATTTTTTGTTATTGTTGACCTTAATTTTCACCTTTCCTTACGCATTTTATCAGATTCCCGCTAATTCTTCAATGTTTTTTGTTTTATACACAGAAAAATACACTCAATTTCTAGTGTTGCACGCACTCGCGTCATAGCAATATTCAGATTTATTAGTCGGTGCTAAATAGCGGCATGATAATAGTATCATAAAATTTTAAAAACATATATTAATTAATTTATTGAAGAATTCTTGACGCAATAAAAGCAATGCCTTTTTTAATTTATTTGTGTGGAAATATTTACGTTCACGGTAAATAAGAAATGAAAGTAATCGTAGCGAAGATTGCGCGCTTCATTGCGCTCAGAGAAATTCGGCAAAGCTTGTAATAGTTTGTTCACCCTACATGCCAGCAGATACGGTTCTATTCGTGTAAACATAATAACGTAACGATTTGACTTTGCCAAAGACAAACATTTTTTTAATTGTTATAATTATTAAAACAAATTACACGTTTGAAGCTCAATTTTGGTTCTGCAATTCGACCAACCTTTTCGGTTTGGTTAAATAAGATAGGCGCATAATTTTGATATTTGGTCTATTTTGAACTATTCTAAGCATTTTTAACTTTCCAAAGCCTATTAAGGAAGATATCTCTCGAACTAGAAAAACGATTTTGACAGCCAATGAAGACAACTTAAGGTAATGAAAATCTACGTCAATAGTTTTTTTGATACCTTCCGATCCGCATTTTTGGTTTTGTGTAATTATTAATTTTTTTTTTTTAATTTGAAACAGAAATTTTGTTTGTTTTTTAGAAAAATGCCTATTTATTTTACGGTACGACATATTTATAGTTTTATAGGAAAGTATTGCAAAAACTATTGACGTAGAATTTCATTACCTTAAGTTTTCTTCATTGGTTGTCAAGATCGTTCTACTAGTTCCCAAGATATCTTCATTAAAAGACATGGCATAAGGCTTAGAATAGTTCAAAATCGATCATTTGGAAAAACACCACATTCTCAACATTTTGAGACAATTTCACTAAATCAACGACGCAGTTGTTCTCGGAGGACTCCCCTAAATCTGAAAAGTTTGGTCTTATCGAAGAACCAAAAATTTTGTGTCAAAAACTACAACAGTTTAATGAATAAATCTACAAATATTTTATTTATAAATCCAAAGAAAAAAAAATTAAAAAATTTATTACTAATGCTTGGTTTTCACTTAGTCATTTTTTGTTTGACATGAAATTTAAAAGTTTAAAAAATCACATATATAACATTTTTTTTTGCAATTTTTGCTATTAACATGTGAAGAGATCAGTTTTTCCTATTTTTCGCCATTGTCAAACAGAAAAAAAATGACAACGTGTTGGCATTTTTCATGTCACTGACAACCACTGACCATTGAAATTGACATAGTGAAAACCAGGCTTAAGTACTTTAAAAAAAAATAAAAAATTAACAGGCAATTTCAGCCCTTAAAAGAATTTCTACCGAGCTTCTTATGAACAATTGGGTTGCGTGTGTTATTAAATGTTTGTACACAATTGACCGAGAACTTGATCTACATGTTTAATGCCGACTCCGAACAGCCAATGTTCATGTTCTCAAGAAGCTTAACATGGTATTGTTTTTCTCTGAGGTTTACCTTTGTCTTCAGAGTGACGGCAGGTGAGGGCCGATCAGAAAAATGTTTTTCTATTGAAAAAATTGTTGGCCGAGCTGAGGATTGAATTCGGAATTCGTTAACTCACACGCCACACACTTAACACGCACGACCACGCCCGAAAATAATTTAATTATTTTTATTAAAATTTTTATTTTACTATAACAATTTTTTTTTTAATAAATAATAATGAAGTACAGAATTTTAATACAGAGATATGAGCGTATTTGACGGTCACTAGCTTAACACGAAGTAAACAAAAAAACAAATTTACATATAGTGAGTATGTAAAAGTTTCACTACTTTATATAAAAAAGTTTTTATAAAAAACAACAATTTTATGTGTGTAAATTAATAAAAATTCCTTAGAGCCGACTTCACACCGCATACTTAGGTTTAACTTAAGAAAAACTCATTAAATACTTTTCATTAGCCATGCATAAGTTTAACTTAAGTGTAGAAAATTGATTAATTTATTACCGGTTATGTATTTATATGCGCAATATATTTTTGTATTTTTTATAAAATTTGTATTTTACATTGTTTAAGTGTTGAGATAAGATATTATAATGATGCATGCAATTTTGCAATTCTGTTCTTTTATTTAGTTTTTATATTCAAAAACTTGCTTGATAATCTTGATTTTCTTTTTAAATCAACCATAAATGAGTCTCCAATACAAAGTAGCTCATAAATGCAATTAAGGGTTTAGACTCATAGCTCATAAATGCAATTAAAAATTGGTTTAGACCAAAAAACGTATGCCCATGAAAATTATTTTTCATTTTAGTTTTACTAGAAATAACGGGGACAAACTTAAGGCCGTACTTATTAAATCCCAAATCTGTGGAGGGTTGGTCTGTATTTTTAGCATCGCGCAAAAAACCTTTGATGTTCTGTGCTTCAAGAAGTTTAAATCAAATATAAATTTTGAAAAAAAGGAAATCATCGCAGCATTTTGTTGAACAGGAATGGACATTACAACTCTGCATACTACTGCATAAAAAATTGCCTATAATTGATATTTCTAATTACAAACCTATTGCAAAACTGTCATGTACTGCCAAAATGTTCTCTACGACATTCTTATTTTCTATTGAATATCCATCTTTGCTTCTAGTCAATACGGCTTCTTCAAGGGTAGATCGAATACCACTAACCTCAAAGAATTTGTTTCAAATTAATACTCGCTGGAAAGTGATAACGAAGTTGATGTAGTTTGCACCGACTTCAGTACAGTTTTGACAAAACACACTATCAACCTTAAGCCTTAAAGCCTTTGGTTATCCATTTCTCTTATTATTATGAATTAAATCTGGTCTCGAAGAACGCCGTTATAATATCATCTTTAGATTTAAATTTTTTACAGCTATCTCTGATGACCCACAAGGCAGTTGTTTGATATTTGATACCTTGGTCGTTCGTATTCATCTTTACAATTTCTGGTGTTAATGATGTCATCAAAGAATCCAATATTTCTGTGAAGTCTTCTGGAACTTATTATATACTCGGAAAACCAGTTACCCATGTAAGCTATTAACAGGACTAAGGTATTACTAGTGACAAGAAACTTCGCTTCAGGTTCCATATTGATAATATCATTAGTAGAGCCAACTCTGCACTCGGTTTTGTGAAACATTTGTCCAGAGACTTCTTCAATCCTTGCGTAACAAATCTCCCTATCATAACTTTGTTATTTTATTTTAAGCTTTAAACCAAGGATTTCCCAATCGACCACAAACGCATGTGCAGTTTCTATGGCGAAATTTCATGAATTGAGCTACTAGTTGCTCCTTCAACAGTCCTATTCTGTGGATCTATCTGATTTTCCGGAGTGACTATTTATATATACTAAAATATCAGATATATCCTGCGCTGAATGAATATATAATTTTGGATTTTGTCACTATTATATTTAAGTCACAAAATAAAAAATATGTGCAAAATGGACATATACCATTTCTTTTTTCTTTTTTTTTTTTTGGAAGGGATTAAAATTTGTAGAAACGTTGGACTAAACTTTCACCGCACTGACTATGGGTGAAGTGAATGCTTCGTGTAAACAATAATTTGATCAGCGATTTCGATTTTCATCTGAGCAGATCTCGACTCCGAAGTACCCCACTTAACTCCAACATCACTTCTTCACCCTCTTCTTACACTTCTCCTTACGATTAAGATATGGTACATATATTTAATCTATTGTAAATGAGGTTACAAGTAAAAGTTTTAGTTTTTAAGTTAATAAAACGCTTGTATTAAACTTAACCAAATTAAATTCATGCGTTGAACTGATTGATGAAGGGTGCAGCAAACTATCCTTTTGGAAACCTTAAAGCGTTAACTCCTACTGTTTTGAATTGGAAATTTTAATTACATTAAATAATATTTTGATTTGCAAAACCGCCCCTATAACTAAAATTCCCTAAGCCGTAGGGTAGGGTGTGTTAGCGTGTGTGAGTCGTTGTATATTTTTTATCTCACAAACGCAAGCGCATTACAAACAGAGCCACAAATAAATTAAGACATCTTCGGAGAGAGCAAAAACTTCAAAAGAACAAACAGTTTATAATTTTAACAACAAATAGTATAACAATATAAATAACAACAACAAACAATAAATGCTCTTCTCTATAAACTGAAAGTCTACAACGTTAATTAATTTAGGGCAATGTTAATTAATTTCAAACGAACGCACAATTAAAGGGTTCATCATCATATGAACAGAAGAAACAGACCCGCACCAGCCAGTATGTGTGACATGCAGAACTGAGCTATTAAAATTTATTATTTATTGTGTAAACAATAATGTATGACATATTAATAAACGAATAGCCAATTAATCAACTTGAGCATGGAAGAAAAAACAATTTAAGCCATTGTGTTAAATGAACAACGTTTCCATAGATCGCAAAGTGATAAAATTATCAATTTTTATTGATAAAAAAAAATTTTAAATTACATATATAAGCCAAAATTTAAAATATAGAGCACGTGAAAAAAATTGACATAAGATTAATCTTTCAAAATTAGGTGTAAAATCGTACTAATTGACACGATTTTATTGTTAATTTTATCTGCATGTTCTATTTTTCTCAATTTTATCACAGGCTGAATAAAAACTTCTGAGAAACTTTCTTACAAAATTTCGTAAAATTCAAATTCGCTGAGTTCAAGTTGTATTTATAATTAGATAGTTCTCTATTATTTGCATTTTAACAATAAATCAAATTTTACATAAAAAACAAAAATACATTATTTTATAAGTTTTTGTTAAAAACATTAGTCTTTCTTTCAGCTTTTCTAGAATAACTCGTTTCCTTTTTTCATTTGAACTTCTGTTTTCGTCAACTTTTTGAAATTGCTTTTAAGTTTAATTGACTGAAATGGCGAACACCACCATATTTCGTTCGTCTAATTGAATGAAATTGATATTGATTGCTTTGAAACATTTTATAACATTTCATAAGACATAAATCAATTAAATAAATATTTTATTTCTAAAAAGTATGTTTACTTCTTTCTATTTTAGAGTATTGACAATCACAAAATCGAATTCGATGATGGATATATTCAAAAGCAAGAAATAAGTGAATATTTAAATTTAGAAATGTTTAAAACAAGTTCCACTTCAATGGACGAGGTAAGAATGTTTCTGATTAAAAGACTTATCGTAAGAAAATAAATGTTCCCACAGTAGTTTCATACTCCCACAGTCATTTTTCGATAATTTTGATAATTCAAATATATTACTTTGTTCTTTGTTCAGGAAAAATTTTATTATTTACACTTACTTACTTTCTTACTAGTTGGCACTTACAACCGTAGGTCGGTTTTGGTCTCGTCTAAGAATTAGTAACCACTCATACAGCTTGTGGTTCCATCGTATTCAGTAGTCGTCGTTGATGCAGATTGTACCATAGATCTTACGTAGAATTTTTCTCTCGAACGCTCCTAAAGTCTTTTCATCAGAGCTGCTCAACGTCCAGGTTATCAATTTTGTTCGTCGAGAGAGAGCTCTACTTCTCAATTACCTACTGATCCCAAAGTTACACCTGTTGGCAAGAGTTATCCTTCATTTCATTTCAATACTGATATCGTTGGAGGAGTTAATGCTGGATCCCAGGTAAACGAATTCCAACCTCAAAGCAAGTGTTGTCAACAGTGACGTGGTTTCCAAGAAGCTGGGACTGTTTGTTTGTTGACGGTACTTCGTCACTTTGAAGGTACTTCATTTTATCTGCGTTAACTGCAAGACCCATTCGACACGACTCTTTTTCTAGTCTGGAGAATGTTGCACTGACTTCGCGCGTATTATGGCCAATGATGTCAATATCATCAGCATACGGAAGTAGCATAACACTCTTATAGAAAATTGTGCTGCTGCGTCTCAGTTCAGTAGCTCAGATGATCTTCTCCATAACTTTATTAAAAAGGAATCACCTAGTCTGAAACCTCGAACGGAGGGGATGTCATTCCCAATTTTCACTGCGATGCTATTGTTGCTCAGTGTCATCCATGTCAGGTGTCATCCATCGCGTTACAACCGACCTCTGCAGTGGTATCCTATCACCTCTTCGGAAACCGTACGCATAAAGTGGTAAATGTGCGTCCACTGTGAGCATATATGGTCGATCGAAGGAGTGCTTTCTTGAAGCACGATCTTATATCTTTCCAAGATATCAATCAGTTTGATAGAGGCACAATCTAAATTTAGGGTGGGGACATTCCAGATGCATATCCGTAAATCATTATCAGTTTTTCGTTTGCGGTAGTCGTTATCAGATTTGGGGATAATTGTTCCCATATTTCTAATGTGCTTCATTGAAATGCTTTTAATGTGGTTTATAGCATTTCATATACTGACCTTTCTTTGCGTACCTGGCACCATACATAACCAGTTCTAAAAGCAGATCTAAAGCTGCTGTCAAATCTTTTGCAACATCTGAATTCAATAGTTAACCTTCGTTTGATCTCAATGCTGGTAACATTACATAAGTTTATCTGGATCCTAGGTAAACGAAGGACGTAATAACCTCAGGAGGCAATAGGTCCTTCCCGATTTTATGTCCGTTGCTGGTGTTACTTAGTGTAATTCTGTAGAAAACTTTCCAGGAATATCAAATCCAGACATGGTGAAATGCAGACGATTCGTTATTGAACTGCCGAAGACGGGATTGCAACCGACAAAAGGATGGTGTAAATCGATTTGGGTTTTTGGGTTTTCAAAATCTTTGCCAAAATTTTTCAATAAAAATCACACTGATAAGGTCACAATCGTTGGTTTACGATGGGCTTCAGTATTTTACATAAAACCAGCGACGGGATCTTATATGTAATATTAAGAAAGGATATCCCACGATAGTTAGGGAAAATAAACAGCCCCTAGCATCACAACGAGCCAAATTGGCCTATGAGTCTCTCATAAGAGACAGCTATCCCAACCTAACCTAACCTAACCTAAATCGATCCGAAATATGTACCCATTTATAAAAACTGTCTTCTTCCGCTTACAGGAGACATCGTCACAGCATACAGCAGACTTCGAATCGATACATAGCAAAGAGGCGTTAACCTACATACTTCAGGCCTTTAAGAGTAATGAAATACTCTGGAATCGTACCCACCCTGACTACAAATACAACTCGAAAAAACAGTACTTCGAAGAGATTGCAGAAGATCTAAATGCAAATTTGGGCTATACAATGACTGGCACGGATGTCGCATTTGAATTGAAAAAGATGCGCGATATGTACCGCATAGATTTGTTAAAAATGAAAAGTCGCAAAGGTTTATATATTCCCAAGTTATGGTGTTTTGAAAGTATGGAATTTATGCGAAAACATATGGAAAAGACACACACAATGAATAATAACAACTCAGACGATGAGTCAAAATCTGAAAACGAAGGTCATGTTAGAAGTATTCTAAGTGCTGATGTAACCTATAGAATCATCGAAATTTACAAGATGCATCCATGCCTATGGTATGTAGAACATCCAGACTTCCGCTCGAGCACTTATCGCAAAGAAGCCTTAAATCAAATGTTAAATGATATAAACAACAATCCAAGACTGAATTTTACACTAGATCAATTAGAGAAGATCTTGAAAAACCTTAGGCGCAACTATTCCTTGGAGAAGAAAGAAAAAATTACAGCAGACTTAAAGCAAGATGGCAGTTACGCACCCACATTTCGCTATTATGCCGAATTATCAACATTTTTGGAGGATAATATAGGACCATTTCGCTGTTCGCTCTGTAATGTCATACTCAATACTTCGGATCAATATAAAGTGCACAAATCCACTCATGACGGTTCGAGTCCATTTGTATGTCCCATTTGCAGTAAAGGTTTTGCGTCTTCCGGCAATATGACAATTCATTTGCGGCGTCACCGCGGTGACTTGCCATTCGAATGCAAAGAATGCGGAAAGCGTGTTGCCACTACCACCGAGCTAGGTATACACATGCGATCGCATACCGGCGAGCGACCATTCGTTTGTGAACTTTGCGGCAAAGATTTCAATTCTTGGTCATTCTTCAATATACACAAACGCATTCATCTTAATCAGCCATCGTTTGTTTGTGCCGTCTGTGATAAGGGTTTCTATGAGAAACGTAAGTTTGTTATGCACATGAATGGCCACCTGGATATACGAGAACATGAATGCAATGTATGTGGAAAAACATTCACTTGCTATAACATTCTCAAGAAGCATATGGAACTGCACGAAGAGAAAAAGAAATATAAATGCACAATTTGTGAACGAGATTTTGCGCAGCCGGCAGGTCTACACTTGCACATGAAAACAGCGCATTCAAAAGTTCATGTTCCAAACTTAAGAACTCGAACGCGTCTAGTTAAATATTATTAAAAGTATATACTATAGTTTGCTTTATTTTTAATTTTGAGTTATGTACCCTTTTTTTATGAAAAAATAAACAAATTGAATATTTTTTAAAAAGACTTCCGCAAAACATTAAATGATGTGCTTAAAACTGCTCATTCTTCCTCATACAAGGATATTTATCAAATCGTGTTTGTAGAATTAAAATGTTTCATTCAGGTACATATGAACAGTTTTCTTTTGGATACCAAATGTAGTTAATTAAACACTTTTCAAAGACATATTCATACAAGTGCGATTAAAATAAACTTATTTAGATTTATGTACATAAAATAAAGTTATTATAAATCAACAAATGAAAATTTTTAAAAAATTTATTATAAGAAATAACAATAAGATTTTTAGTTAAGTGAATGTGCCTATAACATACAATTTTAAATTAGCACAATGCAAACATATAAACGTGTTTACTTTTTTGGGTTAATATAAATACATATAACTTATATACACATAATAGTAGAAAATCAGAATGTTTTATATAGTATTTGTTGTATAAGTTAAACATCCATTTTTGCTCATAATAAATAAATATTATAAAATATATATAATAACTTTTTATGTTATATTAAATCTTTCGTTTTTAAAATATATCCAATAAATACGACAGGTTTCAATATCACAGAATAAAGCATTGGCCCCAATTATATTTCCAAGCAGAAAAAAAAGTTATACTCTCGTGTATGCATGACAAAATATTTTTTTACTGTTACGAATTTGCATAAAAATGTGATAGTTTTTTATACTATGTTCACACTGAGATCAAATTAGGTAATTTCGAGCTTTTGTGTGATTTCGACTGAAATGATCAAAGAACTAGGAAGAAGTTCTTACATGAAACAAGGTAATTTCGTTTAAATTACTCACGAAATTAGGCAAAAATGCACTGCAACCCTGAAATCTGAATATAGTGTGAATTAAACACACCCTTTTTTTACGTATTAACAAATTTGGTATGACCCATTTTACATGGATCAAGACTTGAAATCAAGTCTGTGAGCTTGTAGGCAATTCGCCGCACATCGGAAGCGACGGAAGGGAAAAAGAACATTGAAGCTGTACCGTCAATTTTTTCGTGTTCGTTATGTTATTTTCGCGTTGTTGGCTGTGCTCTTTATTTTATTTTTCGCATATCAGCGTGCGTTTGTTGAGCTGCAGCTATAAATTTATGATATTTCATTTATGCATGCATTTTTTTTGGTATTGTTATTATATTATGTTTAATAATTCCTTATTTGTTGTTTTTAAGCAACAACAATTTTTTTATTTGCAACTATTTGCTGTTTTTATTTCATAGAAAGCAAACAAAAAAGAAATAAACTTGAATTCAAGTCTTGAACAATGTAAAAGGTTTCGTCAAGTCCAAAACGAAACGTCAAAAAAAATTGCTTTCAAGTCTTGATCAATGTAAAAGGGGTCTATCCATTCCAGCTGACCCGTCAAAATTATACATGACACATGGTAATGACCACATTCATATACTTTACTTTTTTGACCCTTCGGGTAGCAACCCATTCAGTGAAACTTGGGTGAGCAATGTTTTCAATGAATTAAAGTTGTAAAATTGGAAACTTACTTTGAGTAAGAATTTTCTATTTTTAATTGAACATTTAAGCTGGCAACTGTTGAGTATGCTGAATGTGGCCAATAATGAATTGACAAAAAATAAATCAAACGTCAAACGAAATTATCCAAGCCCAGTGTGAACACTTTTGTACAATTTCGAAATTATCTCACAAAATTACCTAATTTGATCTCAGTGTGAACATAGTAGTGGTATTCATGCAATGCCGAATATTTTCCCATGCCGTATATCGGAAAATATTCGCTATTTTTGCATGAGGTTCCTTTTTTGTATGTTTTGGTTAGTGCCGTATAATAATCAGCTGTTCTTTATGTCGTATTGCAAAAGTGGCCACTTTTGTTTAATTAATGAGCTGAAAACTAAAGAATTAAACAAATACATAAATAGTTTCATAATTAAGATGAATACAAAGAAATTCCAGATAAATTCTTTTATTATTCGACAACTGATAACATGCCATTTGTTGTTTTAAAGGATTCTCAAGTAGAAAGTTGAATAAGAAGTTTTGAGCTTGTAATAAATATTGTAAAATATTTGAAAGGTGGCAACAACTCTTTGCCGAAAGTTTTCGGCGCAGTTTTCGCATCAAAATCGTGAGAAAAACTGGAAACTTTGCCGTATATCAAATTCCATACAAATTTTGACAGTTGATATACGGCGTTTACGCTTTTTCCGATTTTCGGCATATTCGGCACGTTTTCGGCATTGCATGAATACCACTAGTATTATAGTAAAGTTCAAATGACACACACATGCATTCAATTCTATTTTTGATCTTTTCATAGAATAAAAAAAAATCTTTAAACGCATCATACATTTTCCATTCACAAAATCTGGCAGCATCATCAATCTGACAACTGTTCTATATTCACAGGCTTATCGGTTACCAACACTACAGTTGAAATGTGAAGTTTTGTTTGTTTATATTCCTTTTCATGATAAATTATTATAAAACCTTGAGTTTATCAGAAAATTAAGTGCTACAAGACTATTTTATACAAAAAATAGTAAGTTTTCTAATAGAATCAAAGATTAAAATGGTTTAGACGTGACTTAGCGCTTTTTATTAGGCCTTTGTCGAGTGAAAATTTATTTAATGTCAGAGTTGCCGTGTTGGCATTTTATTCTATTCTCAGTTTTTACTACATTTTAAGTTTTTGCTTGCGCCTTTTTTTAGAAATTAATCCTTTATATAATAAGGTGTTTCGCAAGCTCTCGCATCGTAGTCGTACTGAGTTTCCTGGAACAACAAAAAAACATGATTCGCCGAACAAAAATTCGATAACTCTAATAGTTGTCGATTTTTAAAAATTTTTTTTTTCGTTAAAAGATCTTTAAAATAACAACTATATCTTGGTCGTTTCTCAATGGATCTTTAAGATATGTCATTTGAAAGATCATTAAATGTTCAAATATATTTATTATAAATATCATTGCTACAATATTTTTAGTTTTATAAGCGAATTTATTCCAAAGTAGTTTTTTTTCAATAAAAAGAACCGTTATTTTCTAAAAAATTTAAGTTATTAAGTTACTAAAAATATATTTTTTTAAAAGCTTACAGCTAGACCTTTTGCTTAATTTATAAAACTATGTATTTTTTTTGTAATTTTACGCTATATTACATAAAATTTTAATTTTCCAATTTTTTGTTTGTTAAAAAAAATCTGTTCTTAAAATGTCCTTTATCTTTGCAAATATTCAATGTATATTTAATCGTTAATGCATTTTTTGGCAAATGGTCATATAAAACAAATTACAGAAACATTCGGTAAATGAAATTATTAAGGGTTTTATATAAAAACAAGTCGATTTTAAGAAAACAATACTTATTATAATACAGTTATAACAATAAAAAGAACTCTACCGTCAAAGTTAAATGAAAAGTTATTCAAAATTGATTGTTGGTTGATTTCCAATAACACTTGTTGCTTAACCCTTGAGTACTAATGTTAGTCGATACAACTAACATCGGTTACATTTTGTGACACAGTTCCTAAGTAAGGTACTTTTTAAAAATATATTTTTATAATGAAAATCTTAATAAAGATTACAATTTTTATTTTCACAAAATAAGTTGAAACAATAAAATATACAAATTTTGATGACGATTAATATCTAAAACCCGCAAAAAAAGTGCTAAATACATGTTAGTCGATTCGTGTAATAATTAGTATTTACGTATGAAAAATAAGGTAAGCACTCTAGGGTTAACATAAAAAATTTGCATAAAAAATAAATTTGTATAAAATGCTTACAGTAACAATTTTGACGGATTTTGTTAGAATAATTGAAATTGATTGATAAATTGTTACAGTTTATATTTATGTCTTAGACTGAAGTTTAAGTTTCTATACCAGATCAAAACAAACAAAACAAATTGGGCATTTCAGCCCTTGAAAGGATTTTGACCGAGCTTCTTATGATCAATTGTGTTGTGTGTGTTATTAAATGTTTGCACACAATTGACCCAGAACTGGACCTTAATGTTTTATGCCGACTCCGAACGGCTAAAGGTCATGTTCTCAAAAAGCTATACATGGTATTATTTACTCTTTGAGGTTTGCCATTGTCTGCAGAGAGGTGGTGACCGATCAGAAAATTTTTTTATTGTAAATAAAAATACCAGATCCTAAGAATAATTTCAAGTTTTCATAAAGTTTGTATAAAACAGTAACTATCAACTTATGTTTTGCAATAGTTGTTCGCTTTACAACTTACCTGGTGATACATTCTTTTAATCACTTTTACCTTTTTTGCTCGTTTCTGTGTTTAAATGGCGAAAGACAAACACAAAAAGAAAACACTTATTGAAAATCTAACAAAAAAGTTGCAAGAGATTTTAAAAAAATCTTGTTTCAGTGTTAAGCTGTGCACTCGGAAAGCTCTCTTTGTTTTTGTTTGAACACTGCGTGGATGACCACTGGTATAAAACAATAATAAATGTCTGAAAACGCTGAAAATGCTCTCAAAATTTTAAGGAAAAGCTTTACTTGGCGACTGACATTTTGTTAGGGAAAAGATGCATAAAAAAACTTAGGCCAAGAAAGTTTGGTGCTGTTTAAAATATTAAAAGCATTTTTGGATCAAAATAAAAAGTATGCTCAAATACAAGATGTAGATTTTGAGCACCGAAAGACTAATTTTCCTGGATATTTTCAATGAAATTTATCTTGAGCAGATTAAACCACTTTGCTTATCTTTAAACCACTTTAAAAATTATACTGAAATTCAATAAATTAAACCATACCAATGACTTTTAACTGAGAAGCTATATCATTTGTTGTTCTTTAGCTCAAATGTATAAAGAGTCTTTATATTGAACAGATACAAAACCAGTTTTAAATAGTGTACTTTTTTCTTATCCTTTTAGAATTATTTTAACATTCGTTTCTCTTAAGTTCGACACATATCAAAATGAACACAGATAAAAATTCAGAAAGACTAAGAAAAAAGCTTATACGAGAACAAATGAAACGACTACAGCCAAATGAATGTCAAAAATACATTCGGCTTATAATTGATTCAACTTTTGTTCATTCTTCGATCGGCAGAGAACTTGTACTTCTATTAGAATCATCGGAGCTTAAATATGATGTACGCAAACTGACGGAAAATTTCTGTATTATCTGGGAAAGATCAATGGGACAGCAAACATTCATATCAAAAACTTCAGTTGAAAATCAAGTCGATTTAGCGTCTTCTATACCAACAAGTCTCAGTGACAAATTACAAGTTGAAAATCAAGTGATTCGTATGTTTACTGCAGAAGACTTTGACCGTGCCTTGCAAAGTAAAGCATTGGATGCGGCCGTAGAGCGTCTGAAATTGGCATTTCCAGCTAAACGAATCACTTTAATTCTTCCCAGTTTACCAGAAAAAACATCCAACAATGTGCACATAGAGCGTGAAACTCTTCTCACTGAACTCCAAGTCAATCATCAATGCAATATTCTTCAAATCAAGTCAAATTCTTTGGAATTATTGCAACTCTTAAAACGTTTTACTAAAGCCATTGCAGAAGAACCATATAAAAAGAATAAATCAGAAGCACAGAATAATTTTAAAAAATATCTTTTAAATGATAACAAACAATGCGTACGTGTTGAGGGAACACATGGTTTAGGTAGATTGTGGCAACAACACTTAAATCGTTTGCCCTTGATTACTCTTGATGTAGCTGAGGCGATTAGAGCAGAATATTCATGTCCCAAAAAGATTATTGACGATATTCAAGAACATCCCGATCCAACGACGAAGATGGCAAATATACAAATCGATCGTGGAGCTGGAGTCTTAAGCACTAATCGTCGCATTGGCAATGCATTAAGTAGTAAATTAATTAAACTCTATCAGACAAGAAATCCGAATGAACCACTTTAAAATTTTAAAATTATTTTAAGAAAATGTTTAATAAAATCTATTTTAATCAAATCTTATTGCTGTTATAAGAATTCATATAGAAGCATATTAAACAGCGTACATAATGCTTGGTCTGTGACTAAATACATCTAAAGAGCAAAAACTAAACTTGTCACGTGGAATAAATAATTTATGCATAAAAGGAAAGAATATGTAGGTAGTTGTTACTTTAAATTTGTCAAAATATATGAAATGCCCATAAGGAGGAGTAAATACGAACCCCTTAATTAATCCAAATATTAGATTCAATTTCAGATTTTTCTAAAAATTGCCTTTTACAATTGTTACTGCATAAAATATGAAATGTCAAAATTTATTAGGGTGCTCACAGTTCTGTATTATCTGCTCTGCTAACTTTGCCGTCTATTAACTTTATAACATTTTAGCACGTGTTAACTTTGATTGTTTTTGTTTTACGTACAAACTTGATGTACCACTTGTTGCTAAAGTTATCTCACTTCTACTCATGTCTTTCTTTTGTGTTAATGTGGTATCACTAAGCAGCTGATTTAATTTTGTTGCAAAAAATGGAAGAAAAATGGATCGTCGAAGAAGTACATTTTTCCATAATTCTTCGTTCGAGGCATGTTTTTGAACAAATTTCAAATTTTTGAAAACTATTTTTGCAATTTAGCTCCAAAACACAAAAAGATGTGCTCACAGTTCGATTGAAATATCTTTCTAAAGTTGCCAGGTGTTAATTTTAGAAGCAAACTGTGAATTCCCTAATTTAATTTGTTTTCTATGAGCATATTTTAACTTTCAATATTATTGATAAAATAACACGATTTATTTTGTCTGGATTTCTTTCCGGACAATAATGTGCCATAAGTAAAAAACATTTTAAAACTTTTATCGGCTAGCAAAATTTTATCGAAATATGTTATTTTTGTTGCTTATCAGCAACAATTTGCAGATAAACTTTAAATAAGGAAAATAAATATACGAGTTAGGGACGTTCTCACAATGTCCGGTTAAGCACTAATCGGAACTTTAACCAGCGGTTAGCAAAAAAATATTTTCTCAAGGTTCGGTTAGATCTTATATTATTCTATGCAATACTTTTACCAGAACCAAGACAACCCAATTCAGCACAATAAAGTTAAATTTGAGCAATTTTATGAAATAAATAGATTTTCACACATAATTTAAAAATTTTCAATGAATTTTGTTGATGTGTGCAAGCATAGTACAATAAACAAGGTAGCTGCAGGTTTATCAGTCCTCTCTCTCTCAGAGTCAGAATTGTCAAATTCAATACAAATTATTTGATGTCTTGTTTTGTAGCTCTGTTTCGTTCAGTATTTTTTGACAATTCTGACTTTCGGCTCTCAGCCCTGCAGCTACCTTATTTGTTGTACTATGTGTGCAAGTGAAAATCAACTTTTTAATACTAGGTCTGTTCCCGTACTTTTGTAGCAGAAATTCGCAAGTTGAAAAATTTGAGAGAGTAAGTAAAAAAGTGCTCTCTTTGCGTGAAAAATTGCAAAAAGAACGGGAACAGGTTTTTTGCAAAAAGTTGCAACTTTTGATGAAACTTCAACAAATTTTTGGTGGCAGAATTGCTATAGTTGATATCTAAGGAAGAAAATACGCTAGTTGTTATTGGAAAAAATTATATAAAATATACTCACATTTTATTCTGCTTAATGTGTATGTGGAACAATTAATTTCTACTTTTCTCGACATGTTGCTTTAATGGCTGACATAAGCTGTCAAAATATTGCACTTGCTAATTGCTGCGAGTTTTGCAACTCCAAATTTGTGTAGCAGAAAATAGCAACATTTGACAAGGACTGGATTTCACATTTTCGCTCTCTTTTGCGATTTTTTTGGGTACGGGAACAGGAAATCGTAGAAAATAGCACGAATTCGTGCGAATTCGTACGAATGTTCAAGTACGGGAACAGACCTACTATTTTGTGTATAAAAAATTTGATAACATGCAACGCTGTTTTATTCAAAGAAAATGCAACACTGAATTGCTTGATTTGAGTATAGATAAAATGTGGAATTTTCTTAAAGTGCATAAAATCCGTCTCTGAAAGTTTTCTTTTAATAATGTGATATATGAAGCTAAATATTCTTTAAAATATTAAATAAGTGAAATATAGATGTTTATAAATATAAAAAATAACCAAAATAATTACATTTTAAAGTTTCTTGACTTAAATTTCAAGTTGAAAATATGCTGATACAGTCATGGAAAATTCTTATAGAATCTAAATTAAAAGTTGGCAACGCGATGCAATTGAAGTAAAAACGTAGGCATGAAAAATTGTCGCTACAAGTTAAACATCTAATTAAAAACCAATTAAAATTCATAAAAAAGCCTTTATAAGAGCATAAGTAAAATATTGGCTAACAAATTCAAACAATTATTTTGTGGTTTTAACCAGAAAAAATACACAATCGTTTTAAAATTTGTGAAAAAATATGTGGAACAAAGAAAATTTTGTACTGCTACGCCAACGTCGACGTCAGCGCAGTCGTCTTGGTGCTCGCCTTAACTGGCGACGTCATCGTTATCTCGGCTTGAATTCTATATTGCTGTTGCTTCATCGACTGGGAAGTGATGAAAAGCGCATTGAAGAGAATGAAGAAAAAAAAACGAATTCTGTGTATATGCGAGGTGGAACGCCCTATTGCAGCGACCTTTACATGCAGTTACAGCCGTAATAATGCATGCATTCGCGTTGATTTCAATATATGATACATAGGAATTTTCTGTTCATATGTGGAATTCTTTGAGAAAGAAGGGTGTGTATTTTCTTTGGATTATTTATTATCATTAGTACAAATATTTATACAAGATTTTATTTTTAGATCATCAACGTTGTTTGATAAATTTTGTGTGCTCCAACTGAAGTAGTCACGGTATGTATATCAAGTTTTTTATCTGAGACACTATTTAGAATGAAAAATTTGTTCTTGGTACTTGATTTAAGTTAAAGCAATTTGAGTTAATTTTTGTGGCTGTTTAAAAAAAATTATTATTAATTTATTTTAATGAACATTTCTATGGATGTGCTCACAAATGTGATGAGTGAAATATTGAAGAAAATAATTTTACTTATTTTTCGATTTTATTTGTGTTAAATTCTACTTTGTGACAACTCTGAAATGTTTTAAGATTTCAATTGAAATCTACTTTCCTGATTACTTACAAAACTTTTACTTATTACATTAGTGAGCTTAATAACGATATGCTTTTATTATAGACTTGTGTAGATTTTTCTCTTTTTATATTCAAACTTCAGACATAATATTTCAGTTTAAATTTAAGAATAAATACGGAAGCAAAAACCGGATTATACTTCAACCGTCTGTCTTGTAGCTTAAAATAATTTGTTATGAAATAAGCTACTTCATCTTTACGAAGTTCAAAAAGCTCGAAACTCGTTAAACTGGCTCATATTGAAGCGTATCGAACGTTAACATACATTTTGTGGCTATTCAGATTAGCATACAAAATGTAAATATTTCAAATATTGTTTTAAGGTAACGCACCACTACCGACGTATTCTTAATATATTTAAACTACATGTGGAAATATAACCAATGAATCCAAACCAGTATTTTTATCGCTGAAGAGCAGAAAGCGAATCTTGCTTAAGAACAATTTTTAACTAGCGAGCTTACTTTCCTATCTCTTTCATCTTAGCGAGCAGATTATTCTTTCTGGCGAGCAGAAAGAGATTCTTTCTAATGAGAAGAATGGTTGCGCATCGCTTTCTTTTGGAGCAGAAGAAAACTCGCCTAAATACCTATATTCCAGACAAATTGTTTACGTTTCACCTCGGACAATCGAAAGGCGAACAATTTTTCTTTTAAATGCTGACTGGGATGAAGCATGTTAATATGCAGCTTTATGTGTGTAGCTGATACTCGAAATAAAGAGATAAGAAGCCGATAAACCATTAAAAAATTCAAATATTTACGTTTCACATGCTTTGAGAAAATGTGTAAACATTGAAGATAAAAAACTTGAATTTTTTTCAGTTTGAATGGTGACTCAGCAACTGCTAATTAGTGGTTTATGGCATTGTTCCACTTTTTAACATCGTGTGTAAACAAAAACAAGTAAAGAAAGTCTAAGACCGACTATGAAATACCTTAAACCAAAAACTAAAAAAAAAATTTTATTGAAAATGGGCGTGTCCGTGGGCGGATGAAGCCATTATTTTTTATGCATTTAAATGTTGATGAAAAATTTACACATACCAAGTTTTATTCTTGTAGCTCACAGTTAATACCTTTATTGTGCTTTCGCTATGGGAGGTGGGCGTGTTCATGGACGGATTACTCCCAATTTTTGAACACACCTTAGTTTTGGTACAAAATACATACATACCAAATTTAATTTCTGTATGACAAACATAACCTTATTTATTGAGTTTTAATCTTTTTGGGTTGTATGGGAAGTAGGCGTGTCCGTAGGCGGATGACGTCCATTTTTCAAAACCATCTTTTTCTTGTCATAAAAAACATACGTGCCAAATTTTAGCTCTGTAGGTTAAACAGAGACTTTTTTATTGCGTTTTCAATTTTTGGGTTGTTTGGGAGGTGGGCGTGTCCGTAAGCGGATGACGTCCATTTTCCTAAGACATTTTTGTGTTGATATAAAACATATACACACCAAATTTTATTGTTGTAAGCTTATTATGAGCCGAGTTATGCAGTTTTAAATTTTTGCGTTGTATGGGAGGTAGGCGTGTCCGTGGTTGGATACCAAAAATATTCAATAGTGCAAATCCTTGGATCCATGTGACCATGTGTACCAAGTTTCATCCAATTATCTCTACTCCTTCTTCTTATCCTGTGTTTACGGACAACACACAGACGGACGGACGGACGGACGGACATGAATAGCTCGACTCACGAGGTGACGCTGATCAAGAATATACATACTTTTCTATACCGGACTCGCTTCGTTCTATGCGTTACAAACGTTTGCACAAAGTTAATATACCCTCACCTTTCAGGTTTAGGGTATACAAATTGTATCTGAATAATACTACATTTAAATCGGTATACTTGTTTTATTGTAGTGTAAAAAGAAGTATTTAATTGTATAGAGAAAAAACAAATTTATAAAATACTTGTTCGTTTATTACAGAGATTTATTTCACAATGGAGCATAGTTTAGAATCCCGACATAAACTCAAAAATCTTTTAAACAACAGTTCTTGACTAATTACGTACATAAATGAACACAATCGTTCATAGTACTTAGAGTACCGTACTTCTTCAAGTACATAGTTAGCGAGTTTTTCCACCACTAATCGAAAAATTTAAGTAAGTTAACTTGTACTCAAAATACAAATTGAAACAAGTGCTTGTGTGAGCAATAAACAACAAGTGGGGCACTTAAAATTGTTCTTAAGTATAATTAAAAGTATGAGTTCTCGAAGTCAACTCAACAATGAGTGCAAAATTTTAAACATGAGTGTTTTCATTATTTAATTAATTTGTTATTCAAGTGGAAACTTAAGGTACTCATTATTAAATTTAAAGTTTACATAAGCAGCTTTTAAACGTTAGTAATTTTTCAATACTGAGACCATTGTTGGTATGGCAGATGAATATATTTAAATTTTATATATTTTTTGAGTACTAGTGGAAAATATTTTCTTAAATTAACATTTACGGTTTTTTTTAACTATAAAATTGGACGTGTGTAACCTTAGATTGTACCGGTTATAACTAGGAAGATCTGATTTTTTGAGACCATTATTGGTCTCAGTATGGCAGATGAATATATTTAAATTTTATATATTTTTTGAGTACTAGTGGAAAATATTTTCTTAAATTAACATTTACGGTTTTTTTTTAACTATAAAATTGGACGTGTGTAACCTTAGATTGTACCGGTTATAACTAGGAAGAATTTTATGTCAATCAAATAATGATTATTAAAAAAATATTTGGATAAAATAACCAAACCAAAATAATTATTATTAACAATTTTAAAAAATTAAATTAAAGCTTAAATTAAATTACACGTCAGAATTTCATGAGTTTATGCAAATTTTTATTAGAGTCACAGAAAAACTGCAGGGATTTTAAACTTTTTTCGCTGAGAAACCGTGATTTTTATGTGTAATTTATGGATCCTCTACTTCTGCAATGAGTTTTATAACTTTTCAAGCACAAGCGCCTAGTTAGCTTTGTTCCTAGTTACCTTTGTAAGTACAATGTGGTTCCATAGGTATTGAAGGCCACATGTGCTGCGATATCACAATTAACCAAACTGGTCTAATTGAGCTGATGTATTTATTATATACTGTGTCCAAAATAGTGGCCCCGTTGTATTTTGGACTTTTTAATATATTTTTCCACCTTGACTTCAGAATATCATTCAACGGTACCTTTTCTCTAAGACGAAAATAAGAACTTCGGATAGATTTTTGTGGTTTTTTCCAAGTACTTAAAGCCCACCAAGTCCCGATCTATTCTTATTAGTACCTGACTAGATTTTGTAGGATTGCACAGTTGATCCATAGGAACTGCTATAAGGACGTCCACGGCACCTTAACCATGGCAATGAGTTTTTTAACAAAAATATGCATGTTTAATAACAATAGTTGTTACAACCAAATAATTTACTAGGCCAACAGTTTGGTATTTTCCCGTACTCTAAAGTTTTAGTCCAATTTACCAGTTTTACAAATTTTAGTAAAATCTGCTTAGTCCCAGAAGCATTCCGGTACTCAAAAAAATGGTAAAAGTGAGTTCAAGAAAGAGAACAAATTTACCCCCTTTTAAAAAAAATCAAGTCTTAGTCCGAAAAATTTCTTCTGGTAAAAATGAAAAAGTGTCAAACAGCTTAAAATCAACTGTTTACAAGTTAGTAAATAAATTGCAATGCATCGAAACTTCTTTCAAAATGGAAAGCAGAAACATGCGAAAATAAGTAAAAACTAAAATAAATGTTAAAGTTGAGAATTAATTTCAATATTGTTCAAAATATTAACCATGTCGACTGCATTGTCGTTGATTCATATAAAGCCACCGCTGGACAAACCATTTTATTTGAGAGTTTATACTTTTTAATCCAATTTATATTTACATTCTCTTTAATTTTTCTCGCTTTTTTCAAGTATAGTCGCATATATTTATTTATATCTTGTATACTACTTGTTTGATTTTTATAATCAAGCCTAATTACTGGATTACTAAAAACAACAATTTATTCATGAATCGTGTTTTTGACGTTTATACAACAATTTTTTTTCCACAATTCAATTATGGCCCGTTATTAACTTAATTATGTGGGAAAAAGTGAAACGTTTGAAAATTAAATGATCTTGGGCTTTTTATTTTGGCGTTTGTCTCAGTATCGCGAAAAATATACCAGCACTATTCGCCAAGCATGTGCGTAATGTTTCGACCTTTAAAACCGACTTTTCTAAAGCCTAAATGTTTTGATGGAACCTTTCACCATGTTCATAACTAAAAGTTACTAAATCATCAGGGAAAAAATCTAAATGATTGTGAAGGAAGTGGGTTTTTGGCGACATTAAAACGCCCATTTTATCATATGCCGAAAATATTTCTGCGATAATATTTTTAAAATTGGCAGCACGTTTGTTATCCAGAAGCTGCTCAATAACAGCAACTGTGCCTCTGTTCACGCACGTTATTCTGTATTATTCTATTTTGAGGAAAATTCAATTATCAGTTGTAGGCGCTTATTCTGTGCTACTTTCTATTTTCGACTGTAGTCGAATATCCTGATCGAATGAATTCGCATTTGGAACTTATTTGTATAAGCTGATTGCACGAACATCCATTGCATCAACATCATAACAATAAGCCAGGTTTTTTTACCGATCTTCGTGCAATATAAAAAATTTGTCATATGCAGCGTTGCCAGTTTTGCACGATAAATAGTGCTTTCGGTATTTTTTGGGCTCTTGCGAGATGCTACGGGAGAAAGTAAAAATCATGGCTTTTTGTGAGAAAAATTCTCATGCGAATAAATTTTTACCACATGTGCGATATTTCCCACGCGAGAGATAAAAAATACCGAAACTACCACAAAATACCTCACATTACCAAAAAGAGATTTCTACCTGCTGTGGTAGAAATACGCGTGAATGAAATGTGTACAGAAAAGGTTTCCTGAGTGAATGTGCTTGTTGATGGTATTTTGTTTGTGTTTAAACTGTTTTCGATATTTATCAACAAAAGAACGTTATTAATTTCTGATAGCAAAGTGAAAAATAAAATAATTATGTCTGGAAGAAAAAGATCATTGTCGCATAGTTATTCAAAAACTCTGTAAGTTTAAAGTATTTTTTTTCATTTAAGGCGCATTTTAATATTATGAATGTGTTAATATAAAAAATTATGATGAGCAGTGCAAGGACTGCTATGAGGCTGGAGAAATTTTTTTGAGAAATATTTTTTGAACTTTATTATCAATTTATTTATTAGAGAATAAGATTTATTAAAGAATTGAATTATTATGAAAATTATTGTTTTATTAATTAATATGTTGCAATTTAGGTTTACTTTCGTTAAATAATTTCATACTTTGCTATAAACACAGCTTAATGTGATATTTTAAGCAACTTTGAGGTATTTCATTGCTTGCGGTAATTCTGTAGTAATTCGCACGATTTTGAAGTATTTTGAGGTATTTTAAACGTGTGGTAATTTGAGAGAATTAAATGCGAGAATAAGGTAATTTTTGAGGTATATTCATCTGACTCAATAAATTGCCGTCTTGTAGAAGATCGTTGAAGTCAGCTTGTGTTACTAAATGCGGCGTTGCAGTCCCAAGTTCACTGGGTGTTGTTACAAATACCACTAATTCTGGACTTTCGCATCCGATGCAAGCAATTTTGATAACACTGCTAATGATGATGTTGGTGATGCTGGTAGATCTCCTTGGCTCATTTCGGGAACATCATCAAAAATCTCCAATGAAGCCGCTATGCGTTCTTCCGGTTTATACAGAACCGCTGAAATAACTTATTCCACATAAGCGTAGAGAATTCTGTTACGACAAAAGTATTTTTAGCCTTTAGTGTTAGTAAAAATAATGCAAAAGTAACACATTTTATAACAGTGCATAGTACGTGGTAACCAAATTTTTGGTACAGCGTATTTTATTGTTGTCATTCCATCAGTATACTTATATCTTCAAATAGCCACGTTTCAAAAATACAAATTATGTCAATTGATATACACAGATTTTTCAAAAACATATTTTGTGTAGCCTAAGTTTAGTCATATTCAAACTCCTAGTTGACTTTAATCAACTATCATTCCTTTTGTGTTTTAACTAACACCATCAGAAATATTCCTCAAGTCTATTATAAAAAGTATCAGAAGGCAATAGAGATATTTCATTAATTTTGTTTTCTCTTTTAAAATGCAGATGGCGGCCTTTAATTGCTCGCTCTGCTGCCTCAGACGTGCTGAACTATGCTGTGAACGGGGTGGAAACATCACATGACTAATTTTGAATAACCGGATTTGGTATTTATAAACAAAAACTTAGCATCAAAACGCTACTGACAAGCATAAAATCACATATCTAAGTACTTTGCTAATACCACTATATTGCATTTTTACAACATATACATTTATTATATTATGCAAAACATATCTATGTCATAAATAATTTTCTTTACAGATATCCATTCAACAACAAAACCAACCAAAAACCAACTCGTCGATTATTTTAAATATATTTACAAACTATATTGATTATTAATATCTACTATATTATTATGCCATCTATATTGTTTTCATCCATTCAACACATTTTCATTAAACTATTCAAATTCAAAATTATACTCATGTTTAATATTCTTCAACAAAATTTTTAGCACCCAAATATCAAACGGCTTACGCATGCGAAGGTAAAAAACTAACAATCGAATGTGATCCTGGAGATTTAATTAATCTGATACGCGCTAACTATGGACGATTTTCGATAACAATATGTAATGATCATGGCAATGTGGAGTGGAGCGTTAACTGCATGTCGCCCAAAAGCTTAACCGTGCTTAATTCGAGGTACTTAATTTTTTATATAAAATGAGGATGACATAATAAAATTGTGCTTCTTTATATCTAATTTTTATATTTAAACCTTTTCTTAAACAGATGTGCTCATAAACAAAGTTGCAGCGTGCTCGCTACAACTGTAGTATTTGGAGATCCTTGTCCAGGCACTCACAAATATTTAGAAGCACATTATCAATGCATATCAGCGGCACAAACTTCAACTACAACAAATCGTCCGAGTCCGCCTTGGGTTCTGACAAATACACCGCCACCACTCTTGTCGAATGGTAGCAATATTTTAAATCCGCCACATCCACCGCCATCGCTTCCATTACCTGGAGGTGGTGGCATTTGGAGTGCATCCCCGTCACCGGGGCCACCACCAACAACATCCACTCTGCCAGGTGGACGTTTAAAGAATTATAATGGCACAAGCATTAAAGGTGTAAGCAGACATGATGGTATACCACCGCCACCACCATTACATCATCATCACAGCAACACACATCAGCAACAAACGCCAGCGGGAGCTCTAACACCGGCACAGGCGGACATTGCAAATGTTGCTGGCAGTGAAACTCGTTTGTTTGGAACACGCCCAACAACTTCTAGTGACCCTAAAACTATTTCTAATGCTAATAGCACAGCGGCTGGTAATTTCAACACCAGTTCAAGTGTTTTACCCCCTCCAAAAACACACATTCTTACTGGTGTTGGTGGTTCCGGTAGTGATGATAGCACATTGTTAACAAAAAATCGTAGCAATAATCAACAGCAGCCAGCTGCGGGCAGTTCTTCTGGTACGCAGCAAACTGAGTTGGGTATTGGTAACAACATCACTGGCGGCTTTATACGCAACATCAACAATATAAATAATTATAATGTTGGCATCATGGGTGATGAGGATGAGAGCAACATGTACTGCGGCCCAACAAACGCAAGAAATCTATTTTGGAATGTAACGCGCGTAGGCGAAAGCAACGTTCAGCCATGTCCAGGTATGTATACTTTTTATAAAATGAGATATCATTTTAACTCTTAGACTGCAAACTCGCATTTGGTCCAACAAGAAACTTACTCCTTAGTTTTACTATTTTTGAATTTGTATCCTATAAATAGGATATCTGTATAAAATTGAATGTAAAAATGTTTTTCCAACACATTTCAGGCGGTGCAACTGGAATTGCCAAATGGCGTTGCGTACTGATGAAACGTATTACAGATCTCTCGGAAGATGACATAAATGTGCCTCTCGAGGCAACAAAAGCCGACTGCTCGAATAATAACAGCAACTGTGAAGGCAGTGGTGCAATGGCTGTTAACAAAGTCAACCAACGTTTACGTAATTTTGAACCTACGTGGCATCCAATGACACCTGATCTAACGCAATGTCGCAGCTTGTGGTTGAATAATTTAGAGGTGCGCGTTAACCAGCGTGATTCCTCATTAATTTCAATAGCAAATGATTTATCAGAGGTAGCAATATTTATAAGCATTACCTTTCAGAATATTTGGAATTCACTATTTCTCCCTCTTACAGGTAACAAGTAGTAAAACGCTTTATGGCGGTGATATGCTTGTCACAACAAAAATCATACAAACCATGTCTGAGAAAATGTACTATGACAAGGAAACGTTTCCGGATCAACGGCAACGCGAGGCCATTATTTTCGAGCTTTTACATGGTGTTGTCAAAACTGGTTCAAATCTCTTGGACGAATCTCAATTATCATCATGGCTAGATCTCAATCAGGAGGATCAAATGCGTGTGGCTACTTCTTTATTGACAGGTCTCGAATACAATGCATTTCTTCTAGCTGACACAATTATACGCGAACGTAATGTGGTGCAGAAAGTAAAAAATATATGTAAGTTTTAACATTGCCAACTGTAGGGTCAATGCTTAACATATCCTAATTATGATTAATATCCTTTCAGTGTTGTCTGTACGTGTTTTGGAAACTAAAAATATTCAAGCTAATGAAGTATTTCCCGATGCCGAGCAGTGGCAAATCAGCGATGATCGCATTGAATTGCCACGTGCTGCGCTTAGCGAAAACAGTGAAGGCGGCTTAGTGCGTATAGTATTTGCCGCTTTCGATCGTTTGGAATCTATTTTAAAACCATCCTATGATCATTTTGATTTAAAGAGTTCCAGAAGCTATGGTATGTTTCTAAAAAGACTGCTACTTATTTTTAATTCACCTTTTAATCTGAATTTTTCTTTTATTAGTGCGTAATACTGCTATCTTAGCCAATGACAGCGATACTTCACTACAACAGCAACGTATGCGTATTTTAAATAGCAAAGTAATATCTGCTAGTCTGGGCAAAGGACGACACATACAATTATCCCAGCCAATCAAACTTACTTTGCGACATTTGAAAACAGAAAATGTAACAAATCCAACCTGCGTATTTTGGAATTATATTGACCAGTAAGTTTGAAATTATATTTTACAATTTCTAATTTATTGTTGTATTCGTGCTCAAGGTCCAATTATAAACAAGGCTCTTTATGCTTTTGTTATCAATTATTTTGTTTTGATTTTTAATCAGCACTTCGGTTGTAATCGAAAATAATCATCAGAAATGAAATCAAACAAGAAAACTTACACTAAAGTGATATTGAAAAATTTAAAAAAAAATCAGATTTTTTATTTAAAACTAATTTTTTTTGATTTATTTTATTTATTTTGACTAAATGAAATTAGGGAAGACAAAAATCAGCGAGGGTATTTAAGTTATTTATTTCAAAGGAGCTAAGCATATCCCATGCCTGTAGGCTGCAAGCGTTAACCACTAGGGATGTTACTTCATGGTTATCAAAAACGTTGTCTTAAAGAGGGAAATATTCAGACTGCGATCAAATTATTGGAACAAGTAACTATTAATTCAAAGTTAGCCAACAAATTTGCATACAGCCAGGCTGCGATCAAATCATTGGAACAAGCTACCATTAATTTAAAGTTAGCCAAAGAATGACATGCTTTATTGGGCGAAATGTTTTATTATTTAAGCACCAATCTTATATGGAAACCTGGGCATCAAGGGTAATGAAAAAGCAGACATGTTCGCTAGAAACAGCACTTCGGTGATATCAATTGTTCAGAACCCATCAGACATGCAGGCGCTAGCTTCTTTCAAGATGCTGATGAACAAACATACTAAATCAAAAGTCAACATCAAATGGGTGCAAGTCTCCTAACTGTACAATTTCTAGGTTTATTTGGTCGTCTCAAGATCTCAGGTGTTCTAGAGTTTTCTGCGATGAGCTTGATGACCAGTCTAAGACAAGCTTCCTACCTACCTGCCTATTAAACTACTGTGCTCTAAATTAAAAGAAGCGATTGCGTTGAGCAGTTTCTTAATTACTTCTAACTTATACTGAGTTTGCATTTCTTCATGTTGGCTAGTGTTAGCTATCAGTCTAGGGTGTTGCCTTTTTTATGACGACTTCGTTCATTAGAACTCCTGTGAAGGGCTCTCAGGATAAAATAAAAATAGAAATACGTTCGACAGAGTTTTTATTGAACATTTTAATGTGTGATGGGTGTTACACATAATGTGACCGGTGTTACACGTATTGTGGCAAGTTTAAACATATTGTGACGGGTGTTACGAGGATAATATATGTGTTAAAAGCATTGTAGCTGCATTACTAAAAACAAAAACATGAACGCATGGATCGTGTTTTTAATATTAATTCAACAACTACAGAATATTATATTTACAAAAACAATAATATTGAATTTTTTAATGTAAAATAGATATACAAAATGCGTAAGTATAATTAAAATGGAATTCAATAAAATAGAATTGAAAGTTGTTCGTCTATTTACAAGAATTTCCTTAATTATATTGATGTATGCGCTGACAACGTCTAATTTCAAAATTATTTATTAATTTAAACATTTTTTAAATCTAACTAACTTATTGCTCCTCCTAATGCATTTGATCTGTACAATCCCTGAAAACACTACATTAACCCATAAATAAACGAATTATAATCACTAGTTAAATTATTGATGAACATATATCTCCAATTCATATCTGCAAGAAACTCATTAATAGCAGAACAGTTAGCTTCGTAAAAATTAAGCTCATATAAATCCTTTAAACATTCATTTAAATTTACTGAAAGAACATCAAAATTGATATAGAGTGTCTTATGATGGAAAGAATTATTTAACAAAGGTCTGTCAAATTCGGACAATACTGCATTTAACTCTGTTTAAATAATATTAAGAAAATCCGTTGAAGACATATGAAATAAACATTTATCAAGAGTGAAAGTACAATCAACATCACCTTTATTTAAGTCACCTTATATTAGAGGATAATCATTATTAGAAAGCCTTTCAACAATATTATGGATATTGATAAAATTAAAATTATACTATTCTTTAGTAGAATTCGGAGGAATGTATGATAAATTTATATTCATATTAAGGCAGGAAGCATGAGTGCTGGAGTTATACGATCCATGTAGTTGCACGCGTACACAAATTTGTTCAATATTGGAAACAATATGCTCAAGATTAAGTTGTTAAATTCTATATTTCGAGCTAGGTATAAACATGGTAGCTGCAGTGCTACCAATCATTTCTCTATCTCTCAGAGTCAGATTTGTCCAATTATTATTGTACTATGAATAGAACTGTCTTATAATGTGTATAATGCTTCCACTAGATTAATATTTGCCTCTAACATAACATTCTTCATGTTATATATTTTAATAAAATAACATTTATAATTACAGCGCTTGGTCTGCAAATGGTTGCAATCTCGAATCGACCAATCGGACGCACAGCATATGCATGTGCAATCATTTGACTAACTTTGCACTATTGATGGATGTCATGGATGAGCACAATCATTCGCTATTCTCCATGTTCGATGGCAATATGCGAATACTTATTTACATTAGCATCTCGATTTGTCTAATTTTTATTGTAATTGCATTACTTACGTTGAAAATTTTTAATGGTGTATTCATTAAGGTAAGAGGTAGTAGACGACGCAATAGCAGTCGACGAAGGCAAAATCAAAATAATACACATGAAACTATTGCAATTGCTGCGGCAAATATCGCTGTTGCTGCTGCTGCTAATGTTAATAATACAACTACAACTGCTGTTGCAGCTACAGCAGCGACAACTAACAATACAATACAAAATTTACAACAACAGCTTAATTTACAGCATTTGCATGCCGGCCACAATATGCCACATGTTGCTGCTGCTGCTGCACAAACAAATTTCATACAACACAATTCGATACGTAACTCAAATCGCAATAATTTAAATGCTGCTGCCAACAGCAATAACTTTCACTTGCAACAGCAACATCAGCAACAAGTTGTAGCTGCGGCAGCAGCAGCTGTTGTTGTGGCAAATAATAATCAACGTAACTTACAAATGAATAATTTAAATTTGAATTTAAATCTGCAACACAATCATGCACATCACAATCATGGTCACAATTTAAATCAACCACCGCCGTATTTGCTGCATGCACAACAACAGCAGCAACAACAGCAACACATGGAAACACCCATGAATAATGCTGCAGCAGCAGCGGCAGCAGCAACAATTGCCGCAGCACTGCAACATGTAGGCAGCAATGCAACAAGCAATAATTTAAATGTTAATAACAATCGTAGTAATAATAATAGTGAAGCGAACAATATTATAATGCAAGGAAATATGGATGACTTACAATATAAGTGGTGGTGGTGGTGATAATAAAAAAATCAATTTATTTATTTTAAGCTTTTATAGTTTTAAATGATTTTTTTTTTGTAATATTAAAATTATTTCTTTTGAATGTTTTGTACAGAATATAAATAAGCGTTTAAAAAACATTTCATTAAAGCAAAGTTAGCGTATATGTTAATTTTAAATTATGCTGACTGACAAATATAAACATTGTTTAACAATGTTGAAGTTTTCATAAGTTAAGAATTTAAGCTGAAGAGTTTAAGTGAATTAAATATTTAATTGTAAATCGCGCATTGTTGATATTTTTGAATCAGAACAGGTTTAAAAACTATAAACGATAAAATTTCATAAAAAAAAAAAACGATCCGAAGAAGACAGAAAATTTTTTCAAAAGAAAAAACGATAACTTGAATACAAATTGCTTTGTTGACTTTTGTTTTGTAAAACCTGGTCTCGTGGTATTTATCAATCGGTGCATATTTTACATATTCCCGGATTTGAAAGATTCAATGCAAAAATATTTTATTGTCTTAACTTAAATATTAAAATCTAGTATCATTCATGACATCAATGCATATAAGCCACATTTCATCTTTGCATACTGTTTAATTTATTTATCTGCTGCAATTCAATCATAGGCAAATAATATAACAAACATTTTTTTAGTTAAACAATTTGTACTGATTATAGTAGTAAATGTGATATATTCTTAAGTTATTAAAATTACACATTCTTTTGTATGTATTTATTTTCATTTATTTGTACTGGCTACATTGCAGTTTTAATTTATAATTTAATATTCACTGTTGTTTCTTCGTTGTACTTAAGTAGCACTTTTTTATTGCAGTTTCGTTTTGTCATGTAATAATCATTATGTTCTTTGTACTTAGAATATTTTAATTTAAATTGATGTGTTTTAAATAAGAAGCTTAAATAAATGTCATTGTATGTATAATTGTTTTGTTTTTTGTTTACTTGCGCTCTCTTTTGTTTTTATTTCATTTCATAACTTATTTTGTGTCTTATACTATAAACTATATACTTAAATATGAACATAAATTTAAAACAAAATTTTGATCACTCACCACCAACCACTAATTTTAAATTACTTGTGTTCACTTTTGTGCGCATGCAGTTTTAAATGTTAAGTTAACTTTAAATTTTAATGCAAAGTTTGTCATGAGAAATTATTTTTTTAAATTTTAACTTAACATTAATTGCATTTAGAGTTTTCCTATTTCCTTGTATGAGCAGCCAACATTGACAACATTTCATAAGTCTTGTGTGGAATGTTGTTTTATTGTTGGCTTCATATTGTCAAAATTACTTACATACTACTTAACGTTACTTTTTTTTTGTTTTCTCTATCCAAAATTCTTCTATTTTTTCCTTTTTCTTATATTACAGTCTACGCGAACGTCCATCTATCGCAGCATTTACGTTTGCCTTTTTATAATTGAAATTTTATTTCTATTTGGTATTGAACAAACGGAAACGAGCATTTTTTGCGGTTTTACAACCGTATTTTTGCATTGTTCAATACTATCCGCCATTGCCTGGTTCTGTTTTGAAGGTAAGTTTAACTAATAAGTTGAATATTGATCGTTAGCGTATCGTTTGTATAAAAAAATTTAATGCAATGATTTAATTTAGGAAATGTTAGTTGTAAAAACTTAATTAATTGACAAAAAAATATATTTTCAAAGATTTAAAATGAAATTATTTAACATTAATTTTAACTTTATAATCTATAATGAAATAGCGTCCACATTTATTATGATATATGGAATTTAATTTTGTTATATTGTTATAGTTAATGCGTAAAGAAGAGCAATAATTCTTATCTTCATTTTTGGAAAAATAAAATTGTTATATATGGAACATTCCACAGTGGCGGATGTTACATTTCCAAGCTACTAAGCATCAATATGTTAACAAACATAAAATAATTTAAAGCTTTTGCAGGCATCATAAATCACTTATGGTTGTATTTCCATAAGTGGAAAAAACTTAAAATCATGTTCAATGTTTGTATCAATTTTATTAAAGTATTTGTGACGGGTGTTACAAGAACTCATTGAAAAATCTGTCCTCCCTCTGCATGTTTGTGAAATCAGCCTAACCGCAATTAATAAAAACAAAAATTAAATACTGTCAATTAAAAAACGCTTGACGTTTATCCCTTTAGAAAAACATTTCAGAAATTTGTTTTAAATATTGTAATGTGTTACCAGGGAAAAATCTATATGCTAAAGTAGTCGAAAAATTTGTTCATAATTCGTGTTTTTAATGTGAACGCAACAAGTATAGTCATATATTTAAAAAAAAAAACAATAATATTACGATGTCTTTAAATTCGAAAATATAATAGAATTTATATTGAATTATTATATTGACGTCTGTGCTGAAAACGTCTACGTAAAAAGATGTTGGGTTAAAATTGAGTGTATGGTATGGAACAAGAACAAAACAAGGACTAAATCTGTGATGAAATTAATAGCTTGTAATACAACAATATTTGAAAATGTAAAATGTTTGTCTTGGTAACCATTATCGTGGAATTTTTTAAATAACTCTTTATAATTTTTTTAAAATTCCGTCAAAATAAAAAAATATAATGATGCGGATTTGAAATATGGTAAAATTCCAGACAATTCGAAAAAAAATCTGGATTTAACTCTAGTCGTTCCTTGCCGAGATTTTCATTGAACTTGAAAAAGTTTTAAAGCGTTTTTTAAAAAATTATCGAAAATTTTACTAAAAAAAAAAATATAATATACAGCTGCACCTATAAAATAGTAGTGCCCCTAATAAGTTTCTTTGTTGTTATTTCCTGCGCCACTAATATACGTTGAGGATACATTGTAGCTCAAATGTAAAATGCCAACTCAAAATGGCATTCTTCTGACGATGATACATTTTTTTGTGCATCCAATGCGAAGACTCTTGGAGAGCACATATTCGTTGACAGTATATTTTTTGACTTACAACAACTGAGTTATATTTATAATAGTCTGGAAAGACCTGGTCTTAACTACGGACAGTAACAATGTCATTGTTAAGAGGGCCCTTCATGCTCTTACTACTATTGATGTATATCATCCACCATAGAATGTTTGGTATAAATCGGAAAGAGAGAATATAGTCAATTCGAGATCAATGGATTCGAGTTAAATAAGATTTATGAATTTAATTTTAAAAAAGCTGACCTTGAGTCCATTAGTTTTTTTTTTAATTTGGAACTTTTTGCTGTATTGTCTCAGTTCGTATAATATAGCCTCAAATTTGCGAAAAACTCGGCGTACCCTTGGTACACAAAGGAGTTTAAAACAATTCGCAATAACAGGAATAGGACTTAGAAGAGATATGTCTGTAGTTCGCACTCAATTGTCATAGAATTCTACAAATGTTTGTTTCTGGAATGACAAAATTTTTCAGCTGTTTTGTATAATTAATATTTGAGTTTAAATTTTAGACAATACTAAGCTGAGAATACTAAGCTTGTCTGATCCAAAGAGATTTTGGAGGTTCATACATACTAAGAAAAAAATCTGAGGGATTTCATTCATCCTTCAAAATTCTTGACGGATTTACGGAAAGATTATTCCATAATTTGTGTCCTTTTTGCCAATCTTTTCAAGGAATCTTTATGCAGATTCGTTTTATTCTGATGAAAGTAATTTTGATTTCATGAACTCTTCACCCAGGGTCTTTTTTGGATCAACCACTTTCTTTATTATTTAATACATCAATTATAGAAAGTTATTTTCCAGTTTTTTGTAAAAAAAAACATAGGTCCTTTTATAAAAAAGGTTGCAGGAATGATGTTAATAATTGAGGGGCATATTGCAAAAACATGATAAGCCATATTCCTTTAAAGTTTATATTTTATGTTCATTGTGTCTTGATGCATTCTCAATATCCACTTAAGGTACTTTTACAGTGTGAAGCTATTAAAAACAACACCTTTTTTATTAATTTTTTTTACGTAGTATTATTAAATTATTTAATTCAAATTTATTAACATTATGTACAGTTAAAGTTGAAGATATAAAAAAAATGTTTTTTTGTTTTTGTATTTGTTGTTTATTTTCTAGAGGTCGTTGAATTTGGCGTGTTTAAAAAAGGTTGTAAGTTGGTTTCTCGTTTCCAGCATTTTCAAGGCGTCGGAAAGTCAAAAATCAAAGTGCATTCTTCAGTAAAGGGTTGTAGTTGAGCACTCTACCTACGCAAATAAAAAAAATTAAAAAACAAAAAAAGGCATGCGTTGAAAAATAAATTAACAAAAACCCCTCTTTTTGGCAGAAATTCTTTGCCGTAAAAAAACAAAATATGAAAGTTTCTCGGCTTTTTACAGGTAGAGTGCTTAACAGAGTCTATGAAGATCACAATGAATCAAAATTCATCGATATCGATCAAGCAGAACTCGAGATATCTTAGAAACCAATTCGAAAAAACTTGTTTCGAGAAAAACGCGATAAGATTTTCTTCTATGAACGATAATATATGAATAATACGCGACATACGAATATAATATATGTTGTATCTTTTTTTTCATTTGATATTTTTTTCTAAAATTTTGTACACGTATTCTTAAAACCTTAAGGAACCAGATTCTAGAAAAAAACAAAAAATTATTTTCCATTTTTTACGATCGTGTTAAAATTCATTGTAGAGAAGTCATAACAACTCGTCAGCATGGTTTTGTTAAAAGAAGATCCACTGTGTCTTATCTTCTCGATTTTGCAACATTCTGTTTAAATTCAATGAAATCTGGGTACCAGGTCGACACTGACTTTAGTAACAGTTTGATAAATTATATTATGATCTAATTTTTTCAAACTTAAATTAATGAGATTACGACAATATTTTGTATGCTGGATTAAATCGTATAAGACTGAGCGATCATATCAAATACAATTCCGAGGGGTGTCTTCTTCTGAATTTATTGCTGAATCAGGTGTTCCTCAAGGTCCACCTTCCACCAAGGACCTTGGTCCACTTTTGTTTATTTTAGTAATTAATAACGTCACACGTGTCGTAGTGGAACTTACATTTTAAACGTTCCTCATGAGCATCGTTTAAAACTATTAAGAATGCAGTCTTTAAGTGAGCGAAGGATGTCTTCAGATATCGTATATTTACACCAACTCATTACCGGTGTATTCGATGCTTCAGAGATTCTTTCTCTCATAAATTTTAACTCTAACCGTAGAAGCAGAAAAAATATTAAAACATATTTTTAATAAACTATCAAAACTTAATTAAGAGTTTTATTTTCTTTTTACTTAAACTCGAAGTTTTCAAATTATTTAAATCTTTTTACTTTCAAATGATCCAACTCCAACTTACTTTTCGCCCATCATCTAGCATTTCAATCGTATTCAACACTTACTACCGATGACATGCTTCTCGACGTTGATCAAACATCTAAAGTGAATTGTTACTATCTGCTCTCCTATGGCCTATCATTAACAATTGTAGCTATTTCACTTGCCATCGATCCCAGCACCTATACGCAAAATGATTTTTGCGTTTTAATGGAACCGACAACACTGTTCTATGCCACTTTTGTCACACCAGTATTGATATTTTTAATCGTAAGTTTAATTCATAACTTTCTATATAAGCTGATAATAAAAATATCTATGACAGGGCGCCATTGGTTATACTTTTCTTGCCTGGATTATAATGTGCCGCAAGAGTTGCACGACATTAAAAAATAAAGAACATACACGTTTGGCCAATATCAGGTATAAATTTATAAATTGTTTATCACAGGCTTGGTTTAAATTCAAGTACATACCATACTTCTTTTACATTTTATAGATTCGATATACGCTGCTCCTTCATATTTCTTTTGATTATGACTGCTGTTTGGATTTCGGCTTATTTCTATTTGCGTAGAGCCAAATCGGAAGATGATGTTGCTATAGTATTCGGCTATATATTTGTGGGCTTCAATACGCTAATGGGCATTTATATATTCGTATTTCACTGCATACAAAACGAGAAGGTAAAAACCACTTAACTGAATACATAATACATTTTTTTAAATTAATTTACTTTATATAATCAAATATGCTAGATTCGTCGCGAATACCGTAAATGCATACGTCAAAACTCTTGGCTGCCGAAGTGCTTACGTTGCTCTAAGACATCTATTTCATCCGGCATCGTTGGAAGCGGTGGTGGCGCCACAAGCTATGCAGCTGGCGGTACTAACAGCATCAATACGCTCGGCAGCAATACGGGCGTTGGCACGCAACTTAAAAAGAAATCACTCTCTTTGGTAGGAGGCAATGCAGCTGTCAGCGGTACAATAGAACGAGATGATGATGAAACTGGAGGCATTATTGCAGCCAATGAAGACTGCATTGTTGCAACAAGCGATTGTGAGCTAAATGAGCCGACAGGACCAATGTCACATGGATCCACACGTACCGCAAAAAGTGGTATCATGCCTGGTAGCTTGGTGCTGCAACATGGCAAAGTCAATTCCATTATTGACTCAATGCAACAGGGCCACATTGTCTTGGAGCGCAATACAACTGGCACTATGCGTTCGAATGCTGGCGGCGCTGGTTCGGCTGGTCATACTTCACCTACATCATCTGCAGGTTCGACTCACTTAATATTTGGACATGGTCATAAGCAGCAACAAGCTGTGACTGGTGGCGCTGGTAATCAGCAGGAAGCTTTTTATCATCATCCAGATTATTACAGCTGGAAGCAGGGCATGAAGGGTGTACCAACTGCTGCTTATCCACGTGATTATCTTGGCACTACCAGAGAAGGCAGTGGTCCAGCACAACAAGAAATATTTTACTGGACGCAGAAACACCAACAACATGGCAAAAAGAAACGCAGTGGCATAAGCGGTGGTGCATCTTCCGCCGACTCACCCAATGGTTCGTTACACAGTCGCACCACTGCAGCATCGCAGCAAATACTCTTTTATCCGTCTTACAAGAAAACTACGCTTAAAAACCAACAACAATATCCACACTATGCGGAAGCTATTGAACCCTCCGCCTTTTATCAGCAGCAACAGCAGCAGCAACATCATCGTCGACAGCAATCAGCTGCTACAGGTGGCACTAATCAGCATCATCAATACTTGCATGCACAGCAGCAGCTCTCCTCAGATGAGGAACAATTGGAGTCGACTGCGCATCCACACCTGCTACATCTAATGGGTGGAAATCATGGAGGCGCACGCCGCGTTGGTGGTGGTCCTGGTTTAACAGCTGGTGCTGTCGGACAACCATCGCATCAGTATCTGCCAGAGTTTAGCGCTGGCAATGGTGTCGGTGTGCCGACGCCTCAGCGTTTCTATAGAAATAAGCATTCCAACTGTGATTTAACGAATGAATACGATGCTGCTGGCGGCGGTCGCAGCGGCGGCAGTGATTCCTATTACAATCAAGGTTCGCTAGCTGGCGATGGTCCTGTATATGAGGAAATACTCAGCAATCGTAACTCGGATGTACAACACTATAGTGTGGACGATGTTGAAAACGATGTCCGCGTTGGTCGTGATATGTCGCGTGTGCATCAACACAATCGCATGCGCATTCACGACGATAGATTGGGCGATGACGATGATGAGAGTATATGTGATGATGATGAAGATGAAGACGACGACGAAGATGACAATGATGATATTGGACATAATATGCCACAAAGTGATGAGCGTATGCGTCGTTTAATGGCATTGCAAGATGAGGATTTTAAAAGACGGTTTCAGTGAGTATTTTGAGCAACATTTGTATTTAGATATTAAAGATCAGTCAAATTAGTGCATCGCATATATAAATTTCGCCTACCGAAAAATATACCGTTATTCCAAAAGTTGATATTAAAAATTTAGTTCATGGCAAGCGAAACATTTGATACTTGTTTTCGACTTAACTTTGACTTTTGTTAGTACTATAGGCGAGATTGGGGTATCGCTTTATAACGCCTTATAAAGTACCACTTAATATGTTGTAATTTTTATTAAAATTACTTAATTCTACCATGCACTAGTTTAACTGATCTTAAACTTAGGCCGCGTGCATAGTAAACGCCGATTCAGACAGACAGGCAGCCAGGCAGGCTGAAATCTGTGTGAGCAAAGGATATACAAATAGCTCTCTATCTCGCTTTTTCACACACTCTGCCTGCCTGCCTGAAAAAAACAAATTGTAGGCCATTTGCGACAGAATTTTCACTACAACTATTTTGAATCATTCCCTCTTAGACGTCAACAATTAAAAAATTCCACAGAAGCTGGCTTAACAACTGCCGCTTATCATCATCATCATGAGCATCAACCCAATCCGGTTTTTGGGGTTAGCGGCGGCGGCGTTGGTGGTTTAGCAACAGTAGCCGGTGGTGGTTCAATACGAAGTTTTAAAAAGTCACCGAGCGGTCGTTTAGGTGTAACGGATTTATTTAATCATGCTGTAGGCAATCATGGTGGTCCAAGTAGTAGTTATGGACCACCTTTGCCACCAGCTAATCAGCATCCAATGCATAAAAGACAAAAACAACATCAGCAACAATCACCGCAATCAACGACGTCGTCGCAGCAGCAGCATTCTTTTAACTCCCCTCATCAACAACAACAACAGCAGCAACAACAACCTATTGGTCGCAACATCTCAGCAATGCTCGATGAGAACAATACAGTACGTTGCTATTTAGAACCATTGTCCAAGTAGTGTTAAGTTTTCCTACACCCTGTCGTTCCCTCTCACTGGCCTAACATAAACACGTCCCCGTTTTTAAAAACAAACGAGCTCGTATTAAAGTGAAGACATTTTTTTAAAATAGTTTAAGGCGAAATTTCAACAACAAAGACAACTAACTGCATTTCAGAATATATCTCTTAAATCAATGTTTAAGAATCCAAAACCAATATAATGCCATTTATTTATATACAGATATAATGATATGTTCACTTAGTTTTACAATGTATTAGCAAAGTTTAGCATTTAAATGTTGCGTTTATAGACTTAAGATAGTGCATATATATATTTATATATATTTTTTATTCAATATTTTATTTTTTTTTTAACTTTTTTGTTAATGTACTGTGTAATCTATTTTTATATGTATTTTATAAAAAACAAAATATTTTATCTATGTTTAAAGCGAATGAATGGCGGTTAAAACCCGTTCAGGTTAGAATCACGTCAATGTATATTCTTTAAAAAAAAATATTACAGCTCGTGCTTAACTAACATTGTTCTGCATATTGTTTGACCCATTAATCACTTTCTCATTATAAACTCATTTGCTTATATATTTATTTTCACAGACCTCAACACGCAAACAATAAAATGTTTGCAAACTTTCTACGCTTAAAAATATAATGCAAAATTTTTACATCCATCTATCTATCCTTCTACAGATGAACATAAATTTGCAGAACATTTTTTTAAAGAAATATATATGAATCCATTATTGCTTAACGATAGAAATCGTTATTCGTTATATGTGCTTAAATAATCCAATACAACCTGAACGTGTTAAAAATTTCATATTTCATTTTTACGCTGTTATCCCAAAAATAAAAAACCATAAACATAAAGCTTTATAACTATTATTATGAAACTGTTTCCTTTTTACTTCAATATATCTAACTAACTTTAAAAGTTAGTTCAAGCTTATGCTCAGAAATTTCAATTATTCATGTCCTCGAACTAAAACTTATTAAATTGCAGAACACTCTTCAGTCCAGTCCAATTCCTAATGTTGTTCATTTCCTTTGTGGTATTTAATAGGAGAGAGACTCATGCAAACATTGAAATTCTACCTAAACAAATATAAAAAAGAAAACCTTGATGTGTATAAAAAAAAAATAAGTGTAATAATAATAAAACAGCAAAATTGACAGATATTTAAATAAGAAATCTAAATGTATACAATGCGCCATTAATTATTATGTAGAGAGAATAAAAATTAATTGAGAATGAGAAAAGAAAATATGTGAAATATTTAAATTAAAAATTAGGTACTTTTAGACTTTAAGCGAAATGATGCAATTTTTTTCCTGTAGGTACTATTTTTATTTAAATTTTTTCTTTTTGTTAGTGTTTTTTATAATGTTTTCTCTTGGCCTAGCTGTATGCAAATTGATGAATATTAAACGTCATAACAAGCTACGAATTGAAAATGTTCTATAAGCTTAAAATATGTATAGATTTGAGTATTTAGTTTAGAAATCTGGTCCCCCTATTTTGTATATTATTTAAAATAATTATACTTATATGAAATTAATAAAAGAAACAAAAATCCAAAATAATATTAAATGTGAATAATTTTTTTTATGATTAACAATAAAATTATTTAAAAGTGAAAAATTTTAATGTAATGCAAAATAGTTTTATTACAAAGATATCAATTTGATTTAGAGAATTTTGAAGTAAGTATGGTTTTAAGAGTTTGACAGATTTTTGATTTTGAACGCAACAACAAAAGCTTAGAACTCGGACACTATGTGGATTACACTATGCGCCAAATTCAGAAAATATATCTACCCGGCATCCCATTATATTTCTCTAACAGATTTGGGGTCTCTAAACACGAAAATCGCAAAACAATTTTTTTATACTCGAGTGAGTCTTGCAGTTAACGCTGAGATGATGAAATACCTTGTATTAACAAGAGACATTTCCAGCGTCTTGGAAACCACGTCACTGTTGACAATAAAAGTTCTTCGATTTCGTCAGGGTACACTGAATAAGGAAGCCGCAACACGGAGAGCGCGACTGCCGCAAATGTCAAAGCGAACTGATTCAGCTGTTGTTGTTGTTGTTATTTTTTTCGACAGCCAGTTGATTTTTGACACTTTCGGATATGCGAAAGAGAGCACAGTCAGTTTTGAAGCAACCTTGTTATTCAACCATGGATTTCGTTTACCTGGGATCTATCGTAAACTCCTACAACGATATCAGCAGCATTTAGATGATACAACAACGAACGATAACTCTTGCAAACAGTGTTAGTAGGTCTGTTTCCGTACGCACTTCAAGTAAAGTTCGAGTAATAAAGAGTAATTTGATTATCTCTCAAAATGAGGAAATTTGTTAAAAAGTTCGAAAACGGTTTCAAGCACAACAGCTGTTTTTGAATATAATAAAATTTAATTGCTTTGTTTTTGTATTTAAAACACTTCCGTAAGCGTTCATTTTGGTTATTTTAACTAGTTTTATTAATTTTCTAACCAATTGCATACATTTTTCACAACACAATACAAAAACTTAATTTTATCACTTTGACAATAAGCTGTTTGAAGCTTGATATTCGTGCTCGAAAAAATTTTTCAAGTAAAGTTTGAATAATAGAGAGCGACAAAAAGTGACATTTTGCTTGTTGTTCTTCTCTTTCGTGCTAGAAAAATGTATAAAGAAACGCTTTCGAGTAACTTCAAGTTACTTGAAGTGAGTACGGAAACAGACCTAGTTACTTTGGGCTCAGTCATAAAGTCAGCAACAACAACTAGAAAAACTAAAATGCGAACAGCTGACCTTGACATCTAGCTCACTTCCTATCCAATATGCGCCTACCTTATTCTCCTACCATATAAAAATCAATAGTCATGCCCGTTCTGCATGGAGCTCAAACTTGGACATGAAGCAGCTTTGTTGAAAGGTTTTTGGGAACTTTCACGAGGGAAAACTCCATAATATCTTTGGTGCAATCTGTGTACTGAATTCAATGGAGCGATGAGCTGTAGGCTGACATCGAAATAGTCAACCGCATAAAAATTGCGTGGCTTCGCAGGCTAGATCATGTTGAGCGAATGGAAGATAACGCTCCATCGAAGAATAAAGTGAATTCAGTACACAGTGGCAGTCAGCGCAGAGGAAGACGCCCAATGCTCCTTCGGAAGGATCAAGTATTGGAAGTGTTAGGTATTGACTGGCGCAATAAGTTAAAAGAGACCTAAACCGATCTACGGTTGTAAGCACCAAATATGTAAGTAAAGTGTTTAAAGAAATTAAACTTCTTTAAGCATAGTTTTGGAAAAACTTCGGGCATTTTACAAAATGCCGGTTTTGTATTCAGCACTTGAATTTAAATATTTGGTGTTTCGAACCCGGGTCTGTCGAGATATTCGACTTCTTACAGAAAGCTACTTACAAGATACTTACAAAGTATTTTCAACAATCGTAAAAACACCAAATTACTCGAGAGACCGCATCATTTATTTATATCATTTAAAGCGAAGGCATTAAACTTTTAAATCGGCATCTACGTTTGTTATAGAGGTGGGTAATGGCACAATTTTTGGAGAGTTGACACACTAGCACATGTGCACTCATATGTGTCAGCACTCTGTGATAGCACAATTGTGCTAAGACACATTTAAAAAATTCCTTCAATAACGCCGTTCAAAATATCAATAAAATATAAAGTGATAACAACCATCGCTACTGATTTGTGAGATGAGTTTATTTGTTAGTAAATTGCTAAATAATAGAAGTATACTAAAAAGTGTCAAAAATAGATTTATGAAATTTAATGTAAATTAATTTTTTTTATATTATATCTCAAGATATCAATTTATTGATATCTATAAATATGCATGCAATCTATACATATACCAATGTGCAGGAATTTAAGCAAATAATTCTTACTCCTAGAATCGTATAGTACCACAATCAGCAATGTATTGCACTGCACAATAATGTGCTAGCGAAGTTGATAAGCACAGTAGTTTGTTATATATCCCTACAGAACACAAAAGTGCTTTAACACTCAGTGTGTCTTGTTGTGTGTGCGTCTAACCGCTGCTTCCATTTTGTGTGCTACTGTGCCACTTTGTGTGTTAACATAGTGTGCTAGCACACATGGCACACTACTAAGTGTCAGCACAGTATCGAAGCACAGCACAGTAGCCCTAACCAAAATAGACGAAACGAGACGATTGCAACTCGTCGACTGTGTACACTCGTCACGTCTGTTTTGACATTTAACCCAAAATGAAACGTTCTTGAACTCGTCTAGGCTGGTCAGCTGCCAACTGATTCAAATGCATATAAATGCCTTCTTCATCCCTAACAATGGCTATTAATTCATTAAAATATTGTTTCTTGCACTAATTGGTAAAAATGCAACAAAACTTGATGTAAAAATACTCTGCACTATTGTTGCTGACGAGTTGAGACGCTAAAAGTTCGGTGTGTTTACGTTAGCTTATTTTGGGCAACAACATTAAATTGCATTTAAGCGAACATTTTCATCTTCGCTCGTTACGGAGCAAATCGTCTATTTTGGTTAGGGCTAGTGTAACACACCTCTAGTTTGTTAGTCGTATGTTATCGATTTGACTCGAACACATCGATAAATGACTAAAATTTTCACATCTAATTTAAAAACAGCTGTTGATGTTGTCATTAATTTAGTGTAGTTGAAAAAAATTATTCTTATTTTGATATAAATATTTGTTGTGAGCTGCTCCTGTGTTTTACTGATGGCCGATTTTCAATGGCCTTGGGAGTACTCGTTCCCGCCGTTCTTCACGTAAGAATTAAAACTAGAGTATAAAATAATATCAAATTCATGCTGCACTTAATCTCGCTGTAGCCTTCAACCACACGAAGAGACGCGACACCAGCAGCTGAAAGTTTGGTCCGATCTTTTCCTTAAGTACCATAAGCATTTGAATAAAAACAATGTCAATGTCAACGAGAATTCACTTCCACTATTCTACAATGACACACTCAATCGACGACTTTCTGTGGACACAATAACAAAGGTACTGGAACAATTGCAAAACAGTGGACATGCACAACCACTTGATAAACGCCGCATCGAATGGTTGATCTATTGGTATACGCTGGACGAATACGCCAATATGATCAACGACTGGGTGCAGGAAACCGGTCACATGGGCAGTGTCTGCACGCTCTATGAAATTGCGAATGGTGAGGATACAGAGCAGACAGAATTTCATAGTGTTGATGAATCTGTACTGCTGCATGTGTTGCGTCTAATGGAGGAGCGTGGAAAATGCGAAGTTATCGACATGGATGGTAGCTATGGTGTTAAGTTCTTTTAAACACGCATTTATGACTTGTGATTTTAATAATAAAGATGATGTGCATATTGATAATTTAGTTTGAATTTCGTTAAAGCTTCTACAGAGTTATAATCCTTGTAAAATTCTTAGTCCTTATCATTGACAAAAGATTGAACAAAATTAAAATGTAGTCATTTTATATTTAAGCTTCTTTCTCTCTTTTCTTAACGAAATAGTAGAAAGTGTTGAAATTTCGCGTCGAGTTTTTATTCAAAATAGTAGGAAAGGGAAAAGAAATAACTTTATAGGGAAAACTAAAAGGACTGTTGAGTGCGCTAAACTAATTTAAGATCCGTTTGAGTAAACAAGCCTTAATAAACGCACCCTTGATACCATAATAACTGTAACCTCATATTAATATGACTGAACTAATATTAAATTGCACAGCAAAAGAGCTGTGATCGCCATAAATGTTCATTGTCGAAATGTTCTTGTAGTTTCCAATAGCTCATAAGTTATTAATATAATAATTAGCTCATAAAGAAATTAAAAGGCATTAACCATCATAGATACGAAATCTCACAAGGTTGAAATCACTTTACTTTCTATTATGACACTGGCTTGTTTAAGTATTTTTAAGGTCTTAAAACTAGCCATAGATAAAAGAAAGGAATGCTTTGCGAGAAAGGGATATATGTATTATATTATTTTATACATCGCACACTCACACCAAAAAATATAGAAGAATTCAACTTTTTCTTAACTTCCAACCACAACAAATGAAAATTAACAAAAAATGAGTAAAGTCATAATTTAATATTAAACGTCAAGTTTTCAACAGCTAACAGCTGAAAAAGTGAAGAATTTTCGACTTTTTCTAGTATAAAAAATGGCAGATTTTTTGTCACTTGATGTTTTTTCTACTTAGAGGGGATTTATAAAATTAAACAAGCCGCATTAGACTGTCAAAAGAGAGGGTGCGGAATAAGAAACGAAAGTGAATGAAAAAATCTCTCGAGCTGCGATTTCATTAAAATTTTGTGTTCATATTTTCGTGGCTAGTTGAATTTTGAAGTAAAGTCTCTGCAACGCAGTTTCATTATGTAATTTGAAGATGATACTTTAAAAGAAAATCTAAGAAAGTTTCATGCGACGAGTTTCATTGTTCAACTTTATCTCACATCAAATATATACAAATCTCTCATGAGAATTTTGAATTAAAAAACACGGAGTAATAAAAAATCACAAAAAATATCCTTCAGAAATTGAAAAACATACAAAATATCTCACAGCTATAAGAAATTGTTTAAACTGTTACACAATTATTAAAAAATCTCATAAAAAAATCTGACAGCAATTTCGAAATCACAAAAAAAAATCGCTCACCAATTAACATTTAAGAATCCTGTGTAAATTTTAAAAAGTTGTTACATATGAAATAAGAGCAAAATTCATCATGAAATTATGTAAAAACTATATATAAACTGTGTGATGAAATATATCCCACATGAATTAAGCTAATTCCCTCGAAGGTGATTTATCTGAATCTGGCAGCTATGCTACCCATTTTGATAACTGTTATCGATAATAGTTTATTGTGCGTTGCCAACTCATAGAAAACAGTTCTTTCCACAAACTTGGCAGCACAGCAAAACATCTGTTTTTGACAAAAACGAATGCAGTTTTATTCATAAGCTAAAAAATATTTCTGTGGTGTTATTTAACATTTTATTAACGAAAAATGCAACGCTCAACGCAATTACTTACTTTCGCGGTTAAATGTAGTCATCGAAATATAAGCACAAGCGTCCCACTTGCGGGAAAGAGAAATTTTCGTAAATTTCCTGTGTACAACAAGCGAGGAACGCGTGCTGTAAAAGAGGCACAGCGCACTCAACCAAATCCTCCTGTTCCAATTAATAAACGTGGAGTGCGCGATACAGGCATAACGCTGAATGGCAAGTATATAGAGATTACACAAAAAATACCAGAACTTATTGTGCCGGATTTGGAAAACTGCAAGTTAAAACCTTACGTTTCATACAAGGCGCCAAATGTCGTTCAATCTAAATTCACCAGCTTAGATCTATTCAATGCTGTTTATGCACAGAAGATAATCGATGATTACAAAGCGGATAAACTACAGCCCGATGGTAGCTCAGTCGAACCATCCGAACATGAAAAAATGACGGCTGACGAGGCTTTGATGCGCGCAAGAAAAACTGGTTCAGATATTTTTTAATGTTTTGGCAATAGTTGTGTAATTCTCTTAACTACAACTTATTAAACATTGAAAGAAACCCAAAGTTAAACTTTTCTTTTACTCAATCTTTTATTTTACTCTCTATAGCACTTCTGACGATAGTTAAAAAGTTTTTTGATCCAACGATCCATTTTCTGTTGTGAGTCGCCGATAAACTGCAAATTACATTAATATACATTTAATATTTGCTTTGGATTTGAGCCCAACTTACGTTTGGATGAAAAATATTATCCGTTACATTGCTTTCCACAATTGATGATTTCGGCAGTGACACCGTTTCATTGTCTAAATTTATTTTAATTCTATCGGATTCAGTTGGCGGTTTTGGAGGAGCTTCACGATCACGTGTGCTATAAAATGTTTTGGGTACAAATGCATCCTCGTCAATTGTCTCTAGTGCCGCCTTGATTTTCAAGTCATTGAGATCTATTGGTGCAACAGCTGGTAATGATGATGAATTGCCATCGGAGCTGTTGGCACGCGTTTGACGAGATCTTGAGCTTGACTTTTTTGATATTCGGCTACTGCGACTAGCATAACTTGCACGACTATCTTTTGAGCCATCAGTGGAATATGAGGAACGACTGCTTTCACTGCTACTGCTACGCCTTTGATACTTTTTCGATTTTTTTGACTTTTTTTTTGTTGAATGAGAACTGCGTGAATGTGTGGAAGGTGATTTGGAACGGTAGCGACGCGAGTCACGATCTCGGTAACGTTCCCGCTCCTTATCCCTTTCACGTTCCCGATCCTTTTCGTTTCTATCTCTATCACGCCGATCTCTCTCCCTGTTCCGATCGCGGTCGCGATCTCGTGAAGAGGACCGGGTTCCATGGCGTGACCGATGATGTGATGAACGAGATTCACTGTCTCTCATTTTATCTTAGTTTTATTTATCTATTATTTAAAATATCGGATACAACTCAAAATATAATAATTTTGTTCCCTATAGATTTTAGATATGGACATATAAGTTTCGCATTAATCGATAGTCGATAATTTAGTTTTGAACATATTGACTAGCGAATAATTGCCAGAGTTCAGAAATTCAATGGAATCTTTAATAGGCACCCCCAAACGATACTACATGTCGGATGGATCTGTCATGTTGACACACATGTAGTACCGTTTTTTTGACTTTTTGCTCGGTCCATCCGACAGTGCATTTTGTCATTCGATAACAACATTTGAGAGAAGCACATCTTGCGCATAAAATAACAAACATAATAAATGTTGAATTTTCAAAATAATTTGTTAATATATAAAGATATATCCCGGAGACTTGAAAGTGAAAAGAGAAAAGTATAAAAATAATGCAAATAAATAAATTTTAGCGGTACAAAATTATGAGTGCGCTCGATGTGTACTGCATGAAATCTATTATATTTTGAAGTCTATCCGATATGTCCGACCGTGTAGGACCAAAGACAAAAAGTTCCGTTATTTTGTTGAACTACATGTCCATCAGACATGTAGTATCGTTTGGGGTGGCCTAATAATTTTAGTAAATAATTGAATGTTGATACCATGCTCTCACGCACGTAATTCGTCACTCATTCGTAATTAACAGCTCAACTATGTTCCGAATTACTTAATTTGCCATATAAATTTTCACAAGCTGAATTACATATTCGAAGGTAATTCATTTTAAATTACGATCCGAATTACGTAGAAATCGATTTCATCTCTAATTTGTATCGCAAATTGATCAAAAAAAGAAAGAAAACCCAGCTAGACAGGTAACCGTGACATACGCCGTATGTTTGGCATACGCGTCACGACTTTGACGTTATTTTCATATAAAGCACTCCATACAAATGCACGTTACATTTGTTCTAGCAACATGAAAAATATAACGTACCGACACTTAAGTTTAATTACCGACACTCATCCGTGTGATCTGGCATCCCTGTCTACCACCCATGTTTTACCATAAGAAAAAAGTGTATCTGAACTGCTCACGCCAATGACAAATTTATCTTCTCCTCTCACCCCTGATAACATACCCTTCTTGTTTACCTACAATCAACATAGCCTAGTGGCTAGTGTTCTGGCCTACAACCCGCAAGTGCACGGGTTCAAGCCCAGCGCAAACAAACACATTTTTTATATAATTTTTTTCTTCATTTTATTTTTGTTTAAATAGTTTTTTATTTTATGTACATTATTATTAAAAATTTAATTTATTAAAAAATATGCAATTAACAACAACAAAACAAAACTTAAACATGCATAAAGGCAACAAAATTAATTCATTTATATAACAAAATTAAAAACAGTAACGAAGAAATATAAAAGTGAAAATAACAAAAACGGATCGGTTAAAGAAATAATAAATAATTATTCATATACATAAAAATATTTGCATAAAATAAGAGATCAAGCCACCGCCACCATATAAAGTTACTAATTATTGTTAACTAAAATAGGAAGCAAAAAAGTTAGTAAAGAAGAAAATATTGCAAAAGACCAATCTGAGGTAGTCTTGTTACAGAGTTAGATTGTTGTGCTTTTTTAATTATTTTAATTTTTTACTTTAAGGGGGACATGACATTGGCCGTTTTTTAAATCGACTTTTTCATAATTTTGTATTTTAGTAAATATTATTAAGATTCATGGAAAAATTTCTACGGGTTCTAAAGTTACAGCCAGATTAGTAAGAGCGTATTTTTATTTGCATTTTTCTTTGTTCACAAACTTTGAACGCGTTTATCTCGAAACCATGATTTTAAAACTTGATTCGCTATCGTATGACACGAGATTTTTTTTAAAATTTTTTTCGATTTTTTTATGAATTTTTATAGCCAATATTTTTTTCGAAAAAACACACTTTCTAATTTGGAACATAACCAAAAATTTTTCAGTTTGTTTTTGACTGAGTTATGAATTTTAAAAAAAAGGTCTATTTTCTCTGCCGCGAATGTAATGTCCCTCCTTAAACTTAACCCTTAAATAGAACATTTCATCTGGGCCACTGAGCGGTAATTCCCACTACTGTTCCATTTTAGAGTAAGCAAGCTTACAAGAAAAATAAGACATATACCAGAACACAATCAAGCAATATAACAAAACCATTAATCTAACCATTAGTATACTATAAAAAATTAATAATATAAAAAAGTTTAAATTACTGTTTGCTTTAGGTTTTTTCGTCACACGGTGCTGCCTCTGTCTATGTCGGTTATGGCTGAGGTCCACGAACCTGCGTATACCTTGATTGAATGCTTGACGTCCTTCATTTTGGAAAACATCTGCAAGATAAGTTTTCATGAAAACAATATAGAAGGGATATATAGAAATCCTTACCAAACAGTGTTTTGTTTATTAAATGCACTTCGATTAACGACTGCTTCCCCATTTTGCCATCAAAATTGAAATTAAAACAGAACTCGTCTGTGAGCAAACAGCTGAGGACATCATTAAGAGTTCCCGAGGATCCCTTCAGCTTGAAAATGTGGGTCTTCTGTAAATTTTTTATTATAATATAATTTAATTTAAAATTTAAATATTGCATTGCAAAGAAGTTAAAACTGCTCCGTTTTCTTACCATTGCCATCTCGTATTCTTGATTTTGGAGTTTTTCCTCGACTTCTACGTAGTGTCCGACCGAAACCAAAATTTTGGCCGAAACCGAAACCGAAACCGAATTTCGGCCATTTTTGTAATATTCGGCCGAAACCGAAACCGAAACCGAAACTGAAAGTCTACATACAAATTTGTTTTTAAAAACATTTAATTTTTTTTTTTTAATATTATTAAAAGCTTTCAAAAACAAAACAATTCAAACAGATAATAATAACGTATACATACGATAAATATTCTTTGAATATTAAAGTTCAACTTTAAAATAATAAATAAAGAGATCATTTTTAATACCACTTTAAGGAACTTTTTAGTGTTTAGAGTTATTCGGTTTCGGTTTCGGTTTCGGCCATATTGATGCCGAATAGCCGAAACTGACTAAAAGGGCCGAAACTGGCCGAAACCGAAACCGAATATTCGGTCGGACACTACTTCTACGAGCCCATCGAGGGTGGAAATGGGGAGTGTGGACGCGATTTCAATTCTTGCGTCATCCTCTGCTTCCCCGGTAATGCGGCACAACGACTGATGCCACCGTTTTATGTAAACTTTGCACTCACGTACCATGACATTCTGTGCTAAAGTTTCACTTCTTTGAATATTCTGAAAACATAAAATATTTATAAGAAAATTTTTTTTGTGATATTGGTACAACTACGCTACCATTTACCACAGTACTTACAATGTCTGTATTAATTGTCTCCAATTTTTCCAACCGCTCCTCTATGCTTTGCAAGCTTTCTTGCATACAATTTTGTTTCGCCATAATTGCACGTTGGTTGCTTAGTATCAATTCAAGAATTGACCCGTCTGAAAATTTTTTTAATTAGTAATTTGTTTAAAGAATATATCATAAAAGAACCTTTGTCCGTGGAGGGTGTTGGGTCATGTGTTGGGTCATTAAAATTGCGAGACGTTTGGAATGTCTTCCGCTTCGTTTTTTGACTTGTTCGTGGCACTTCAACTTGGATTTCTACAAAAATTTAAATTTGTTTTTATAGAAGAAAATATTGAAGAGAACATAAAATATAATTATTAGATAGAATCTTACCTTCGATAAGTCCGACTTGTTGGACATGTGAACGAATGTTGGTCCAACACGCTGCATTTTTGATTTAAAAAAAATTTTCAGCGAGTGAACAAAGTTCAATCAATGCATATATATTACTAACAGAAACTCAATGCACGCTTTTATGTGTTTTAAAAAAAATTTCTTATTTTTTAAAGAAAAAGATTTTCTTTTCATTTCCATCTCTTGCTCTTCCTTCAAAAATTGATCAATTATTAGCGCAGCCAAAAATTTTTAAGTCATTCCGCCGAATTGTTCTGCTTGAGAGTTTGCAATTAATTATGTCGTCCAACAAGTTGGATCAATCAAATTGTTCCGTTAGTTTTCCATCCGACTTTGTCGTCCAATTGTCAATAGGTTTGTTCAGTAACAAAAAATTGTTACAAATTGTTACCAATTATTGCAAGTTTTTACTAGTAAAGCGTTCACGTACTCGAAAAACTTGCAACGAGAGAAAAAAACGAGAGCGTAAAAAAAGTGAGAGAGAAAAAAGTAGTTGCAAGTTTCTGCTGGCAAAATATCTACTTAGTATTGAAAAAAACAGTTTGTCAAAAAAAAAAACAAGCTGTCAAAATTTTTTCTGGATTGTAAAATGGATGGAAAAAGAAACATTTATAATGCTGAGGGAAATGTAGGTATAAATATTATTGTTGATAGGGCACAAGAAATGATTTCTACTATTTATAACCTCAAGTTACAGCAGCAGTTTTTTTCGGTTGAAATAAGCTGTCAATTCCTTTGATCAGTTGTTGTTAACATGCAAGTTTCGACTAGTTTTCTGTTCACTTACTTTTTCTGCTAATTTTCTCTTTGTACATATTTTTTCCTCAATTCTTCTTTTACTCTCTCCCTCAGCGTTGTCAGGTGAATATACCTCAAAAATTACCTCATTCTCGCATTTAATTCTCTCAAATTACCACTCGTCAAAAATACATCAAAATACCTCAAAATCGTGCAAATTACCACAAAATTACCGCAAGTCGATGAAATACCTCAAATACCTCAAAATCGTGCAAATTACCACAAAATTACCGCAAGTCAATGAAATACCTCAAAATTGCTTAAAATATCACATTAAGCGGTGTTTATAGCATAGTATGAAATTATTCAGCGAAAGTAAACCTAAATTGCAACATATTAATAAACAACACTTAATAAAACAATAATTCATAAGAATTTCATAATAATTCAATTCTTTAATGACTTCAAAAATTATTTCTCAAAAATATTTCTCCAGCCTCATAGCAGTCCTTGCACTGCTCATCATAATTTTTTCTACTAACACATTCATAATATTAAAATGCGCCTTAAAGGTAAAAACTACTTTAAGCCTCAGTACATAATTATTTTATTTTTCACTTTGCTATCAGAAATTATTTACGTTCTTTTGTTGTTAAATATCGAAAACAGTTTAAACACAAATAAACTACCAACAATAATGCATCAACAAGCGCATTCACTCAGTAAACCTTTTCTGAACACATTTCATTCATGCGTATTTCTACCACAACAGGTAGAAATCTCTTTTTGGTAATGTGAGGTATTTGTGGTAATTTCGGTATTTTTTATCCCTCGCGTGGGAAAAATCGCACATGTGGTAAAAATTTTCTCGCATGAGAATTTTTCTCACATAAAGCGATGATTTTTACTTTCTCCCGCAGCATCTCGCAAGAGCTCAAAAAATACCGAAAGCACTATTTATCGTGCAAAACTGGTAACGCTGCTCTCCCTGCAAGTTGTAACAAGTAAAGTACGTGAACAGACCTAATATATGTAACCATGACTTTGTAATGTAAAAGCAACTTTACAATTATCAATTTTTTGGTTTGGCAGCACTTTTATTGACAGCACCAACGCGTGCCGCCATTTTTTATTGAGTATTGCTCGCTTCGGTATCGCATTGTGAAAATAATTAAATATTTTCGTATAAATATTCTACAATTAGATTAAAATCCATACGAAAATCAACAATTGAATGTTAAAAAGTGAAGATGCGTGTGACCAAAAGCGATATTAGTTTAGAGCTTGATTGCTGGGTGGAAGAGCTATCACCGGCACAGCTAGCCGCATATGAAAAAGTCGCCAACGAGCACAACGCCATAAAGACTGCACTGAAAACTGCGTTAAGCTCCAACGAAGGCAAAGAACTATTCACGGGTCAAGTATTTCAAGCGTACTCATTCAAGGGTAAAGTTCTACAAGAACTTAAGGAGGCAACATTGCCCAAGAAGCCACCCAAAGCGGTGGATCCACCTGCGGCTTCAGCAGCTACGACGGGTGGTCGCGGAGGACGTAAACGTGCATCTAATTTTGTGTACTTGGAGTCATCAGACGAAGAGGAAGACGATGTGCCATTGGCTAAGAGAATGGCAGTAGCAGCAACCAAAAAGGGTGTTGCGACACCAGTCAGTAGTGCAAAAACTACAGCTGCGAGTAGTAAAAAGGGTGCTGTTGCAGCGCCTGCTGCTGGTGCTGGTAAGGCGTCACCACAGCCGTCAGCCAAAGCTGGTAAGGCATCTGTTGGCAAGGACACAAAACCGGTTAAGGGTGAAAAGATTGCTGCAGCTGCCGCTGCTGCTGGTGCGACTTCTACAGCACCAGCAAACTTTCGACCATCTGAAATTAGCTCTGTTGGTGGTTTGGTTATTGGCAATGAAGCTAAGGACGGTAAAGAGGGCAAAGAGAATAATAAAGAAACTAAATTGCAAGGCAAGACATTCCCGTCATTGGTGGTACTTGCCAAACCATGGCTCAAGGTTAAAGATATGTCTGCCACACGCAGCAAATTAGATTCCAAAGTTAAGCTTGTATTGATGCTTACACCAAACAAATTTACCGAGTGGCTAATACAGGAAGGTCTACTAAAGTCTGAACAAAAGTGCGCCAATCATCGCACCAACGAACTTAAGCTAGGTGGCTATATTTTAGGTTTATGTTGAGAAATTTCATTATAATTTTTTTTTTATCGTTGTCGAAAAGGTGTCTATTCTGATGCTACAAAGTTTCCTTATACCGGCGGCTACGTTTGGATCAGCGAGTGCTGCCCAATGCGTTTTGTTTCTGTATTTCATGGCTCTATTTTCGAAGGCGCTCCGCATCCTCCATCTTGTATTTTGAAATTATTCTATCATTGGTCTTGCCAGACAAACATACAAAATGTTGTTCAATGGGTTAAAGTGGACAATGTCTATATCAAAGGCGTTTACACATGGCTGCGTGCTGTCTGCACCTTGGCTGTGCATCAGAAATGCAAGAAACTAGGCGGCGCCGATAAATTCGTTGAGGTGAAAATAAATTTGTTATATTTTAAAAAGTTGTTTTAGTTGGCTTAACTTAAAATTAAATATACCTACAATTAAAATAACATTTCTTATAGGTTGGTGTTATTTCCCTGGGTACCACATCGCAAGATGGCCAACAACGTCAAGTTAAAGTCGAGGTACTCGGTGTGCTCGACTATGCTGAGAAAACTATACGCTTGCGTGCAGTTGAACCTGTCTCGGATGCTGATCGCAACTATAAAAAACGTTTTCAAACCATACTCGAGCCACTTCAACGTTGGGTCAATAAAGACAGCGTTATTTCTATAGATTTAACAGTTGACAAAATGACGCTTTATTCAATGGGTTTTAAAAATATTGTACAAGCTGCTGCTACCGATACCACCGCTAAGCATACAAACTCTGCTGTGATGGACTATTTGCGACGCATCGTGCCGCGCATGTTCCAGAATACACTATCGCTGCTGTCACGTCAGATGATACAACAGTTCTTGGATGAATTGGTGTGGCGTGAACAGTTTGGAACCTATGCCCTGCAGGCCTTTAATAATATTACGGCACACATTGCCGAACAAACACGAATGAATACAAATGAAACTCTAACGCAGCGATTATATCAGGTATGTTCTTATTTCTTTATTTATTTTGTTATAAATTATTAAATTAATTTTGCAGGTTGCCACAAATCCTTTTAAAGACTGGAGCATTTTGCCGGCCAATGCCAAAGAGACTCCTGCTAATACAACACCAAAACGCTTGAAAAAACGTTAGTAAATTATTTATCACTAAATCATTAAAACTATCTTAACAAAAATTCATATTTACATACGTCCTCAACTAATCTCACATTAAAAATATTTCTAATTACAGCCCTCTCTTAATTGTTGCCACTACATTTTCGCTTAAATTAAGCCTTTTTTTGAAGTTACTCATGTTTTTGTACCTCAGTTCATTAAATGTGTTAAGTTGTTTTAGTCATACTTTTTTTATTTCTAAAATATTGAAGTTAAAATTGTTAAATTGTTAGGAAGCAACATTTGGTTTTTTACTATTTCCTAAACATTTCATTCCGTGATACCGTTCGTAATACGCGATATTTGACGTTATAAAAATGTTGCTTCTTGTTTTTTTTAAAGTGTTGAAAGCTCTTGTCAAACTTTTACTTTGCATAATTCATGTAATTAAAATAGAAAAAAAAACACTAATAATTTATAAAGTTAATGTTAAAATAGTTTGTATTGATTAAGTTTACACAAAAAGCATAATATCTAATATATAATACGTAATGCTAATGATAATAGATAATAAATATTGATAAAAATGAAATGAAAATAAAATTCAAACGTTTCAAAAACTTCAACAAATTTTCTGTTTTTATTTCTTCTATAATTTGGAACAACTTGTTGATAAATTCAAAAGAATATTTGGTATTATGCTTTTTGTTGCTGGGTGTGCAAGGAATTTAATTTAAAAAAAATAGTTTGATAAAAGATATTTAAAAGCAAACCTTCAACCTTCTTTAAACCAGAAACCAGAACACAGTACAAACTCCTTTAGTTAGTTTCGAAATTTAAAAAGTGGGTCCTTTTTCAATACACTGGATAAACCTTCAGCCTTTATGGTTTTAAAAGTCTTCAAAATTTAAACCATATTTAATAAATTTTATTTCCGAAATATTACCCAGTTGTTACGCTTTTCAACTATCCTCTCTTTATATTTCTAGCCATCAACGATGCCGACTACAACCAGCCCGAAAAAGTAAATATTAAAAGTATTAAAAAAGAAAAAGAGTCCAAAGACTCTAAAGATGCAGCATCGACACCTACAGGTAAACGCCGTGCTGCAGTTGCTGCTGCCGTCGCTGCTGCTGCTGCTGCCGCTGATGATGACTATCGTGCTCCCGATAAGAAATCAAATGCTAAAAATGCAGCAGCTGGCAAAAATGCTCCAGCAAAAATAAGTGTAGGTGGCGCTAAACATCAAGCAGCAAGCACCTCTAAGAAAACAGCAATTGATATAAAGACGATTAAAAAGGATAAAGACGATGACGATTACAAGGGTTTGGAAGAACTGTACTATGGTGTGCGCGATGGCATAGATATAAACTATGAAAGTTTTCCTTATACCGCAGCCACTACAGCTGCATCTGACATACTCCCCACCGCTGTCGATTGTCCCATGTGCGATACTACAGAATCATTCGATTCTAATGAAAAACTACAGACTCATTTGGTCTCGCATATCACTATTGATGGCAAAGATCATCAGTTTCAGTGTTTGTTTTGCTTGGAGAAGAATGCTAGCGAAACAGTGCTCTCGAAGCATAATCAAATCATGCATCCCACAGAGACACGTACCGGTTCTTCTGCTTCGTATCATTGCTTGATTTGTCAGCAACGTTTTAACTCTCTCTTCTCGCTGCAGACACATTTACAAAAGGTGCACAACTTGCTAGAGCTGCCATATTGTTGCCAAGCTTGTGGCTATCGTTCATCATCACATCGTGATGTTGTGCGTCATTTCTATGATGATCATAAAAATCAAAATTTCCTGCAGTGTCCATTCTGTTTGGATGTAAGTTCAACTAATTATTATAAATTGAAAATAAGTTTTAAATATAATTACTTTTTTTTTTGCTTTTCAGATCTTCCGCTTTTCTTACAAGGGACTTTTAAATATCAGCAACATTGAAAATTATTACATGCATCTACGTCAGCATATTGGCAAGAAGGATCCACATTTGCGTTGCGGCAAGTGTGCATTGAGCTTTGTTGATAGAGGTGAGTTAATTTATTTAGATAAAATTAAAAAACTCGCTGCAATTCTTGGTTTAATGTAAAACAAATTATTATAATTGATTTTAATTATATGTGACCATGCTAAGTTTTTATTATTAAAACTTATTATAAAAATAGAAACATATAGCTAAAAATAGAATATTTTAGTAATTTGAGCATTTTTTGACAATTTCAAACAAAGAAGGACTTTTTTGAGAAAAGTAAAGAACATTTTTGACAAACTACGCGTTGCCGAAACATGTTTCATACCGTCTGAACAGAGACTCAGAAGTTTATCTGTTGGCACAATCGATAGTTTTTATTCGCAATGAGCGTTGCCATAAAAATAAAGGCGAAAACAATCCCGCATCAATTTATAAAATGGTGTTCGATGATCGTCGCAAATCGTTCTTGTTCGACAACCTTAAGAAACATGTAATTGTTCATTGCAACAAAGGACTTGTATTGGATGAATACAATAACTAAATACGAAAAGTCGAAAGCCATATATATTTAACAGTTAGCGCAGTTTTTGTTTTACTTATTTTTAAATCGAAAGTTGTTTTGTTTGTGCCTTTGTTTTCTTTTTGCTGCATAAAGTATAAATATACGAAAATATTTGTAGTCTTTTATTTTTATGTAGGTGTTTTCTTTGCTTGTTTTGAAATCACAAATTTAAAAAAAAAAAAACACTACCCAATTTGAGTTTGAATAGACATTGAATTGTGAAAATTCACAAATGACTAGTCTCGAAGGGTTTTTCAATGGAAAACCCATCAAAATTCCCATATTATTTAGAATTTGTTGAGCATTTTTCCATGCATATTTTAACATTATTTCATGCATTTTTGCATGCATTTTTTTAAAAATTTTGTACATGTTTTTTCGAGCCTTACTGATGAGCTAATTAAGCAGCCGCGAAACAGACTGTCTAGTCAATGCTTTGTGATTTGCTCTATACAGTTTTTGTTGCTGTTAAGTTGTTGTCTTCACTAAAAACTTGTAATTGTAATTACTTGACCAGACGATCGTACTTAGAATAATTCTGCAAAATGGTCGGTTGCACGTTGAAAGTGTAAAAGAGCAAATAATTAAAAATTAAAAAAGTTTTAAGAAACGTTCAACAATATCTTAAAAGTTGTAATTCACAGATAAGAATTGTATGTGTTCGGACTTTACGTGTCGGACGTTACACATTTTTTCCTTCATGTTGAAAATGCTCATGAATGTTTATAAAAATATATAAATAACTTGAAGTAATACATATTCGCTTAAATTATTAAGTTTCTTCATACACTGACTAAGATATATTTCGAATTGCAGTGGTTGCAATTTAGAGATATTTTATTTGAACATTTTTGAAATTTCTGGTTGACCATTTTCTGGAGAAGCCCATATACGTTCAATCGACTTGCACCGGGACTAAATTTCAGTTTGTATCTTGTGTATATTTGGACTATCACGTAGATATGAATGGTATTCGTTCAGATAAGCACAAAATTTATCAAATCCTTAAACTTCATTTTTAGGAGCAATAAATTATTATGAGTTCAGTTGGTGTTTTAGTTGCTTTCGAATGTCTTCTCAACTTTGTCACTTGATGATGCAAATCTTGTTGATTATTGTGTTTTGCTTCCTGATCCTAATTGTTGCTATGTTGAGTGAGGGCCTCGTAAAGCAGCGAACGTCGATTGTTGAGTGTATCAACTTGGTTGGCCATAAAATGTTGTTGAGATGATGGCTGAGTTCCAAAATACATTTTTACAAAGGATCAGTGTGTCTTTTTGGGAATTGGTTCTTTGCAGATTCACCAAAATACACTGATGCTTCGTAAAAATGCGCTTTAGAGCTCAGCCGTTGTTGCAATCACCTTACCTTCATCATTAGTTGCAGATCCAGCTGCATTCTTAAGAGCTCTAATTCGCTATTTATATTCACGAACGCGTTCTGCTCCTGTTTTAGCTATTTTTCTTAGCTTTGAGATGTTTTTTGGCATGTCAAAAACTATTCTCGGCAGTCTTAAATTTGCAATTTTAACACTTTTTGCTTTTAATATTATATTAAATTAACTCTTTTGCATGTTGTTAATCATCTGTCAAGTTTTTGATAACAATCAACGAACCAATTTAAGCTTTAAGCTCATTATGCAGCGAACAGGCAGTAAATTTTTTCCCACTAGATGTGCCTAAATATTTTCGTTTGAAGCGTAAATACATTTTCCGTGCATACTTTTAGTGTTGGCAACACCAAAACTAATAAATGTCATGCAAAGCATAATAAGAAAATAACCAATCAGAACGTTTCTTCTAAATTGAACAAATTGAACAACCGTTATTCGATTGCATCGTACGTTTGCTTATTCTGCTTTGTGTGTGAGTCGTTTGGTGGTTAGCGTCGTGATCAGTACAATTTAATTTAATTTATTCGCTTTTAACTTTTTCATATTAAATATTAACTTTTTAAACTGTAATTAACTTTTATGTTACTAAATAAAGAACATAACAAATTGGCGACGAGGATTTAAAGTAAAATCACGCGTATAATGTCGACACTCGAAAGCGTCGTAGCAAAATTGTTAGTGCAGCAAAATGAAGCAGCGCAGCGCCAGCAAAGCATCATCGAGCACCTTGCTAAATTAATGGAAAGTCCCAGAAACACTCCAGAAGCATCACAGCAACAAATTCAAGCTGGACAACAGGAGGCGCTAATGGACATATTATCCAAAAGTATTCACGAGTTTCGCTACGAACCGGAATCTAACCAAACATTTTCAACTTGGTACAGCCGCTATGAAGAACACTTCAAAGAAGATGCAAAAACTCTGGACGATTCTTCCAAAGTTCGTTTGCTTTTACGCAAGATGAGTCAGCAAGTTTACGACCGTTTTTCGGATTGCATTCTTCCAAAAAAAACAAAGGATCTAAATTTTGAAGATACTGTGAATCAACTGAAGGCTTTGTTTGATCGCCAGGAATCACAGTTCAGTGTTCGCTATAAATGTTTGCAAACCGTAAAAAGTGATTCTGAAGATTTTATTTCATATGCGGGCAGAGTAAACAAACAGTGCGAAAATTTTAAAAGAGGCGACATGTCCACTGACCAATTTAAGTGTCTTATTTTTATAATCGGGCTTCAATCTCATGCTTATGTGGAAATACGCAGCAAACTCATTTCCATGCTCGACAGCAACACAGACATAACGCTTGAAAAGTTGGTTGCTGAAACGCAGCGCATTTTAGTGTTAAAAAGTGATGTTCACTTAATTGAGCCAAATGCACCAACTACAGTTAACGCGGTTTCTTCAAAGCATAATGTGCACCATCAACAACAACAGCAACAACAACAACAACAGCAACAACAACAACAACAACGCAGCCATGCCAGCTCAAGCCAAGCAAAAACTCCAAACCAACGCAACAATTCTGAAACACCGAATAGACCATGTTGGCAGTGTGGAGCAATGCATTTTGTCAAGAATTGCAATTTTTCAAACCACAAGTGCAAAAAGTGTGGAAAAACAGGTCACAAAGATGGATATTGCGCATGTTTTCGAAGACGAACGCAAGAGGACTCAAAAAGCACCTCACAGCGAAACACCACTCGCCGCCAAAGAAGTTTCACTTCAAAAAACTACTCACAAATAGAAAAATAGGGTTTAGTTTAAGTGTTTGCGGAAGTAAAATTTCATAAATGTTTATATGTCAGAAAGTTTAAATTACAAACTGACCATAGCCCCTACTAGCAATATTTGGCGGTAAGAAAGATCCCTGCTCACTCTGTAAATTGACTTCAGCATGAGCGCTTACACTCATTTCATGCAATTTTGCACATGATTACGTATCGACTAATCAATTCGGCGCAGTGGACATGTTATTACGTTTCATTAGCAACACAGCAAAAACAACATTATCTCCTTGGCCCAAGTCGGATCACCCCATGCAAAGAATTCATATCGATATTACCGGTCCAATGAACAATTTGTTAACTACTTTGTAGTAGTAGTTTCTTACTCGAAGTGGCCGGATGTATATGAAATCAAATCAATATCTTTAGTATCAATAATTGATACCATGATGGATTTCTCTGCACAGTTCGGAAATGCAGTACTAACCGTGAGTGATAATGGTATACAGTTTGCAAGCAAAAATTTTTTCGAATTATGTAAAAGCCAATAAATAACATTTTTACAGCACCGTACCATCCACAATCGAATGGACAGGCGAAAAGATTTATTGACACTCTTAAACGAACACAAAAATTTTAATGGGAACACTACAAATAAACAAAGTTTACAATCGTTCCGAAAATGTTACAGATCAAGACCAAATCACAGTGCACCAGAAAGGAAAGCGCCATCTGAACTTTTCATAGGGAGCAGATTGAGAACCGAGTTGGATCTTTTAAAAAAACCATTAATACCAGTTAAAGAACGCAACGTTATCATGGAGCATCAATGTAAAAAACATCATGGTGCCAGAGAACGGAAATCTAACATTAGTGACGGTTTATGCAAAACTTTATTATTAATTCAATCAATCTCAATGGTGTCCTGTTAAAAAATTATAAGGAAATGTCAACAACGAAGTGAAGATAGAAAACTAAACTCTATTCAAAAAAGTCAAATCTCTTGCAAATCAGTTAAAACAAAGAAATGTGAAATCATCATCATCAGCGAGATCAACTTTAGGTGTTTTATTGCACGATTTTTATTTGTCACAAAAACCGATTCCAGTAGTGAACAACACCGAAAATATATCTTCAGTCGATTTTAACCATCTTCATCAATCTGACTAACATTCTAATGAGCTAACAACAACAAAAGAGCATTTGGATGCAGCCGCAGCATCCACTTCTGATTTCTAAATTGCCTTACGACTTCGAAGTCTCTTGGGTACCTTGTCTTTTAATTTTCGCAAAATTCAACTGCTTGTTAGCAGGATGGTGAGGTATTTGTGCAACGTTCGACGCCGAGAACACATCTCAAGCTATGTATCTCGATTTTTTAATCTCGATTCATATTTTGATTTATCAAAGTGGCTTGATGTATGTTTTATGGCCTTTACTGTATTCTGTATTTGGTGGTCTGCGTTCATGCAGTCGTCGTCCTTTGGAACCAAAAAGAACGATTAGGCAAAAGCTTATTGGTCTGATTGGTGTCGCGTAGTCAATAATGGAACCTAGCATATTGAATTCGGTGAATGTACTTTTGGAAAATTATAATAAACTTATAAAAAACTTTACTTTTAAAAACGCTATTTATATTGTTTTCGCCAAACTCTTTTCGAACTTAAATTTTGTTTGAACTTTGTGGAACATTTTTTTAAAAACGAGCGAAGTATATAGAATTTTATCTTTATCATCATCAAAATTATAACTTTGCGCTATTACCAAATTTCATACCGAATTTTTTTTTCTCCCACTTTTAGGTGCTCTTAAGCAACATTTGGCAAATCATCATGTGACGCTATTAAAGAGTGCTCAAACTGTGCGCATTCTACTCAACAATTCAAATATGATTCCTATGCCCAAAGTATGTTAAAAAAGTAAACTTAACTATAGCGCAAAATATAAAAATTTCTTCACTTAAATTTAGGTACGCACTCATCATCGTGAGCCGCTGCCCTATGTGGTACAACAAAAGTATGGTGATTATTTCGCCTTTATCGATGGCTCAATTTGTGCCGAGTGCAATGCAGAAATCATTAATGAGGAACACTTTATGTAAGTTTTGAATTATGTCTAAGCTTAATGAATATGTGTGATTATTCTCTCTCTCATTTAATACAGCGGTAACTTAAAGTGCAATAAATGCAACTACAAAACCTGTTGTGAGCGTGCCATGTTCGAACACTCGGGTGTTTGCATGGGCAATAATGGCTCAAAAGATGGCATGGAATTGCCTCTGCCCAATGAGATGCACTGCATATGCGGCTTCTCCACTGCAATTGGCAATAAGATGGCACATCATTTGGCCACATGTGGTCAAAAGTCTGCATATCCAACTCTTGAAATGGCACAAGAAAATACTGTAAAACGCAATATGCTGGACATGCTTGGCTTGGTGCGTCGCGACGGTGAGTCGAGCGCAGAAGGCGACGATGCGGTAACAGCTGTTGGCGCAACTGATAACGCAGAGTCTGAGGAACAAGAACAACTCTCAGAGTTGCAAACAGTAGAAGAGCAACAGACGGAAATGCCACAGCCGGAAATGCAACAACAGACAATTGAAGAGCCACCAGTTGTTGAACAACAAGCACCAATACAATTTGGCGAAATGGAAGCTGCACCAGTTACCATAGGCACCGATCCTAATCAACAACCAGCAACAATTGAACAACAACAGCATTATGGACACATTGTTGATCCCCATCAGCAGCAATATCACATGGGCTATGGTCAGCAACCGGATGTTGTACAGCATCATCATGCTTTAAATACTTCAGATATTGATATGCCGCTTATTGGTGAGCTGTCTGATCCAAATCCACCAACAACACCACAATTTCTTGGTGAAGTTCATACACCAATGTTTGATGCTGTTGCTGCTGCTGAACAGCAACATTATCATCAAATGATGCAGCAACAGCAGCAGCATCATCAGCAACAACATCATCAATGAAAATGATCGAAACTCAGGCAGCGTGAATTTGTGCTGCCATGGCATAACTTTTAAAGAATTTTCAACTGCATTTGTTTGCAAAAACAAAATTCACTAATTATCATCATAAACACATTTTTGTTGTATTGGCACAGGCAATTTTTTCAATTAAGCAAATTAAAAACAAAAGCAAATGAATTACCTTGAAACTAAGGTATACAACTGCATGTTGTTTAACGTGTACCAACAATGCTTTACTAACAATCTATCGTAAACTGTTAATGACATGGAAATAAAAATTAATGACATGACATGAAAATTGCCTTGAATACACTTTTAAAGAATTTCAAGAAACAAAATTTCTGGATAGGAATTGGCCTATAAATATTTTTAACAATTGGTTAAATAGGAGGGTTGAAAGAAGATATCGATTATTTTATCAAAGATTTCAAAATAAGTAGGTCTGTTTCTTTACGCACTTAAGTGGCAATATTTTTTGAGAGCTTACATCACTTTAGTTCTCTATAAAATTTGATAAAATTGCTAATTTTAATAGAGAGGGTATGGATTTGCCAAAAATAAGCTTTAAATGTGTTGAAAATCATTTGACAAATTGATAAATTACTATAACTTTAAACTTATTAAACCTAAAAACAAGTATTTTTAAGTGGTGTTTATAGCATTTTTAGTACAAAAATGCTGAATGTTCTTGGTTCTATAACGTATTCTACCTTTCCTCTGAAATTGACAAAAATGTATGTTGAGAACATTCTGAATTAAGATAAAGCATTCTTCAATTAATTTTCTCTCACTTTAGCTCAAATAGTTTGATTTACTTGATTTGTAAATCAAACTTTTTGTATGGAAACAGACCTAATATTAATTAACTGTACTTGATTCAATGTTCTAATTTGTTCTTAAGCGCAAAATTTTAATTAGCTAGAAATATGTTCCAAACTTTATTTTTTATTAGGAGACTCATGACACGCATTTATTTAACTGATATAAAAGCGCTGTCTTAATTTGTGTAAAAGCACATACGTGCCCAGTATGAATGGTTTGCCTTTTATATTTAATTTAAAATATCTCTTTTGAAAATTTTATAGAAAACAACAGATTACGTACAGTATAAAAGTATAAAAGGTAGTAGCATTCATTTTCATTACTTATTTACAACCGTAAGTCGGCTTTGGCCTCATCTAACTATTTGTGTCAGCATATTTTGTATAGAACTTACTAGTGCTAGTTATTAATACGTCAGGATGGTCTTCCTGACGCCTTCTTCTTCTGCATTGACCGCCGCTGGGTACCGAAATGCATAATTTCTTAGCTGTGGAAATTATCATCTTCCATTCAAGATATTATCATCTTCCATTCGATCAACATGTTGCACCTAGCGAAGATGTTAATTTTATACGCTTAACCTTGGCGATGTCGGTAAACAGCTCATAATCCATCATATTTGTTACTTAATATTGTGAAGGATTCGTTCAATTTTCATTGCATTTGGCCTAATTTTCTTTTATTGAAGCATACAACTGTGAGGTACGCAGCGACATGACTCTACTTAATACTTTTCAACTGAACTGAAACATTGTTATGCAATTTTTTATTTTAAAATTATGTTTCTATATAGTTTAGAATGTTGTTTACAATGATCTCTGTGACAAAAACTGAAGTAGTAAATAAAAATCTTTCCCTTTTATATAGATAGATATAGTGTCCCAAAGAAATGTATACACACTTTAAGACATTAAAAAAACAGTATTATTCAGACGGACTACAGATTCAAGATTAAAGTACAAATTAAAGAAGACAGATGCAGTTAGCATGTTTATTTAGTCAGTGCAAATCTTCAAGTTGATGCTCATCATGCGAAGCAATAGAATTGCAAGTGTGCTGAATCAATTCATAAGAAATGTCTTTACATTCACTTTAAATTTCTGCCTTGAATTGATCTTATGTTAACGGTTTTGACAGATGAACCTTTTCTTTAATGAGTGCCCACAAAAAATCCAGTAGTGTAAGCTTTGGTTAGTGCGAAGGTCAGTCGATGGCAATCTTACGCCTGATTCAGTTGGTCAGCAGATTTTCATTAAGATAAGCTCTCGTATCATGATAAAAGTGGGAAGAAGCTGCATCTTACTTAATAATTGTCCTCTTCGTTTAAACATAGCTGACAACGCGAAGAAATGCAATCGAAGCGTGTTGAATCAAGGCATTAGAAATTTTGTTGCATTCTCTTGCAATTTTCGCCTTCAATTGATCTAATGTTAACGGTTTTGGCAGATTAACCTTATCTTTAATTAGTGTCCGGAGGCTGGTCGATGGTAACTCTTCACTCTCTTCTTCAATACCTCTGTTGGGCAGAGATATGCTCTCGCATCTCGATAATAATGGGGAGATGCTCCAAGTAGCTAAATAATAATCTTCAAGCTGCTCATGAATACTTAACATGATATTTTCTTGCAGTAAATTGAAGTAAGTAGCACCAGTGTATACATTATTTTAAGGACACTCTGTATATAACACAAAAATTCATGCTTTACGTAGTCTGTTTTGTGTAAGGCTGATGTCAGAGTAAATGCTACAAGCGTTTCAAGCGTTTGTAAAAATATTTTTTTTTTTTAAATTAATTTAAAATTTATCTACAAATTATTGAAAAATATTTTCTTTTCTTTTTCATAATATTAAATTAAATTAATAAAAAAAAAGAAAATATTTCTAGATAATTTGTAAATGAAATGATTATATTATTTATGATTTTATTTCTTAAATTAAAATTAATTAAATTAAATTAATTTTTAAAAATTAATTCATAAATTTAAAGGGCTTCAAAAAAATTATTCATAAATTAATTTTTAATAAAATTTAATTTATTTATATATTAATTTTTAAAAAATGAATTCATTAATTTCTAAGATCAATTTTAAATAAATTTTATATAATAAATAATTCAAATACATACTTTGAAAAGTAATTTTTAAAAAAAATTAATTTTTAAAAATTACTTTTAAATTATAAAAAAGTAATTTTTTAAAAAATTAATTAAGCATACTGTTTTAATTATTTTAAAAATTATATTTTTTTCAAGTTTTTATTGCTTAATATTTTTGAAATTAATTAATGAATTAATTTTTTGTAAATATCAAAGTTAATTTTTTAAATTTAAGTAACCAATTATTAAAAAATATTTTGTTACTTAAATTTAAAAATATTTTCTTGTTTTCATAATTTTATTCTTGTTTTCATAAATTTAAAAAAATTTTGTATGAGTTCAAATTAATTTTTAATTTCTTAAATTTCTTTTAATTTTCTAAAAAATTAATGCATAAATATAAATTAATTATAAAAAATAGTAAAACAAATTATTAAATAATATTTTCTGTTCTGAATTTTATTCTTGATTTCATAATTTTAAATTAAATTAATTTTAAAGAAATTATTTTTATTGAGTTCAAATAATTTTTAAAAATTAATTTTTGCAAAATGTAAATATATTTTTCAAAATGAAATCATAAACTTAAATAAATTAATTAATTTTCAAAAAATTACTTCAAATTATTTTCAAAAAACTAATTTAAATTAACTTTCAATATATTTAAGAATTAATTTTGAATTTATAATCTTCATTAAAAAATTTAAAAATTAATTTTTTTTTAAATTAATATGTTTACAATTGAAAAAAAATTAATTTTGTTAAATAAATTAATGAATAAATTTTTTAAAATTAATTAAGATTTATTAAAAATGAATTCTTTTAAAATTAAAATTATAAATTATCAAAAAATATATTCTCTCGATTTTATAATTTTAACCTAAGTTAATTTGAAAAGAAAATATTTCTAAATAGTCTTAATAAATTTTAAATTTTTTAATTTATGTTTAAGAAATGAATTTTTTATGAAATTTAAATTTCAAAAAATGAATTCATAAATTAATTTTTGAAATAACTTAAAAAATTATTTTTAAACTAATTTTTAAATTAATTTTTTCTAAAATTTATTTTTAATTAATTTTCGGTTCTTTACTTTGACAGTTTAAAAATTAATTTTTTTTCAAATTAAAAATTTTTTTTAATTATTTTAAAAATTAATTTTTTATAATTAATTTATGATCTAAATTTTTGAATTTATTAAAGAACTACTTTTTTAAAATTAATGTAGAATTTTTAAAACTTAATTACAAATATTTTCTTTTAAAAAATTAAAATTATGAAATCAACAATTTTAATATACATAAATTATTAATATATTATTTCAAATAAAAGATTTATTAAATAAAATAAAATTAATAAATATATAATAATTAAAGAATTGAATTGAACAAAATATGTATAAAGAATAAATATATACTACATAATATTAACAAAAATTTAATAAAAACAAAAAAATATGAATATATAAAATACACATAAGAAAATGTTAGCAAATTAAAATATTTTTCTTAAAAAAATTAAATATAAAAAACTAACAGCAAAAAAATTAAAATTAAAAAATAATATATTTAAAAAATACATATTTAATAAACATTTTAACGTTAAACCGTTTACGATAAATTGTTGAAATTTGCTGAGTACGCCTTTGAATAATGTCACAAAATTATGATTCCAAAAATATTAAAAAAAAAAAATTTGCTATAATCATAAACTAAACCAAGTAAAAGTAATGAAACTGGTTGCCCGAAAATCACAAAAAGCTATACGATACATTTGGAATATAACTTTCCAAAGAGATAATAATTGTATCAAATGTATGTGTAAAGCAATAAGTTTAGTCTCGCCCGCAAACCAAGTAAAATAATGCTATACCAATATTTAATAAAAAAAATCATGCAAAACAATGAAAACATCATCAATTAATATGTTTAGTATTAGGAAATTTTAATATTATTATATGTATACATATACATATATATATAAATGTATGTATATAAAAGTACAAGTTGTGAAAAGTTTCATAAATACAGCTGAAGAAAAATATGTCTAGGCAAGGTCATCTGAACAATTGAAACTGATTTTGAAACAAACAATAAAAGAGGGAATAAAAAGGAAAATACATTTATACAATTAAATCATAATCACAAAACACCCATACATATACATTTTACAATAAAATACTTTAGTTATTAACAATAAAAATTGGTGTACAGAATTTGTTACGCATAACATACATATATAAAAATAAAAATAAAACATTAAATAAAATGTCAAAAAAAAACAAAAAAAAAAAAGAATTTTAAATAATATGATGAAAGCATAAAACCAGGTTTGAAAGAAGGTTTCGCCCGCAACTTAGGAAAGCTGTATATGAATGATTAAGGCTTTATGTAGAAGTTAATTTTTTTGTTGGTCTAAAAAAAATAAACACGTACGTTTTTTATGCCTTAACTTGATACTTCAGTTTTGGAGAATGTATAAAATTTGTTTGGTCTCTACGATTTTGTTATATTTTGACGTGATTTAGATTTATGCAGCGCCGATAAGACCAAGGCTGTATCTAATTCACGCTGTGAGCCGCGCTCGCTGTCCAATGAAATCTCGCCAGCTCTTTCATGAAAACGAGCCAACACGCGAGCACGATAATCTTAAATGAAGAACGTTTATTAAAGAATTTAAAGATATTTTTATAAAACAGCTTAAGTTACCAACGCTTCCTGCCAGCGGATTGCCAGTAAGACGCAATGTTTCCAGTATTGGTAGACAAGCTATGTTATCTACTTCTTCCAGCTGCTCAATTTGATTGCAGCTTAGATCTAAATTGACCAAGGATAAAAGTTTACGCAATCCTGACAATTTGCTCAGCCTATTTTGAGCCAAATTTAGTGTAACCAGATTGCCAAGTTCAAGGTGCCAATCGTTGCAATCTGCTATGAGATTCATGGAGAGCGAGAGCAGCTGCAGATGTGGTAGCTCGGCGAGATTTTGTATGCTCTTAATACGATTTTGTTCTAGCACCAGCTGCCTCAGCTGCGGCGCGGTTCTGATGCTCGAATCGATCTGTGTTAACAAGTTGCCAGTGAGATTCAATTCCTGCAGCTGTTGCCACTTGACACGTACATCTGTATCGTTGACGCTAGAGAGTGAGGAAGACGGTGAGCAGTTTTTGGACGGAGCTATGTTAGTGGCGACAATGTCTTTGTGTAGATTATCACACATGAGCACTTGGTTGATGCGCGTTATGGTGGTATTATGAACGCATATTGTGGAAAGTGTGGGTTTGAGCAGAGCTAAAAAAATAGAAAATGAACAAATTTAAAGTTCACGCTTTTGCTGTTTTTGTTTTGTTTTTCATGGTTATTGTAACATAAACACACCTATATCAACAATATTCTCCGTGGAAAGACCGAAAAATTTCAATATTTTTAAATTACGGAATGCATTTAAATTAAAGCAAAGATTTTTGGGAATGATGTTGCTGCGACCGATGGGTACATCCACTGTATTATAATCATTGCCAAGATTAGAACTGTCCTAAAAAGTTAACATAAAAATGAGTAAAATAAAGTTTAATGTATATTCTAGATAATAAACTCGCCTTAACAGGAGTAACACCTAAAATTTCAAGTTGAGTACAAAAGTCCAGTACATGGGAAAAGTCGAATTTTCCACGCTGCTCTATGCTCTCCGGCGGACAAGGTAAATATAAACGCTCACTGATGGCATAAATCTGCGAAATATGTATAACAATATAATAAACCATAAATTAATGAATACAAAGGTTATAACCTCCAGCGCCGACATGCTGAACTCTTTCTTCTTGCTTATTAAGGAATCTCCACATTCATTAAATAGTTTAGCCAAATCTTGTAGCAAATAAATTATATCATATTTATTAAAATCTAAAAATTCGGCCACAACACGTGGCAGCTGTATGCGAAAGAAAACTAACAGCTCCTGTAAATACTTTTCAAGCTGTTGACGACGTTGCTCCAAAAAAGCAGGATTTTTATTGCCCACAATCTAAAACATGCACAATTGAAACTTTAAAGGTTCATCATATCAAGCAGCACCTGCTCACCTTTTTTGGCGGCAGCAGCTTACGCGATATTGCTATTTCTTCCACCAGCTTCTCGTTCATTACATCAAAATCCTTATAACGACGCTCAACCATCCATTCCACATTCTGCACACGCACTTTGATGTCATAGTACGTGACTCCTGTAGAGGATTGTACGTATTTTGGTATGGTTACCTCGCTGTCGCCGTTCTGACGAAAGTAACAAGACATTGTTAGCTATTGTTTGCTGACAACAGCTTAGTTTGGCTTTTCTTAATATTCTCTACTAGACTCTGTAGGCATATGACGCCTCTGTTATAACCGCAATTAAGTAGTAAAAATATTATGACCATTTATGTTTTTCTATTTATCAAAGCATTAAATAGGTCACAAGCTAGAGACATTCGTTAAAAGAGTAAAAAACACTTAGAACAGCTAAAAAATATTTTCTGGTTATTATTTATATTTAATTTAACCTTTCAGAATTTAAAACAACATTAATGTTACATATTTTATGCACTTTTCACAAATTTAATACAATAATACTTCACTAACTTAAAATTAAGAATTAGTTAATTGATCAGCTGATATTAAATAATTTGTTGACGTTTTGATTTTTCCAGGGATGTCAGTCAAATATTTCAGTGTTTCTCAAACTATTAAAAATATTGCATGCGGTCATGGTAGCTTACATAATAACTTACAAGGTAGTATTGACAAGTTGATTTACTCATCTACAAGTTAACGAGTTCATGTCAAAAACAGCTGTTCGTTGTTATATGCGTTGGCCACATTCAGCTAGTCAACTATTGTGATAGCGACACATAGGAGAGCGAAGTTATCGCTACGGAAGTGTTAGATAAGTTGTCAAGTTGATGAAATGTCAAGCTTTGTATCAAATAGCAATGGAAATTTTACCGACAATTAATATAGATTTTTATCTCAAAAACAAAATTCTAAATTTAAAAAATTCTTTTTGGATCCATTCGATTTTTGGATTGCCTTTGTTCAACTTCGGTTTTGGTCTATTCGTGAAACTTCTTTTTATTCATTAGACTTGGTTCTTGACTTCGTTTGCATTGAATCCTTGATTTTTGTCGAAAGAGCTTTTAGAACCATAGGATATATTTCAGTAACAGATACAAATGTTTATTGAGTCTTAAAAATGCACTACTTAAAGTGCCCTCTTGCGGAAATCTTTGAAATTTGTATAGCCTATGTTATATCTTGGGCGTAGTTGAACCTTCAAATCAAATTTAATTGAAATAGGTCCAGTATTAAGGAGTTATTATAGATTTGATTTTTTATATTAGATAATAGCTAAACTTAATGTTTTACTTACGTCAAATATTTTTTTAAACAAATTTTAACTTAAAATGTTCGGATGGAAATTTAAGTAACGTAACGCCTGTAACGTCACGCCAGATGACTTAGCCTAATAAAAAAAAAACCGAGAAAAGATTTTTTAATTTGATAACCAGCAAAATAAACTCATATTATTTTAAATTCTTCCAAATAAAGTTTTGTATAAAAAGTCTTGCCCAATTCGCAGAGTTTTGCAAATTTTCTAATCTAAGTCGAAAACCACTTCTATTTTTTGTAACGTCACGCCAGTGCACATTTTTGCTTATATCTTTTAATTCTTACAGTCGAATGTTATAATTTTTATACCCCCACGCATACTGCGTAAGGGGTATATTAATTTTGTCACGACGTGTGTAACGCCCATAAGGAGGCGTGGTAGGTATAGAAAAGTATATATATTCTTGCTCAGCATCACCACCTGAGTTGATTTAGCCATATCCGTCTGTCTGTCCGTCTGTCCGTCCGTCTGTCCGTCCGTCTGTCTGTCCGTCTGTCTGTCTGTGGACTTGATAACAGCCGTAATATTCAAGCTATCGTAATGAAATTCGATATTTAAGCTTCTTTTAAAAAAACTAAGATCAAGTTCGAGAATGGGCTAAATCCCCAATGATGAAAACTCCATAAAGAAACTAATATTTACGCTACAAAACTTAAATTCGGTATTTGTATAGTCTGTGACAAAACTTAAATTCAGTATTTGTATAGTCTATGACAAAACTCAGGTGTGCTAGAAAAATGGGCGTCATCCACCCACTAACACGCCCACCTCCCATACAATCCTATTATTGAAGCCTATGTATAGAGGCTTGTGTCGAAGCTGTAAAAGTAAAATTAAATATTTATTATTTTTATATAAAAAGTAAGACGTGAGAGAAAAATGGGCGTAATCCATCCACGAACACACCCACCTCCCAAACAACCCCAAAACTGAAAACAATATATATAGGCTCCTGTCGAAGCTACAAAAGTAAAATTAGGTATTTATTCTTTTTATAATAAAACCAAGATGTGTTAGAAAAATGGGCGTCATCTACCGATGAACACGCCCATCTCCCATACAACTCATAATATTGGAAACTCTATAATCAGGCTGATATTTAAGCTATAGACTTGAAATTGGGTATTTGTGTATGTATATTATATCAAAATTGAGGCGTGTTAGAAAAATTGACATCAACCACTCAAGAACACGCCCACCTCCCATACAACCAATAATTGAAAACTTTATAAAAAGGCTTGTCTTTATTTTGTAGGAAAACAATTTGATATGAATGTATTTTAGACGTCATCAAAATAGTAAAATTCTTTGAAATCTTATATAAAAAGAGCTGCAATTTAAGATTTGTACCACTGCGAATCACCTGTGGGGGTATTTTAACTTCGGCCAAGTCGAAGATATACCTTACTAGTTTTACTTAATATAGAGCAACTTAATTACAACGCAAATATAAAAAAATTTTTAAAACTTAGACTTCTTCATTCTTGTTTTTTAATTTTTTTCGGAAATGCCTATATATGAAAATAGTGTTTTAGTGCTTTTCCGAAAATAGTGTTCACACTGAAAATTTGTATTTAACAATCAACTTATAAAAACAAAAAAAACAAATTGGCCATTTCAGCCCTTGAAAGGACTTTGACCGAGCTTCTTATGATCAATTGTGTTGTGTGTGTTATTAAATGTTTGCACACAATTGAACCGAAAACCTACATGTTTTATGCCGACTCCGAACGGCTAAAGTTCATGTTCTCAAGAAGCTTTACATGGCATTATTTACTCTCTGAGGTTTGCCATTGTCTGCAGAGAGGTGGTGACCGATCAGAAAAATTTTTTATTGAAAAAAACTTTTCGCCGCGGCTGGGGATCGAACCCGGGCTCCCAGCATGCTAAGCCACACACTTAACCTCCATGCCACGGTCACCACTCCACCATCAACTTATATGTTTGTTTAAAAAGATTATTTAGCAAGATGATCACATTGGAATCGAGTATGCATAAAACTAGAGACAGACAGATAGTACATATGTCAAATATTAATGACAACTTGTATATAAGTAATCAGTGTAATGTTCCCAAGTATTTTTGTATGAAAAAAGAGTGCGCAGCGCAAAATCATTTAAAAGTGGTTTAAAAAGCGGATATTAACTTTTGTATTGAAGCTTGCCTAATATTTTTGCCGGCGCTTAAAAACGCCACTGGCTCTATGGTTCTTTTAATTCCTGAGCAATTGAATAAGCTGTTGTTTGAATCAAAACAGCTGATGTAAAGCTTTTAAAGTTTAAAGAGTATTTCGAGGTTTGCATCTCCTTAAAGAGTAAAGTAACAAGATTCTGATAATTGTCTTATTGAGTTAAAAATGAATAAATATACATATATAATAATTAAAAAATATAAAAGCAGTTTTAAATTTATATAAACAAGAGTGATATACTACTTTGAGTATAAACAATAGCTAGTGATATGCGTACAATAAGTGTGGTAGTGCAGGCGATCATTGGGTCATTTCTACATCGTTTTATAAGTTTTTGTTAAGTTTTCGATGAAATTTTTATTTGATTTTAATGTTCTCCACAGGAGTTTTTAAAGCAATCAATCATTTTGAGATGGTTTTTGTGCACATCTTGGGCATAAGCTCATCCACAACTTGACGAATAATGGTCTTTAATTGCTAAAGAGTTTGAGATTTATCACTTTAACATGATATTTTGCGTAGCCGCATAAAAAACGTTCATAGATGTCAGATTGTCAGATCTTGGAGGCAAATTGACATAGTCAAATCTCGAAATTTGAGGTCAGCATTTTCCAAACAGTCAACAGAATTTTCGAGTAAAGAAGACGACTCAATTTCAGAGGTCAAAATTTTATTTGATATGAAAATGAAAAACATGTAAAATACTCAGATAGCAGAAAAAATGAAGAATTTTATGGGAAAAGAAAACACTATTAGATGGTTAGTAGTTGCATTTTGTGTTTGTACCTGAGCCCGACTCAAATTTGATCAATTTTTTCAAAAAGCAATTTTTAAAAATTTTTAATATAATTAAATTTCGTGCGATTTTTTATAAAAATTTTTAATTTTTCCTGTTAAGCAAGTGGTTCCCATATAATTAACTTAAAAAGTTATAAAATACCAGAAAAAATAAAAAAAGACCAAGGAATAGTTATGTGTTTGAGCAATAAGCAGGCGAAAAATTTTTTATGACAATTTTTCAGTTTTCCTATTTAGCAAGTGCAAAACACTAAAAAGCCAAAAAATACCAGTACAGGGGCGCACACAAACACTGTGGAAGGAATGTGGAGGCATGCCAAAGCATTCCTTTCGCAGTATGGGCGAAAAAAACATTTTTTAAGAGATATTTGGCCAAATACATGTTCAGCAAATATGTTAAATCAATACGACCGTCAGTTGAGTTTTTTAAAATAGCAGGAGAGCTGTACGATCCTGTAAAAGCTCACTTGCTCACATTGCCTCAAGAATCAGAAAGTGAATCCGATTGGGATTCTGATTAAAATTATATTATAAATAAAAAACTGTATCAAAGGATAAATATATATTTGTTTTTACTTTTTTATCGAATAGGTAAGTTTTTACTTTTAAATTGGTTGTTTAATAGTGAATATTCGCTTAAAAACTATGGAGAAATCACAGATTTTTATGAGAGATTTTTCAAACTTTGATGATTTGTATCTCCTAAACCAGAAGAGAGCGGCTTTTTTTCTTGCACCATTGGATTTAGGAGGGTCAAATACATATAATCCAAAAACAAAAAAAAAAATAAAAAAGGGCGTGGGCTCCAAACTAGAATTATGCCAAAATGCAAAACTTTTTGAGAAAAGAAAACGCTATTAAATTTCATTAGAACTTGCTAAATTTTTGTTTCTTGAATTAAATAATTAATTACACATAAAAGTGCCCCCACACTATATGTTTCATACATATGACATGCCAAATTTTACAGATAGCTTTGACATACATATAGTGTGGAACATATGGAATTCAAATTCTGACAAGTCGTTTGTATTTCCGTAAGTAGAAATTTCAATTAGAACTGTTTCTAATTTGATCTGTTTTTCATATGTAAAAGTTTGAAGTTTGAAACAGAAGAAATCATTTTGCAACTTATTGAGCACTGGCGTGGCTTCGAATGAACGAAATTGCCGGAAAACTCAAACATTTAGCAGAAATATTGTGTCAGATAGTCTGTGGTGAAAAGAAAGGAGCTGTTTGACAAAAGTTCAATATTGACATACATATGAAATTCGAAATGAAACTTTTTTGACAAGTCATTTGTGTTGAACCTATAGTGTAGGGGCACTTTAAGAGTGGGTCGGCCTCCACACAAAAAAAAAAATTTTAAAAAACCACCCTTTATTTTAGAGAAACAGCCAAAATGGTCTTTTTTGCATAACTTAAGCATTACATGTCAGATCATAATTATTAAAAAATTATTAATCAAGTTTAAAAATAATCCTTATATAATCGTTTTTTTTATAAAAAATTTACTTTTAGTTTAGTCAACGAACAAGCACATAATATAAACAAAATTGTAAAAAGAAACTTAATAAATAATTTTTTTAAAACAAATTAAATAAATTTGAAGGAGTTTAATCTTATGAGAAAAAAAAAATTTAAGGGGGGATAAATCGGGCTAATGGGACTTACTAGTTGAATATGACCTCAGAAGTAAAAATGTTCTAAGAAGACATTGTAGTGCTCGTAAAGCTCTTTTCAACGACACATTAAGATCTGACATGTAATGCTTAAGTTATGCAAAAAAGACCATTTTGGCTGTTTTTCCGGTGGTCCAAAAAAAAAGTTTTTTGTTTTCGGAATCCTCTCGAGGTCAACTTTAAAATAGGAGTTGGTTTTTTCAAACTTTTTTTTTCGACCCACTCTATTACACATTCGTAAGTATGAGCCAACCTGTCTGAGAAAAGACAGTTTAAGCGAACACTTCCATTTGTCAGTTGCTGTTAAACTTTGCAAACAGCTGCAACCACTGACAGCTCGTAGAAAAAAACTAAATTCTTTGTTTATATAGTTCTTCGTTGGCATAAATTATTTGGCTTTTTTGTTGCCGATCCAACTGAATATATATTTGGAGTAAATATCAAGAAGTGGCAAAAAATGCAAATAAAAAGAGAATCAACTCTTTAAACAAATCAAAAAACATCGCTACGATGGCATTTCTAGAAGACTGCATTATTGTGTTTGTGTCCCAGGTGAGCTTAAATAGAGTAGGACTCTTAAAAAATTGCTACTGATACTTTTAACTGTTTATTGTTAAAAACTAGGTATTATTTTTCGCCGGTGGTTGGCTTTTCTTTGTCAAGCAACTATTTAAAAACTATGAAATTCGCCACATGTCCGTACAGTTAATATTTTCGCTCACATTCGCACTCTCCATTACAATGTTTGAGCTTATCATATTCGAGATACTGGGTGTGTTAGAGTCTAGTTCGAGATATTTTCATTGGCGGCTGGGGCTAGCATTGCTGCTACTCATGGTGATTGCAGTGATTCCGCTCTACATCTGCTACTCGGTGTTTAGCAGCATATCATTTGGTAACAACAAAAATTGGTCTTAATTTAAACTTATAAATGTTGTGGTTTGTGTTTGGTTGTAGTGTCTGGACGCTGGGTGCGCATTATGTCAACGTTTTGTTGGTTCGTTTTTCTCTATGGACTCTGGAAGATTGGTGATCCGTTCCCTTTGCTTAGCGTGTCGCATGGTATTTTTACAATTGAACAGGTAAGATTGAACAATTTATTTTATTTTTATAAATGATGCATTCCATTTGTAAGGGCGTTTCCCGCATTGGCGTTATTGGTGTCACTGTCATGGCTATACTCTCTGGTTTCGGTGCTGTCAACTGTCCCTACACCAGTATGACTTATTTCATCAAGTAAATTTAATTTCTAGTATATTGTTTGGCTGTATATTTTAATCCGCTAACTGTTCACTGCCCTTCTGAACTTTCCAGGCCTGTCTCACAGAGTGATGTTCTCAATTTAGAACGACGTTTAGCCTTGACTGTTGATATGATTACGGGAAAAAAGAAACGTATTGCTCTAGAAGTGCATCGGCGCAGCAAGAACAACCAAACAAAACCACGTCTGTGGAGCATTTTGCGTTCAGCTGTGGATCGAGTTGACTCTGGTGGTGAAAGTAAGTATAAAGATTTTTTAGTCAGTCTAAAATTAAGTATTCTTTCTTATATAAACCATTTTTCTCTTATCTTTAGATATTGGTCAGCTGCGCATGGAAGTTGGTGGCCTTGAAGAAGTTCTGCGTCATATATTTCTGGAAATAAATTCATTGAAAACTATGCAAGAGCGCCAAAAGTGGTCGCAAACCTTGCAGGGAAAATATTTTAATGTAATTGGTCACTTTTTCAGCGTTTACTGTTTGTGGAAAATTTTCATTGTAAGTAATTAACACTTCGTTAATCAGTATCAGTATCAAATGTTTGTTTTCTGCAGAGCACAGTCAATATAATCTTCGATCGTGTTGGTCGCAAGGATCCAGTGACGCGTGGCCTTGAAATTGCCGTGCACTGGTGTGGCTTTGACATTGATTTGGCATTTTGGAATCAACACATTTCCTTTCTACTAGTAGGTTGTATTGTGGTAACATCCATACGCGGTCTGCTGCTCACGCTCACCAAAGTAAATTTGATATCTATTTTAATTTTTCAAACATTTAACTACTTAAATGTCTGCTTTTCTAGTTCTTCTATAGAATATCTTCAAGTAAATCATCCAACATTATAGTCTTAATTTTAGCCCAAATAATGGGCATGTATTTCTGCTCATCTGTGCTGCTGATGCGCATGAATATGCCCGCCGAGTATCGCGTTATAATAACTGAAGTACTAGGAAGTTTACATTTTAATTTCTATCATCGTTGGTTCGATGTAATATTCCTAGTTAGTGCTCTCTCAACTATACTTGTATTATATCTCTCGCAAAAACCATGGAACTACTATGATTCCAACCTAGATTAGCTATTAAGTTAATATTTGTTATAGTATGTATTGATGGAGACAATATAATTTATTGCACAATTAGATTTTATGCTCTACTATTATATATATATTTTTTATAAAAAAAACTAGCGTAAAGTTAATATTGTATTTGAAATCAAAATAATAATAATTATTATTATTTTTCGTTTATTTTAAATACCGCGTATATTCTGAATATAGAAAATGTATAATATGCTTATGTATATTTTAGTTTATTATTATATATCAATGTTAGCCTAATAAATGAGCGTATGATTTACAAATGTATGTACAATGTGTTTGTTTAAGATATTAATTCTTTGATATTTTTATGGGAAAAATATTATCGATAGTAAATGGATAGTTATGGGAAAAATATTATCGAAGGTACTATCGATAATATATCAATACCAACGGAAAATCTTACGATTGAGCAAAAATATTATGCAAAATTTTTGAACTTTCAATAAATGTTCATATTGGAGGCGTTATTAAAAGTCGTTTAAGCAAAAAGTAAATTTTTATTTGAATATTAATTATTCAAATTATTTAAACGTGTGACTTTATGACTTTAGCTTAAACAGTTCGGTAAAAAAGTGAACAAATTTTGACGTTAAATTCGAGTGCATTTCGAAAAAAAATGTCTTCTCAGACTCAGGTAAAGCTCAGTTGCTTTAACAATTTTCCTTAGCATACCTTTAGGCACTGATTGATACTTCGAACACTAGCGACTACAACAACCTTTTCATAAGAAAATGTCTTGCCTACATACTCCGAACATAAGGCAGACCTAATAGGATCCTCTGATATTTTTAAATTTGGCATTGATTATAGCAAATGATTATTATACCCTAAACCTGAAAGGTCAGGGTATATTAACTTTGTGCAAACGTTTGTAACGCATAGAACGAAGCGAGTCCGGTATAGAAAAGTATATATATTCTTGATCAGCGTCACCACGTGAGTCGAGCTGCAAACGTTTGTAACGCATAGAACGAAGCGAGTCCGGTATAGAAAAGTATATATATTCTTGATCAGCGTCACCACGTGAGTCGAGCTATCCATGTCAGTCCGTCCGTCCGTCCGACTGTCCGTCTGTGTGTTGTCCGTATACACAGGATAAGAAGAAGGAGTTGAGATAATTGAATGAAACTTGGTACACAATGTCACATGCACCCAAGGATCTGCACTATTGAATATTTTTGGAATCCGCCCACGGCCACGCCTACCTCCCACACAACGCAAAAATGTAAAACTGCATAACTCAGCTCATAATAAGCCTACAACAATAAAATTTGGTATGTATGTGTTTTATATCAACACAAAGATGTCTTTGAAAAATGGACGTCATCCGCTTGCGGACACGCCCACCTCCCATACAACCTTAAAGTTGAATACGCAATAAATAAGCCTCTGTTTCACGTACACAGCTAAAATTTGGCACATATGTTTTTTGTAATAAACCAAAGATAGTTTTGAAAAGTGGACATCATCCGCCCACGGACACACTTGCCTCCCATACAACGCGAAAATTGAAAACTGCATAACTCAGCTCATAATTAGCCTACAACAATAAAATTTGATATGTATGTGTTTTATACAAACACAAAGATGTCTTCGAAAAATGGACGTCATCCGCTTACGGACACTTAAAGAGGAATTTTATACTATTTTGAGTACATTTTTTAAGGGCAGTTTCATTTTCATTCTTTTTGGAGTCGGTGGCAAAAAGGTATTCCCGTTGTTTGTTTTGGAGCAAGAATTTAAAACTTTAGGATGTTTCCGTTTTGTTTTGTTGCCTTATACTACGTTCATGCTCATAACTTAAAAGAGCTTGGATCATTATAAATGATTTCCCATCAATACATATTCCATGTGTATTTCGGTTTATAAGCCATATTATTCCAAATAGTTTAAGTCCAGAGCCCCAAAATGACTTTTAAACGACTAACGCTATATATAGAGGTGAAATATGTTTGCGTCTTAAGATATTTTTTCCTAATTAAGGGTCGAACTTTCAGGAAATGGAGGCGCACCAAAAAAAAAAAAGACTCATAACTTTCTCTATATGTTTTCAAAATCGATAGAATTGAAAAATTTTGTCTGATTGGATTTGTAGCTTTTAATTCATCAAAGATTTCTGCTTAAAAAGCGGCATTTAGTCCTATATACTAAAGGAACTATAATACCACCAAATCCAGAGAATTCCCCAAAGTTTATTGGCTTCAAGTTAAAAATTACCATTATTTGAATAAATATTTGTCATGTTTCTTACTTTGCGCGGCCATGTAGAAAAATGGCAAGAGATAACGTCAATCTGCTGTCAGATTCGGAAAGAAAGTGTAAATATCTTGCAGGATATAAAGCTTGAGTAAGTTTGAAGAATATTTTTTGCAAAAAACAAAGCGGTTGACAAATTTACATCATTTTGGGCCGAAAAGGGTTAAATTAGGAATAATAGTAAGAAAGATTTGTACCCCGAGAACAATTTGTGTGAGTACCAAAGTTCTCAGGCACAAAAGTTCCGAGTATCAGACTCAATTCCATTTACATCATTTGGGCCGAAAAGGGTTAAATTAGGAATAATAGTAAGAAAGATTTGTACTCCGAGAACAATTGGTGTGAGTACCAAAGTTCTCAGGCACAAAAGTTCCGAGTATCAGACTCAATTCCATTGTGAAAAGCAACGGGAAGTAACGAAAAACTACGAAGTTAATGAAAAAAACTAATAACACATTGATATTACACCGAAGGCAAACGAGCTTTAGCGAATAAGTCGTGAGACAAAAATTTATACATTTTATCGAAATTAGTATTGTAACTGGCCTGAGTCTTAACTATAATGCACCCAAAACATACCCGACAAGTACCTTGAAAGTCATCTGAAATAGTACCGTAGTAAGTCTGTAATACGTCCATAAATGGTTGAAAAACGAGTGACTATATTCGTACAAAATAAACCAACGAGTGCCTTGTTCGTTCTTCGTTCGTACACTGTGCCTGTCCAAGATGTTCCAAAACTACACTTCTCTCGGTACATAGGTCGGACATTCACCGACACGGGCACCGAACATATATCGGCAACTTTATTGACAGCAAGTATAAAATGGTTTTTCGGAATTTAAGCTATAAAATACACATAATTTTTGGTATGTGTGTAATTTATATCAAAACTAAGACGTGTTAGAAAAATGGACGTCATTCACCCACGAAGGCACCCACCTACCATACAACCACAAAATTGAAAACTCTATAAAAAGCTACCCCGCAAAAATTTGGAAGACAATTGGAAAATTTGGCGATGCCCTTGCTATTCACCCAACGGTTCATAAGAAACGCTGAATGCGTGATTCCTGAAAAATTTCAAAGTCCTTCTTCGTTCATTCTGGCTATAGTTGTAAGATGAATCGCGTTTCAATCTCCAAGGCGACTTAGTAATAAACAATTATGAACAGTGAGAGCGATATAGGTTCTCGTTCAGGCTAAGCAGGTTTAAAAAATCATAGCAAAAATAATTATAAACAGTTTGAGGGATTTAGAGCGCGGAGCACGACGCTTGTCTTTTATGTATTTTGATAATAAAATATATTTAACTAGCTGGTACCCGGCGCATTGCTACCGTCCTTGTACAATGCCTGTTCCAGTTTGCCAATGGAAGGCTATCAATAAAAAGTAACTCCACTCTGAGTCTCAATATTCTGTGACCATTATTTTCAAAGTTATTTAATATAAAAAATAGCTTTCTGTTATGGGCGGAGCCACACTTCTTGTCTAATATCCGTTCTAGTTTTCGAATTTTTTTGATCTGTGACTATTATGTACGATTTTTGGACGAAAGTAAAATCGAAAATTGGTTTTCTTTAAGAAGTGCCACTCCCCTCGTGAGAAGGAAGATGAAAAATAAAATACGACCCATTCTTATACCTACTATATATATAAAAAATTTCATTAAAACCATTTCAGCCGTTTCGGAGAAGGATACAATAACACCTTGACACGAGATTTTTATATATTAGATAATTATATAATATAAAATATATATAATGTAATAAGTTAATGTGGGTCGGTCTCTTATTTCATTTCTTTCTTTAAGAAGGCACACTGGAAAGCCGATTTTATAAACATTTTTTTGAAAATAATAAAGAATTTGTATAAAATTTAAAACTTTTGTATTGTGCCCAATTAAGGCTTGGAAATAGAGGGTAAGTATGTTTGGCTAAAGTGTTGGAAAGAAGAAAATACCTATGGAGGTCAGTCATACATTTTACCCTTCTAGGCGCACTCTTGGAGCGGTGGAGTCATATTCTTTAAAAAGATCAATTTTGTTTGGGAGTCTCCTTAAAGGGTGGAGATAGGGGAAGAAAATTGAATAAGAGTCGGTCGAACATTGTACCCATCTAGGGGCAATACTTGGGTAGTTATGGAGGTTTTTGTCTTATTTTTCCACTTTTTACCAATCTTTAACCCCGATGCGTCACAAATTAACCCTACGCTATACGGCATTTTTTTCCAAAAACATTTTTTTGTAGAACTCTACAAAATTTAGATTTCCTGGTTATCCAAATCGAAAGTTTGTGCACTATCTCACCCCTAATGTATACATATGTATAAAACATATAATGTTGTCCGGAAAAGCTAATTCGTTTGCCACTCTTGTCAGTTAATCGCTTGGAACCTCTTCTGCCGATTCGTGTGCGACCGTTTCTGGCGAATCGCTTAAAACTCGTTTCGGCGATTCGTGACTCTTTCTAGCCAATCGCTTAAGATTTCTCTCAGCGATGCATTGATGAATCTTCCCGGTGAATCGCTTAAGACTTCTCTTGGCGATTCGTCAGCGAATCTTCCCGTTAATCGCTTTTATGGCCTCGGCTGCTCGCATTCGGCAAATCTATCCTCAATTTGACTTATAGAGAGAGTTAAAATTGAAAAAACTGTATATAATAGACGGAATAATATAGAATCTTAACATTTTTTTAATATTAGTGCTTTTTATTACAAATTAGCATATTTTTATATTAAGTGCTTCATTTGAGTGTAGCTCGCAAACTATAGATCGGACAGAGACGAGAGTGGCACCAATGGAAAGGCCATTCGCTCAGCTTAGGATATAGGTACCACCCGATTTTTTTAAAAATCGGAGTCTTCACTTTTTTTTTGAAATTTGTAATCAGTTTTTTAAAAAATCGGGGTCTTCACTTTTTTTTTTTCAATTCTAGTAAAACGTATTCATTTGAGTGTAGCTCTCAAGATCGGACAGAGGCGAAAGTGGCACCAATAGGCCATTCGCTCAGCTTGGGATGTAGGCACCACCCCTTATTTTTTGAATAATCTGGGTCTTCACTTTTTTTTTTAAACTTGCTGAATGTATGTTTGTATTTTATATTATAATTATTATGATTGTTCTCCATAGGTTTCAGGTCCATTGCCTTCTCCTTCTCGTTTAAGGGTGATAATTGTAATATATATAAAGCCTGTCATACATATACCTGCAGATATTTTAACTTGTTATAACAGCTGGTTGGTTGATCCTTCTATGATTTTTGACCACCATACTAGATACGCATATGATAGTGTGGGTCTTACGAGCAAAGTGTAGAGATTGTACATCGTCGTAAGGCTTGTTCCGCAGTTCTTACCAAAAATTCTTCTACAGGTTAATAAATAGGCTGTATTTCTGCGATCTAAAAATGCGATCTATGTGCACGTTCCAGTACTGTTTGCTGTCCAGGACCACTCCAAGATTCTTTGTTAAATTGAAGAGCTCTACTTTTTGCCCAAAGAGTACCGAGCAGGTAAAATTAAGCTCACGCTGATTGTAAGAGGAACAAAAACTGTCTTTTTTAGGTTTGCAGAGAGGCCTTGTTCAAACAGCATCTCTGTTCCGTGTACAGTACTGCTTGTAGAACGTCAGACACTGTACTTTCAAAGCTCCCTCGTATGATGATTGCTACGTTATCGGCATTCTGAACCATAACTATGCCAGTTCCTTTGAGTTCAAATAGGAGACTATCTAGAACTAGGGACCAAAGCAGGGGTAATAGATCGCCTCCTTGCGGTCATACCCTGGTTGTAGGTGCTTTGAGGGAAGTATTATCCAAACAGGTCTGGGTAACTCTACTACTTCATTTGTTTATGATTGTTGGCATATTAAGGTCGTTCAGAGGCCTTCAAGTGGCCTTATATGACGTATAATTGAAAGCTCCTTCGGCATCAAGGAAATATGATTGATTTCTTTTCTACAGGAAAAGCATTCGTCTTAACAAAAGATCGGAAAAATGGGTGCTTTTCTTCATTTTGCCAACGATGTTTTGTTATGATTCAACATGTCGCCGCATTGACAAATTAATTAATTTTGTTAGAGCAATTTAAAAAAAGCTGCTTTTTGCCAATTACTTTTGTAAAATTGATGGGCTACAACCCCCTTCAGACCCTCTTAACTGGCTACCTTTATTTATCTCTTGCTATGCTCTCAATTATAGCGCGGAACGCATAAATTTCTCAACACACTATCATAATTGTTATCATAAATTCTATACTAACTAAAAATCCTTTAATGCCAGAGTCATCAAAAAAATAATTTTATTTTATACACTCTTTTACTAGCTTTCAGTTTTTTTTTATTTTTTATTCTGTTAAAATATATAAATTTTCTCTTAACTAACTCATTTCCTTAACTAAACGTTACACTTCCGTTTTTGGCTCGAATTACATGTCGGCTCTTAAGTACCTGCGCGCGAACACATTTACCACAATTAATCAAAATCAACACGTGATTCCATATGAAACGACCGAAAGAAAACAAAAACAAAATACACTAAACAGCAGCGGTCAGTTGATAAGTACCGGCAATAAAGCAGTAGAAAAACATTAATAATAAATTAATTCATGTTCTGCTAATTACACATACACACACACACACACACACACCCAACCGTCACTTACACACTCTCGAGCAATTCACAACATTCACACCCAGATTACAATAACTAGGATAGCAATTCAAGGATACCCAAAATTGACGCTCCTTCATATTAGTCAGTTTTTTTGTGACTTTTATCGTGTCAATGAGTAATAAAAAGAATTCTTCCCACCCACAGGTATTTTCATCACCAATACATTCAAACCCTTCAGCACATTTGTAGAAAGCTGCTTCAAAAAAAAAAAAACAAAAAAAACAAGCCTCATCGATTAGTTTCAACGAGCTGTTGCTGCTCATCGTGCTGCCGTAGCCAGACACGCTTGCTTCTCAGAAATGTAGTCGTCTTTATGCCTGTCGTCTACCTGACGAACATGAAAGCTGATAGAAACAAACGTTCATTTCCGTTTTGCTTTCAACATTTGCTTGCATGTGCCTTGAATTTAAAGCATATATTTAGGGGTTCGAGCTGACACAACTACGAGCGCGCTCGTTAACTTAAATGCTTGCAAAGAAAAAAAAAAACAAAAAAATTGAATGCGTTTTATGTCCAAAAGTCACCCTGTGGTGCAAGCTACAAGTTGTAATAGCTGAAATGGATTTTAATATGGCTGCCAATGCATGTGTGGGCAACCGAAAATATCGGTTCGTTTTAAGACACAATTCACGGAGAGAAATTTGGACTGAAAACAATGTCAAATCAATTTACTTCGGGATTGATTCTGAGCTTAGCCATAATATTCTTGGTATCAAGCCATAATGCGATCGTTTATCAAAAAAATTAACACGCTCATCTGTGCATAATGTATGTGATTTTTGGATTATTCGTGAAAAAACTAATGGGCCCAATTTATGGCATTTTGGTATTGATTATAAAAAAACACATGCTCATTTGTGCAAAAAAAAACATGTCATTTATGGATTATGAACAAAACAAGTTAAAATGCTCTCATATGTCTAATGGCAAAAGATGGCAAAATGTAAGGGGCTCAGGCATCAAAGGAACCAACATAAAACCATGATTAGACGCAAATTCAAAATTATATTTTCATTGTCCAAATTAGATATTTCATCCAATTCGGACAGGAAAATATAATTTTTGAACTTATGCTCTGCACTTTTATACTAACAGCAACAAAAACCAACTGAGAATTATGTCGTTCGGTTGCTCATTTCTTTGTAGCTCATTTCTGTGTAGCAACGTACACGTGGCAGAAGTGAAACTTCTTAAACAGTAAGAAATAAGAGAGATTTTAGTGTGCAATAGAGAGAGAAAGTATCTGAAAAGAAATTCAATCAATATGAAATGAAATAATAACCTGCTGATTCAATATTTAGATCCACCGGTTTAGACCGTACCGGTTATGATTTTAATCGAAAAAGCACATATTAACTGTTCTTTTATTTTTTCCGACAAAAATAAAAGTTATTTTGTGCCTTATATTTTTTTACCTATAAAATAAAAGTCAAAAGTAACTGTTATTGTAGCCCAAAAAATATAAGGCACAAAATAACTTTTATTTTTGTCGGAAAAAATAAAAGAACAGTTAATTTTTTTATAGGTAAAAAATAAAAGTCAAAAGTAACTGTTATTGTAGCCCAAAAAATATAAGGCACAAAATAACTTTTATTTTTGTCGGAAAAAATAAAAGAACAGTTAATTTTTTTATAGGTAAAAAATAAAAGTCAAAAGTAACTGTTATTGTAGCCCAAAAAATATAAGGCACAAAATAACTTTTATTTTTGTCGGAAAAAATAAAAGAACAGTTAATATGTGCTTTTTGACTTTTATTTTATAGGTAAAAAATAAAAGTAATATCCTGCCGTTTATTTTTCGGTCAAAAATATCAGGCAATTTATATTTTTTCAAAGGGCATTTTACTAACTAAACAACAATTGATACCATTATTTTCATCTCATCGGTGAGACATTTTACACATGGTGTCAGCAGTTCAATCTGTCAAGCGGCCTTTAAAAAAACACAAATTGCCTAATATTTTTGACCGATAAAAAAAAGCAAAAAGTAACCTTTATTTTTCCCAGAAAAAATACAAGGCAAAAAATAACAGTTAATTTTTAACTTTTAAAGAATCAGTCGAAAATTTTAAAGGCACTTCGTGAGGCTGAGGACATTTGTAACATAATGGTATATTTGAAAAAGTCCTTCGACAATTTTTTCATTATGTGCTTTCAATTGAAAATTGTAAAATAACAGTTATTTTTGGTCCCCGTTTACATCGCGTTCAGTTGGTGATTTAGTTGGTGTTATATTATTATTAATATTATTATTACGTTATGACATGCTCTTTCAAATTAACCTTTATGCTCAGTATGCAGCGAACAGGCAGTAGGTTTTTTTACGCTATTTGAATCTCCACACAAAAAGTGTAGAATTGTATGCCTAATATTGTAATTACGTTCAAAGCTTGAAGAACTAAATTTTCCGTGCATACTTTTTGGATGAAAATTAAAAGACATAGTTTGTGTCTGTGATATACTAGATATCAAAGACATAGTTTGTGTCTGTGATATACTAGATATCAAAGACATAGCTTGTGTCTGTGATATACTAGATATCAAAGACATAGTTTTTGTCTGTGATATACTAGATACGGACCACAACCCGTTCGATATTAATTAATATTGTTTACTGTTTTATCAAGTGACTATGTGGCATAGTGTTAGAATTTCCAACTCGTATAGGAAGGTCGGAATCGGAAGTCCGAGTTGAAATCCGGCTTGCTACAATAATTTTTTGGAAATTTTCATATGAATTGAAAACGTTGGCCTAGCGTCACGACTAAGAGATATTGAAATTTCACTCACCGCCAAAGAAGTTTCACTTCAAACATTAATTTTTATGATTAAGCCCAAGACGACACTTACTAAGCACAAAATGACGTGTTTATAAAAAAAAATGTCAAGCCCAATTTCTGACATATATTGCGTACGTGAATAGCTTCTTTTGAGATGGTTTTTGAGCTCTATTAAGCTAATTTCATTTACCTATGCTTTGAGCCTGATTTTAGCCCATTTTGTCTCTACGTGTTTTAGCTCTAAGCGACATTTCGCAAAATAAGTGAAATAAACTGATTTTAAACAAATCTTTCTTTCTGAAAAATAAATGAGCATTCAGATACACATAATTATTTAAAAGTCTTACTTACTAACTTAGTTGGTCACATGACCTGTGGTCGGATATCGGGCGCCTTCATCACCTTCACCTCATCATCAACTTATCACCGCCTTCATCACCTTCTTCAATATTTGAAGTGAAACAATTTTAGCCGCTTATCCAGCAACACGGCGGATTAAACGAGGAGTAAAACTGATGTAACGTGATCCCAATGAAACGAAACAAATTCTCTGAACTCAGCAATAAACTTGGGTAGTTCAAGAATGAGCTAGTTCAAATGAACGATTCGTTCATTCAATTTCGTTCAATTGAAAATGCAGAGCCAGAGCAAAATGAAAGAGTCAAAAAAACTTTTAAAACAATGGTTTGAGTTCAAACTAACAGACCTAACGAAGTAAAAGACCTAACGAACTAATCCACAATGGTTTGAGTCCATAATTGTTTGAACAGAAACTGCTTTAGCAGAGTATAAAGCAATATGGCGAGATGAAACGGGAAGTAAAACCCATGTAACGTAGTCCTAATGAAGCGAACAAATTCAAAGAACTCAGTAGTAGACATCGGTAGTTCTAGAATTTAAGAACTTAGGTAGTTTAATTAAACGATTCGTTCATTGATTTTCGCTCAATTGCAAAAGCAGAGTCAGAGCAAAATGAACGAGAGAAAACAAATTTATTCAAACAGTGGTCTTAGTCCAAACTAACAGATCTAACGAAGTAAAAGACCTAACGTACTAATCCACAATGGTTTGAGTCCGTTATTATTTCAAAGGAAACTGCTTTTGCCGTGTATAGAGCAATACTGTGAAATGAAACCGGGAGTAAAAACGATGTAACGTCATCTTATGAAACGGAAAAATTCAGTGATCTCAGCAGTAAACTTGGGTAGTTCAAGAACGAACTTGTTCAATTGAAGTTCGTTGATTTTCGCTGAATTGTAAAAGCAGAATCAGAGCAAAATGACCGATAGAAAAAAAATTTATTCAAACAGTGGTTTTAGTCCAAACTAACAGACAGACCTAACTAACTAATTTAGTTTGAAGTTAAACCGAATTGATACGGGGAGTAAAACATAATTAAAGGTTCAAAACCTAATTAAAGGCTTAAAATCTTGGAAAATTCAAATTCAAATTCAAATTCAAATTCAAATTCAAATTCAAATTCAAATTCAAATTCAAATTCAAATTCAAATTCAAATTCAAATTCAAATTCAAATTCAAATTCAAATTCAAATTCAAATTCAAATTCAAATTCAAATTCAAATTCAAATTCAAATTCAAATTCAAATTCAAATTCAAATTCAAATTCAAATTCAAACTCAAATTCAAATTCAAATTCAAATTCAAATTCAAATTCAAATTCAAATTCAAATTCAAATTCAAATTCAAATTCAAATTCAAATTCAAATTCAAATTCAAATTCAAATTCAAATTCAAATTCAAATTCAAATTCAAATTCAAATTCAAATTCAAATTCAAATTCAAATTCAAATTCAAATTCAAATTCAAATTCAAATTCAAATTCAAATTCAAATTCAAATTCAAATTCAAATTCAAATTCAAATTCAAATTCAAATTCAAATTCAAATTCAAATTCAAATTCAAATTCAAATTCAAATTCAAATTCAAATTCAAATTCAAATTCAAATTCAAATTCAAATTCAAATTCAAATTCAAATTCAAATTCAAATTCAAATTCAAATTCAAATCTGAATGCCACCATTAAATTAAAAAAGTTGCCCATCTCTGTATGCATTAAAAATAGTGTGACAAAAACTACTATCTAGATGGTGTTGGCTTTTATTTCAATTATTTTAAGCACTGTAAACAGTTGGGACCACTACATAGCAAAAAATATATCAAAGGTACATTTAAAAACAACACACATACAAATATTCAAATATGTATAACTACGAATGAGTGTTTGCACTCAGATAGGACCTTTTTTGATGAAAGGTAATATGTAAATTTTTATGAAAATTCATATAATAAAAACTTATGATCAAATATATAAGGGAACTGCGGAAAAGCTTACGGAAAAACAAACAAGTTGAATTTTATTTTAATTTTTAAAGCGCTCTAATTCATATTAATATATTGTAACCAATCCAAACGAACACTGTTGATTACATTTTCTAATCCTCTACATTCTTCCATTTATTAAAAGAATGCCATAAATTAAATTTATTATATTCATAACTCAAAACTTATCTTAAGATATGGAAGCCATAAAAAAGATATTTTTCAATATTACAAAATTGAACTCGTCTTGTTTCCCTTAAGAAGTCCATCAAACCGTCTAACAAAAAGTCACGTACGAAGCAGAACTCACACAAAAACACACAACACACATGCTCATACAAACTTATATGCTTCAACACACAAAGTTCATGATTTAATATATCCTTTTTTTTTCTTGTGGTTTCCAAAAGCACTAAATGACTTCATATTTAAAGAGTTTATAAATTTTTGTAACCGCTTCTTTTCGAACAAAATGAATGAAAATTCTTGGGCGATAAAGAAGGTTACATGAAAGGCAAACCCACACAAATAAATATATAGAATATATTTTACAGAAGATATTTTTGGGTTACAAGACTTGTAGCTAGCATTCTTTGTGGCGTTGCTAACATGTGTGAACTTTCAATAACATACATTTAGGCGCAGCAACAGTGATAAACCAAAAATATCATGTTTATTTAAAGGCAAAATACTTCTGAGACACATTTGAACATATAACGGTATAACTTAAGGTTTGTTTGTATGTTTGTATATGGAAAGGATTATTATGTTCAGACACAACATGCCATATTTTACGGATATAAAAGTCTATATGAGTGTGTATGTGTGCATTTGTGCGTGTTTGTTTTTCAGTATTGCGGTATATCTCTGGGTAGTGCCAGAAGGCGTTACTTAAAACCAAGAAACTGTTGACTTCATTTCAGTGTAACTTTTTTTATTGCTATTGTTATTGTTGTTGCTGTTGTGTGGAAGCAGATGGCCGACAGTGCTTGAAATTATTGCTTTTTTTTTGTCTTCAAAACTTCCTAGACCGCTATAAATTGAGTCTTTATGAAAATAGTTATTGCACACCAAGATACACGCATTATTAAGTTTTGTCTTATCACATTTTGTTTTTGAAAAAAAAAGTAGTAAAAAAGGTTTACTAAAGTCAAGCCTGACTTAATGATACCCATCACATTGTTCCAATGTCTTCATCGAAAGAGATGGACCAAGAATATTTCAGTAGCTGTGTTGGCTTAGATTTTTATTCAGCCAAACTAGACAAAATTTAAAATTTTTATGAAAAAATAAGAGTAAAAAACCAAGTCGAAATTCAAGTCGAAGTCAAAGTCAAAGTCGAAGTCGAAGTCGAAGTTGAAGTTGAAGTTGAAGTCGAAGTCGTAGTCGAAGTCGAAGTCAAAGTCAAAGTCAAAGTCAAAGTCAAAGTCAAAGTCAAAGTCAAAGTCAAAGTCAAAGTCAAAGTCAAAGTCAAAGTCAAAGTCAAAGTCAAAGTCAAAGTCAAAGTCAAAGTCAAAGTCAAAGTCAAAGTCAAAGTCAAAGTCAAAGTCAAAGTCAAAGTCAAAGTCAAAGTCAAAGTCAAAGTCAAAGTCAAAGTCAAAGTCAAAGTCAAAGTCAAAGTCAAAGTCAAAGTCAAAGTCAAAGTCAAAGTCAAAGTCAAAGTCAAAGTCAAAGTCAAAGTCAAAGTCAAAGTCAAAGTCAAAGTCAAAGTCAAAGTCAAAGTCAAAGTCAAAGTCAAAGTCAAAGTCAAAGTCAAAGTCAAAGTCAAAGTCAAAGTCAAAGTCAAAGTCAAAGTCAAAGTCAAAGTCAAAGTCAAAGTCAAAGTCAAAGTCAAAGTCAAAGTCAAAGTCAAAGTCAAAGTCAAAGTCAAAGTCAAAGTCAAAGTCAAAGTCAAAGTCAAAGTCAAAGTCAAAGTCAAAGTCAAAGTCAAAGTCAAAGTCAAAGTCAAAGTCAAAGTCAAAGTCAAAGTCAAAGTCAAAGTCAAAGTCAAAGTCAAAGTCAAAGTCAAAGTCAAAGTCAAAGTCAAAGTCAAAGTCAAAGTCAAAGTCAAAGTCAAAGTCAAAGTCAAAGTCAAAGTCAAAGTCAAAGTCAAAGTCAAAGTCAAAGTCAAAGTCAAAGTCAAAGTCAAAGTCAAAGTCAAAGTCAAAGTCAAAGTCAAAGTCAAAGTCAAAGTCAAAGTCAAAGTCAAAGTCAAAGTCAAAGTCAAAGTCAAAGTCAAAGTCAAAGTCAAAGTCAAAGTCAAAGTCAAAGTCAAAGTCAAAGTCAAAGTCAAAGTCAAAGTCAAAGTCAAAGTCAAAGTCAAAGTCAAAGTCAAAGTCAAAGTCAAAGTCAAAGTCAAAGTCAAAGTCAAAGTCAAAGTCAAAGTCAAAGTCAAAGTCAAAGTCAAAGTCAAAGTCAAAGTCAAAGTCAAAGTCAAAGTCAAAGTCAAAGTCAAAGTCAAAGTCAAAGTCAAAGTCAAAGTCAAAGTCAAAGTCAAAGTCAAAGTCAAAGTCAAAGTCAAAGTCAAAGTCAAAGTCAAAGTCAAAGTCAAAGTCAAAGTCAAAGTCAAAGTCAAAGTCAAAGTCAAAGTCAAAGTCAAAGTCAAAGTCAAAGTCAAAGTCAAAGTCAAAGTCAAAGTCAAAGTCAAAGTCAAAGTCAAAGTCAAAGTCAAAGTCAAAGTCAAAGTCAAAGTCAAAGTCAAAGTCAAAGTCAAAGTCAAAGTCAAAGTCAAAGTCAAAGTCAAAGTCAAAGTCAAAGTCAAAGTCAAAGTCAAAGTCAAAGTCAAAGTCAAAGTCAAAGTCAAAGTCAAAGTCAAAGTCAAAGTCAAAGTCAAAGTCAAAGTCAAAGTCAAAGTCAAAGTCAAAGTCAAAGTCAAAGTCAAAGTCAAAGTCAAAGTCAAAGTCAAAGTCAAAGTCAAAGTCAAAGTCAAAGTCAAAGTCAAAGTCAAAGTCAAAGTCAAAGTCAAAGTCAAAGTCAAAGTCAAAGTCAAAGTCAAAGTCAAAGTCAAAGTCAAAGTCAAAGTCAAAGTCAAAGTCAAAGTCAAAGTCAAAGTCAAAGTCAAAGTCAAAGTCAAAGTCAAAGTCAAAGTCAAAGTCAAAGTCAAAGTCAAAGTCAAAGTCAAAGTCAAAGTCAAAGTCAAAGTCAAAGTCAAAGTCAAAGTCAAAGTCAAAGTCAAAGTCAAAGTCAAAGTCAAAGTCAAAGTCAAAGTCAAAGTCAAAGTCAAAGTCAAAGTCAAAGTCAAAGTCAAAGTCAAAGTCAAAGTCAAAGTCAAAGTCAAAGTCAAAGTCAAAGTCAAAGTCAAAGTCAAAGTCAAAGTCAAAGTCAAAGTCAAAGTCAAAGTCAAAGTCAAAGTCGAAGTCGAAGTCGAAGTCGAAGTCGATTTGATTTGAATTTGAATTTGAATTTGAATTTGAATTTGAATTTGAATTTGAATTTGAATTTGAATTTGAATTTGAATTTGAATTTGAATTTGAATTTGAATTTGAATTTGAATTTGAATTTGAATTTGAATTTGAATTTGAATTTGATCAAATCAAAACTAATATCAACATGTAAATCAAAATCAAAATTAAAATTAAAATCAAAATCAAAATCAAAATCAAAATCAAAATCAAAATCAAAATCAAAATCAAAATCAATATGAAATATGAAATATGAAATATGAAATATGAAATATGAAATATGAAATATGAAATATGAAATATGAAATATGAAATATGAAATATGAAATATGAAATATGAAATATGAAATATGAAATATGAAATATGAAATATGAAATATGAAATATGAAATATGAAATATGAAATATGAAATATGAAATATGAAATATGAAATATGAAATATGAAATATGAAATATGAAATATGAAATATGAAATATGAAATATGAAATATGAAATATGAAATATGAAATATGAAATATGAAATATGAAATATGAAATATGAAATATGAAATATGTAATATGAAATATGAAATATGAAATATGAAATATGAAATATGAAATATGAAATATGAAATATGAAATATGAAATATGAAATATGAAATATGAAATATGAAATATGAAATATGAAATATGAAATATGAAATATGAAATATGAAATATGAAATATGAAATATGAAATATGAAATATGAAATATGAAATATGAAATATGAAATATGAAATATGAAATATGAAATATGAAATATGAAATATGAAATATGAAATATGAAATATGAAATATGAAATATGAAATATGAAATATGAAATATGAAATATGAAATATGAAATATGAAATATGAAATATGAAATATGAAATATGAAATATGAAATATGAAATATGAAATATGAAATATGAAATATGAAATATGAAATATGAAATATGAAATATGAAATATGAAATATGAAATATGAAATATGAAATATGAAATATGAAATATGAAATAAAATCAATAATTAAAATAGAAGAAAAAACCATTAGAAACAAATAATTAAATCAAAACATTTAAAAGTTTTTATTTCTAGAAGCATTAATAAAAAATAACAATAAAAACAAAAATAAAAATTAAGAAATAAAAAAAATTAAAAAACAAGAAAAAAGCAAAAAACCAAGCATAGAAAATAAGAATTTAAAAAAATTAAAGTTTAAAAATAAGAAAAAAAAAAAATTAATTTTAAAAATAACTTATAAATAATAAAAATATATAAGTAATTAAAAACTTAAATACAAAATATAAAAAATGAAAAATTAAAATTTCAAAATAAAAAAAAATAAAAGGATAAAAAAATAAAAGATAAACATTAAAAATCCAAAGAAAAATTCAAAAATTTAAAATAAATTATAAAAACAATATCAAAACAAAAAATTAAAAATAAAGATTAAAGTGTTTTAAGCAAAGGCAATACGTAAGGCCACGCCCATTGTTTGAGAGTCCTTGTCTGACTCACTGCTCAAAATATATTCCTAGATTTATGCTTCCGATATAGATACAGCTGTTTAAACCCTTGCGAGCCATAAAAAATTTTACTTTAGCAACAAATTTTTCTTTTACTTAGTAACGGTGCATTTTTGTAAATACACCAACCACCAAGATTCGATTTCAATAAAGTACAGTTAAAGCGTCAAAACTCAATTTCATCAATATTGGCAATTCGTTGCTGTACTTTCGAGAAATATGTATTTGTCCTTTTGTAAAAACCTGTGCCAAAAAACAAACAAACATATTGAAGAAGCACATATACACACATATATACACACACTCGTACACATAAGTACCTGCATATACTATACAACAACATTCAACAATAATAAATTTCAATTTCTCTCGTTGTACCACTTCTCTGTTCCGGACGGAAGACACTCGATGATATGCGAAATCGTACAAAAAGCACAACCGTTCAATAGTAGTTTGTAAACGTGGCAATGACATCATGATTTCGGCACAAGGATATAATAGCCAGCATGTAGAACATAGTCCAATGGTCAAGGTAATGAACGAGAACAAGAAATACACATAATCAAACACACAGACACACACATACACACACACTCATGCGATGCATAGAATATAAGCTGTCATGCTTGGAAAATCAGAGCCACCCTTAAAGGAGCACACAGCAATACAAAAACAACAAAAACAAATTGCATTTCATATGAAATGCTGGGCATCCTTAATTTATGCACACAGAAATGACTGACAAAACTTTTTGGGTGGGGGAAAGGGCAAGGCAGTTTGTGTACGTGTAAAGCCAGTTTCTCTTTCTTTCACGCTCTGTTGAAATTAATTGTTATATTTTGGCTATAACGTAAAATACAAGAGCCAACATTTCCAGAAACCCTTAAAATAATAGTAACTGTAGCTTTCAAAAGCACGTTGGCAAAAAGCAAAAAAAAAATAACTTTTTAATCTCTACGCAGTGTTGTTTGAAAATCATTGACGCAGGTTACAACAACCAACCGAATACGTCCTCACTCGCTTGCTCTCTACAACTCGCTCATTTTTGCCCTTGGCTTTTTTTCAACTCAGCATCTGTTTTTTGCCTCTTAATCGTGCTGCACCACAAAGAAGCTGTAGACAAGCACACCCCGTTGTGCACGTGTCAGTCACAAGCTTCTCTTGCAATTTTTTATAAATTCGCTACATTCAAAAATTTACCCAAATATTTATCAGCACGAAAGGGTTCTGGTTTTACGTGTGAAATCGTGTCATTGAATGCTTTAAATTTTCACACCAATGTATTCAATGTCTTGAATGTTCATCAAGATGTCGTTGTTGTTGTTGTTGTCGCAGGTGGTGGTGATATGTGTGCAGTATGTGTGTGGGTGGCTTGATGGCGGATGTGGTTGGGCTTCCAGTCCCCTCGGAGCGACACACTCAGTTCTGTGACTCTCCCAGTTTTGGCGTCCTTGTTGCTTAAGGCAATAACATTTATTTAACTGCACACATACCTACACACGCACACATATTTGAAGCACACTTCCTAGTTGCAGACGTGGTGGTATGGCATGGTACCGACTGTGGGCGCTAACCGTTAACCATGGGTGTGTTCTGTACTGTAAAGTTCTGTTAAAATATAAAAGCATTTAAATGTAATCGTATCATTGATATGAGCGTGCCTAAATACAGGGTCAGTGCATATTTTTAAGGGCTGTTTTGTCAAAAAAACGTACAGTATTAAAATGACACATAAAATAATTTTCATTTCAAGCCACCCTGTTATTGAAACCGGCAAAAGTAATAATCGGATTAAAAGCAAAATTCAAAAGTTGTTCAGACCTAAACTTAGAGCTTGCTGAAAGTCCTTTGCTTCTTTCTTTGAAAGCTATTAAGTAAATGCTATTAGGTAAATGGAGTAAAAGTATTAAAAACACTTAAACTAGATGAGGTGTTTTCTTAATATTATAAACCAATGAGCCTAAATCAATTTTTTTTTAAAGCAAAAAAAAAAAAAATGTGGAACTGACTTAGGTAGATCATATACTATGTATATGTTTATCACTTTATAATATAAGACTATAGTTTAAAATCCCGTCCTACGACGGATTGGAACCTTATATAAAAACGTATAATAGTCAAAACCACAAAGTCGTCACTGATAAGTAACAAATAAATTTTCCGCGCATACTTTCAGATTGAAAATTTTTCTAAATCATAACTGTATGTTAAGAATGTTGAAAAGCACTGCAATAGCCTCATTACAGTTTGAGCGATACACGGTGCGAGGCGTGATATTTCACTTTTTAAGATTAAGATATGGAAGAAAATGACTGGGGTGTCATGCATCCTTTGCATAACCAAAAAATGCTGTCAGAAAAAAGGTTTTAACTTTTTAAGGCTTTCTAAACGGAGAGTTATTCACTTTTTAAATGAGAGAAAGTACTTGGGAGTAACCTTTGGCACTCAAATTTTTTGGAATACTCACTTGGGAGTAAAAATGAGGAGTAAGAATCGAGTAATGAGAACGTACTCAACCGAAGTTCAGGATGTAATACTTGAACTTCCTCCTTTAACGATAAAAGGATTCCGTTAATAGAAAAAAAGGCGTATCTTAGTGCATCCATTATGAAAAAATAAGTCTTTAAGGAAAATATCATGCAATTTTAGGTACACCAGACAAAAAAATTTGGCTGATTTAACCAAATTTTCTCTCTGCTAAAAATATTCAAACATGAATAATAAGGTTAAGGTGGCATTCTAGTCTAGGGGTACACATTTTGGCTGTTTTTTTAAAATTCGATAAAAAAAAGAAACTACAAATATTTTTACCAGCAAATGTTTATCAAAAATTTATTGATATTTTAACAATATAACAAAAAACTTAAAATAAACTGAAAATTGAAAAAATTATAAGCTGGTACAGTGAGGGGGTGAAAAATAAGGTTGAGCCCTTCTTGACATGATTTCAACCCTTTTGGGAAAAGATTCTCAATTCGTAAGAATGTCACTCACTATAGGCTGAACTAAAAAAAAAACAACAAATTGGCCATTTCAGCCCTTGAAAGGACTTTGACCGAGCTTCTTATGATCAATTGTGTTGTGTGTGTTATTAAATGTTTGCACACAATTGACCGAGAACTGGACCTACATGTTTTATGCCGACTCCGAACGGCTAAAGTTCATGTTCCTAAGAAGCTTTACATGGCATTATTTACTCTCTGAGGTTTACCATTGTCTGCAGAGAGGTGGTGACCGATCAGAAAAATTTTTTATTGAAAAAACTTTTCGCCGCGGCTGGGGATAGAACCCGGGCTCCGAGCATGCTAAGCCACACACTTAACCTGCATGCCACGGTCACCACCTTAGGCTGGACTACGGAAATTAAAAAAATTTTTTTTACAAAATGTCGGCTGTTTGAAAAAAGTGATTTTTTTTTTGTGATTTTTTTCAAAATTTTGAATTTTAAAAATATGTGAATGAAGCAATAAAAAATTTCATATATCCATGAAAAAAAAGAAACAGTTTCGATAGTATCGAAAGTGTAGACCTAAAACTCCGTTTAAGTAGTAACCTGTTCTGCTTTGCCTCTTTGGTTCGATTGTTTTGTATATTTTAAAAATAAAGACTGTCCCAGAAATAATAGTCCTTTTGTCTTTATGTTATTTATAAAAAAGTGTTACCTCTAAAGCAACATATTTGGTACCTAAATAAAGTATAAATATTGCAGATTAAAAAAAAATACTTATAAATAAAATAAAAGAGCTACTGAAAAGATGTCGTCTCAACAAGAAGTAAAGCGGAAAGAAATTATTTGCAAATACCTGGAAAATCCAAACACCACGTGCACGTAGGAAGTTGGCGTGTGAGTAAAAACTGTAGGAAGGACCATTAAACGATACAAAGAGTTAACCAGTTTATCAAAAACGCCAGGTTAAGGGAGAAAAAGTGATCCAGCGAACCAAGCGGTGGCCCAGAACGTTTAGCGGCTGTTTACTCAGAATCCAGGCACTTGGGTTCGTGATATGCGGGAACTTCGAAGTCAAGTGTTCAACGGATTAAAAAATTTTACAACCTAAGAAGCTATAAAGTACAAAAAGTACCTGATAGGTCAGAAGAAAAGGACGACGAAGTCAAGAGGAGGGCTCGACAACTGTATAGCGATTACCTGCCCAAATTTGATTGCATGATCATGGACGATGAAACGTACTGCAAAGCGGATTTCAAGCAGTTACCTGGACACGGATATTATACTGCGGTTAGAAGGGGTGGAGCATCCTCTAAATTTACCATGGTGTGGCAGGCCATTTGCATATGTGGCCTTTGAAGTAAGGAATTTGTGACAGATCGCACAATTAAAAAAAAAAAAAAAAAACAAATTGGCCATTTCAGCCCTTGAAAGGACTTTGACCGAGCTTCTTAGGATCGATTGTGTTGTGTGTGTTATTGAATTTTTGCACACAATTGACCGAGAACTGGACCTACATGTTTTATGCCGACTCCGAACGGCTCATGTTCTCAAGAAGCTTTACATGGCATTATTTACTCTCTGAGGTTTGCCATTGTCTGCAGAGAGGTGGTGACCGATCAGAAAAATTTTTTATTGAAAAAACTTTTCGCCACGGCTGGGGATCGAACCCGGGCTCCGAGCATGCTAAGCCACACACTTAACCTGCATGCCACGGTCACCACGGTCACGGTCGCACAATTAACACCGAAATTTATATCAGAGAGTGTCTGGAGAGGCGTTTACTGTCTTTTATACGTCAGCACCAATGTTCAGTACTATTTTGACCTGACCTAGCAACATGTCACTACGCTCAGAGAACGATGGCTTAGTACCAAGCCAATAATGTCACTGTGGTACGAAGAGAAGCAAATCCTCAGAACTGCCCCGAACTTCATCCAATCCAAAGATACGTAAAGTCGGTAAAAAACCTAATGGAGGACCTTAATCAAAAAGTGCATAATTTTTGTTAAGTGTATTTTTTGCAGTGTAAATAATATTTTAATTTATTTTGTAATGTTTACTTAATAATAAACTGAAATAATTTTTAAAAAACATCATTGGTTTTTTTATAATAAAAAAACAAAAGGACAGTTATTGCTGGGACAGTCTTTATCTATGTTCGAAATTACTGCACATCCAATGCGGAATGTCGGTTGAGCTGGCAAAACGTGAATTAATTTCGAACATAGATAAATCTATTCCACTTTTGGAAATTTCCTTCCGTAATGTTGGAGCTTGCTTACAGCTTAGTTTCCTGACCCTTCTATACTGAACCAAAAAGTGCTTCATAATTTGAATTTGTACACTCAGAAAAAAGTGTCTCGGAATATGATAAAAAAGGCATCATATTTAGAGAAAAATGGTATAGACTTTGCTCCAGAGAATGCTATTCTCTAATTGCGATACTAAAAATTCTCTAAAAATGATAAAAAGCTACCATGAAATAGAAAAATATATCATTTTTAGAAAAAAATACTTTTTTTTTTGAGAAAATATTTGTTTTTATTGTAGAAAATACTTCTCATAGTGAATTTTTTATCAAAATATAAGAAAAGTTTTTCATTTTCAATAAAATTTCTCTATAAATGAGAGATAATGATTTTGTGCGAGAAAAATACTTATCATTATTAGAGACATTGAAATGTTTCCATTTCCTAAAAGTAAAGAAATATTTCTAAGAAAATGTGAAAATTTATTCTAATTGAAGAAAATTTTATTTGAAAAAGAGAAAATTGCTATTATCAAAAATAGAGAAATTTTTTACCGGAGCAAGGTATGGGTTTTTTTCTCAGTGTACATGATCCCCATGATGCGCATTCCTTAATTAGGGTTAATTAATTAGTTAAAAATTTCATGAGTTACATGAACTATTCATGATATCAATATACAAAACACACAAAAGGAAAAAACACGAGAACATGAATGTTTCATAAGCCTAGTGCTTAAAGTTCATAAAGTATGTGTACAAGAAACATGAAGCTATACAAAATTTCGTGTATGCCATTAAAAAAAAATCGGGGGAAAGATGAATCATTCATAATTTTTGTGAATAAAATTCATGAATCATACAAATACGAGGCGAACAAGAAATGTTCATGAGATAAAGGAAAAACATACATGAATCTCATGTGCCTTAAGTAAGGTTAAGTTATGAGGTATTCATAACTGAATACCTCATAACTTAACTGTGTTTTTAAAACACTTAACGCACACTCTCTATGAACTTTAAGCACAAGGCGTATGAAATAATCATGTTCTCGTGTGTATTTTTGTGTATTCTGTACATTGTTATCATAAATAGTTCATGTGCTTCGTGTAATTGATTCATGGAGGAAAATGCATGAATGCGATTCATTCGTTTTTGGTAAAGCAAAGATTGGAACTGATCTGGCGATCGATAAATGTAGTCGATTACGTGTGTTCGCAATAGCTATTGTTCCTACCGAACAGTTGTTGGTAGAGAGCGGACAGTTTGGAGCGCAATTTTGAAGTTTCTCTCAAAGTTAATTGTAAAATAACGCATAACTGAGAAGAATTTTATATGAATTTGGTTTTTATGAAAGATAGCCCAAAAAACTTATCATAGCTTGGCCCTCCTTTACTCTCAGAAAGGCTCAAATAGTAGTTTCATAACAATAAATGTTTCAAACAATAACACTCGTAATCGATTTTCTTTTCATTTAAGCAATACCAACATTCATGGTTCAGGCATTACTCTCCATAAAATGTCACAGCAATCCAGCTATTTCAGTCAAGATATAAATACTTTTTATTACATCTTACGAGTTGTCTCCATGCCAGCTTCGACATAAATTTCATGTACATGAGTCGAATCACAAAAAATAAAAATTAATTCTTAGTACCTTAAAAGCTCAATATTCATTATTCTACTGTCATTTAAACATATATTTTTTGATTCCTTTTGTTCGACGTCAAGCAACATTAACTAAATAAGGGTACAAAATTAGTCTCAAAGAAGCCTTTTGGGAACCACTTGAAACCCACATAGATTAAAAATCAAAGCTTAGATATGAAAAAACTTTTTTCACTCCGATTTTTTGCCTAGCTTAACAAAATCTCTTTAAAGCTTCATCTTAAGCAAGTATGTGAAAATATAAGGGCGGTAACTTTACCCATGGGATTCGAGTAACATAAAATCAAACATTTTCCTAAGCTTTAATGTAAACTTTCTATAGCAGTTCCAATTTTGCTGCCATGCTAATTATTTATGTGGATTTATAAACGAAATAAAAAAACAAAAAAAAACAGATCCTTAATAAAGAAAAATTATTAAAAGCTATGAATACCCTGTAAAGCGTTACCACCAAGAATGCTTAAAGCGTTAACCTGAAGGGAAAAGCAATGGGAAAAGTTTTTAATGAAAAAACTAAACAAAAACAGGGAGCGTTCGTTTCAATCCTTAAGGATATGAGAGTAAGCAAATACAAACAAAAATATATACAAGCACACGCACAAAGCAGACAACAAAGAACCAAGAGTGGAAATAAAAAAAAAATGAACGTGCAAAATATATAAAAAATGAAAAAAGCATGTTATTTTCATTTTAGGTTTATTTTCAGTCGAAATGCCGCCATATGGGGGTTGGGGAGCAGCTAGGTGGTTGTTTGTTTGTTTGTTTGTTAATTTCTGTGTTTTTATATATATATATATATGTATGTGTGTAAGCTGTCTGCCTACGTATACAGACAAGCTTTTCGGCTTGTATATATCATATAAAATTGCACGCACCCATACATACATAAATATATACACTTACAGACATACGCACACACAAATTTTGTTTTTGGGCAGAGCTTACCGAACTTTGAGTGTATATCTGAAATATAAGTATATATTCATTGCTTTAAATTGTAGTCATTGCACTGTGGGGCTGTTTAGTGGCTGTTAAACTCCAATGCTTTTTTTTTATGTTTGAATTCTCAAATCGAATTAAAATTCAGAAACTCTTACATAATAATTACAACACTAACTAAATAAGATTTATTATCACATTGAATCGATTTTAGTTAGTTTGAGAAAAAAAACACAAGAACATGATTATTTCATAAGACTAGTGCTTAAAGTTCACAAAGTGTGTGTACAAGATTCATGAAGCTATAAGCAATTTCATGTATGCCATGAAAAAAAATACAATGATAACATAAATATTCATAATTTTTGTGTATAAAATTCATTAAATTCATGTACAAATACAAGGAGAACAAGAACTGTTCATGAGATAAGTGACAAATTTGCATGAATCTCATGTACACTTACAAGGGAAACTGAATGTGCATTTGAGCATAACTAATGCTCGTATCTTTTTCTCAATAAAAAAGGCCAATACCTTGATTTTTGAGGTACTAAAAAAAGGAACATATACGAGACAAATTTTTAACACGTTTACTTTTAAATGCACAGAAATTCATACATTTCTCAATGACTTAAAAGTGAATATTAAATACTTTTAATATAAAATGAATGTATTGTTATCGTTGCTGTAATTTTCCGAATCGTATCTCGTGGTTTCTCCACTTTTCTGCAGATATTTTGTAACGATCGATCGAAGCAATACTGAACTCGCTTTCAAAAAATTGTAGAATTCAATACAAGCGTACCGCAAATTATATTTAATCGTAAGAATAGCTTTCAAAAAATCGAATTGTAATCAGGTTTTTTCATGAGTCCAAGAGGACGTTGGATGTAATAACTAATTCCAAATATTGCAGCATGGGAGCAAAGAAGTCTCGGTGAGGTGGATTTTTACATAACCTAGTTGTTGACCGGTCCGTACCGTAGATTCAAGGTGAGTCTGCGGGGGTGAGCTACAAGCTGCCAGACGAGTCACAGGTTGCGGATGGTGGATGGCCTCTAGACATGGAGGTTAGACGCTTTTTGCGGTCCCGAACAATTAGTGGGTGACCAGCTGGGGTGTGGATGGGCGTACAAAAGAGCGAAAAAACCACATAGCCCACAACTGGCACTGTCAAGGCGAGTCGTAACCGCTTTAAAAGTTTCATCTGCAAAACTCCATATCTCCTCTAGCCTCAAAACTTGAGGGATCTCTGCAAGACTGGAATATGTGTTTGGGTCCCCACCACATTATTACTGCCCAATGAAAACCAAACTAGCCACGGACATAAACCCCTACTATGTTGACGACCACTGCAAACGAAAAACGGTCAGTGATTTACGAATACACACCTGTAACTTCCGGACCCTTTATGGGGAAGGTGCCACTGAATAACTGGCGGAAGCCCTCAAAAAAATAAAATCTGACATCACCGCCATCCAGGAGATGCAATGAAAAATACAAGGTTACTCTAAGAGAGCTCTACTACAGCTGTCAAGTTGAGAGGCACGAATTTGGATGTGGACTCGTCGTAAGCCAGAAGCTACGCCATTTTGTGTCCCGGTTCACACCTGTGAACGAAAGGCTGACGATAATCAGCATTAAGGTGAAATTCCTCCACATAAGCATAATATGCGGCGTACGCGCATATGGAGGATGGAGGAAAAAAACGATGCTGTCAAGGATGCCTTCTACGCGAGCCTAGAGAACGTGAATGATCACTGCCCGGCCCATGACGTAAAAATAGTCTAAGGCGATTTCAACGCGAAGGCCGGAAAAGTAGGTATCTTTAGCTCTACTGTCGTTCAATTCAGTCTCCACGAGACCACTTCATACAATGGTCTAAGACTGATCAACTTCGGCGCTGCGCGAAACATGGTAGTTAGTAGCACCGGATTTGAACATCTCGATATCCACAAGACCACCTGGCTGTTCCCGGATCAAAAAATACGAAACCAGATTGATCTTGTTGTACTGGATGTGCGCATGTTTCGAGTGGTCAATATTGACTCCGACCACTATCTTGTTGCAGCCAAAATCCGCATGAGATTGTGCAAAGCGAAGAATATACGCACAGGTATGCAACAAAAGCTAGATTTCGATAAGCTGCTATCACAACGGACCGCCGAAGCCTACTCCGCTCAACTCTTGGTTAACCTCAACCAACCTTACTCTGAAGTCGATGACCCTGGCGAAATTTTGGGCGCATATATCCCACTCCATGCGCTCTGCTGCTAAGAATTGGTTTTAAGTGCCCGAAATTTCGTTACCAATGGTACTACCAGGAGTACCAGTAGGTACGAAAGGAGTGTCGAAGAAAGAGAGACGCTTTTTCAAAAAAAGGGAGCAGAAAAAGCGTGAGTGTGAAAAAATTGAGGTGTACCAGAGAAAGAAGGATGCTCGAAAATTATACCAACAAGTTAAGCGTCTAACCCAAGGTTTCAAGCCCTGGTCTGGTTACAGATACGTAGTGCGCATGGAAATTAGGGAGCCGTCATTTTTCCAATTTGCTTGCGGGCGACGATCCCAAAATGCAGCCGACACCATCAATCTACGATGATGGAGTTGAAATTTCACCACCTAGCGTGGGTTAAGTTCAAAAACAACAAAGTGGCAGGTGCTGATGGTCTGGTTGCTGGATTGCTTACAACCGGTGGCGGTGAATTGATAAGGTGCATGCATCAACTCATCAGCAAAATATTGCTAGCGGAAAGCATGCCCGAGAATTGGAATCTCAGAGTGCTTTGTTCTATACTTAACAAAGGAGGTATCAGTCTTATTTCCATCGCTTACAAGGTTCTTTCGAGCGTATTGTGTGAAAGATTGAAGCCGCATACCAAAACACTGATTGGACCTTATCAGTGTGGCTTTTGTCCTAGCAATTCCACCATAGACCAGATTTTTACACTACGTCAAATCCTGGAGAAAACCCACGAAACCCACGAAAAATCGTGGAAAAAATGTCTGAGTTCGGTATGCCTGCAAAGTTGATAAGACTCTGCAGGATGATGGCAAGCAATCCGTCAAGGTAGGAAATTACCTCTCGGAAACCTTTAGTACTGAGCAAGATTTCAGACAAGACGACCCGCTATCATGCGATTTCTTCAATTTCATCATGGAGAAGATCCTACGAAAAGCAGGTGGACATCACAATGGTACAATGGTGTGTGTCAGAGGGCTTGGATAACCATAGTGTGGTAATAATTTGGCTATAGTTTTGATATGATATGACTTTGTTGTGGTCATAGTATGGATTTTGTGTGGGTATGGAACGAGTATATTTTGGGCATGATATGACCAGATTGACATGGACATGGTATAAGTATGGTATTGGTGTGATAAAGACTATGGTTTGTCAATGGTATAGGTATGATTTCGTCATGAAATTATTCACTTTAATCTTCAATTTAAAAATGATGTATCGGTTTACATATAGTACAGTTACATATAGTATGTTTTGATATAAACCTTGTAAGACACCTTCACAATTACTGACCCTAGTACGGAAAATTACCAAGCTGCAGTTGAGCAAAGTGCTAGGTGCAAGAGTAGAGGTTCGAGCTCTAATGCATATGGTGAATTTAAAAATTAAAGACATGGACACTACAAAAAAAAGTGCTCGATGCACTTAATAAACAACTGGGTATCACCTAACAAGAATAACCTCCCGAGTAGTAGAAAATTACTAGTACTAGCTCATTCGATCAAGAAGTATTCAAACTTATGTTGGAATATACCGAACTTTCATGGGTGCATTGGAAAAGAAAGCTCAACTCATGAGTGCTATAAGAGCAGCCTGCGATGCATCGATGGTAAGAAAATCATTCAGAAGACAAAAAGAGGCTGTATACTGGTGGAACAAATCTATAGCCAATTATGTTTCGAGTGTAACCGTTCGCGAAAGGCCTCTACAAGGGCTAGAGACAGATATGATTTTTCAGATATGAATGCCAACGTGACTGCAAGCAAAAACGAAAAGATCTAAGAAGTTTCTTAGAATAGTGTGATTATGCAGAAATAAATCCATGGGGTGCAACGTATAAAATCATCATGAAGAAACTGAACGGTTTTAGACACTCGTTGCCGAGATGCCCAAACATACTTTTTACAACTAACCATACATTGATGCCCCAGCAGAGTAGCAGTGACCGCGAAACTACGTAAGGCAATTAAACAATAGGAGTAGGTGGCGACTACAACAGCGACTGAAAGTGAAATGCTGCAGGCAGCTAGGTCTTAAGTTCACATTCTGAAGAAGCTTCTCAAGATTTACTCTCAAGAGGTTTGCCGTTGTCTGCAGATAGGTGGTGACCGATCAGAAAAAAAATTTTATTGAAAAAAACTTTTGCCGTGGCTGGGGATCCAACTCGGGCTCCGAGAATGCTAAGCCACACACTTAAACTGCAAGCCACGGTCACCACTGATGGATGCTTTAAAGCAAAAATTAAAAGTTTTAATTTAATTTCGGCCATATTTTTTTCACACACTTGCACTTGCGAAGCATAAGAAGTTTGACCACAATAACACTGTCTTAGCAAAAATGCAAACAATTTCGCTTAAAGAATTGCGAGCTCTGGCCCACTGTGCGTTGTTGCTCGCTTGAATTGTCAATGACTTGGCTCTGCTTTAACGTCTGGCTCTGACAAAACGTTTGGGCGACACTCGTTGCTAGAAGCACGACGACGCAACTTCCAGATTCCCAACCTTGTGTGTGTGTTTGTGGTATTGTTATTGTTGTTGTTTTTGGCTGTTGCTTTTTTTTTTTGCTCTGTTTTAATCTTGTCGACTTGATACTGCAACAAACGGACGACATGTTTTTAGTCCTCCCAGTTAGTCGCGCGCTCATCGTCTGTTCGTACGCTCGTTCGTACGGTTCGTCCTTGCTGGTGTTTGGGTATAGTTCGTTCATTTGTTCGTTGTTGTTTGTTTGCACGTTTCAACGTTTATTAGACGTTTGCTTCTTCGTACGTACGTTCGTTCGTTTGTTCGTTCGTTCGTTCGTTTGTTTGTTGTAATACGTTCTTTGCTCTCGTTGTATTCATTCTATGCTGCGTATGAATTTTTATCCCCGGTTAGTTGCGTGAATTTCGTTATCGTCCTTCATTCTCGGTCGGTTTCTGTTACTACTTTGAGTGTCTTTTAAAAGCTGCTGTGTATCTAGCTAGTAGAGCTTGCAAAAAGCCGAAAATAATACAAACGGTATTTTTAGAAAGCTATTTGTGTAAAACAAAAATAACAAAACAATAATAAAAAAATATAAAAAAAAAATAAAATTTTACTAAAGCCAGACAAGCCGGGCGTAGTGTGTGTTTGTGTGTGTCTGTGTGTTTGAGCGTAGAGAGTGAGCAAGGATTTAAAACAAGGCTTGGGCAAAGTTTTAAAGCGGAAGTGCTAGCATTTTGCGATTGGGCGTAACAGCTTGACAACATTTTTTTTGGTTTTTTTTTGATAAATTTAGCTTTAAAAAAAATATTAAAATAAAAATTTCAATTTCAAATAAAAATTCTTGTGTTTAAAGTGTACAATTTATTGGGATTATTGTAAAAGTGAAATTTAAAAAATTTTCGTTTCCTTAAAATCTGGTCTTATATTTGTTTTTGTTTTTATTTTTTATTTTTTTTTTTTAATACCATTTATTTTTAAATGCTAAGCTTTTCAGCGCACGTGCCGCTTTAATTGATTAAACAACTTTTGTTGCTTGTTGCCCCGGAGCTTAACTTAACTTATGTCAAACAGCCTTTAAATTCTAGGTTACTGTGTGAGTAAGACAGCAACTGTTTGCTAATAAAAAAAAAATTAAATTTTAAATAAATTTACAACAAGGCACTTTAAGTGAAATAAAAAAAAAAACCCACATAACCACCGATTAACGAATTTCATACAAAACAAGTTACAGTTACAGTTACAGCAACTTAAGTGAAAAGCCTTAAAAACAAACAAAATTAATTAATTAATAAAAAACAAAAACAAAATTAAATAAGAAAAACAAACAACAACAACAAAATGGGTTGCAACACCAGTCAGGAATTAAAAACCAAAGATGCCACCACCGCTGCTGCCGAGTGCGACACCAGCAACAATGAGGAAGGCGCCACAAATGAGCCCATTGAAAATGGCGAGGCACATCAAACAAATGGCACGTCCAACAATGGCGACGAAACAGCATCCGCTGGCGCCAACAGCTCGCACCAGCATCACCAAAAAAATCACTCCAAATCAAATTCAATTATTACCAACGGTGATGCCAATGCCGCCAAGCACGCCAAGGATGCTGGCGCAACATCATCGTCAGCATCATCATCGCCAACTTTACCTAAACAAAATGGCGCTGTTGCAATGTTGAATGGCGCACATAATGGCGTTGTCGGCGTCTACGATATGGAGGAGGCGCGTAAATGCGATAAAGCGGAAATATCCGAATTGAACGATATGGAGCTGGGCGAAGACGAAGGTGAGTTGCCTTGCAAGCTAAATGCTGCTACTTATAAGCTATACAATTTCCCTCTCTTCTACGCCTCGTTTCTGCTGCCCTTAGTTTATGACTTTTTTCTTATATTTAGGCAAGAGTTTCAAATAAAATTGCCCAGAAATGCTGTAGGCAGGCAGGAGCGCGTGGAGTTTTATTGTGTTTTGATTAATTGTTTAATATTTATGGATTTTTTTTTTTTCCCCAAAACATTTTGTAAATTTTATTGTGCTGTTTTTGTTCCAACCACTGTAACAACATTACAGTCTGCTCAAAATGTGTTCGTGTGTGGTTGGGTTTTATGTGTTTGTTTTCGTCTGTGTGCGTGTGTGTGTGTGTGTGTGTGCATCAAATGGTAGTTATTTTAAAATGACTCATAAATTATTCAAAATTTTTAACGCCCCACAGGTTCTGCGGTATGACTCAGTTCATGTGTTGACATTTTTATGTGTTTTTTGTTTTTTTTTTCAAATTATTTAATTATTAATATTATACATGTATACGTTTTGTGTTATACGTTGTTTGTATTTACGTCTGTTTGTGTGCTGAAAACAAGTTATTGTTGTTTTTATTGAAATTGTTGGGAAAATAGTTTTAAATTTCAAATAATAACAGTATGTGATGATAGTTATTATCGTAAAATGGTAGAAATTTGTGGGAAAGAAAGAAATGTTTAAAATTTTTCAATTTTATGAACGTTTAAATCGTTAAATTCACACACCTAAACTGAGAAAACTGAGAAAACTAGCAGAAACACGCTACTTTTGAAAACTTATAACTCAAATTGTGCATCTCCAACGTTTATTTTCATTTTAAAAACGTACATTTTTAAATGAGCTTCTAAAAAACAGCTAATGATTGTTTTTTTTTTTATAAAAAAATTGAAAATTTTTCTTCTTAGATTTTGCTGTTTTGTGACTTTAATATAAGAGTGACAGAATCCAAATTAGATATTCGTTAAGCTCACAATATATCTGATATTTCAGCATTTATATTATCTTTAAACGATGATTATAAAAGGCTGCAGGTATACCCTTAAGTGTTATCCAAAAACGTTGCATGTGGTTGAAAACATTTGTAAAAACAACACCCTATATAAACTGCGCTGTAAGAAGTTATTCTGTGTAATAAACTGTAGAATATTTCGACTTGATTTTCTGTAGATTCTAAAAAGTGAGAGGTTTAAATAAAAAAAGTTGAATACACCAAAAATGTAATTAACTCGGTAAAAAAAGTAAAATAGCCAAAAAAACTGTTAAAAAATAAATTTTTTTCAAAATAAAGTTCCGATAACTAAATCTGTTAAAGTAGACCAAAATAAAATTTACGCTTTTCGGCATTTTGAAAGTTTGCGTTTAAGTTTTATTTTAGCGGGGCTTTAATTTTTCCCCCTTTTGCAAATTCTTATGATGAATCGTAATAGGAAATCAGGCGACCCTTATATTTTAACTATAGAATGTGTTTTGGTGATGTATGTAAAAAACTACGAGCAACATTTTTGTAGAAAATTTCAACCCTCGTACTCTTCAGTGTATGGGTCTTTTTTGTGCCAATATGAAAAAGGCACAAAAAAGCTCCATATATAAAAGTTTTAGAAGGTTAAAATGTCCCCACAAAAATATGTGTTTCTTAAACGAAACGACTAGTGTTGCCTTAAATTAAGGCTGGTTTTTGGAAGTATTAAAAACAAGTTTTGCATTAAATGAAAAAAATTTTTAAATGTTGGACATATATTCGAGCATAAATAGTGAATATCAATGGTTAAGCGCACTAAAGTGATAAGTGAAAAATTTCAAATGTTCAGGAACGTCGATTTTGTTTTTAAATTTCAATACATCTCAATACAAAACACTAATTTTAACTGTGTACTGACACTGGCTATGATTCACTGGCTATGCATTTTCAATAAATTTACACAAGGTAGATATTATATTGATGGATTGAAAAATGCAGTAAACCAATTTTCGTCAAAAGGTCACTTATCACTTTAGTGCGCTTAACCATCGATATAAAGTTAATTTTTTAAACGAAAATATTTCGTATTTAGAGAGTGCAGAGAGTGCTTCAAAAGTTTATTAAACTAGAAAGTATTGCCAGTGCCATGATCCACGTTTGTAAAAAAAAGTTAATGCAATAAAATGGAGGATTTAAAAAAAAAATTATAAATTTTACTCAACAATCAGATGGTTGGCAAAGTTATATTTTTCATGCAATCGAAAAACTGGTGGGTCATTAAGGCGGGTCACAAAAAATGAATGTAAAAATATGAATGAAATGAAAACTTACATCAATTTTCGTTTTCGCTATGGTGAGTTATATGGTAGGTGGGCGTTTTCGTGAATGGATAACGCTCATTTTTTTTCTGCACATCTTAGTTTTGGTATAAAAAAAATACATAACAAATCTTATCTCTGTAGGTTAAACCTAGGCTTATTTATGGAGTTTTCAAATTTTTGGGATATATCGGATGAAGACGTGTCCATGGTTGGATGACGACCATTTTTCAAAAACATTTTTGGTTTGTTATAAAATAAATACGTACCAAATTTTATCTCTGAAAGACAAACATAAGCTTATTTATGCAATTTAAAATTTTTTGTTAGTATGGGAGGTAGGCGTGTCCATGAGCGGATGACCTCAATTTTTTAGAAACATCTTCGGTATATTATAAAAAACATACGTACCAAATTTTATCTCTGTAGGGTAAACATAAGTTTATTTATTGAGTTTTTAGTTTTTGGGTGATATGGGAGGGGGTGTGTCCGTTAACAGATGACACTATTTTGCAAATACATCTTTATTTTTCATATAAAATACATACTTTCAAAGTATGTAGCCAAAATTCATTGTTGTAGGTGATCTATGCAGTTTTCAATTTTTGTGTTGTATGGGAGGTAGGCGTATCTGTAGGCGGAGTCCAAAAATATTCAATAGTGATCCTTGGGTTCATGTGATCATATGTACCGAGTTTCATCCAATTATCTCAGCTCCTTCTTCTTATGCTGTGCTTACGTTGAAGATGTCATTTTATTTGTAATCATGTTCGGCAGATATAGTTTTACTCAAATTTGACTAAACACTTTCGACTGAGGGAGGGGGCAAAACCCGAAAAACGTTAATTTAAAAAATTTAAAAATTTAATTGTTAATTTAAAAAATATTAAAATGAGAGAGAGCAGTTTTAAAAATCGTCTGTTTTCTGTGCTCCAGGCACAACCCCGAGTAGCACTGGGTAACATCCATTAGTTCTTAATTATTTTTTAATAAATAACTTTTTTCTCCGAAGTTTTTCTTGAAATGTACTTTCCAAATTATATATAAGCTAGTGTAAAAGCCCGTCCTACGATGGAAGGAACCATGCGACAAATATTTAATGGATATATTTAAAAAACTTTTTATTTGAAAACATGTTATAAAATTATTTTAATAAAAACTTCCTTACATACAACATTTCTAGTAAAAATTTCTTTAGAATTTTTAACCAATTCACCCTGTTCCTTGCTCTCCATAATGCTTAGTTTTACAACATCAGCCCGCTGAACTCTAGACATAGCTTCATGAAGCTGCCCATGACTAAATACTGGTTCTATTAGAAAAACTTCTGCTTTTTGTATTGTTTGACCTTGTGAATTTAACGGGAAATTGTTGCCGCCGGAGAGTGGAAGGCAAATCTGTGTTTGTCGGGGCCAAATCAATTCCAGGCATGAAAACTATTTCATGTTTTCCAGTGCCTCATATTTAATCGGGAAATAGCGCGGCGTGTTATTTCAGCTGGAGCCACATTTTGGACTCGTGATCTTCTATGGTGGTGTTCTATCTGAAGGGGAGTCATATTTTCATGCCGGTGATTGATTTTTTGATGGCACGGAAAGTTTATTAATTTAGTGTCAGACAAAATAAATTTACCAGAATTCCGGTAAAGACTTTAATAGAAAATTAAAAATGAAAATTTGAGTTTTGTGTGTTTTTTACAAAAAAATAATTTTTAGCGCAAATTTTGAAAAAAAATCAAATTTTGTGGTCTCTTTAAAAAAGGAATTATTTAAAAATACGCAAAAAAGAAACGGTAAGATTTTCAATAATTTTTTGAAGTTAACTGATAAGACTTAAATACAAAAAAGAAATAAATTAAATCTATTCCCAATTTATAACATTAAATTTGAGATAGTTTTTTTTCTCTCTCTTGGCATTTGGTTGAAACATACGCTAAATAACTAACGAAAATTTAAAATGTGTAATTTTTATCACTTTTGAAAGAAAACTTAACAAACTTTCAGAAATAATTAGAAAAATTTAAAACTCAATAAAATTTATAACCAAGATATTGACATGAAAAGTTGAATTTTTTAATTCAAAATACATTGTTTTACAAATTTTATAATTGACGAATGCATAAAACTAAATTTTTGTAAGAAATTGTTTCTTTTGAAAAAAACTCAAATTCGTCCAACGCAAGAACTCTCTCCCAACCAAATTTCTGTTATTATTATTATAATTTCTCTTTTATAAGGTTGGGAGAGGGGGTTCCCAGATACAGATACATATATCAGGGACCGAAAATAAATGTTATTTTACAATTTTCAAATGAAAAAGACATAATGAAAAAATTGTCAAAGGACTTTTTCAAATATACCATTATGATACTGCAAGGAAACCTAAATTTAGCCAATTTAGGCCTTACATTTCCCTCTGAACCGCATCGGAACAGAGGGCCCCGCCGAACCTAAAGCCGCCCTGCAACTATGAACCGCATCTGGACAAATACCCGCTCATACATGAACCGCACCTGTTCATAAAACACGCAGCTGTGCGACCCGCAATCAAACAATAACAAAACATACAGCAAGCCAGTGGCACGATCACAGCAGCCAAACAACAAAACAACATACATGCTAGGCACCCACAAGTGGCAATAACAAAATACATAGGGGCCAATGAACAGAGACTATGACAACAATAACAAGCAGAGCAAAAGGTTGCCGCTAGTTCTAGGCATGCGAGATTCAAGGTCGAGATCGGATGTAAAGTTTGTGACACAAACAAGGTCCCGTTATCCTTTTTGGGGATAAACGGAGTCAGCAAACCGACAGTCGACCTCTTTTGAAGTGAACACGCAAGCAGCGCACATCGGTGAGTCGTGATTTAAAAAGTGACCAAGGACAAGGAGTGAAGGAGTGACAGTGAACAAATGAACAAGGAGTGACAGTGAACAAGTGAACAAGGACAATAGTGAACAGTGTTTTCTTGTCGGTCGGAGTGGTTTCATATCGGACGACCGGCCGTAAAACATTTAAGTGGCATCACGAAAGCTGTCTTTTTCTGTCGACCCGAGTGGTTTCATACCGGACGGCCCAACGTTGTTTCAAGTACACCGAGGACAGGCGAACGGACTACGAGTTACAACGGATCCTGCTTCGAAGGACATCGAGGGAGAAGCAGCAGAACATATAAAATAATGAAATGTGAATTATTGTGAAAAGAAACAAAATAAATAGACTTAAATCGTGAACGAAAACTAACTGAGTTATTATTTTTTAATATACGCGGAAAAAAATATTTTTGTACGAACAAATGAGCTCAGTTCAGAAATATTACTTGCCTTGGACTGATTCTATAAAAGTTAAGAGTTAACTGTTATTTTTTGCCTTTTATTTTTTCGGGGAAAAATAACAGTTATTTTGTGACTTTTATTTTTTCGGTCAAAAATAACAGTTATTTTGTGACTTTTATTTTTTCGGTCAAAAATATCAGGCAATTTGTGTTCTTTTAAAGGCCGCTTCACTTATTAAAAAACTGTTGATACCATGTGTAATATTTGCGCATCGATGAGATGAAAGTATTGGTGTCAATAGCTTTTTACTCGGTAATACGACCTTTAAAAAAATTCAAATTGCCTGGTATTTTTGACCGAAAAAATAAAAACCAGAATAACCGTTATTTTTGACTGATAAAATAAAAGCTAAAAGCAACTGTCATATTTGCCCGAAAAAATATAAGGCACAAAATAACTTTTATTTTTGTCGAAAAAAATAAAAGTTAAAAGATAACAGTTAATATGTGACGTTTTAGAAAAAAACCATAACCGTTACGGTCCCTGGATATATCATGTATATATACATTCTGCACATCTGGGCAACATAACCTTTCGAATGATATAAGTTTCATTTATTTTGAGTTTTAATTAATACCAAAAAAGCGTACGACAAACTTTAATGTTCACATATTAATATAAAAGATACATAATTTTACAAATTGAATTTGCAACGATCATAGCGTGACAGCCCAGGTAACGTTTCGTGGCTGTTGCAATTATATTTTTTTGTACTATCCATTAAAAGAATTCTGTTATATTCATCATAGCTTATGCATTTATTTAAAAAAAAGGCAGCAGATCATAAGCGTAGTATGGTGAAAACCAATGTTGCTACTGAATAGTACCAATTACGTGTTCAGTGCATCTTACGGTGAACAGTTTCTGATAAGTACTAAATAAATTTTTAGTGCATACTAAAGGCTGAACAGATTCAAGAAGCACTATAATAACAGATATAGGTAATTGCTGTTCAGCTTATGCAGGCCGAACTTAAGAAGCACTGGTTTTTGGTACTTAAGAAGCACTGTAATAGCAAGACATAATGTTTGATGTATAGTAGTTGAGGAAAATGAAGCTAGTCCTCATATATGAAGATTTCCAATGCATAGTTTTAGAACAGGTTTTGGTCCAGGTTGAAAAGGTTTTAAAAAGCATAGTAATAACATCTTTGAACAGTTTGAGTGATATAGAGCACGGAGCAGGACGCTGGTATTTTATATATTACGATAGTCGTTAAGCTTCAGTACTTTTGAAGTTAAAGCAGCAAAAACATGGTGTAACTTCCGTTTTTACATAAATTAACCCGTTTCGGTAAAGGGTGTCATTTGCGACCTGATCTTCCATACAATTTTTTCTTGCTTTGACCTAAGGAATTCAAATAACAAAAAAAATAATTGTTTTCAGCTAGCTTGTTCTAGACGGAGCCAGCTTTTTTGAAAGCACGAGGATATACTTAAAGATATCAAGAAAAATGCAATAAGAATATTGATTAATTTCAGACAATTTGATTTAACTGAATGTTTTTAAATGTTTCTCAATAAAATAGAAAATGATTGAAAGTTTAAATTATTTTCATGTTATCGTTCAGTGAAAAACAAAAAATTGCTACAAATAAAATTGCACTGCTTTGAGTTTTTAAAACAGCCAAACATATCACTTCAGCATTTTCCTAAAGATTATCTGCACATAAATCAAAACTTTTTGGAACTTTTTCAAAAAGATTTTCTCCGAAAAGTCAAGTTAAAACTAGAACAAAATAAAAGGGATGCGTTTGCCAAGAACAATTTTACGCATTGTCAGGCCAAAGTGAAATGAGTTTTTTTTTTGCACTGTACACTCACTAACAAAGAAGCATAAAAACACGCATACATGCACACACACACACATAAGTGTGAATAAGTGTGAATAACTTGAATATTTGAAAGCATTTGGCATATAAATCATTCTGCACTACATGGTGGCTGTAAGAAATGACAATAAGAGAAGACTTGAATTAAAGAAGTCGATGAATTTTGTACAAGAATTTCAAGAGAAAGCCAAAAAATATAGCCAAACTAACAGCGATGTAAACAGAATTGTACAAAATTCGCACAATTCCGAGTGAAGAAGTGTTTGAAAGGTCGTTGCACTTGGCTGTGCGACATGGAAGACATGTTCTATGTCATTTCTGTTAACACTTTAACATTTCTGTTAACAATTTCTGTTCTGTGCGTGTGAACGTAATATTTAAAGTTGTTGTTTTCGACAAGTTGTCAAATAACTTATTCTTAATATTCGCTAATGTCTGTCTTCAAACCACTTAATAGCTCTTCAAAGGCCAACCGAATATATGCCGAAATATAATTGAAATACGAACAATAAAATGAATGAAGCCATCTCAGAAACTCATTCATTACCTCTTTAACCTTCATTAAATAACCTGTTCGTATAAACTTTGTAGCAGCCATTTATTTTGACAACTAGCCGTGCCTAAACTGCGTTTATAACCCTCTAAGTATTCAATGTCGACTAATTAAAGCATTAACTTCACAATTTCTGTTAGTCTCGAGCAGATGGAGACAACTAAACTATGTAAATGTATGCAAAATGAAGTCATAGAACAGCTGACAACCAACCACCAAAGTGCAGAGAATACGACCGAATAGTATAGAATAGTATAGAATAGAATAGAATAGCACACAACAAATTTACAGAACAGACCATTCAACCATAGCAGAAAAGCAATCATTCAACTAACTGCTAAGGCAGACAGTATAAAACTTTACGCTACTTACCTATACAGTCGCAGCAAAATAAATACATACACACATACCTATATATAAACAGCATTATATATTTTGTGGGAAAACAGTTTGACAAACGAGCCATTAAATTAGCATAATTCTAATTATATGGCATGCCGGTGCTCAGTGCTCGGTGTTCGGTGCTTTTGCTTTCTCCTACCATTTATATGAAATTTAATTATTTCTCTGTTCTAAATCAATTAAAAGTAGGCAAACCTTAATGAAATCTATAGCATAACTGCTGGGGCGGTAGGCGTTATTTGCCAGATAATATATCTACACACATCAGTTAACATTGTTGCTTAAAACTAATTAAGTAGAAACGTCCGCTTAGTCTGAGCTGATAATTTACTGAAGCAGCATTTTGAAAACTATTCACACTGTTTGACTATTTTGGTTGTTTTAATAAAAGAGGGCCATATATGTACTACATTCGGAGGAAATCATAAGTCTTCATAAATATTTTTCTAATTATAAAAGAAAAGCAAACTCCATTTTGTCTCTTTTATGCTTACTTTTCTTAATAAAAGTGAACCATATAAACAAAATTTGAAAGCAAACTAAAGTATTCATAAATATTTTTCTAATTATAAAAAAGGCAAACTCCATTTTGTCTCTTTTATGCTTACTTCTCATGTTTTGTCTACACTTAAATTCTACTTAACACCATCTTAAACTTAAATTTTATTATAATTAAAAGCGAACACTTCATTTCACAACACAAGCAATTAAAAAAAAGTGTCAGGGAACAACACTGACCGTAGCACAATTTTAGGCGTTGTGTTGATGACACACACCATAATTAAAATGCTCCGAAAATAAGTACCCGTCACGAGAGACTCGTTACAAAAACGTTTTTAATGCGTGTTACATGAAAGCACTTAATGTAGCTATTATAAAAAATTATTTCTGTGTTAATAAATTTTGAAAATTTTACAAAGAAACGAAATTGAATGCAACGACATTTGTAGAATTAAGAATGTTCGCAGATGTGACACGTGACAGGCTGTAGGAAAAGTGAGAGTTTTGCGAAAGTTTAAGGTTTTCGTCTTTAGTAGATTTTTTTTTCGATTTCATTTTCTATGTGCTACTTTTTGTTATTTTAACGGAAAAAAGCAATTTTCCGTACACTAGATTAAGATATGCGCAGATCAAAATGGCTCGAGAAAATTTAGTTTTTGCAAATTTATATGGTAAATATCTAGTAAGCTCGGTCTTCTAGGCCTTCTCATCTAAAGGGTTTACCAATAGGGACTTGACAACTTTAAATTTAATTTCTGAAATCACTTATCATCGAACTGTGACGGTCAATTCATTCAGTAAACTCAACATTTTCATCATGGTAAAGTACACGAAGAACATCGTCTGCAAATTATAAAAATTTAGTACCGAAATTCGGAGTCGGTGATTGCAACTTTAAGAGCATTAACTCGGTCGTAATTCTCGCCCAAGTAGACAGACAATAACAGGTTAGGTGCAAAAATTTGAGTCTACATATTTATTGTGATGTTGCCGTGCCAATGAGGCAACGGTTGGTCAAAGTCTCGAAAATATCGCTGGCGTTCAGGCGTCCGTAACAAACGATTCAAAACAGTCAAATCTACGGCGTTCTCAAGAATTGGGCATCGCCCAAGTTGATGAATTTCATCGCAAAAACATCTTCAGTGACGAAGCTCATTTTTGGCTGTGGCAGTGGGTTCGTCAATAAGCAAAATATGCGTTATTGGTCGGGTGAAAATCAACATGTGCTTCATGAATCACCACTTCATCCACAAAAGATAACTGTTTGGTGCGGTTTGCATGCCGGCAGTGTCGTTTTCGTCGAAGATTACGATCGTAACGTTACTGTGAATGGCCATCGTTAGCGCGCCATGATTACCGATTATTTTTGGCCCGAATTGGAAGACATGGATATGGTTGGCATGTGGTTCCAACAGGACGGTGCCACAAGCCACACAGCATACATATCAATCGATTTATTGAAGAGTAAGTTTGATGAGTGTGTTATCTCAAGAAATGGGATTTCGTTTTGTCGATTGGCCGCCTCAATCGTACAATTTAAAGCCTCTAGATTATTTTCTTTGTGGCCACGTCAAGTCATTGATCCAATTATTGGTTACCCGAAGTTTTCTGGTTATAGGTTCACTGCATCTATAGTCAGTGCGGTAAAAAATAAAGTGGAAGAGAGGTATAGATCTAAAGTGGAAGAGAGGTATCATTGAAGTAGTTCTGTGCAGTTAATAATTCCACATACAAGTGGATGAATGAAGAGAACATCGGCAACTTCCCTTCGTTTTGCAAGTGTTTGCATATTAATAAACTTTAGACAATTGGCTTTAGGAAGTAGGTTGAAACCGGGAAGACCACGAAGAGCGAAACGAATAAATCTTCGTTGTAAATGGTAGTGATTATGGCATGCAGGTTAAGTGTGTGGTTAAGCATGCTTGGATCCCGGGTTCGATCCCCAGCCGCGGCGGAAAGTTTTTTTCAATAAAAAAATTTTTCTGATCGGTCACCACCTCTCTGCAGACAATGGCAAACCTCAGAGAGTAAATAATGCCATGCAAAGGTTCTTGAGAACATGCAATTTAGCCGTTCGGAGTCAGCATAAAATATGTTGGTCCAGTTCTCGGTCAATTGTGTGCAAACATTTAATAACACACACAACACAATTGATCATAAAAAGCTCGGTCAAAGTCCTTTCAAGGGCTGAAATGGCCAATTTGTTTTTTTTGTTTGTAAATGGTAGACAAGAGAGAGAATATTCGAGAATTGGTCTTACAAATCAATATGAGACCTAAAATTAAGTTCTTTATCGCAAATAACATCTATGAGCTATGTTCTTGGGTGAATTTGGAGTCGCTTACGAGAATATTTAAAAGCTTGACATTTACTGACGTTGAGTTCCAGAAGTTTTTTTTGATACTAAGTAGAAAAGCTGATCAGATCTTGAAGATTGCGAGAATCGGTATTAGTTTTTATGAGCGGATAGATTTTCATATCATCAGCATACACAAAAGAATTCAATTCTTTGATGATTTCATCAACATCAGAAATTTTTGAGACGAATAACAAAGGACCAAGGTGACTGTCTCTGGGAACACCAGAGGTAGCCGTTAAAGATTTTGAATTGAGAAATCTAATGATTTTGAATTGAGAAATCTAAAGATGACATTATAAATGCGTTCTTCGAAATAAGATTTAATCCATGATATAAACAAGTAAAGAAAGTCTAAAGTCGGTCCAGGCCGACTATGAAATACCCTAAACCCACTTTTCAAAAATAAAAAATTTTTTATTGTAACTAGGCGTCTCCGTGGGCGGATGAAGCCTTTATTTTAATTGCATTTAAATGGTTATGACACTGTTGCATTTATTGTGCTTTCGCTATGGGAGGTGAGCGTGTTCATGGACGGATTACTCCCAATTTTTGAACACACCTTAGTTTTGGTATAAAATACATGCATACCAAATTGAATTTCTCTATGACAAACATAACCTTATTTATTGAGCTTTAAACTTTTTGGGTTGTATGGGAGGTAGGCGTGTCCGTATGAGGATGACGTCCATTTTTCAAAACCATCTTTGTTTTGTCATAAAAATCATTCGTGCCAATTTTTAGCTCTGTAGGTTAAACACAGGCTTATTTATTGCGTTTTCAATTTTTGGGTTGTATGGGAGGTGGGCGTGTCCGTGAACGGATGACGTCCATTTTTCGAAGACATCTTTGTGTTTGTATAAAACACATACATATCAAATTTTATTGTTGTAGGTTAATTATGAGCTGAGTTATGCAGTTATCAATTTTTGCGTTGTATGGTAGGTAGGCGTGTCCGTGGGCGGATGATGTCCATTTTTCAAAACCATCTTGTTTTTGTTATAAAAAATATATGTGCCAAATTTTAGCTCTGTAGGTTAAACAGAGGCTTATTTATTGCGTTTTCAATTTTTGGGTTGTATGGGAGGTGGGCGTGTCCGTGAGTGGATGACACCCATTTTGCAAAAACATCTTTGTGTTGATATAAAACACATACATACCAAATTTTATTGTTGTAGGTTAAGTATGAGCTGAGTTATGCAGTTTTCAATTTTTGCGTTGTATGGGAGGTGGGCGTGTCCGTGGGCGGATTCCAAAAATATTCAATAGTGCAGATCCTTGGGGCCATGTGACGATGTGTACCAAGTTTCATTCAATTATCTCTACTCCTTCTTCTTATCCTGTGTATACGGACAACACACAGACGGACAGACGGACGGACATGGATAGCTCGACTCACGTGGTGACGCTGATCAAGAATATATATACTTTTCTATACCGGACTCGCTTCGTTCTATGCGTTACAAACGTTTGCACAAAGTTAATATACCCTGACCTTTCAGGTTTAGGGTATAAAAAGAGATGAAAAATCAAAGGCTTAAACCATTAAGCTTAAGAAGAATGATAGTTTGTGAGATTTTGTTAAACGCTTTATTAAAGTTTGGCGGAAACTGCAAAAAATTCGTTACCGGTTTCCAACTTCTGTGAAGTTGATGGAAGTCAATCTATTTTTGAGGAAATCATGTTGACTAGGAGAAAAGAAAGATTTGCAATGGAAGAAGAGAATGTCGTAGATAATATTTAAAAAATTAATTTTGGGGGTACATGACAATTTTGCAATAGATCTGTTATTATAAATATCATTTCTAGGCTCTTTTTTATATAAAGACATTATGTATGAATTCTTGCATAACTTTGGGAAACCGAGTTAGAAATAGAAAGTTAAAAGAGAGTCAAAAGGGCATGAGGCGCTAAAAAGTTCGCAAATTTGTTGATCACATTTTACATACATAAAAAGCCAGAGGCCACACCCCTTTCACAGCCTACAAACCAATAAAATTGGCATAATTTATAGAGTTAAAAATTATGAACTTCATCCGCCCACGGACACGTCCACAAAGCTTGGTTTGTGGTAACTTTTTTGTTTTAAGACAGATTTCGGAAATTCGTGAAATAATGTTGATCAAAATTTAGCGAAGTTTAATATGGCATTTAAAATTTTGTTAACAAAAAAACGAAACGAAAAAATGCAAATTTTTTCATTTTTTTCAGGTTTTATGGGCCGAGGTCACGTGTGAGGTATTTATATATATCTCAAACGGTATAGAATGAACGAAAAAGTGAAATGTGTGTCAGAAAAATTATGATTGCGAAATAGCGTATCATTTGCCCATCGTAAATGTTTGTTGGCGGAAAGTTCTTGTTGTTTTAAAAAAAAAATAAAAAAATAACAAAACTGCACTTTTTGAGATATAAGCAAATAAATTTTTTTTTTAAAGTGCAAAAGTGCAACTCAAAATTCCAAATATATTGAATTTTTTCAAAATAGCTTTTCAATAGCATTCTAATGATACTTCATTTACAAAAATAGGGTTAACAAGTAAAGAAAGTCTAAAGTCGGTCTAGGCCGACTATGAAATACCCTAAACCCACTTTTCAAAAACAAAAAATTTTTATTGTAAATGGGCGTCTCCAAGGGCGGATGAAGCCTATATTTTATATGCATTTAAATGTTGATGAAAAATTTACACATACCAAGTTTTATTCCTGTAGCTCACAGTTAATGCCTTTATTGTGCTTTCGCTATGGGAGGTGGGCGTGTTCATGGACGGATTACTCCCAATTTTTGAACACACCTTAGTTTTGGTATAAAATACATCCATACCAAATTTAATTTCTCTATGACAAACATAACCTTATTTATTGAGTTTAAAACTTTTTGGGTTGTATGGGAGGTAGGCGTGTCCGTAGGCGGATGACGTCCATTTTTCAAAACCATGTTTGTCTTCTCATAAAAAACATACATACGTGCCAAATTTTAGCTCTGTAGGTCAAACAGAGGCTTATTTATTGCGTTTTCAATTTTTGCGTTGTATGGGAGGTGGGCGTGTCCGTGAGCGGATGACGTCCATTTTCCGAATACATCTTTGTGTTTGTATAAAACACATACATATCAAATTTTATTGTTGAAGGCTTATTATGAGCTGGGTTATGCAGTTTTCAATTTTCGCGTTGTATGGGAGGTAGGTGTGTCCGTGGGCGGATGATGTCCACTTTTCAAAACCATCTTTCTTTTGTTACAAAAAACATACGTGACAAATTTTAGCTCTGTAGGTTAAACAGAGGCTTATTTATTGCGTTTTCAATTTTTGGGTTGTATTGGAGGTGGGCGTGTCCGTAAGCGGATGACGTCCATTTTTCAAAAACATCTTTGTGTTGATATAAAACACATACATACCATATTTTATTGTTGTAGGCTTATTATGAGCTGAGTTATGCAGTTTTCAATTTTCGCGTTGTATGGGAGGTAGGCGTGTCCGTGGGCGGATGATGTCCACTTTTCAAAACCATCTTTCTTTTGTTACAAAAAACATACGTGACAAATTTTAGCTCTGTAGGTTAAACAGAGGCTTATTTATTGCGTTTTCAATTTTTGGGTTGTATGGGAGGTGGGCGTGTCCGTAAGCGGATGACGTTCATTTTTCAAAGACATCTTTGTGTTAATATAAAACACATACATACCAAATTTTATTGTTGTAGGCTAATTATGAGCTGAGTTATGCAGTTTTCAATTTTCGCGTTGTACGGGAGGTAGGCGTGTCCGTGGGAGGATTCCAAAAATATTCAATAGTGCAGATCCTTGGGCCCATGTGACCACGTGTACCAAGTTTCATCCAATTATCTCAACTCCTTCTTCTTATCCTGTGTATACGGACAACACACAGACGGACAGACGGACGGACGGACGGACGGACGGACGGACGGACATGGATAGCTCGACTCACGTGGTGACGCTGATCAAGAATATATACACTTTTCTATACCGGACTCGCTTCGTTCTATGCGTTACAAACGTTTGCACAAAGTTAATATACCCTGACCTTTCAGGTTTAGTGTATAAAAATGACGAAGACATGATTTATTGGAAATGACGCCTTATCAAGATTTTTTTCTTTTATCAAAAATTGGTATCACTTTTGAAAAAATGATAAAATGAAAAAATTATAAAGCATGAGGTCAACTTTTGGAAAATAAACTTGCATTAGGCTTGGAATGGCCGAAATGATGTACTCAAAGAGTACTTTTTATGCATTTTATTTATCATGCTGCCAGTACTGACAGTATCGGTATACATCTTTTTTAAACCAAATAGTGCAAAATTTCAACAAATTCGAAAGCGATTTAAAAAAAAAAATTACCTCTTCAATTTTTTATATATTATATTTTTTTTTTTTTAAGTATGAAAAATATTTAACAAAATACTTGATTTGAAGTACTGCTAATCTTTAAAATAAATGCAGTTTTGTAGTTATACCTTTTTAGCACATTTTTTGAGATCTTACCAAGGAATAACAGCCTTAACCAAGCCACAGCTAGAGAAATATTGTTAGGGGAACTACAAAATAATAAATAATAAAATTCGAATAAAAATAAAAAATTTGGAAGGGAAAAAATGTTCAAGTATTGGACACTTTTTAATTTTTGGCTCATTTTGTTCCTTTTCGCACCAACTTGTTGTTCCTTTAATAGAACCAGGTGTCCCAAATTATATTTCTTTGGTATGCTGTTTTGGGAAAAAATAATTTATCATATTTATGTTTACCGTTTTCATTTATATGAGATCTGAGTGTATTAATTGGCCGATTTGATCATGAATGTGTTTATCAAAGAATATGTTTTTACAAAGTTTGTTGATTCAACGATAACTCCTTCTATTTTGGGCCGTTGCTATATGGGATTGTTTACACTGTGCGTCGCATTTATGGCGATATTGGAAAAAGCTAAAATTGACAGCCAATATGCGAATAGCACTTTAAAACGTTCCATCACTCGAAGAATTCTCCAAGAAATTGTTGTCATTTGGTGACGGCCAAATACCGCTTGACCTCATTTCAACAATCAAACATCGGCCGTAATTATTTTAATTCCGATTGGCTGAGTGAGAGTGAAATCTCAATTTCTTCATTCAGAGTAACATCGCTACACTGAGTATTCAAATTCATTGGATCTGTCTGGATCTACCAGCAGAAGATTTCAATTATAACTACTGACCTGCCTTTTGAGTTTAAGCGCAATCAGTTCACAGTTAGTGCAAGTATTTCTTTTTAGATTTCTCTATTTTGTGACTATAATAAAATAATGATATAATCCAAAATTAGATATTCGTTAAGCTCATGATATATCTGATATTTTAGCATATATATTATTTTTGAACGATGAGTATTAAAGGCTGTAGGTATAACCTAAAGTGTTACCCAAAAACGTTGCATGTGCTTGAAAAAATTTTAAAAAAACTACCCCATACAAACTGTGCACTGTAAGAAATAATTATACGTCAAAATATTAACCCGGTAACCAAACCTTCGCTTATGGTTCAGAGATTAGATTCGATTTGATTCGATTGTTTCTTAAATACGACTGACTGCACAGTCATTTAGACAATGTTACCACAAAAGCTGCAACACACATATGCCAACTTTTCACGGGAAATTTATGTAAGCTTTAAATTTTATGTTCTTAAAAGACAGTGAAGCTTATTTTTATGGATAAGTTATGCTTTTTAACCGACTTCAAAAAGGAGGAGGTTCTCAAGTTGGTTGGTTTCTCTGTTTTTTTTTTTTTTTTTTTTTTTTTTGTGAATGTATGTACATCGATTACTCCTAAAGTACTTGCCCGATTGCCGTAATTTTTTGTCAACATATAGAGATTATCAACGCGGAGGTGCCCGTTTATGAAAGGGGGCGGTATTTGGAAAAGGGGCGTGGTGCTATAAGAAAAACACTGTATCTCAGTAAATATTGACACTACGGTAATAAAATTCACAGTAAAATTACAAGGGCAAGCACAAGTATTAAAAATGACGATCACTTAAGTGGGCGTAGTTCTAAAAAAGGGTGTGGCAATATTGTAAAAACTCTGTATCTCGAATAAAATTGACACTAGAGTACTGAAATTAAGTACAGAGGTAGGTACAATTATTGGAAATTACTATAACAAAAGTGGGCGTAATTCGACAAAGGGGTGTGGCAATATAAGAGAATTACTGTGTCTCGAATAATATTGATACTAGGGTACAGAAATTTATCACAAAGGTAGGAAAAATTGCTACAAATTTTTGTAAAAAAAAAAAATGGGCGCTAATCGAGAAGGGGAGTGGCAATATTAAAAAAAACACTGTATCTCGATTACTATTGACACTACGATACTAAAATTTAGTACAAAGGTAGGTACAAATATAACAAATTACTGTCAGTAATGTGGGCGGTATTCGATAAAGGGGCGTGTCACTGTAAGAAAAACACTGTATTTCAGTAAATATTGACACTAGAGTACTAGAGTTAATAAAATTCACAGAAAAAATGCAAGGGTAGGTAAAAAATAACAGTCAATTAAGTGGGCGTTAGTCGACAAAGAGGTGTGGCAATATTAGAAAAACTCTGTATCTCGAATAATATTGACACTAGAGTACTAAAGTTAACTACAGGGGTAGGCACAGTTATAAAACAATTAATTTCAATACAGTGGACCTTGTTTGATAAAGGGGTGTGGCAATATATAAAATACACTGTATCGCGAATAATATTGACACTAGAGTACTGATATTTAGTATAGAGGTAGGCACACTTATAACAAGTTATTGTGAATAAAGTGGGCGTCATTCAACAAAAGGGTGTGGCAATATTAGAAAACACTAAATCGAATACTGACACTACTAACTGAAAAAGTACAGACGTAGGCACAATTATTACAAATTACTACCGAAGAATTGGGCGTTATTCGACTAAGGGGTGTGGCAGTGTGTAAAAAACTGTATCATATTGACTTAAGGGTGGTAAAATTCATTGTTAGAATGGGTAGAACTATTAAAAACACTATGACAAAGAGTTTGATATTCTCGACAAAGAGGCGTGTCAATATTATAAACACACTATATTTCAGTCAATATTGACATTGGGGTAGTGATAAAAATACAAGAGTAGGTACTGATAAACATACTGACAAAGACCAGAATAAGAAACGACAGAAAAGCATTTTCCATATTATGAGCATAAATAATTGGTGTTAAATTAATTTATACACTTTTTTAATATATATCATTTTCTCTAAAAAGAAAGAAATAAAAACTTTTTAACAAAAAAAAAAACCTACTTCAAAATCACTAGAAAGTAAAAAATAATTTTAAATTACTTTTACTATTTATTTCTTGGTCAAATTTGTATTTTTATAATAAATATATTTATTTTTTTATGAAAATAAAAGCTTCGAAGTCGGCGCTAATATAATCAGATTTTTTTGTGCAGCTGCAACACACATATAGCATTTTAATTAAGATTTAAGAAAAATTAAGATTACAAATTAATACAGCGTCACCCAAGCAGGATATTTACAAATAAAAAAGTCTTAAATAGAGTAGGGATGGCGAAAAAAACATGATTTTACGTCAATGATTAGCGCTGACTAGAAGCTTTTATTATCATAAAAAAATAAATATATTTATTATAAAAATACAAATTTGACCAAGAAATAAATAGTAAAAGTAATTTAAAATTATTTTTTACTTTCTAGTGATTTTGAAGTAGGTTTTTTTTTTTGTTAAAAAGTTTTTATTATAAATTCAAATGAACATTGTGGGTACGAACTTCAATTTTTTTAGAGGAAATAAGTAGGTTAAAATTTAGGCTATAAATAAGTTTTCTGGTTATGGTTGTTTTGTGTTTTTGTCATAACAATATTGCATTAATACTTTGATGTTGTATTTTTGTATCTATAAAAAAAATGTCATTCGTGCTCAGTTTCTATTTAAAAGTTATATAAAGAGAGCACACGACAAAATGCCATTAGTTCTGACCCTTGCTATTTGCAACTATCTGCCGCCCTATTAAGCGTATTGCACAAAGACAAGGTTGTTTCATTGAACAGTTATACTTACAATTTTTTGTATCTAACACTATTTCTGAGTATTATCAGAAAATTTGTTTGAAGAGACAAAACCTTGAATTAATTTTTTGATTTTTTTTTTTTTTAAAGTGTACGTCTGAGTTTTATTTTATGGAGATTTTTTATTTTCCTCCTTTTTACAATTCTTATGGAGAATCGTAATAGGAAACCATGTGGCCCTTAAATTTTAACTATATGTTGAGTGTGGAAGATTTATGTAAAAAATGATGAGCAACATTTTTGTAAACATTTTAACCCTTAAACTCAACCTTTCAATGTACGGCTCTTCGTTGTTCATTTGTGAATAGGCCATACGTGTGTGTAAAAGACCGAGACATTGAAGAGTTAGAGGATTAAAATGTTCTACAAAAATAATTCTCGAATTTGAGTTCCACGTAGCTAATTTCTGGTGCTCATTTTAAATTCAACGCCTAAAATCAAACTGAAACCTGAGACTACTATACTTATGCCTCTACTCTAAGCTACTCCAATCAGCACACCTCATTTCACCCAATGTTTAAAACTTTTGTTTGTTTTTTTTCTTTTAAATTTTTTTAAATTGTCTTTTTAGCTGCCTTTTAAACGTCAGCTGCTTCTTTTGTTAAAAAAAAAATTACACATTCCGGCGTCAATGAGAAAATTACAACGCTTGTCGTTTAGTACTGTCAAACGGAAATGATAAATTGGCATTGTTTGGTTTGATTTTTTTTTTTGCTTTCTTTTCTTTTTCCTTTTCTTTTCTTTTTTTCTTTTCTTTCATACCTCTTCCGTATTCTTGTAAAGCCATAGAAAATAACAAACGTTGTTTTCTTATTTCCGTTCTTGTGTCTGTTTTTTCACGCAACATCGGTTACTGTTATTTTGTTTGCAGTTTGTTGTCATGCCTTGTTTGTTTTGTGCTTTTATTTTATTTCTATCTTGTAACAAAGTGTCAAATTTTGGCGTTTTCACTTGGTTTCATTTTCCATTTTTTTTTTTCTCTCATAGGTATATCTTATTTCGAACTTTTTTTGTTGCTGCCATCATTATCATCTATCCATGTTCGTTCGATAGTATTTTCTTCTTATTTCATTTTCAACATAAATTTGCACTTACGATTTACTTTATGATATTCTCTATCATACCCTGTATATAGTTTCTTGTATTTTTATAGCTGCTACGACTTACTTTATTTTTGCTATTTGTTTTTTTTTATGTCTTCACAATATGTCTGTGTGCGTTTTGATAATCCCGCAGACATAAACATTTCTCGTATATTTATATCTGCAGGATTAATTTTCACCAATTATTCATTATATTCTGTCTACGTGCTTGTATCCTTAATGATAAATGAATAGCTTATTAATTCAAGGATGTACGTTATTATATTCTTGACAGGATTAAATTTGCCTTAGTTAAGTGTAGATTAAGAGTGAGATTTATACACGTTCCGAAATGCTGACATATTCATTGCAGACAGGTAGTTATGAGAGCACTAGGTGGGGGAGGAGGGGGTGTATGAAGATTTCTGCGAAGCTAGGCAGTTAAGTTTGTCTAAATAGGCAGTTTTTGCCGGCGTAAAATTTAATAAAAACAGTCTTAAAGCATAATAGAAAGTTAAATAAAGATATTGTATCAAAGACAGTGTCTTATGTGCAAACTTATGTTGCTAATGACTTTTTGAGTTTATGTGTGCAATAAGCAGCATAAAACCTAGCAATCTTTTACTTCTTACTAAATAGAAGACAGCTCAGTTGGACTATAATTTTTTTATTTTTGCTTTAAAAAAAGTTAGAAATAAGAAAATAAAGCAAATAGTTAGTAAACTTGAATTCATAGTGACTCTGTATTTGGTGCGTCCAATTGAGCGTGGTGTACTATGAACTGCTTCAACCGGTTGAAACTATCACAGAACAACTGTACCGAAATCAATCATCAAGCATTGAAGCAAAAACCGCCAGAATACGAGCCACAACAAGGTAATTTTGCAACATGACAACGCTTGGCTACATGTTGCGTAGCCACTCAAAACATACCTTGAAACGCTGATTGGAATTTCTACTCCACCCACCGTATAGCCCAGACATTGCCCCTTTCGACTACTATTTGTTTTCGTCGATGACGTGTGTCCTTGAGTATCAGCATCATTTGCTCTTTTGAAGAACTAAAAAATTGAATCGAATCATGGATATCATCGTTTTTTTCGAGATGTCATCCGAAAATTGTAAGAAAAATGAGAAAAAGTACTGGAAATATACTATGAAAAATAAATTTGTACACTCAGGAAAACATATATCAATATGTAATATGAAACAAAACATGGCTTTAAATAGCAGATTTTACTGTTAAATACCATCCAGCAAATGAAACTTTCAAATCAACAGTCGGTTGACTGTTGGCCTATAGAACACGGTACACGTATATTTGAAATATGCGTGTACGTACACGGTACACGTATTATTGAAATTTTATTACTGACTAGCGGATGTGACCCGGTGTTACTCGGGGTTGTGCCTCGAGCACAAAAAGAGGACGATTTTCAGTTCGTCCTCTTCGAAGTCATTTCGAGAAAAATGCGTTTAAAGTTTTTCTAAGCATGCATTTAATATGCAATTTTATCTCAAATAAATTCCATTCGATTTTTGGATTGTTTTCGTTCAACTTCGGTTTTGGTCGATAAAGTTCGGTTAATTTTTTTTCATCTTTATATATCTTCTGCTGGTATTCGTTAAACTTCTTTTTTTTCGTTCGTCTTTGGTTCTTGACTTCGTTTGCCTTCGGCTCATTCATTGGTTTTTGTCGAAAGAACTTTTAGAATCAAAGGATCTATTTCAGTAACAGATACAAATGCTTGCCAAGTTTCATCAAAATCGGTTCATCCGTTTTGACGTGAATGATTCAGACATAGTTGATTGAGTAAAGCGCCCTCTAACGGAAGTTTTCTGAAATTTAAATAGCCTCAATTCTGTTGCAGAGTCAAGTTATTTAATGTACCAAATTTAAGTAAAATCAATCAAATAATTTAGGAGTTATTGAGTCTTAATAATGCACTACTTAAAGCGCCCTCTTTCGGAAGTCTTTGGAATTTTTTATATTTTATGTTTTATCTTGGGTGCAGTTGAACGTTCACACCAAATTTCATTGAAATCGGTTCAAGCGTTTAGGAGTTATTGAGTCTTAAAAACGAACTACTTAAAGCGCCCCCTTACGGAAGTCTTTCGAATTTTTATAACCTATGTTATCTTGGGCGCAGTCAAACCTTCGTTCCAAATTTAATTGAAATCGGTCCAGGTGTTTGGAAGTTATTATGGAGTGCCACGCCCACATAATTCCGCCCAATTTTTTACCTTTTCTTTATTTTTGGTGCAGTTGAACCTTCATACTAAATTTCATTGAAATCGGTCCGGGAGTTTAGGACTTATTAAGTCTTAATAAAAACGCACTACTTAAAGCGCCCTCTTGCGGAAGTTTTTGGATTTTTTTATTGCCTTTGTTTTATTTTGGGAGCAGTTGAACCTTCATACCAAATGTCATGGAAATCGGTTCAGGCGCTTAGAAGTTATTACAGATTACCACGCCCACATACTTCCGCCCAATTTTTTGCCTATGCTTTATATTGGTTGCAGTTGAAACTTCATATCAAATTTCATTGAAATAGGTCCAGGCGCTTAGGAGTTATTGAGTCTTAAATATGTACTGCTTAAAGCGCCCTCTTGCGTAAGTCCTTGGAATTTTTTATGACTTATGTTTTATTTTGGGAGCAGTTGAACCTTCATACCAAATTTCATTGAAATCGGTCCAAATGTCATGGAAATCGGTTCAGGCGCTTAGAAGTTATTATAGAGTGCCACGCCCACATACTTCCGCCCACTTTTTTTGCCTATGCTTTATATTGGTTGCAGTTGAACCTTCATACCAAATTTCATTGAAATCGGTCCAGGCGTTTAGAAGTTATTATTGAGTGCCACGCCCACATACTTCCGCCCACTTTTTTACACACCCTAAGTTCTTTCTCACTATGAAAGGTACTCGCTGTCCAAATTTCAGCGCAATCGAATAAACGGTGCGTGAGCCTATACGGTACAGACAGACAAACATTTGATTTTATATATTAGACTAGCAGGCCACAGTCGTCCGAGGCTACGCCACGGACATTTTCTCTTTATCAATAATACCTTTGTATATTTGAAAAATTTTAATAATTAGAAAAGTTAAAATATTTGCATATTATTTGTATTTGAAAGCAAATTATATTAAATAGTATAATGATAATAAAGTGAAGATATTTTAATTTAAGTTATTTAATACTTCAGTATTAACAACGTTTTTTGATTCATTGGCATTATCAGAAATAAGAAAAATCTGCTTTTCTGCTGTACCGACTGGTTTACCATAATCTACTTCTACGTTTTTCAAAGTTTTTTATTAAATATTTATTATACTCCACCCGCAAAGCGTAGCGGGCACAATAATTTTGTCACAACATTTTTTTCACCACCATGAGTCGATTAAGCCATGTCCGTCTGTCTATCTGTTCATTCGTTTGTCCACAAATCTCTTTAAAGTCCATAATGAAATAATTTTCATGATTTGAGATTTGTCGTACAGTGGTGCTCCAGTTTAACGAAAGATATAATGTCCAGGGTCGTTCGGTAAATCGAAAAGTTCATTAAATCGGAATACTTTTTTCGAGTTTTTTATCATATAACAAAGCTAATAAATTTGTCAACTTGAAACAAATATCCTTACATTTTTTGTTTTAATTATGCACTCCAATAAAGTTGAATTTTTGAACTTGTTTTAGGTATTATTAAATGTTTAGAAAGCTGCTGATTAAAATCTGTTCACACTCCAAATGAAAAATCCAAGATTATGTCAATACATTCCTATAATGTTTTTTTAAAAAGGAAACCCTTCAATATGTATATTAGCCCGAAGGGACTATTTGAGAATAAGATAAGTAAATACATATTAATGTTATTACAAATTCAAAAACAAACGAAGCGAGCTCAGAGAAGCAAATGCTGTTAAATAGAATACCTACAATTTTAAATGTTCGCAATATAGAGTCAACAACATTAAATAAGGGTTCGTTATATTGGAAGTTCAAAACCTTCATAATTTATACAAAAATTAATGTGTTCAATTGAAAGATCATACATAAGTCTTGTTTTCTTGTTAAATAAAACGTACTCTGAGTTTGAAATATGAAAAATTGGAAAAAAAATATAAGACTTCGGGCAAGTCGAAGAAAATTTTTTAATGGTTTTATTTGTCTTTTATTCATCATTGAAGTGATGAATTAAAGTATATTCCTATGTATATATTCCATAAAGTTTTTTAAAAAAGCTTTTGTACTTCAAATATTCATCTTAAAAAGTGTTCAAACATGCTAGTTTAGTAGACATTTCATCCAATATCCCAGCAAAATTTTTTGTTAGGTCTTGTTTTTTAATCGATTCTAAAATGCATTACATAAATGCTAATGCAAGAACTTAAATTTAATCCGTAATAAATTCACGGCAATGCATTCACATCAACTTGAAAGTTGTTATTCAAGTATTAATTTCGTGAAATCAATTATAACCCAACCGTTTTAAGCGCTTAATCTTTTCAAGTGACAGGCTTTCGATTACCTCTTATGACTGGCTATATAAAAATAATGGGTTTAGTAAGCGAGAGGGTAAGCGATGAATGAAATTTTCTGGATTACTTTTTCGATTATATGTAAGCGAAGATTTTGCTGGGATGTTCTCCAGCAATACATTTCTCCAGAGCTTTTTAGAAAAACGTGCCATTAATGTCAGGAATAAAAATATACTTTATAATTTTGTGATTACTAAGTTCTAAGACTATACATCGACAAACAAACCTTATTTGCAGCTCATAACCTGCTAGAACACAATTTTTAATAGTAATATGTTTTTCGGTGTCCTGTTACATAAAACAATTTAAAAGCTCAATTTATTACTTACTTCAAAATTTCTAAAAAAAAAAATGAAATTGATTAAAATTCATTACATTTTGTATTTAAATTAAATAAATGGCGTTTTATAACAATTTTATGGCGTTCTGATGTGTTTTCAATTTATTTTGAAATTGTCTATTTAAAACTCTAAGATGGTTTCCTAATTCCTTTAATTTACTAAAATACATATTATTTACATATTATTCTGTTCAAATCAACTAACAAAAACTGTCAAAAATACAGTTTTTAAGAAAAAACTATTCTAAAAATTATTCTAATTTTCATGACTCTTGACCTTGTTCTCCCAGAGCAAGTTTGCTTTGGGAATTATGTAGATAATGACTATGAAACAAATTTCTGATATCAATTTGTTATCACTGTGATATTGTGATATTTATGGTCGAGAATAAGGCAGTCAAATGTTACAGACCTCAGTCTTGTCTATTAAAGTCGAAGCTAAAATGTATAAAGAGTACTATAAAGAAATTTATAAAAATTAGAAAAAAAGTTTTTTAATTTAATTTTAATATTTTTTCTAATTTTCACTTAATTTTTATATAGAAGACGTGGATTGATTTCGAAAAAACATTTAAATTGATAGTTATTCAGGGTCACTGAGGGAAAATTTGTTAACGTTTTACTTCCCGGTCCTATTTTTTCCTCAATTATGTAAAATTATTCAAAATAGATCTTTGGGGATTTACTCACTATTGCTAGTCAAAATTTTGCGTAAACAAAACATTTTTGAAAAATTCCTTGATTGCGGAAAATTTTTCAGTTTTGTATAAGTTACCAAATTAATTTTCAAATGATATCATATATATTAATATCGATGAGATTAATTTTGTATATTGTTACCTACTTTTATAAATAATACAATGAATTTGAATATATCTGTTTACTCATTTGCACTTAAACAAAATAGTCATAACAGCAAATTAATATTTAAAAAAATTATATTAATTTCGTAGTACTTTTTAAGCATTGCTTTTATGAGGTTAAGTATAACCTTCTTAAAGGGTGCACAATTTAGTTTCCGGCCCGGGTGCCAGCAACCCTAGCTACGCCACTGCCTCACTCCGATTGCAGTCGTGAAAGCAAATAATTGCATGCTAAATTTACCAACAATTTTCTCTTTGAGTCGCTGCTCTTGCTCTCCTAGCGCGGAGCATCGCTCTTGCATTTTCTGTTAAACTTGTCAAACTTGTTTTCAGTGTTGCCAGTCTAGCCTTTTTGAGGCTAGATCTAGCCTTTTTTTTTGTTGCCTAGCCTCGAAAACTACCATCTAGCCTCTAGCCTTTTTTTTAGCCTTTTTTTATTTTTTTCTAGCCTTTTCTAGCCTTTTTTAATATATTGCTTAAAGACGCATTACCACATTAAATTTTTCTGACTTTGCATGCAATTTTGAAAGTAAAAATCTTGTATTGCTCTTTTTCTACTTTTAGAGTGGTTAAACCCAAATATTTTCTGTTATAGAGAAAAAAAAAAATCCAGTTACTCTCCAGAAGAAATAACGATAATTGATACATAATGGCAAAAAATTGCAAATCACAAGAATAACTTAAGTTCCATAACTGAATTCTGGGAAGATGCTAGAAATTCTTTGAATGAAGATCCGTTCCTAAAGCTATTGGTTTTCAGTTTTATTATTTTGGCATAAAACAACGCTGCATAGAAAGAATTCTTAGTACAACGAAATTTTTAAAACTGGCATGCTTAATTTTCTTCTAACGATAAGAAATGTTCTTAAAAGGAAACGAGTAAAGAAAGTCTAGCCGACTATGAAATACCCTAAACCTCTTATAATATTGAAATAATCTATATATTAAAATACTTAAACAAATAGAAGTAACTTCCTATTTTTGTTCAAAATTCATGTTTTCTATAAAGAACTATATAGGTTTTACCTATATTATAAAGGTTGTATGGGAGGAAGGTGCGTTCGTAGGTGGATGACGCCTTTTTTTTTGTGAGCACACCTTAGATTTTATATACTCTGATCTCATACCAAGTTTTATCTCTGTAGGTCAAATATAAATTGTGGGTTGTATGGGATATGTGCGTGTCCATAGGCGGATGTCGCTTATTTTGTGAACACATCTTAATTTTGATACAACAATCTCAATACCAAGTTTTATATTTTTGGCTCAAATAGACCTCTTTATAGCGTTTTTACTATAGTGGGTTGTATGGGAGGTGGGCGTGTTTAAAGGCGAATGACGACCATTTTACATCTTAGTACACATCTAAGTTTTAATATAAAATACATATCTCATAAGTTTTATCCCTGTAGTTCAAATAAAAGCGTCTTTATAATAGTGTTTTCAATTTGGTATATCACGCCCATTTTTTGTGTACGTCTGCGTTTTGATATAAAATAAATACATTTAAATTTTATTTCGGTAGCTTAAAAACAACCGTCTATACAGCGATTTTTATTTTTTAGTTGTATGCGAGTAAGCGTGTTAGTAGGCGGATTCCAAAAATATCCAATATTGCAGATGCTTGGGTTCACGTGAACATGTGTACCAATCTCAACTCCTTCTTAACCTATATTTACAGACAACACATAGACAGACGAACGGTCTTTTCTATACCGGACTCGCTTATTTCTATGCGTAAAAAACGTTTGCACAAAGTCAATATACCCTGACCTTACAGGTTTAATGTATAATAACGTTAACAAATCTAGCCTTTTTTTTAGCTTTTTTTTTAAAGCCATCTAGCCTTTTCTAGCCATTTTTTTAAGACCATCTAGCTTCTTTTCTCAAAACTTTCTGGCAACACTGCTTGTTTTACGTCGAGGCATTTATTTGTAGTTAAGGGAAATACGAACACTTCATTTTTCAAACTTTTAATTTATCTTTAATCTATACAAAATATGCTATCACACTTGTGAATGCCGCATTTTGAAATATTAAAAAATTGGAAAACTACAATAATAATATGTGTAAAGAAATTGCATGCGGCGAAACAAATATGCACACATTGGTTTGCAGCTCATCATTCTACAGCAATAACAGCACAGCAAGGTTTATTTAACTTGTATTCCCATCACGTCAAAGAGCGCCAACTGCTTTTGGTTACTCTTCGAATGAGTTGGAGAGCGAGATCAATAAACCTTAAAGAGAAGGGTTGATAGCAACATGTAGTTTAAACTCTCGTAACACAGACGCGTGAAAAGCAAGCGACCAAGCAATGCTTAGCATCGGTGGTAATTTCCCAAAAAACTTAACAACTTAATTAAATATATTTATTGTTAAATTTTCTTAAATAAACCCCACCTATGGCATTCTGTAGCACAAATATGATATTTTAAAATTTTTTTCATAAAAATCGGTCCAGTAGTTTTGGAGTCATTGGTGCACTTAATAATTCCACTTCAATTTTATATAATAGTATAGATTTGGAAGTTCAAGTTTAGCCGAGTGTGCTGACGTTTCTTTCTACAACTCAACTGGTCTAGGTTCAATCACCGACAAGACCAATAAAAAATGAATAAATTTTATATATAAAATGAATTTAATTTTTTTTTAAGATTGTAAGCAAATTTATTTTGAAGGTTATTTTTGACTTATTTTGAAACATAATTCGAATTTCAGTTATTAAATTAAATTTTGGATACTTACACAGCTAGGGTACGAACCCACGTCCTCCGCATGACAGTCTAACACAATTCCACAGAGATATTTACAGAGCTATAAAGAATGCATTCAATTTGATTACTTTTACAAAAACTTGAATCAGTAAAAAACGAAATAAGAATGCATTCAATGAATGCAAAATTCATCTATAAATAAAATTTTGAATTCACATTCAATTTTAAAAAATTGATTTATTATTCATTACTATTACTCATTTTTCGTAATTCTGGTTAATGCATTAATTTTTTTAATTCAAATGAATGCTATTCATAAAGAATGCTTTTCACAAAGAATCGTTATTCATTTAGCATTCATGCATTAATTTTTTATTCATTATTCATTTTTTATTCATAACTCAATTTTTATTCACACATCTGGGAACATCTGGTGATGTAGAGTAGTGACTGAGTGAGGTTCCAGTTCAGTTTGAAAACCATGAATCGTAAATTTTTTCTGCACTCTTTCAATTCTAAGAGATGTGGATGAAGCAGTATTCCATAAAAGTGAGAAGTATTCTTAATGTGGTGTAAGAGTCATTAGAGTCTTTAAAATTCCTTGTTAAGAAGGTAAGCATGGATTGAGATTTATTGATGATAAGATCTTTAAAATTCTGGTCTTTAAAATTTAAATAGAGGCCTAAGTAACGCTTTCGAGTTGACATGAATTCATGGAATAAGGGCTTATTAAAGGTGATGATGACCTACATAAAGTGAAATATAGACATTTGGAAACGTTGAGTTGTCATTTATTTAATTCAAACCAGGTGAAGATTGAGTCGATGTATAATTGAAATAAGTTTACATTCGCGTATGATAATAGATCAGAATAGTTTAAGATCATCCGCAGAAACAAGGCACTGGGCACTTTATGACATATAATAAATTTAAGGAACAGTAGAGCCCCAAGTTGGCTTCCTTGGGGAATACCAGATGTAATGTACTTTATTAGCACAGACTTGATGCGGTTAGATAGGTACGATTGAAACCATCTCAAAAGATTTAAATGAATTCCAAGGGAGGTAAGTTTAAAAATTAAAAGTTTATGACAGACTTTGTCAAACGCCTTCGCAAAAACCGTAAATATTACATCAGTTCGAAGGCCGGATTCAAAGTTTGTAATAACGAAATTGCAAAGGAGTGCCAGGTTTATCAATGTTGATTTATCGGTTAAGAACCCATGTTGTTTAGGGAATATGACGTTTTTAATATGACAGGAAATTTTGTCATAAATGATTTTTTCGAAGACATTGGAAAGTTTACAAATGGGTCTATAATTTTGTATATCCTGTTTAGAACCAGAATTATGGATTGTGACGATATAAAAATGTTTTCGATTGTCGAAAAAACAACCCATGGATAATGAATTTCTAAATACACTGTGACGCAATATTCAACTTTTTGACTCCAAACAAAAAAACACTTATCCCAGCCGAAAGTACTCGATGAGAGGAGAAAAGTAATTTCTGGATTTTGCTAGATTGGTTGCCGTTCGTTTTTTATGAGCCTCTATAGTTTTTTCGCCAAATTCGATTTTGAGCACTTTTTTTGCAATTTTCTTCTACTTTACGCATGGCCATAGCTCGAAAAATGGTGTGAATTTTTTTTTTGCAGTCTTCAGCAAAGTTGTAGCTCTTGACTCGGCCAACAAAAACGCTGAATATATTAAGTCGGAAAAATTTCATTTTCATGCTCAAAACCCCAAAAATGTCGAAAAAATGACCACTTTTTTCACCGATTTTGTCCGTTTTTCGACTACAGCTCTTGAACTATTGAAAATTTTACCAAACAATCAAGGAAAAAATGTAGCCTATAAAATTATGAACAACTTTCCATTACATACTAACTTCATACGACCACTCCTTGATACGGATTTTGCAATACAAATGTAGATATAGCAAAGACTCCATACAAACTATAGAGGCTCATAAAAAACGAACGGCAACCAATCTAGCAAAATCCAGAAATTACTTTTCTCCTCTCATCGAGTACTTTCGGCTAAGATAAGTGTTTTTTTGTTTTGAATTTTTGTGTTGCACTGTGATATCAAGAAAAGGGATGTTGCCAGCGATAGGGCAAAATTTTTCAATGCAGTGTTTGAGCTATACCACCAGGATATGCAGTTGGGTTTTTTTTTTAAGGTAAGACAGAGCAGATTGAATATCTTGTAACGAAATGATAGATCATCAAGATTCAAGACCGAATCAGAAAGACTAACAAATGGTATCGAATCAGGATTTGAAGCCGGGCAATAAACAAACATAAAATAATTAGCAAACAAGTTACATATAGTTTCCGTATTGTCCGAAGAGGAGTCGAGATAAAACATAGAGCTAGGTTAACCATTAGATTTCCTCTTGTTGTTAATGAAAGTCCAAAAAAATTTATTATTTTTCTTGAGTTATTGTTGATTTGAGCAGATGCACGAATTGTAAAGGAATTTATGAAGTATGATATCTTAATTCATGATTAAGAGACAAGTCAATGAATTTTAGATTCAGATTTAAAGGTTCTTGCCTAAAGCGCTTTAAAGCTTAAGTCTTTTTGTTTTTCAAGTTTGCGAGTCTCTTGTATAACCAAGGAGGGCTTTTATTACTAGAAGTCTGTTTCAAGGGGACAAACTGATGGATTGAGTGTTCCAATATAAAGTCCCAGTCCCACGAGAGATAAAGTCCCAGTAGTTTGAATATATATAAAAATTAATTTCACCAAATATGGCTTAATTAAAGTCGAGTGTTGATCTGTGATTAATAACCTGTGTTTGACAATGATAAAATAAATATTTTAGAAGAAGAGGTTTATGATGATTATTGTCATTAAAAATTGGTAAAAGCAGAATCTTGAGTGTTACAATAAATTCTTTATCCACAAATATTACATCTAGAGCACGGTTACTGTCATTCATAAAGTTATTGATTTGACTTAATTTGATTAAAGTTAAATCATATTGACTAAAAATATCGATTAATTTAAAAACCTCAGTCTAACTATGAGCATTTAATGGTAGATGTAAAGATATGTTATAGTCGGGATTCCAAATAATGCTTCCCAGGTTGACGTCACCAGCAAAAACTACATGCTGAGAAGATGATAGGTTTTCAAGAATCGAACAGAAATTACCAAATTATAAAGTTCAGAGGTGTGGTGACCGTGGCATGCAGGTTAATTGTGTGGCTTAGCATGCTCGGAGTCTGGGTTCGATCCCCAGCCGCGGCGAAAAGTTTTTTCAATAAAAAATTTTTCTGATCGGTCACCACCTCTCTGCAGACAATGGCAAACGTCAGAGAGTAAAATATGCCATGTAAAGCTTCTTGAGAAGATTAACTTTAGCCGTTCGGAGTCGGCACAAAACATGTAGGTCCAGTTCTCGGTGAATTGTGTGCAAACATTTAATAACACACACAACACAATTGATCATTAGAAGCTCGGTCAAAGTCCTTTCTAAGACTGAAATGGACAATTTAAAAAAAAAAAAAAAGTTCAAAGGATCTTCTAGGTGGGATGAAGTTTAGTATGATGAAGAGTTCAGCGCAATTAGAAATACCAAGTTTTGAGAATGATCTGATCAACATCGAAAACAACTGATTGAGAAGCATTATTATGAGGAAGCCGTCATTGTTCACATGGGAATGAACTTTTGATCGCAACCAAAATCCCACTCCCACGAGATAAACCCATGGTTTTGGACAATGATCTTTAGGAATTACCATTAAAAAATTCAGCGGTAAACATATGTTCGGTTAGCCAGGTTTCAGAAAATTAAATAAAATCATATTCTAATGAACAAGAAGATATTAAAAAAATTATTAATTTTAGATCTAAGGCCACCAATGTTCTGGTTGTTAACTGAATACTTTATATTTGATAAAGCAGCAGTTGAGGTTAAATCCGAATTCTATAGTTTTTTGGAGTATACAACGTGTTGCTTGGCATGCGCTCTCGAACCCGGAAAGATATTGGTCGCAGTATAAATTCATGAACTATCGCTTCAGCCTGCCATATGCTCATTGATAAGATGGAGTTGAAGTCTAATTCGTGCACCAATAATTTAAAATATAATAGGGGTATTCACACTGCCTTGGGTTGTTGGGTAGATTGGCAAATGCCATACATTTTGTTTTTGTAAAAGTGCCATTCTACCCAAGTCCCATATACCAATCTACTTTAGCTGACACCCGGACTTGTTTGGGTAGATTGATTGAGTATGTTTTCATGGGTTACCATCTTTTCCAAAAGTAGGCAATAATTGAATTGACAATAAACTAAAACAAAGTAAACAAATTTTAAGTGAATAAAATAGACAAATGTGTTAAAATGTGTTATTTTCAAATTTTTGAGATAAAAATTATGAAAGCCGCAAAGGTCACATTAAAAATTACTCTTATATAAAATAACTTTTTTACGCCCGTACAATGGCCTAAATTTTGCGCTCATAAAATGACATAAATTAAATGGTGGCAACTCTTTCTAGCTGTCACTCATCTCTCATCAGCTGTTATTCTACATAGTACTCATTCGCAGTTAAGGGTGCTCGCAGTAATCAAAAGTACTCAATATACCCGTACCCAACTACCCAAGTCAGTGTGAATACCCCTAATATTTAATATCGCTCTTCATTGGAAGATAGTTTATAGCAAATAACAAGTGCTGAGAGAAATGGAAATTTACTGTTGATATGAGCTTTGATGTCATTAACAGATTTAATTAAAAAAAAAAATTTAAACAAAAATAATTTGGATCCTGTTGTCAAAATAAAAACTAAAAACATTAAGATCTTGTTACAATTCTCACAACTGCATACTTTTTTATGGGGATTCTCATTAAGTTTTTTCGAACAGGTACTAAAAGATTCTTACTAACCGGGTGTACACTGAAAAATTTATTGTTTTTTCTTTTCGACCCCAACTCTTACTCTTGGAAACTGGTGGGTGAACTTTTATTTTTTCAACTCAGTCTGTTAAAAGTTTCTTTTTAGTATGACAGGGTGTTATGTAGAATTATAAAAATTGAAAAAAAATCATTATTTATGTTATTGAACATATTGCAATGATTGAAAGGTCAAAAGTACCTTTAAGCGAGTACATGACATTGGCCGTTTTTTGAAATCGACTTTTTTTATAATTTTGTATTATAGTAAATATTCTTAAGATTCTAAGATGATTCCAAGAGTTTCATGGAAAAATTGCTACGGGTTCAAAAGTTACAGCCGGATTAGTGAGAGCGTATTTTTCTTTTTCAACCTTTTTATACCCTAAACCTGAAAGGTCAGGGTATATTAACTTTGTGCAAACGTTTGTAACGCATAGAACGAAGCGAGTCCGGTATAGAAAAATATATATATTCTTAGTCAGCGTCACCACCTCATTCGAGCTATCCATGTCCGTCCGTCCGTCCGTCCGTCTGTCCGCCTGTGTGTTGTCCGTATACACAGGATAAGAAGAAGAAGTTGAGATAATTAGATGAAACTTGGTACACATGGTCACATGAACCCAAGGATCTGCACTATTGAATATTTTTGGAATCCGGCCACGGACACGTCTACCTGCCATACAACGTAAATATTGAAAAAAGCATAAATGAGCTCATAACCAACCTACAACAATAAAATTTGGTGTGTATGTGTTGTGGGTGTCATCCGCCCACGGACACTAGAGTGGGTCGAAAAAAAAGTTAGAAAAAACCACCCCCTATTTTAAAGTCAACCTCGAGACGATTCCGAAAACAAAAAATTTTTTTTTTTGGACCACCGGAAAAACAGCCAAAATGGTCTTTTTTGAATAACTTAAGCATTACATGTCAGATCTTAAGAAATTATATGTCGTTGAAAAGGGCTTTACGAGCACTACAATGTGTTTTAGGACATTTTTATTTTTGAGGTCATATTCAACTAGTAAGAACCATTAGCCCGATTTACCCCCCTTAAATTTTTTTTTTTTTTCTCATAAGATTAAACTCCTTCAAATTTGTGTAATTTGTGTTCAAAAAATTATTTATTTAGTTTCTTTTACAATTTTGTTTATATTATGTGCTTGTTCGTTGTCTAAACTAAAAGTAAATTTTTTATAAAAAAATGGATTATATCAAATATTTCAACTATTATAACTTCTTTGTTTTTAAACTTAATAAATAATTTTTTGAACACAAATTAAACAAATTCGGAGGAGTTTAATTATATGGAAAAAAAAAGAAATTTAAGGGAGATAAATCGGGCTAATGGTTCTTACTAGTTGAATATGACCTCAAAAATAAAAATGTCCTAAAACACATTGAAGTGCTCGTAAAGCCCTTTTCAACGACATATAATTTCTTAAGATCTGACATGTAATGCTAAAGTTATGCAAAAAAGACCATTTTGGCTGTTTTTCCGGTGCTCCAAAACAAAAATTTTTTTGTTTTCGGAATCCTCTCGAGGTCAACTTCAAAATAGGGGGTGGTTTTTTTTTTTTTTTTTTTGGTATGGAGGCCGACCCACTCTAACGGACACGCCCACCTCCCATACAACCCAAAAAAGGAAAACTTAATAATATGCTTCTGTTTAATCTACAGATATAAAGTTTGACGCGTGTGTTTTTTATGACAAAACAAAGATGGTTTAGAAAAATTAACATCATCCGCCTACGGACATGCCTACCTCCCATATAACGCAAAAATTGAAAACTGCATAAATAAGCTCATACACCGCTCACGGATACGCCCACCTCCCATACAACCCAAAAATTGAAATTGGAATAAATAAGCCTCTGTTAAAACTACAAATAAAGATCGTTTTTAAAAATGGACATCATCCGCCTACGGACACGCCTACCTACCATACAACGCAAAAATTAAAAACTGCATAAATAAGCTCATAATTAACCCACACCAATAAAATTAGGTGTGTAAGTGTTTTGTGTCAACAAAAAGATGTCTTAGAAAATTGGGTGTCATCCGCTCACGGACACGCCCACCTCCCATACAACCCAAATATTGAAAACGCAATAAATAAGCATCTGTTACACCAACAGAGATAAAATTTGACACGTATCTTTTTTATGACAAAACAAAGATGGTTTTGGAAAATGGACATCATCCGCCCACGGACACGCCTACCTGTCACACAACCCAAAAAGTTTAAAACTCAATAAATAAGGTTATGTTTGTCATAGAGAGATCAAATTTGGTACGTATGTATTTTATACCAAAACTAAGGTGTGTTCAAAAATTGGAAGTAATCCGTCCATGAACGCGCTCACCTCCCATAGCGAAAGCATAATAAAGGCATTTACTGTAAACTACAGGAATAAAACTTGGTATGTTTAAATTTTTCTTCAACATTTAAATGCATATAAAATATAAAATACACGAATGCAAAAAAAAAAAATATTATTGAAAATGGGCGTATTTCAATAGTATTATTTTTATACCCCCACGCGTACTGCGTAAGGGGTATATTAATTTTGTCACGACGTGTGTAACGCCCATAAGGAGGCGTGTTAGGTATAGAAAAGTATATATATTCTTGATCAGCATGACCACCTGAGTTGATTTAGCCATGTCCGTCTGTCTGTCCGTCTGTCTGTCCGTCTGTCTGTCCGTCTGTCTGTCCGTCTGTCTGTCTGTGGACACGATTACAGCCGTAATTTTGAAGCTATCGAGCTGAAATTCGGTATTTGAGCTTTTTTCTAAAAACCTAAGATCAAGTTCGAGAATGGGCTAAATCGCATGAAAACCACGCCTACCTCCCATATAACCCCAGTATTTAAAACTCTGTAAAGAGGTTAATATTACAGCTACAATACTGAAATTCGGTATTTGTATATTCTATGTCAAAAATAAGGTGTGTACGAAAAATGAGCAACATCCGCTCACAAACACGCCCACCTCCCATACAACCCCAAAATTGAAAAATCTATAAAGAGGCTAATATTAAAGTAACAAGGCGGAAACTCGGTATTTAAGTATTCTATATCAAAACTAAAGTGTGTTAGACAAATGGGCGTCATCCACCTACTAACACGCCCCCCTCCCATACAACCCCAAAATTGAAAACCCTATAAAGAGGCTAATATTAAAGGTACAAAACGGAAACTCGATATTCCTGTATTCCATGACAAAACTGAGGTGTGTTAGAAAAATGGGCGTGATACACAAACTAACACGCCCACCTCCCATACAACCCCAAAATTGAAAACGTTATAAAATGACTTATATTTAAGCTGTAAGAAAACAATTTGATATGTATGTATTTTAGACACATAAAAATAATAAAATCTCTCAAAATCTCATAAAAAAAAGCTCTCCAATTTCAAATTTTTTTACCTTTAAGAATCGGACGTGGGGGTATTTTAACTTCGGCCCAGTCGAAGATATACCTTACTAGTTTTTTTATAAGTAGGCTTAGGGTATTTCATAGTCGGCCTAGACCGACTTTAGACTTTCTTTACTTATTTTTCTTTGTTCACATGCTTTGAACGCGTTTATCTCGAAACCAGGTTTTTTGTACTAGTTGCGGCACTAGCGGGTTCATTTTTTGATAAATTTTGTTTATGTTTTTTATTTTTTTAAACTTGATTCGCTGTCGTATGATACGAGCTTTTTTTAAAATTTTTTTTTTTCGATTTTTTATGAATTTTTAAAATCAATATTTTTTTCGAAAAAACACACCTTCAAATTTGGAACATCACCAATTGAAAAAAAGCTCCTGTCATACGATGATCAATTTTGTTAAGATTTAAAAAAGTAATTTTTTCCAGATTCGACAATTTTTGCGACTCCCAGCGCTGCAACCACAAGGCCCCGTTTTTTTTTCTGCCGCCAGTTTGGAGCTCTATTGGAGCCATGTTGGAGTGAAAAATATATTTTTAAAAATTTTTTTTTTTTGCAATTTGTTCAATTCTCTACAATAATAAAAAAAATGTTTGTTTTTGACTGAGTTATAAATTTTGAAAAAAGGTGTGTTTTCTCTGCCGTTAATGTTATGTCCCACCTTAGCTTGTTATTCCTTCATAAATGTTTAGTACTTTTTTGTTAAAAAAAAATTGCAAGCAAAATAAATGGGTTTTTCTAAAAAAAAATTAAGATCTTTATTTAGTCATACTACTGCATAATTTTTTGTGGGGGTTGCCATAAAACATTTTTGCTAAAAAACTGCCTAGTGGTTGTCTACGTAGGGCGACAATGGGCGGTGACTCAAACCCAACGCATATTCTATATAAAAGGTTTGCGAGAGACCTCTTGAGCGAAATTTTATTTTTATATTTTTACTTTTACTTTTTTTTTATATTTTTATTTAAAAAAAAAAAACAAATTGGCCATTTCAGCCCTTGAAAGGACTTTGACCGAGCTTCTTATGATCAATTGTGTTGTGTGTGTTATTAAATGCTTGCACACAATTTGACCGAGAACTGGACCTACATGTTTTATGCCTACTCCGAACGGCTCATGTTCTCAAGAAGCTTTACATGGCATTATTTACTCTCTGAGGTTTGCCATTGTCTGCAGAGAGGTGGTGACCGATCAGAAAAATTTTTATTGAAAAAACTTTTCGCCGCGGCTGGGGATCGAACCCGGGCTCCGAGCATGCTAAGCCACACACTTAACCTGCATGCCACGGTCACCACAACAACAAAATATTTAACCAATTAGCGGCATTCTAAAGAGCTGTTTCGTTGATCGCCGCCACCACAACAACTTGTGTCGTCCGCAGTCTTTTGTAATTTCTGCAATCTAACAACCTAAGCGGTTTCTTAACACAAGATTGCGTTAAACCAATGCAGAATTATAAGTGATTTACACAGCTTTAACATTAATAACCTACTTTCGATAATAACTGATATAACGGCAAGCGATGAAAAATATGTTATTAATTTCAATTAAAAGATACTTAATAAGAAACAACTTGTTCTGCAAATTATGAATTATCTTATTCACAACGAGTTTTCTATTCTTATAATAACAATAGCAAAAAACCTTGCTGTTACTTTTCTCTCTCTCTCCCGCTCTTCTTTTCTGCTGTTACAATTACTGAATGAATTTTCTTTGTTGTATCTTAATGCGATGTAAAAACTTTTGCTTGCTTTAGAACTTTGCTAGAGACTTTTATAAAACTATGCATAAACAAACAATGCATAGAAATAATGATGAAATAGGGGGTGAGGCAACAAATAAATAAATAAATAAGACAAAACAAAACAAAAAAAAAAAGGCAAAAAGTATTACAACCACACAAGATATAACAACAATAAAGTACACTTCATTTTTGGCTAAAATAACAACCGCAAAAAAGTTTTGCCTGCAGCATCATTGATGGGGATGACACACACACACACACACAGCCAAACACACACACATACACACAACCATACATATATCTATCTATACAAAACGCTATATGGCAAAGTTTGTTAAGTACAGAGAAAACTTCTGATTGTTAGCCGAGTCGAAATATTTACAACATTAAAACTTAATAAAGCTAATTGCAAAACGAATAAAGTTTGCGTGGCTAGAAAGAAAAAAAAAACAGAAAAAAGTTTTCTGTTGAAATTGCTTTGTTTTGTGTTGATTTTTTGCTGCCTTGAAGGAAAGCTGTCTTGTCTAGCGTTGAGCACATTGTTGCCAGCTTTGTGGGAAAATGGCATTTGCGGTTTATTAAGTGATGTATTAAAGCGTGTATTTTTTTTTTTTACTATGAAGCAATAATTCTAAGCTTGCATTTTAGCTTTCTAATTTAAAGCTTACATTTTTTGCATTTATTTTAGATTATTTTTTGAATTTTTTTTTTGCTGGCAGCCCTAACTACAGCTTTGTTGTCTTTTGAAAGCGGCGCCGCCATTTTGCAGCCATCTTGTCTGACATGCTGTGCTTGAAGTTGGCTTCGACTTGTTTATTGTTTGCGGATTTTTTAAATTTGAATTTTTGACGGTGCGCGCGCATTTTGTTGGCTTTGGTTTTTGTTGTTTAACTTATTGTCTGATTTTGCAGCGACGTTTTTCCTACTTATTTATGAGTATTTTGGAGTTTTTTTTAATTTTTTTTTTTTTCTTTATCAACTTGCAATGAGAGCAATTTCCGCATGAGCTAAAAAAATGCAAAAAAAAGAACATTAGGTAGAAACTCGTTTTTGTATAGATTTTTCTAACCCTGGAAAAAATGCGCTCACAGCAGCAGATAAAATAAATTAAATTGAGGCAAAAAGTGCAAAAAATAAAATGGTTGTTAATATATTTCTCTACTTCTTCTTCTTCCTCTTCGTTTTGTTTTGTTGTTTTGGGCAGTCTGTTTATTTAGGCAAACTTTAGTATTGAATTCTTTTGCTCTAAGTATATAAAAGGATTGTTGTGGATTGCTTTTTAGTGAATGGTTTTAATATCAGCTAAAAGTATTTATTTTATAACTTTCTGGTAGTCTATAAATATTTGTCATACTTATTAAGCCTGCAAAACAAATGAATTTTGTTTTTTGAAGTAATTTATATAAGTTTTGGAATGGAAAAGTACTCACAATCAATGCCTACATTTCTAAATCATTCTTCGAACTGATATGCCGGGAAAAAAAATCAACAGGGTGCTTCAAATAAAGCTAAATATATATTTAAATCATGTATTCTTTTGAAAGTGACAGCTTTTTCTTATTCAAAATCTTGACTCTAATTCAGCATCGTAACCCGTTTCAGGGAGATAAGGGAGATAAGGGGGCGATCTTCACATGGCAACGTGTCTGACTGTCTCAACTTGGCGAGGCCAGCATTATCCATGTCGAAATCGTCTCAAGTCGACTCAAACCTCCGCGTGGTGTCTCCTGGAAACGTCAAAGTACTATCGCCCGATACACTTTGGCGGCGAATCTGAGCAGCAGGCTTCCTTTGGCCATCAAGCAAAGGTTGTGCGTTGGGTTTGAAGCCCACCATGTAATAAAACCATTTCAATGAAAAGTTTAAGAATAAATAAAAGAATGATCCCCAAATCTGATGACGACTACCGCAAACGAAAAACTGATAATGATTTACGGATATGCACCTGGAATGTCCGAACCCTAAATTGGGATGGTGCCTCTATCCAACTGATTGATATCTTGGAAAGATATAATTCTGATATCACTGCAATCCAAGAATTGCGATGGAAGGGACAGGGTTGCTTACGGCAAGCATCCTGTGATATCTACTACAGCGGCCATGCGGAGAAGCACGAGTTTGGATGCGGATTTGTAGTTGGCAAGAGAATACGGCATCATGTCCTGCGATTCACTCCTGTGAACGAACGACTTGCCATAATCCGCTTCAAGGCAAAATTTTTTAACATAAGCCTAATATGTGCGCACGCTCCGACAGAAGAAAAAGATGACGAGACCAAAGAAAGTTTTTACGAGCGCCTTGAAGACGCATACGAGCGCTGCCCCCGTCATGACATAAAAATCGTGCTTGGTGACTTCAACGCCAAGGTGGGTAAGGAAAACATATTTGGTCCAACAGTCGGAAAGTTCAGCCTCCACGACAACACATCCGATAACGGAATGAGGTTAACGGAATGATTGACTTCGCCGCAGCACGAAACATGGTCGTCAGTAGCACTAGATTCAAGCATCTCAATATTCATAAGGCCACTTGGCTGTCCCCTGATCAAAAAACATGCAACCAAATTGATCACGTTTTGAATGACGGAAGGCACTCTTCCAGTGTACTAGACGTACGCACGATCCGTGGTGCTAACATAGACTCGGATCATTATCTTGTCGCAGCCAAGATCCGCACACGTCTGTGCGCAGCTAAGAATGCTCGCAATCCTACACAAAGAAAGCTAGACGTCGATAAGCTGCAGTCAAAACGGACGGCCGAAGCCTTCGCTAATCGACTCTCACTCCTGCTTCAAGAAAGCACTCCTCCGATCGACGATATATGCGGACAGTGGACGCACATATCCCACTCTATGCGTACGGCTGCCGAAGAGGTGATAGGCTACCACCGCCCTCGCCGAAACCAGTGGCACGACCAGGAGTGTCGCGACGCCACTGCAGAGAAGGACATCGCCTACAAAGCCACCCTGCAGTCGGTTGTAACGCGTGCTGTTATGGAGCGATACCGAGAGAAGAGGAGGGAAGAGAGACGCATTTTCAGGCGAAAGAAACGAGAGGCGGAAATGCGTGAGTGCGAGAAAATTGAGATGCATGGCGACAGGAATGAGACTCGAAAATTTTTCGAAAAAATAAGACGCCTGGCCGATGGTTTTAAGACCGGAGCCTCTTCCTGCAAGGATGAGAATGGGAATCTAGTGACAGATATCCAAAGTACACTGATGCTATGGAGGGAACACTTCTCTAGTCTTTTAAATGGCGACGCTGACAACAACCCCGCCAGTGGAGATGATATCCCGGAAACCCCAATCATGGATGACAGCGTTGAAGTTCCGCTGCCCGACTATAACGAGGTCTTAACAGCTATAGCTCGGCTTAAAAACAACAAAGCCGCAGGAGCCGATGGTCTACCGGCTGAGCTGTTTAAGACCGGTGGCGAAGCTCTGTTTAAATGCATTCACAGACTTCTATACAGAATATGGTCGGAAGAATGCATTCCAGATGATTGGAACCTCAGTGTGCTCTGCCCAATCCACAAGAAAGGCGATCCCACCATTTGCGCCAACTACCGTGGGATTAGCCTTCTAAATATCGCATATAAGGTCCTGTCGAGCGTATTGTGTGAAAGACTGAAGCCCATCGTCAACCAACTGATTGGACCTTATCAGTGTGGCTTCAGACCTGGAAAGTCCACCATCGACCAGATCTTCACGCTCCGACAAATCTTGGAAAAGACCCTCGAAAAACAAATCGATACACACCATCTTTTTGTCGATTTCAAAGCCGCCTTCGACAGTCCAATAAGGAGTCACCTATACTCCATCATGTCTGAATTTGGTATTCCTGCCAAGCTAATACATCTTTGCAGGATGACACTGAACAACACCAGCAGCGCAGTGAAAATCGGGAAGAACCTCTCCCTTCCGTTCGATACCAAGCGAGGTTTCAGACAAGGTGATTCCTTATCGTGCGACTTCTTTAATATAGTAATGGAGGAGAACTTTAGTTTAGTATGCAAGTTGATGACGCATGCGCGAGACCGACTGAGGAGTGTACGACCACCCAAAGCGCGCATGTGCAATTTCGCTGTTCGTAGACAAGGCTTCGGTCTTTTATGTATTTATTTATATATTTTCATGATTTAAACGTCATGAGCACTTCACAAACAATGAGTGAACATTAAAGTTAAAAATTTATAGTTTTTATTTTGAAATTTGCACAAAAAGTTGTAGTCAAACATCACCAAACGCGTCACAAAATTACAGAAACTCAACTTGTTGAAACGTTTTTCAAGGCTAAGTAATTTTTTAATGATTATAGCCAAAGATTATGGTATTTTAATTTGGAGCTCGCCAAAATACGTGCTGATCGTTTCACATGTTATCAACATGTCATTGGCCAAAATACGCGCGAAGTCAGTGCAGCATTCTCCAGGCTAGAAAAAGAGTCGAGTCGAATGGGTCTTGCAGTGAACGCAGATAAAACGAAGTATCTCGTGTCAACAAACAAACAGTCCCAGCGTCTTGGAAACCACGTCAGTGTTGACAACACCTCCTTTGAGGTAGTGAAGGACTTTGTTTACCTGGGATCCAGTATTAACTCCTCCAACGATATCAGTATTGAGATTAAACGAAGGATAACTCTTGCCAACAGGTGTTACTTTGGGCTCAGTAGGCAATTGAGAAGCAGAGCTCTCTCTCGACGAACAAAACTGACGCTCTATAAGTCAATAATCATGCCCGTCCTACTATACGCATCACAAACCTGGACGATGAGCAGCTCTGATGAAAGGAATTTGGGAGCGTTCGAGAGAAAAATCCTTCGCAATATCTATGGTCCAATCTGCGTCAATGGCGAGTACCGAATACGATGGAACATCGAGTTGTATGAGCTATATGCCGACATCGATATAGTCAAGCGTATTAAAATAGAGCGGCTTCGCTGGCTAGGTCATGTCGAGAGAATGAACGACGAAGCTCCAGCGAAAAAAATATTGGATTCGGTACCCAGCGGTGGCCAACGCAGACGAGGAAGACCACATCTCCGTTGGAAAGACCAGGCATTGGATAACCTGACGACGCTTGGAATTTCCAACTGGCGCCAGCAAGCGCACGACAAAAGAGGCTGGCGCAAATTCTTAGACCAGGCCAAAACCGACCAACGGTTGTAAGCGCCATCTAAGTAAGTAAGTAAGTAAGTAATGATTTTTGCATGATGTATTGAAAGGACCTGTGTGCCTCTAAATAAGGTTAAAAGATGTATTGAATCCGCGCCTGGTTAGAGATTGAATGTAAGGTTATAACTTCGATTCAATTTACAGCTACAGCCTATAACTGAAGCTACTATATCCAATATATTTTGATAAAGTATGTTATTGAAACAAAGCCTCTTGTATGTGCCATATAGAAGCTTTATAGCATAATTTTCTATCCCTAACGAGCGACTCAACGAACGAGTGCTAGGCGAACGATATTGTGATTCAATTGAAATCTGTATCTATAACGAACTTGCTCGCGAACCCTTACGGTAAGCTTATGCTTCTTACGTTTATTCAAAGTGTTATACACAAGCATTTGTCAAATTAAGCATTGCAAGATCAAACATTTCAAGATTTTTTAAACTTTTTTCTTTGTTTCTTGTTTGTTGGCAATTCTTTTGTTCGATTTGTTTATTTTTAAAGACAGCTGTTCTTGTTTATATTTTATTTGTTTTGATAAGTAATAAATTCCATAAATTTTGTGTATGAAAAATGTATGAAAAAAGTCAATTGCTTGAAATAATATGAATGCAAATATATTCATATTAAGCATAATCAGTGCAAATATATTAACCAGGTGGACTGAGGACAGTTCAAGAAAGGTACGAAACAGCTAACAAATTTTCTGGACCTAGCAGACGCCGAGTAATTTTTTAAATACATTTATTTTCAAGTGTCTTCAATGCTTTTGGCCACTCCACGGGGAGCTTGACCTTCTTCGAGCCAAAGCCACCTACAAGAAGTGCAGCACTCGTGATATTATCCTTTCTTAACAAAATGTTTATCAAAAAGAGCTGCACGACGATAACATAAAAGTGCTCTTTTGAATTTGAAGTGTCTCCTCGTGATTGCACTCACTGATAGAAATATATATTTTAGAGTTTTACGACATCGTTCGCCAGCTGATCAGCTGTTATCGTTGATTTATTCTGTTCGAATAATATATTTGAAAACAGCGAACGAGCAGTGTTTTGAACGAAACGAGTGATGGGATAGGGATAGAGAATGAAGCTATTAATATCAGTAAAATCAAATAATTTATTTATTTGAAAATTTGATAGTTGCTTATCGAAGCTATCTGATCAGGTCAGTGGACTTGAAGAAAAAAATCTGAGTTTTCATAAGCATGAAGTCATTTACTTTCAGTTCATAGTATATAAAATAGAAATACGTCGATGGCTTACCTTCCGACCTAACATTCGATAGGTTACGGGTTCGAATTCCATGAATGCATTAGATCGAACAATTTTGTGAATTTTTTTGTTTTTAATTTTAAAATTTCGGTACAACTTACATTTTTTTTTTACTTACATGCACGTCACTGTCCGAAACCTCTTATAAAGACTTCTTAAATGAGAAACCTTCAATAAACCCTTGATAAAGCATTTTTAAAATTTTTACTCTCATCTGAGCACAAATATTGTCAAAAATGCTTCAAACTAATTCAAAAAATATGAAAACATTGCAAAACATTTCAAAATATTGAAAATAAAAATGTTAAGTCACAATTTTTTCAGAGCAAAACATACATACCAAAATTTTTTTTGACTGTTTGAATGTCAAAATATTAATAAAATGTTTACACATAAACAAAAACTTATTATATTAACCGTCCAATAATGACAAAAACCTCTTATAAAGAGTTCATAAATGAGAAACCTCCAATAAACCCTTGATAAAGCATTTTTAAAATTTTTACGCTCAAGCACAAATATTGGCAAAAATACTTAAAACTATTTTAAAAAACATGAAATCATGGAACTTAATTTCAAAATAATGAAAATAAAAATATTAAGTGACAATTTTTTCAGAGCAAGACATAAATAACAACATTTTTTGACTGTTTGTCAAAATATCAATAAAATTGTGACAAAAAAATAAAAAATTATTGATTTTATCAAATTCACAAACCATTTCTGACATTGTTCCCACTTCAAATTGGAAGTGTTCCTATTTTAACAAAAAAAAGCTGGGAGAACATTTTTATGAATAAGAAAATTTTTAAAAGAATTTTATCTCTAAAAAGCTTTTTAACTACTGAACATTTTAAATCTATTTTAAGATATTTTTATGAATACGACCTTTAGTGTGTATTTCAACCAAATGCAAAGAGAGAGAGAGAGAGAGAGAGAGAGAGAAAAGAACTGTTTCGAACAAAATGTTCTAAATTTGGAAGTAAATTTCTTTGCCATCTTTCAATACATTTAATTTATTTTTTTTTTGTACTTAAGTCTTAATAGTTAAATTAAAAAAATTCATAAAAATTGTACCTTCACTAATTTGTTTATATTCAAATTATTCGTTTTAAAAAGAGACCACCAAATTTGATCTTTTCTCAAGATATGGGGAAGAAATGATTTTTGTTGTGAAAAAAGAAAAACTCAAATTTGCATTTTTTATTTTTTTGATCTTTTCTCAAGATATGGGGAAGAAATGATTTTTGTTGTGAAAAAAGAAAAATCAAATTTGGATTTTTTATTTTTTTTTAAAGCTTATAGCACATACATTTTAAGTGAATTTATTTTACCTTGACTAAATTTATAAACTGTTCGAGTCATAAAAAAACATGACTTTTATCGCTGACTTTTTTGACAAAATTAAATTTTTTAAAATGTTGTTTTTCAATTTTTTTGGAATCATCAGTGTAAAAGGTTAGTTATTTCAAAAACTATTAACCGTAAAATAACATTTTTTCATGGTTATCTTTTAAATTTACACTTTGAAATGTCAGTTACTATTTGGTACACTATTTAGAGATTTTCGGTTAGAGGTAGTTCGTGTAAGAAGAGTTCACTATTTTGAGCTTTTCGCTATTTGGGGAGTTCGTTATATCCGAATTCTACTGTTTTACTCTTTACAAATATATATCAGTTGAGTTCACACCCAAAAACTAAGCAAGCAATGATTGCAACCTTTGACGTCGGGGCGTATGAGTAACATTTTAATAAATAATAAACAAATAGTTTATTCAGAAAACTTAGCTTAAAACTATGACTGCAATAATTCACAAAATTGATTTCTCTTTTAATGTGTTATAAAATTATTAAAAAAAAAAGAAAACATATAATATGATATTAAAATTCAAGAGCTAAAAGCATTGTTAATAAATTATTCAAGTGCAACCATAACGAAAACATCATATGTATTGATTTTGTCAAATGAAGATGTCATGGTAATGGGCAATATATTATATTTTCAATATCTGAACTCCAATTAAAACAATGTTGTTTGCTTTTCATTCATCAAACTTCTATAAAAACTTCGTTTTCTACGTTTAAATATAAATAGGTGTTACTCATACGCCACGTAGTACACGTATAGCGCTATATATAGACATCTTTTAATTGTAGCTTCGTGTGCTAAACCGCGAATACAAAATTTCCAGAACTTCATTTAATTAATTACACGGCATAAAATATTTACCACATTTACTTAACAGACTCATCATAAAATTGATTGCATGACAGTTTAATTCCGCCAATATTAAAATTATACAAAGTTGCCAAACCGCATTCTCAACTAACATATGCACATACGCGTGGTATAAGTAGAAAATAAAAAAGAAAAACAAAATAATAAAAACCATCAAAGAAAGCTTTTACAGACACATATAATCATATGTGCTTTTTTTCTACGGAAATCCTGTTAAAATTTTAACATTGAAATGAACAAACAAAATAAGTTAATCCCAAACAAATAAGCTTAAAATGGGGATTTTGAAGATATAAAGCGATATGTATGTGTGTGTGTATATATTAAGAGGCTATAGAGGGAAAAAAGCGCACAGACACTCTCATACATACATACATACAAATAAACACTTACAATTACAAGCAGCTTTAGAGCTTTAACAGCACTGTAACGTATGCTAACATGGCTGAGAGCTGAAAATGCCGCTTTTTACAAAGAAAAAAAAATGAGTAAAAAATGTAGCTAGATTAAAAGTCAACATTGCACTTGTTAAGCCAGCTTTGTAAATGTTGTTGTAACTGCTACTTGTTGTTGTCCTCCACAATGTGTTGTCATACAAAATGTTGTTTTTTTTTTTTTTTTTTGCCTTTCTCTTCCTCTCTTTTTACAGTCTCTTATTTGTTGGTATCATTTTTATTTTTTTATTTTCATGCCACTTTTTTACATATTTAAATTTTAGAACGACGCTTTGATGGAAGAGATGAGTTTGTGCCGGAAGTGGAAGTTTATATACCGCAACATCATCATCATGGCTCGCAGAAAGTGCGTCGCAATCCGTTAAGGAATCTGGATCTTGACTTTAAATTTGATGTTAACTCGTTTTAGCCACATTACATACCACAAACTGGCGGTGGGTGAGCGAGAAGAGCAAAAGTGTGTGAGTGTAAAGAGTGACAATTACTCTTTGACGCTTTTCACAACTTAGCTGTTAGTGCGTTCGGCATGTTATGCTGTCAACTGTGACAGCTTTTGTTCTATTGACGTGGGTTTTTATTTGTGGCCTACGTAATTGTGTTGAATTTCTAAAGATTTTTCATAGTCTAGATGTTGATTCATGCACGTGTGTTTAACTGTTAAATGTTGTTGTTATTATTGTTGTTGTTCTTGTTGTTGTTGATTTTTATTGTGCTCAGCTAATCTTCATACTAACATTTCATGACAGTTTATATTCGATTTTCTTATTTTTTTATTTATAGTAAAAACATGACATTAGCGCATCTCAAGCAAGGCATGTAAAGATAACATTGAACATATTTAGCATAACAGAAAACTGTTAAACTCATGTTAGCTTAACATATGCATTGGTCTGTCATATAACATAACATAACATAACATAACATTAACAAACAATTAACATTGCTGTTAAGAAAAAAAGCTTTATGTTAGAAAGCTTTTCTTTTCTCTCTGTCTCTCACTAACTCGCTCCTCCCTCATATCTTTTCATAAAACATAAATGATTCTCTTCAGCATCAAACATAATAATTATCTTATGCTCTTTATACTCTTTTAAACCCTTACATTCTTGTTCGCTCTTTAATAACTAGAACAGTGTTGTTTATTTTAGTTATATGGGGCAAATGCTTATTTTTAGTCTTATGCTTTGTATTAGCCTAAATATATGCAAGCTAATATATTTTTCTTTTTTCTATTGCAGGTAATTTTCAACTATATATCATACATACATAGATTTTGTTAACATATATTTAGCACACCTTTGCTGCGGGCATTCTTCATCATAGTATGTATTCTGCTCAAGTGTGATTATTTAAAACCTAAAAAAGTATTTATATACATATATATATATATATATATAAATATATATATTTATTATTAAGATAAATGGTGTAGACAATTTTAAGCTATTTTTAATGTACAAACAAATCATAGACTGTTAAATAATACAAAATCAGTCTTTACTTCATGTTTATAATACATTAAAGTTATATTAAAAAAAAAATATATATATATAAAAAATAGCTTAAATAGTAAAGTAAAAATAAAAAAAAAATTATTTTAATTAAAAGAGACCAAAGCAATATAGCTTAGTTTAAAAAAAATAGCAATAATTTAAACTCTTAATGTATTTCTTTGAAAAATTTCACAGATCTAAATGTTTCAAAAAGACAAATAAAATGTTTTTAAAACGTCTAAAACTTTGCAGTTGGTTTTATTTTCAACAAATTATTGCAGTTAACGTTTTTAAATAATTTGAAAATTGTTTTTTAATACTTTTTATAATTGTGTTATAATTATTGTCGATTTTATCTAAGTAGAGCTTACAAGAAAAATCTTGCGACCAAAACTTAGATGGAGAGTTACTAACGTGAATTTAATTATGTATGTTAAAGTCTATTTCATCTAGACATCTATACAATCTAGATTTTGTATCAATTTCAAACCAAAAAAAAAGAAGAAAAACTTTAAATCACTGTATCTATTCTTTTTTGGATGAAATACATATCTTATATAGCTCAACATAGAAATAAAATTAAAGAACTCTGAAGTGCTATTTTAACGTGACCAATGCTGGATCGTATGTTATCATGACGGTTTCGTTTTGTAGAGGACAAACCTATGAAGCTTTCAGAATGTTATGCAATTAATGCTCTAGCTCATTTAGATCAGTTTGATCCATTGTGATACCGCAGTACACTGGATCTTCAATCCCTATGAAATCACATTTTACTTTAAACAAATCAAGCTAGGCACCTGACACTCGCCTTTGACATCAAGAAGTCGTTAAGCTCTTCGCAGAAGTAGAAACCCCGATTACTAGCCGTTTTTTGGCAAGTGCGGTGTAACCGACCCCTTTCGGCATGTCATTGGGAGTATGCTTTCTATATTCTTCTCTAGAAGTACTTCTAGAATTTTGCAATGAAAGATTTCTTTGAGGTTTTCAATAAAAGGATTCTAGTAGGTATTTTATAGGAAAATACATTCCAGAAAAAGGCATTTCATGATTCAGAAGACATAAGACAAAATCCTTCTAAGAAAATATTTAACAATATAGCCATGGAAGCATTCTTTGAAGCTACTCAAATAGCCGTTTAGAAGTTTATGAGAATGTCTCCTGACATTTCTTTTCGATAAGACTGAAGTGAAGTACAATTGAATTTCATATGAAAGCATTGGTATATTAGCATACATGCCAAGTTTGTATCAGGAATTTAGCTGGGGAGTTGTATGCATTAGCGTCGGTCGATATGATGACCGCTAAACGTCTGACACCTACTAGGTTTTTTGGAGGCGAGTTTTCTTCACGGGAGAAATAGGCTATATATAACCAATCAGTAGGCGTTCTTGCCAAGTTCCAGGCAAGCTGCAACCACGTCCCTATCGAAGTATCTTAAAATAAAAAAAAAAAAACAAGTAAAGAAAGTCTAAAGTCGGTCTAGGCCGACTATGAAATACCCTAAACCCACTTTCCAAAAACAAAAAATTTTTATTGGCGTCTCCAAGGGCGGATGAAGCCTTTATTTTATATACATTTAAATGTTACACATACCAAGTTTTATTCCTGTAGCTCACAGTTAATGCCTTTATTGTGCTTTCCCTATGGGAGGTGGGCGTGTTCATTGACGGATTACTTCCAATTTTTGAACACACCTTAGTTTTGGTATAAAATACATGCACACAAAATTTAATTTCTCTATGACAAACATAACCTTATTTATTGAGTTTAAAACTTTTTGGGTTGTATGGGAGGTAGGCGTGCCCGTAGGCGGATGACGTCCATTTTTCAAAACTATCTTTATCTTGTCATAAAAAAAATTCGTGCCAAATTTTAGCTCTGTAGGTTAAACAGAGACTTATTTATTGCGTTTTCAATTTTTGGGTTGTATGGAAGGTGGGCGTGTCCGTGAGCGGATGACGTCCATTTTTCGAAGACACCTTTGTGTTTATATAAAACAAATACATATCAAATTTTATTGTTGTAGGCTAATTATGAGCTGAGTTATGCAGTTTTCAATTTTCGCGTTGTATGGGAGGTCGGCGTGTCCGTGGGCGGATGATGTCCACTTTTCAGAACCATCTTTGTTTTGTTACAAAAAACATATGTGCCAAGTTTAAGCTCTGTAGGTACAACAAAGGCCTATTTGTTGCATTTTCAATTTTTGGGTTGTATGGAAGGTGGGCGTGTCCGTGAGCGGATGACGTCCATTTTTCGAAGACACCTTTGTGTTTATATAAAACAAATACATATCAAATTTTATTGTTGTAGGCTAATTATGAGCTGAGTTATGCAGTTTTCAATTTTCGCGTTGTATGGGAGGTAGGCGTGTCCGTGGGCGGATGATGTCCACTATTCAGAACCATCTTTGTTTTGTTACAAAAAACATATGTGCCAAGTTTAAGCTCTGTAGGTACAACAAAGGCCTATTTATTGCGTTTTCAATTTTTGGGTTGTATGGGAGGTGGGCGTGTCCGTAAGCGGATGACGTCCATTTTTCAAAGACATCATTGTGTTGATATTAAACACATACATACCAAATTTTATTGTTGTAGGCTTATCATGAGCTGAATCATGCGGTTTTACATTTTTGCATTGTATGGGAGGTAGGCGTGTCCGTGGGCGGATTCCAAAAATATTCAATAGTGCAGATCCTTGGGTTCATGTGACCATGTGTACCAAGTTTCATCCAATTATCTCAACTCCTTCTTCTTATCCTGTGTATACGGACAACACACAGACGGACAGACGGACGGACGGACGGACGGACATGGATAGCTCGACTCACGTGGTGACGCTGATCAAGAATATATATACTTTTCTATACCGGACTCGCTTCGTTCTATGCGTTACAAACGTTTGCACAAAGTTAATATACCCTGACCTTTCAGGTTTAGGGTATAATTAATATACGTTCTAGCTGAGATGCATGTGCTACACTCTAAGAAAAAATGGCGAGATTTCACTACAATTATTGCTGGCAACACTTTAACAGCAATTATTGTAGTTAATTCCCACAACACGAAATTTCAAATATTTCACGCTATAAATGCGTGAATGCTCTCTTCTCCAATAATGGCTCTCTGATAAAATAATGTCTCTCGCGCTCTGTTTAACATGTAAAAAACGCTAGAAATGCGTTTTATCGCTCTCGCTCACTTTATCGGTTGTCTCTCTTTTGCTCTTTTTGATGGTATATGCAGCTTAACAGCGCTTTCTTTCGCTTTTTATGCGAGAATTGTTGATAGTCATTGTAGAAAAATATGAAGAAAAGGTGAGTTATATCGCTGATTTTAGCGTGATATTTCATGATTATTAGAATGAATCCAAATAAAAAGTTGTTATTTAACACGGTTTTCAGCGAAAAACTAATCATTAAAGCAGCAATAGAATCAAATATTTGAAAACCGTACATTTTTAAAAGATGAAAACACATTACAATTGAAAGTAAATGTAATAACAATTTTATTTTTATAAATAAACAAATATTAGTTTTTTTAATAAAAGAATTGAATATAAATGATGTACAAAAAGTAACACAAAATAATAGAAAACCTTAAATAATCTCAATCTTATTTTTTTTTAATTTAAAAATTGCTGCTTATTGGGTACAAAACAGCTTTACTGTGGCACTCCAATGGAACCGAGTTCAATCCTTACATCAATGGCAAACTTCAATTCGTAAAATCTGCAATGTGCAGCTTCTTGAGATCATGAACATTAGTCTAAGTTGGCATTAAATATGCTGGTTCAGTTTTCGATCAATTGTGTACAAATATTTAATACCACGGTCAACACAATTGATCAAAAGAAGCTCAGGCAAAGCCCTCTCACGGGTTTAAATGGTCACATAAATTTAATATTTTTCCAACTTAACTAACGCACTTATTTTTAACTGTTAAACTTTTTAAAAAATTCTTAGTTTAAGTTTTAAATTTAAAATCCTATTTTCTACACTGTTAGTAAGTAATTTGAAGTATATTTATTATTCACTATTTTAGATTTTAAACTATAAATTTATGAAATACACTTGTATATTTTAATTGATTATAAGCTTTTTTTAAATGTTGTCGCTTGTGGTGCTCACAACAAACTAAAGAAAGGTATGCATCTGTTAAAAAATTGCTCATTTATCTTGAAAAACCCGCTGTAATAGCGAAAAACATCGCTTCAGAAGCGTTCAACAAATTAATGAGCGGAAAAACGCTGAAGTAGCGTGAAAAAGAGAGAAAATATAGACTTTTTGGGAAAACACGCTTCAGTTTTGGTTGAATTGAAAGATCCCACTGCGATGCGTGTTATTTTTTAAAAATCGCAAATATAGGCGTGAAATTTCACAGTATTTATTGTAGTGATATAACGATCAGTTTTTAGAGTGTAGACATACTCACGCTACCGTCTACTAGCACCCTATACCCATCTGTTCTCCCTCCACATACCCTACCACCATTAAGACAGGGTTTCTGAATGAGGAATACGTCAAATCCACCTTGTTTGAGGCAAGACGTTTGCCGAGGCGAGCTTTGTGTGCTGCAGGTAAATCTGGAGCACCTTTATCTATTCCAAATTTGTGACTGTCCACGACCGTCGTGTTGGTCGCGTCCTATACGGATAGTTTGTTCGAAAGTAGAACATCCTCGTAGTAGAGATCCTCAAACCCACTGAGGTCAACCGAGTTCATTGACATGTTTTCCTCTATGTCTGACTCAGATTCACAGCTCATAACGTCAACAACCTCCATTTCAATCTCACTTGACTGAGCAGCTGTGGATGGACCATGAACCATTTTTCCTTGTTGTACACCTTTAGCATGACCTTTGGGACGATATATCAAAGCATTCCCTACTTTTCCTCGAACGGCTTTATGGACTCTGCATTGAAGAGCAGGTTAAACTACCTCAAAGGTCCTACAGAGTATTCCATCTTTGCTATCGTCCAGCCTTCTGTGGCCACGTCAGGATTGTAGTGACTGAGCCAGCGCAGCATAGCTTCCTATTTTGAAGGCGTGATTGGCAGCCACACTCTTGCTCGAGCACTCTGAACGAGCCGGAATGTCGTGCTTTTCAACTGCTTTCAGCTTGGACCCAGACTATACTTCGCCCACTTTGCTTATAGCCACCTCGTACAGCATCGCAGACCTGTTGTCCTCACAAGCTATTAGCATGACGTGGCTAGCGCCGTGTCATCCCACTTCATGACAGAAAGAGTTACGACAAAAGTACTCCTCCAAGAACTAGAAGAAGACATTTGCTTACGCAGCGTCTACCCATCGACTCTTGTTCCGGAGAAGTGCCCTATCCAGCGATTTGAAGTTTTCGCTAAAAATGCCATATATTTTTCTATGGCATTCTAACCAAGTTCTTTTGTATTGATATGACTACTCAGTTCCTTATCAAATACATGTTTTTAGAAGTTTATAGAAATCAAGTATGTATTTTTATTTCACGAAGAAAAACTTTTTCATAACGTTATCATCTATATTGTTATGTTACCTCCACAAAAAGTAGTCTACTGCAGTCAAATCCATCAGTTACCAAAAGTTCATCCCAATAAAGTGGCTGTATGGCTTGTTACACAGTCCTGCTGGACGTTTGATGTTGATATGGGGAGCCAAAATATCGCAAGTCTTTGGAAAAAGTTCGAGTTGCAGGAAAAGTGAGCCTGGAAGTGAACGTTTTTTAAGGGACAAATTTGAGCAACTCCTTTTTTTGTTCAATTAAGTAAAATTTTTCTTCATTATCCTAACAAAGCAAAGTAAAATCCCTAAAATATGGATATTTGCCTCGAACTGGCAACAATGATTCTCAGTTTTAATTTAACCTAACCTGTCTTTAACTCTTACACAGAGAAATAAAAATAGTAGGGAAATGTAAAAGTTTAAAAAGAGCGACATCTAAGAACTTAAAATCAGTGTTGCCAACAATCTCAAACAAAGAGGCACCAACTAACATTTAAAAATGGGTAATTTTGACAAAAAAGTACTAAAAATAAAATTGTAAGAGCTACTTCCAAATTTGTGATTATTTTATATTAAAATCATGATATGAAAATTCTACCAGGTAGTGTTGACAAATGTTGATTCTCTCAGCTACAAGTAAACGAATTCTTGTCAAAAACAGCTGTTCGTTGTTATATGCGTTGGCCACATTCAGCTGTATCAATTGTTGTGACAGCAACACATCGGGGAGCGCTGTTATCGGTATTGAAGTTTCAGAAAAATTGTCAAGTTTATGAAATATTAAGCTTTGTATCAAATACGAATGGAAATTTTACCGACAAATTAAAAATTTTCTATTTTTAAATGCATTTTAATGCGCAACTTCATATTTATGTGCATCAAGTTTTGACTTAACAGTTGCCAACTGTTGGGTACACTGAATGTGACCACTGATTGTGAGCGCTCTCTTTCTTGTTATAGTTTTTGACAGGAGCAGGCGCGGATACAAGGGGGGGTAAAGGGGGTAATTACCCCCCCCAAGAACTTTTAAATACTTTACTTTTTAATACTTTATTTGGAGAAAATAATTGTGCTCACAGCTTAAGGGTACTTTTATGCATACATAAGCGATTCTGAAGACGTTTTTTGAAAGAATACTACAAAAAAATGGTCAGAGACATTGTTAAACTTTAGTTTTTTTATTGATTTCAACGATTATTAAAGTATTAAAAAAAAAATTTTGTTTTTTTTTGTTTTGTGACGTCATTTGCGTGTAGGTGACGTTTTTATGAAGCGATGCGAGACGAGTAGGACCATTTTGCTAGTAGATTAACACGATCTGTAGTCATCTTCAAAAACAAAATATAATTATATGTAAAGCAACCACTTAGTCGAGGTAGTAACTTTGCCTTTTTTAAAAATGATCCTGAAAATAAAGTTACATTTCCTTAAGTACTAAAATTTACAGCCATGTTTTAAACAATCAACTTTTAAGACGCGTTGTTTTCTTACAAATAAAAATAAAACAAAAAACCTGAACCTATTTTTACAAAACATTAACGATTAGTTTAAAAATGCCCTTTATATGAAATCATTGAGCAAGTAACATTGATTTTGATTTGTAATGAGCGCAATTAAAATTTTGGCAATGAAGACCATAGTTGCCACTTAAAATATTTTATTCTTCTAAATTTTTAGTGAAAACCTGCCAAACTTTTTTGCAACCTGTGGGCCAACAAATTTTATCATAAAAAAACAATACGTGCATTGTTATTTTCAGATTTCACTTTATAAATTTTCAAAAAAAAAAAGTTCAAACAATGTAAAATCCAGTAGTCTGTTTTTACTTCAATTATTTCATCAACAGTTAAAATATTTTTCAGAAATATTTCAGCTATAGTCTTTATGAAAATATTATAAACATCTGTAATACTTTTTATCATATTTGATATTTATATAACAGTGTTTTTTTGAAGTGAATTAATGTTAGGTTATAGTTGCTGAAATTGTATCAACTGCGCAAAAAATTTGTTGCATACATTTATTTTTGTTTGAGTTAATTCTTAATTTTTTGTAATTCTGAAATTTTTCAAGCCTACCTTAACTTCATCATAATATAAATAGGCGTAGTGAAAACAACTAAGAACCATTTTCTCCCGTGTTTTTCAACCGATTTTGATAATTGTTTTTTTAAATGAATTAGAGTGCGGAGAACTCTATGACTGCACCGACTATTTTATACAACTATAAATAAGCAAACAAAAATTGGTCGATTTTCGACCCCAGGCGGTACTAGTAATTATAATTGCAACAAACCAACCCAATTACCACAACCGACTTTAATGAAATGGAACTGCCACGTTTAGTCCACTTTTAGTAAGGAACTAATTCAATTATTCAATTATTTCATGAACTTTAAATTTGGCAGTGTAAAAAGGTGAGCGAAACTAAGGTTATTGATATGAACGCCGTTTTACTCTTTGTAATAATGACATTTTTCCACTAATTTCTAAAACGTTTGTTATCTTTGCCACGCTTCCTATCAGTGTAGCAACAGCTTAGCGAAGTTTTTCTACACTGCGACGATTAAAAACATGGTTACGTTCAACTATGCAAGAAGAACGATTGAATGGACTCGCATTATTGCATATACTTAGAGACATTAACATAAATATTAACGAAGTTATTGATAATTTTGCGATAATTTTGTCATATAATTTGTCTCTATCTAATGACTATCTAATAACACAGAGTAACAAAATTAAGCTTTATAAAAAGTGCAGAGATCTCGATAAAAAATTCCGAATAAATTTTGGCTGCCCAATGAAGTCAAAAATGGACTTCGTTTTTCTCCATCAGCTTGAGTTTTTGAGTTATAGGCAAAAACATGAAAATCAGTTCTTTTTCTGATAATTTTCTTATATCTATTATATTGATCTACCGATGTGTATAACTATGACTGATTTCAATGAAGACATACTAGACTTTAATTTTTACAAATTCAATAACAATATATTCGACAGTTTCGAAGATATCGACGAAAAACGTTCAAAGTCGAAAAACTTTCACAATTTTACGTAGGCTGCTCTTTTGAAACCCTTCATCTTTGATATTTTTCAACGAATTTACAAAAACTTTTTTTAATTTGTAGAAAATCTCTGAATTTTAATAAACATTTTATTTTTTTTTTTATTATCTTGCATATTTTAAACAAATTGAAAAAACAAAAATTTTTGTACATTCAATTTTATTAAAATTCACTTCAAAAAGTTCCTACGTAAGTAGAAAATAATTTTATACAAAAGTAGTGTGCATTTGAATAAAATTTAACGTACAAAACTGTTTGTTTTTTCAATTTCTTTGAAAATATGCAAGATAATAAAAAAAACTAAAATGCTTATTAAAATTCAGAGATTTTCTACCAAATAAAAAAAGTTTTTGTAAATTCGTTGAAAAATATCAAAGATACAAGGGTTTCAAAAGAGCAGACTACGCAAAATTGTGAAATGTTTTCGTCTTTGAACGTCGATATCTTCGAAACTGTCGAATATATTGTTATTGAATGTGCAAAAGTTGAAAGGTCTAGTATATCTTCGTTGAAATCAGTCAAAGTAATACAATTCGGTAGATCAATATAATAGATTTAAAAAAATTCATTTAAAATTCAAGATCATTTTGTATTGAAACAATGAGTTTCAAATTCCTTTAATTTTTTTTTTAATTGAAAAGAACTACGTTTTTTCATTGCACATACTTGAAAATATAATTGTGCAATTTTTTTATAATGGAATGAATGTGAAAAATTGGAATAAATCAACCTTAAATCTAAAATAAGTTAAAGTTAGAGTTTTTATTTACTTTTCGCTAAGATATTATTCCAGAAAAAGGGTGAAATAAATAAATACGGAAATGTGCGTGTATGTGTCTGGAAAAAATGCCTTTTAAACAATTCAATAATTTCAATTCAAAAAAGTACAATTTGTCTATATGTAAAAAGACAAAATTTTCTCAAATCGAAAATGTGTGTCTTTGATAATTTACCCCCCCCAAGATTTTTTCCAGATCCGCCCCTGGACAGGAGTTCGTTTCCAACAGAAACGTCAATACTACCTTGGAGTAATTATATCATGTATTAAAATAAAAAAAAACAAATTTCTGTAAAAAGTTATGATATAAAAATAAAAGAGCACTTCAAAACAAGTTATAAAATAGCTATCACGTCAGATATAACGCTTTCAAAATAGTTTTTTTAATGTGAATTCTTTTTATATATGACCATTTTCCGTTTTTGCGCATAATTTTTTGTGAAATTTTGTGAATTGGTATTGATTGGTATTCCTTTAGAAAATTGGTATTTTGGAAAAAACTTCATTCAGTATTCAAAATTTAACTGTCGAAAATTACAAAGAGTAACATAAATACCTACGAAAGATTTTGTGTGAAAATAACGTATAAATTTTCAAAGTTTATGTCAAAAAAAAAAACTATGTATATTAAACCGCGAAAAAAGCAATTTTTGCTATATTTTGATACTGAAAAACCCAATGCTTAGTTAATTTTGTACAGTATATTGACAAAACTAAATTAGAACAACGAAATTTTGGCCTAATGGTGCCCAAGATCTATTTTTTTGGTATTTGCTATGTTTACAAAAGATTCAGGCTGAAATAGCCGAAATGCCGAAAAAGCTAGTTAGAAATAACAAGCTATAAGGTAGGGGATATAACCTGACAAATCTTTCTTTGGCGGCAAAATTTTCAGAAAAAAATCATGTATGCAATCGTGCCTGAAACTTATGGCGTTTTCGTTTCTTCCAAAAAATGTTGCCTTGCCGTGGTGCAAAATGTTTTCAACTTTGCCCGCAACCCTGTAAAAGTACATATTTTTACCTACTCAAAATGTCAACACATAGCAAACGAATGTAGCCATCCTTGTCTAACGCACGCATTATATAATATTGTCGTTTAAGGCGGTCTTCTCATTCAAAACCCGTTTTTTTGACCCTTTTTAAAAAAATTCTTATTTGAAAACGCAAAGAATAATTGAAAACTTTTTTTATTTATTGTATTACAAAAATTTCAAAGTAAATAAAAAAATTTTTTTGCCTCGATACGTGGGCTGTTCAAAAAGTAATGAGACTTCAAAGTTTGTGGTGAAAAAAAAGGTGTCGTCACGGCGGCTACGATTCCGGGTCTCCGGAACGTCTGAAATGAAAAAAAAAAACGGGGTTATAATCAGTATAGATGTAATTCTCGGGTGAACCTCAAGCTTAATTTTGTGATTTTTTTTGACAAAATGGCGGCCATTCAAAAAAAAAATTTTTTGTTTTTTTTTTGTAGTTTAGTGTAAAAAAAAATAGTAAAAAATTTTTTAAAATTATAGTCGAGGTTCACCCGAGAATGGTGACAATTCTGCGTCGATTCCACTTTGTTTCATGAACATCGGTTCAGTTGAACTGGAGATATCATGGCCGCCAGTTCGAAAAACGTGGTTTCGAGATAAAAAAATCAAAAATGTTTAAATGCAGTTTTAAAGAGCTTACAATTTTCCGTCGAATTCACTTTGATTCATCAAAATCGGTCCGGTAGAACCGGAGAAAACTTAACTCATAGGTCAAAATACGAGGGTTTCAAAAAAACCAACAAATTTTTTTTTTTCAAGAAAAGCAGTTCTGCTGGTATCAAAGTTATTTTTTTGGCAAAAAAAGAAAAAAAGTGACAAATTAAAGTACGCAATTAACAAAAGGAGGTAATTCTGCGTCATTAAAGCTTTATTTTATCAAAATTGGTTCAGTAGATGTGAAGAAAACTGGCCAGGTAGTCAAAAAAAGGCCTTTGAAAGAAAATCTAAATATTTCAGATATTTTTTACTTAATACTAATATTTATTAGTCGGCGATGCCAGCTCCATACAGGCCACCTTCCTCTTTTTCGTAGAAACTGCTTTCTGCTGCCCTCTCTGCTCTGCGAGCCGTTCTGCCAGCTTTTGATGATGCCGCAGCTCGAGTCTCTGATCGGTTCAATCTGTCTTCATTGCGAGATAGTGCGTATTCGTATGCGTTTTTGCCAATCGCAATACCCATCAAACCCATAATTTTAAGTATGGGTATAAAACCGTCGTTGAAGAGGCACGTTGCAATGAAATTGGCCACTTCGATGGTGCGTGCGCCTGAGTTGATGTGTTTGGGCGAAAGTGACCAAAGAATAGAATTGTAGGACTCATTGGAATTCTGAGTTTCAGATCCAAGGCATATTTCAAGCAAATTATCTGCCGACAGCGCTTCGTAAGCTGGTTTTATTACCTCCATCACCTTCTTGTCCAGAGGTGCATACGTGTGGTGAAAGCTATCTAACGTACCTTCAGCAGCTGCTTTCTGCCATGCGCACCAGCTTGACGCACCGGTGGGGCAATTTTGGTGTTGCGGTTTATCATCGGTGGAGCACTTATGGTAAAAAGTGGCCCAAATTTCCTTTTTCATATCCTCCACAGAGTCAGGATGACGGCGGATCGCAAGGCCATAATATGTGGTCAACTCGGATATTAATTTGTCGGTGAGCTTGCCCGCACCGTTGCCTCCAATGCCCTTGTTTTCTTTTTTTATTTTTCGAAGTCGCGTGCCCATTCGCTTCTGCACATGCCCAATGCATTCTTTCTTTTCCACTATAGGGTCACCGTCATAGGGGTCGACATCTAATACACCTTTGAAGGTCTTCGAATCACCATCGCCGATATACTTTACATATTTTATGCCGTGTGTTTCAACTGACCTGGAGAACATCTCTATTACAGCGTCCACCTCCATTTTCCCAGAGCTTCCTTCATGGTTCATGGTGCATTCTTCGTCATGAGTATCAAGCCAAATTTGGTAAGCCTCTGGCTCTTCTTCCTTCTTGGCTTCCCAATATTTGCAGCTGGTACACAGACGAGATTTTACGACAGTGTCAACAATTTTTTTGGTATGCTTGGCAATCAAAGTTGTGACACCATAAAAGGAAACAAAGCCACGCTTCTTCCAAGTCCCATCCCCCGACACAGTAAATAAAGTGGGTTCGCACTCTGGATTCGCTTCGATCATAGCCTCTTTTTCTTCTCCAATAGCTTTTGAAATGACATGTTCGTACATGGCTTTTCCAGCAACGTACAAATTTTCTAGGGAAGTATAGTACAGATTGTTGGAGAAACTTTGTGCGAGGTCCATGAGGCCACAAAACATGGTTATACCTTTTGGCCCAATCCCTAAAAGCCACATGGCAACAACCAAGCGTCGATTAATTTCATATGATTTTCCGATCATAGGTGACGAAGGAATATATCGCACACTAAATACAAAACAGTCACAACTCAAAATTTTTTATATCGAATTTTTGTTATAAATCAATTTATAAAACACATATCTGACTATATTTTTCGTTATTTTCTTCATTAACTGGAAGAATGAAGTTTTTGTGTTAAATGAAAATTGTTTTTCTTCTGCAGTTTCAACCAAAGAGTTTTATTTTTCGCTTTTCCTGAAAAGTCATGTTTTTTGAGTTGTGACTGTTTTGTATTTAGTGTGCGATATGTTGTGCGTGGGCAGGCGCAGTTCAAAGCGATTTTAAATCCAACTCCATTTGGTGAGGCTTCTGAGAACTCAATTTTTTGCTTGCATGAGGCACAAATTACCAACGCTGACAACGTGGTAAACACAGAACAGAACTCGAGAATGCAATACTTCAAATTGTTTTTGATTGATACTTCGTCGTCTTCGTTATTCTTGAATTTCTTGGCCGATGTACTGGTATATTCAGAATCCTCTGGTCTAAGATGCTGATTTCCACTAAACCCGCGTTTTTTAGCACGATTCTGGCGCTCACTTGGGCGTTTTTTTTTCTTTATTATTTTTCCGATCCATTTTACAAAAATCACAATAAATTTATGAAAAATTTACTTTTCCGTTCACTGAAGCGCACGCGTCTGTTGCTCAACTCGATACAAACTGAACTAAATGATGCTTTCAGTTGAACACCTGGACTCAAAAAATGCTTCAACCCCTAAAATAAGCAGAAATGTGTATTCGTATGTTTGTATGAATATGTGTGCAAACACGTTTTTACCTAGCAATAAACATTTTCAACAGAATTAGCCCTAACCAAAATAGACGATTTGCTCCGTAACGAGCGAAGACGAAAATGTTCGCTTGAATGCAATTCAATGTTGTTGCCCAAAATAAGCAAACGTAAACACATCGAAACTGAACGAAACGGTTTGACGAGACGTTTTGTTCCGTAAGAACCGAACTTTTAGCGTCTCAACTCGTCAGCAACAACAGTGCAGAGAATTTTTACATCAAGTTTTGTTGCATTTTTATCAATTAGTGCAAGAAACAATATTTTAATGAATTAATAGCCATTCTTAGGGATGAACAAGGCATTTATATGCATTTGAAACAGTTGGCAGCTGACCAGCCTAGACGAGTTCAAGAACGTTTCATTTTGGGTTAAATGTCAAAACAGACGTAACGAGTGTACACGCTCGTCGAGTTGCTATCGTCTCGTTTCGTCTATTTTGGTTAGGGCTATTCGGTGGTTACTTTATGCCGCTTCGTTCGAAAATGAGGCGAAAAAAAAATAGCTCATTTTGACGAAGACCTTGCTTCACAAAAAAGGTATCTTCTAAAGTATTTCAAATTTCTAAAAATCCTTTTAGGGGCATATTCACAACTACCCAAGCTATAAATAAATGTAAAAAAAAGTCGAAAAAAAAAGTTGCTCAATGAGAAGACCCCCTTAAGAACAGCTGATATGCAGGGCAACATTCTACCCTGAGAAAGTTTTTTCAGGGTAGAAAATGTGCATTTTTTGCCCTTTGTGAGTGTGACATTTTAAAAAACGAACACAGAATTTATTCACGCATTTGCAGTTATTATAAAATCGAACACGAAAAAAGGCAAGTTCAATGAAAAGGCAACATTTTGTGGTAGAAACGAAAACGCCATTAAAAAACTATTAAGATAATTTAAATGAAAAAGATTTTTTAAAAAAATTCTTTTTCTTTGTGCAAAGAAAATTGCTTATTATTAAATTTTTTAAAAATGTTGACGATATATTATGAACAATACAAAAATTATTATTCATGATAAATTATAATTTGTACTCGTACCATTAAAAATATCATGAAAATTAAAGAATTAAATATGTGTGTTATGATAGTTCTTACAATATTGTTCTATTCTATACTGAGGGAAATATGCGTTGAAATTAAATGACAGTGTACAGTTACAGGACAGTGTATTATAAGCTAAATTTACTACTGCTTGTTTATTTACAGTTTAAATTATTAAAAATTTGGTTGAAATAAACGCTTTTAAAAAAAAAAAAATTAAATGAAATTGTGCTCATATCAAACAAATTTGTTTTTGAAATTGAGCTTAAGTTAAAAACAACTGTTAACAATGTTAAATTTAAAACAAAAGTTTATGTATCCTCTCAAATATTTTTGTTTTTTAACCCTTTATCGAGCAATACAATATTTTGAACCAAAACGTTTATTAGTTTTTAAGTCAATAGAGACTTTTCAATAATAAAAACAACTTTCTTCAAAAATATTTTTTTAAGTGCTTTTAAGACCTTTATTTAAAAAAATGTGCTTTGTTACAGAAATCTTACAAACGAAAATTGACCATATAAAAGCCGAATATCATCCATTTTCAATATAATTAAGTCAAAACCACTTAGTTACATACTTACCATCTGTATTTATAAAAAAATCACGTATAAATATTTATAAATCCCTACAAATTATGTGATATGACTACGTTTGACAAAAAACGTGAAACTTTAAGCATTCTTAGGGTTGTATCATTATTGCCACATATCCAGATAAAGGGTTAAATTAAATGTATAAACATTTAAAGTTAAAGCCTTGTATTCTGTTTTGCTTCATGTGAAATCTCACTCCAATCTCCAAAAAAAAACTATAATAGTGAAATACGCGTGGAAATTTTACATATATTTTCCTCAAAGTAGTACTATGTTCCGCTGTGGAATATACTTGGAACATTTTTTCATGACAATTTAATTGAACCATGATTCAATAATTGAAAGGTTATCCCGATATTTATCACACGTCTTTTCATGAAAATGCAGATATATACCTTTATTTGAAGAGCAGAGCAAAAGAGCAACTTTTTAATGACACGAAAGTCCCTCAGCTGCTTGAATAACATTATACTTAGTTCTTAGTACAATATATCTTAAGAGTTTTTAATGAATAAATTTTCTGCTACTTTTGTGTGTTTGAAGCATCTATCAGATGATTTATATAAGTTCTGCGACTTCACAGCATCCGAGCTTGAAATATTTTTACGAATTTATTGGCTTTAAAAATTCAATAAAAGCATTGCATAATTATTTTGTTTTCTAAGCAGTAAAATATTGAAAACACATACTTTTTATAAAAACAAAACACTGAAACATACTTTTTTTTTGAGGAGACCACAAAACCCTGGTTGACATTAATTTTCGAGAGAGCACAGTTTTTTGTTTACAAAAAATAAGGATATGCCAAATATTGGGATAACCTTAAAAATTATTGAGGTGAAAAATGACAATTGTCGTTAATTTTTTAATTTAATGTATTTATTTTTTTCTTTTTTTAAAAGCATCACTTTTTCATATTTTTAAGACTTTCTACGTAACAAAATATTTGTCAGAATTTTTACGCAACAAAAAAACATGAATGTTGTCAGCAAAATTTTACGCAAACGAACAGAATACTAGGCTTAAAATTTGAAACTTATTTTGTGCATCAAGGTTTTTTAAAAATATCTGAAATATCTCCGAAATTACTTAACCGATAATATGAATATTACCTGAGACTTAGAATAAAATTGACTCATAATGATATTTTCGTTACTTCTTACAATTGTTTCATGAACATAATTCAAGTAGAAGCTTACTTATAACGAAATTTATTACCAATGAAAACATTTTCAAGTATTTTAAGAAAATACAAATTTTAAATTTTAAAATAATTATCTAAAAATAATTAAATGTTTCATCTTAATATCAATTTTATTTTAATGTAAAATATCAACATTTGTTTTTATTGGTTTGAGTTGAATTGATTTTTTTTAATTTTCTACTCTTTGGTAGCAATTTGGGGGGGGGGGGGGTAAAGAACCCAAAACTCCTCTTGGCTATAGGCCCCTGCTAACGTTAAATAAAGGCAACTGTGGGTAATAAAAATAACTATTCTACATATATTTATAAATATTTTTAATCAAATAATCTTACAGCGCACCCTCTGCCCATGAGTACTTTATAGATCCGCCACTGCTGTACAACCACAAGTAAATTATGAAATTCCTTTGCCTAAAACGTCGTCAAAACCAATTGTCTGGGATTCACAAGTCGAACAGCCCTAGTTTTAATAAACTCTAACGTACGCTACTTTATTTGTTCTGATGGCAACATTGTTAGCTAAAGAGAGTCTCTCTTTAACAGAGACAAGGTTTACTTTGGCAATGAAACAAAGAGAAGATATCATAACCGTTAATCAATAACATAAAAGCTTTAACAATAGCACGTGCTCGCTGAAAGTTTTTCCCATGCATGAAGAGAAAGAGTTCACCTGAAGTAAAGGGTTAAACATATTGAAATTTTATTTAATGATAGTGTTAACAACTATATAAATATTTTTTCAAAACTAATACTTTAAATACGAAACATTCTATGACAATGTCGGAGAATCCTTAAATTAAAATTTGACCTGTTGAGTTTTTGCAGACCCGCCCACTGCTTAACTGTTATTTTTCTAGTTTGAAAATATTACCTAACCCTAATATATTGAATTTTGTAGGAACAAATGGCTTTGAAACAGTCAAACTTTATATGAAAAAAACAGCACTTGAGACTAAAACGCTAGAAACATTAATTCAGAGTTAAATATAAAAACAACAACAACAGCACAATAACAATTAGGTTACGTTATGACGTTAGCTAAGTAAAGCCTACGTTATATGACGTTTCAACAGCCCAGTAGGCACAAAAGACTGCCTTATTTTTGGCTAAGTTCCGATTTTATGCCATTTCAGGTGTGCGCTTTTTTTTGATTTTTATGACACTCTTATAGTTGACCAACATGTCGTTAGTACAGTCAACTACTCTTGGTAATGGAACCACTAACCCAGAAATATGTTGACAATAAAAAAAAAAAAAAAACAAGAACTCAAACCAACCACCAATATTTTAACAGGTGCCAATTCCAAACGTTCCGCGTTGTTCGCCTGTTTCAATTTAGTGCCTGTGCTCTACAGTTTGCTTCGGTTAATGGAACATGCTTCGTATAGTCCTGGACTAACCCAACAACAAGAACAACAACAACAACAACAACAACAACTGCAACAAACAAGTAGACTGCCAATATAAACGGCAGCAACAAATCGAACGAAGCGCGCTCGTTGCGACAGTTTTTCAGTTTCAGACATTTTTTAGGTTCTGTGAACTGGTCTGGTTCGACGGTAACTTCAGACGTTTCTTCAGTCTTTAGACAGTCACAGACACGGCAAGTGTTTGTTTTGTTGTGCTCCAGTTAAAAGAAAATAATTTGGCCTTCTTACTGTGTTGCTTTCTATGAGCTGGTACGGATTTGAGCAAAAGTTTTAATTAACGGTGTAACAAAAAGACAAAAAAATATTAAAATTAAAAAAACAAAATTCTATAAAGAAAATACGCTGAGAATTTTCAGACAAAACTTCAAACGCAAGTAAAGAACTTTTTAATTGTAAAGAATTCGTCAAAGACATTTGTTTGCCTGCGCTCAACCATTAAACGTTGCTGTTGGCTCAACTTATTAGATTCTAGCTAAAAAGTTCGGTGATTGCTGAGCTGTGTGTGTGTGTTTGTGTGTGTGAGCAACGAAGCTAAGTTAAGGTAAGTTTTCAATTATTTATAATTCACTCTAATGACTATCTAGTGGGTGGCATGAAAAAGTTAAGGTTCTAGCAGACCTGCTATTTGAGCAGGTTGCTGTGCTGTGTAAGTTTTTAAGCATTTCTGACAGTGGTTGTTGAAATACCTCTGTTTTTGCCTGCTCTCAACAGGCTCTTCAAAATTGCATGCAGCTTATCTTCTTCCCCCCCCCCCCCCCCTCTGACTCCTCTTCCCATGTATTCGCTAGCAGAACCACTCTCATTGCAATTTTAATGACTTATAATTGTATGAATTGCTGCGCTGGCAACACTGTTTTTTTTTTGTATTTTAGGTCAGCTTGTAATGATTTTTATTTTCCCTTCAGAATAATTAAGCTGTTAGCTGGTGTTGAAAAAAAAATATGCATAGAATTAACTAATAATAATCTGATAAACCAATTAAGTGTCATTAAGAAAAGCTTAGCTCGCAATTTCAAATACATTGCATACCCTTCAGGCGTAATTTTAATTAGATGTCGTAGTTCAGGCAAATTGAAAAACTTTGCATAACAATCAGACAAACTGCAAAATTATAGCAAAAACAAAAACAATAGAAGAAAGAAAGGGCATAAGACAGCACTGAGAGTGTTGATATAAATAGTAAGATAAGAGATGCAAAATGTTTGGAAATTTTTAAACTGCTCAGTTAGCCGAAAGTTTTGATTTTAATTCTTTGAGGAAACTTTTGGGATGGAAGCATAAGTACTCGGCACTCGCAAAAGATGAAGTTTGTTGGCATTACGTTTTCAAAACAAAAATATAATTTTATGTAAGACCTTTTTAATAAGAACTTTATTGTTTTTAACTGAGATACTTGTGCTAGTATGTCCTTTTTTATTAAATATGTTTAACCGGGTATTGAACTCTTAAAAGAAATTTTAGACAAATTTTTAATTTTGCAAATTTTTTTAAAAATATTTTAGCAAATTTAAATTTTGTGCCAATCTAATTTGCTTTACTAGATAATGAACTTTTAAAAAAATTTAATAAAAATTTCTAATTTTGATATTTTTTTTTGTATTTTTATTATGAACTTTTAAAAAATTTTAATAAAAATTTCTTATATTGATATTTTTTTGTATTTATATTATTTTAGCACATTTAAGTTTTGTGTCAATCTATTTTATGCGTTTTAAAAATAGGCGTGTTCTTTCCATTTTTTAATATTAAAAATCTCATTCTTTTAATTTTCATAATTAATTACGCTGTTCAACAAAATCTATTAAAAAAAAAAAAAGGGTTCCGAAAACGTATTCTGAACTAGAGAGGACCAATAAGTAAATATATAAATATTAAAAATATGCGTTTATCACCGTTTTGAAAGTTTGCGTCTGAGTTTTATTTAAGAGGTGTTCTAATTTTCCCCTTTTTGCAAATTCTTTTGATGAATCGTTGTAGAAATCCATGTGACTTTTACATTTTAGCTAAAGAATATATTTTGATGTTTTATTTAAAAAACTACTAGCAATATTTTTTTAGAATATTTTAACCCTCTAACGCTTCATTGTATGGGTCTTTTTTGACTCTTTGTGAAAAAGGTACAAAATACGACTCATAAAACAGTTAACTTTTGACTCTTTGTGAAAAGGGCACAATAAAGACCCATACAAAAGACCTATAGAGGGTTAAAATGTGCCACATAAATATTTATCATATTCTTCTTCAATAAACCTCTTAATAAACCAAAACTCAAAACGTCAAAAAACGTTTCAACTTGAACGTTAGAAATAAGTGAAAACTTGCAATCTTTTTAAAGGTTAATATCGAACTTATTTAGAATTTTTGTTTAAATATCCCACAAAAATGCTTTTGAGAGCACTAGTTTGTATAAAAAAAATATGTGACGTAAAATTATTAATACTAGAGTTCGACAGTGGCCGAAATTCGACCGAAATTTAACCTTTTCATACATTCTCTGCTGATTCGATACAAAATTTGTGTGATGAACAAATTTTGTTCATACAAATTTTACAAAAAAAAATCTTTATAAAAAAGTCGGTGCACTCCTTCAACGCACTCTGATTCATTTAAAACAAAAATGATTTAAGTCAGAAACATATGAGAAAATGGTTCTTAAATGTTTTCCCAGTTTTCCCTGTTAGCCCAGTTTTATGGGTCGTTAATGTCTCTTTTTCACAAAAAGTCAAAAAAGATCCATACAATGAAGAGAAAGAGGTTTAAAATATTCTACAAAAGTTTTCCTCGCAGTTTTTTTCATAAATCTTCGAAATGCGTAAGGATTACATTATTTTTTCTTACGATCCATCATAATAATTGCGAATTGGCGGAAAATTAATATGTTTTTTTTTTGAGTAACCTTTGTTCCCACCTTATTGTTTCTTTTGTATTGAATGGTGTTATCCTTAACAATACTATAAAGATTTCGAATGTCTAGTCCATTTAAAACAAGTCACACGCACAACATTGTTAAAAATTTTAAATTTCTGAAATAGAATTACGTCTTAGAGCGCGGTTTGTATGGGGTCGTTTGAACAGATTTTTTCAAGACCATGAAACTTTTTTGACGAATACTTTAGGGTATACCTACAGCCTTTAATACTCATAGTTCAAAGATGATATATATATACTAAAATATCAGATATATCCTGCGCTAAATGAATATCTAATTTTGGATTTTGTCACTATTATATTAAAGTCGCAAAATAGTAATATGTAAGAAGAAAAATTCATGTTTTTATATAAGAAAATCAAAAAGAAAGTCAAAAAAGATCCATAAAATAAAGAGAAAGAGGTTTAAAATATTCTACAAAAATTTTCCTCGCAGCTTTTTTCATAAATCTTTGCATCCTTAGACTAAATAGTAAAGGTCACATTGTTTTTTCTTGCGATCCACCATAAGAATTGCGAATTGGCGGAAAATTAATGTGTTTTTTTTTTGAGTATCGGTTGTTCCAACCTTGTTGTTTCTTTTGTATTGAATAGTGTTATCCTTAACAATACTAATAAGATTTTCAATGTCGAGTCCATTTAAAACAAGTCACACGCACAACATTGTTCAAAATTTTAAATTTCTAAAGTAGAATTACGTCTTACAGCGCGGTTTGTATGGGGTCGTGTGAATAGATTTTTTCAAGACCATGAAACTTTTTTGACGAATACTTTAGGGTATACCTACAGCCTTTGATTCTCATTGTTCAAAGATAATATATATGCTTAAATATCAAATATATCCTGCGCTGAATGAATATCTGATTTTGGATTTCGTCACTATTATATCAAAATTACAAAATAGTAAAATGTGTTTATATAAAAAAATCAATCATCAGCTGCTTATGCTGTGCCTGCTGCTTTCTTTGTTTTATTGTTTTTGTTGGTTTTTTCGCAGCATTGGTTCTCTACTCCACGTTAAGAGGGTTGCATCATATTTAATTTAATGCTTAGACAAAACAATAGGACTTAAAGAGACAAAGCAGGAGAGTTTACTACTTAAATGGAATTCTACGTCTACACTTTCGATACTATTGAAACTGTTTTTTTTTTATCCCAAGCAACTAAAATACTTCAGAATAATATTATACTCATAACAAGCTTAACAGCACAAGTGTGTAGGTAGAAAAAATTAATCACAGCAATTGCTTAAAAATCCAGACTCAGTGTTAGACAGAATTTTTATAAGCTTTTCCTGATAATTGTAAAATAAGCTTAAACATTTTTTTTTTTATAAACACATGTTAGCTAAGCTTACCAGCCTCAATAATTGTTTAATGATTTTTCTGGCAATTGTAGAATAAGCTTAAAATAATAATATTTTATTAACAAATAAATGCCTAGAAAAATAGAATCTTTTTGTGGCAATCATAGAATATACCACAAAAAATAATATTTCATATTTATTTTTACTGTACGTAAACTTTGAAAATATTTAAAAATAATACGACATTGAGAGTATAGAGCTGTACTCGAAAAATTTCCCACTTTAAGACTACCTATGAAGTTTGATTGAAATTTTAATCAAATTTGAAATTATTTGTTACCACAAATTTTAAATTTACTTTTTACCCAAAACCCAGAGACTGGTATCATGACAACCTTAGAGCCTCAATATTTTTTAACACGAAAATAAAGAAAAAATGTTATAAAAGTCATTACAGCCATTTCGATTTAGAAACAGTAGTTTTCCCATTTTTGAAGTGAAACTTCTTTGGTGGCGAGTGAAATTTCAAAGTCTATTATTCATGACGCTTGGGTAACATTTTCAATTTATATGAAAATTTTCAAGGTTTATTCGTTTTATTAGCGAAGCTTATAAATAATGTCAAAAGAAAATTTTTATATGAAAATTTCCATTTAACAACTATTGCCGCAAGCGGGAATTGAACCCGGACTTTCGGAACTGAGTATCGAATAAGAGTCGGAAGTGCTACCATTATGCCACATAGGCACATGATAAACAGGCATTATATTAGTTTATAATTCTTAAAAAAAATATTTTTCAAGAATTTTATTTAGAGCTTGATGCCAAATAATTTGTGAAGCCAAACAGGTTGCTACAACAACAAAAACACCACAGGTACCACTGATGAGTCGGAGTAGCGTCCGACGAAACCATGGTCTAGTCTGCTCGGTTTGTTCTGCAAAGAACATTGTTGTTGTAGCAACCTGTTTGGCTTCACAAATTATTTGGCATCAAGCTCTAAATATAATTCTTGAAAAATATGTTTTTTAAGAATTATAAACTAATATATAATGAAATTAATATTGAACGCGTTTTGCACCGTATCTAGTATATCATAAACGCTAACCATTTTGTCTTTCAAGCATTTGATTTTCATCCTAAAAGTATGCACGGAAAATTTATTTTTTTTAAAGCTTTGAACGAAAATAGTTAGGCATATAATTCTACACGCGACATTTTTGTGTGGAGAAAAAGCAACAGGGTGACATATATATATATTTTCATTGCTTCAATGTAACAACTGTGTGGAGAAAAAGCATAAGTGTGATAGATACATACTTTCATTGCTGCAATTAAACAACTGTAATAAATGCTTTAATAACATTTACAACAATAACAATTTATAATTTTAATGCAACACTTGTCCTTACAAGACGAGTTTCGGAGACTATCATTTCATCGATTGAAAACTGTGGATAAAAAAATAATTGATTTTATGAATCATACCAGTGGTTTCTAAATACCCTTAATTGTCAGAGCCTCCAATAAATATTAAATAAATTTTGTGGGCATACTTTTAGGCTGCCAATTTTTTCATAAAGTAACAGCACTGTTATAGCGAAACAGGTTCTGGTTCAGACTAACATGTTCAGCCTATACATAGCAATAACAACTATTTATAACAGTTTGAGCGATATAGAGCATGAAGCAGGACGCTTGTCTTTTATATATTAAGATATTAAAATTGTATCGATGTTCAATGCTCTGTTCGTGTGCTTATGTGAATTATTTAGAATATAACAATTTTTCCAACTACAATATAATAACATGTTCTCTTCTGTTTCAATTTCAATGCTTAACTAAATTCATCAGTACTAAAATAAAACATCCTGCTATACAAAAAAAAAAAAAAAACGGGTTAAAATAAGGTTATATAAGGAAATCTGCAGCATAAAATGAATTAAAAAGTAAATTTGAGTTGTCATGCTGACAATGGCAAATCGCAGCATTTGTATTGAATTTTAAGTATCTTTCTTTAAAAGTTTGAGTGAACTGAAATCCTTATTTACGTCGAAAAACAGAAAAAATGTACTTCCGCAACGTTTATTTTCTTGACGTGCAGGTAAAACCGAAAATTTACTTCACATATTTTCAATGACCAGAGCCGCGTCTGTCATGAATAGCAAGTGTTTTATCCTCGTTTATCTTATTCCGGCAGAAATAAATGCCTAAATAATAAATGGCAGCGTTTATTCTTGTAGTATTGAACACGTCAAAAGATAACCACAGATGTTGGGTACGCGTAATGGTACGAGAATGACACAGCATATAAATCTAGCAGAATTGTTTGTTGATGCTTTCATAGAAAACCAAAATATTGCAGCGACTCACTCATAAGAAACTATCTACGATAGGAACAACACGTATCTTATTACTTAACAGTGAACCTCAAGTAACTTTTTGGAATTAAAAAATTAAACTTTTTAAATTCAAAAATTAAATTTTTTGGGCAGAAGAATGGGACTTTTCGGCAATCGCACAATAATACTTTTGAAATCATTCGCCGGACTTAAATGCTTTTAAAAGTGAATCTTTTTATTTTTCACGAATGAGTTCAGAAAAGTACGAAAGGATAGAAAACATTCGGTTATCTATATTAAAACCTTGCAAATATTTTTTTTTTGTTAGAATATGAGTAAAATAAAAAGTAGTATAAAAGCTTGTTGCATTCAAAATAATTAGGTAGCAGATGATAATAGAACAGTTGCAGTCAGTCGTGTCGTTACTGATAAATATTAAATTTTGTGTGCATACTTTCAGGCTGACCATTTTTCGTATATTAGAAACACTATCATAGCAAGAATGAACAGTTTGAGTGATATTAGGTGCGAGGACTGACACTTGTATTATTTTATAAATATGTAGGTTTTAAGATTACTAAAAAACCTCCTGTTGGTCGAATTCGAGCAAAATTATCAAAAGTCAAAGATAAAGAATTATTAAAATGTACCCTGCTTGATATATTCTTCATGAAGCTTTTTCTGATGTTTTTAGGGAATTTATAACTTTTGAGAAAAACTCAAATTCGAGCTTTCTCCGAACCAAAAAACTCAAACTTAAAAACTCTCTCCAAAATGAATTTTATATCAAAAAAAGTGCCTGCCCAGCAAAATTTTTGCCGCCTGCATGTAATCGAAAGAGTAGTCCAGAAAACTTGAATCATGGATTACCTTCTCGCTTACGGAACCCATTATTTTTATACAGGCATGTCATTGGCGGTAATCGATGAAGCTTTTGCTTGACTTAATTTACAATATAATATATATTTATCTGTTATATCAGGAGCTTAACTTAAAACATCATAAACTTTTTCTTTATTTAAAACATGAATTTCATATATTATACACGGTCGTCTGAGTTTATAATTTTGGTCCTTCAAAAATTTTAAAAATTTACGCATTTGAAGCAGAAACAAAAGTCAAACAGAAATCTTAAATTTTTTTCTTTTTAAGCTTTGAACCAAGGATTTCAGGTGTCAAACCTATTCAGTCAAGTCTGCCTTGGTTCGGAAGTGGGGAGATAGATAGTTAGGAGAGAAAGCTAAATCAAGAGAAACAAGTGTAGAATGTGGTAAGTGTGGTGGAGCGCTACCAACAAGCGAATTTGAATCTCAGGCAAGTCAATTCGAGTTATTAAGCAATCTCATTCCACAAACACCTCTACCACCAAGTTCTAACTTCCAAAGTCGTAAATATTGATGAATTTTTAATTTAATTTCAGTTGAGAAATAAGGAAAGCATTAAAAAAAGGTAAAAGCGCAGTACCATGGCTAAACCGGGATTTGAACCCGGAACCTCTGGGTTGCCAGTCAAGCACGCTAACCACTCGACAAAAAAACGTGTGCTTGGCATTACTTTCACTTATATATTTTATTTAAGTTTGATAATGTGATTTAACAAAGCCTATGTCCATCCAGAAAGGTTAAAGGTTCTGTTAGTGAAATTTTCATTGAAATCTAACCAGTGGCTTATGAGTTAACCTATAACATGTCAATAAACTTATGCAATAGTTAAGCTGGAGATTAACTGATGGTGCTTATTATATAAATAGTTTAAATTGTATACTGAACGTTTACTCATAATACATAAACTGTGAACGAAGTGAAGACTCAAACAAGTTAATAAGAGAAAAAAAAACGTATGTTACACACCATATGTATCTGATGAGTCAGACAGCTCAAAAAAACATGCCGCTGTCTATTATAAAATCAAAATGTAGGCTTAATTGAAAATATTACGATGATTACCGAACATTTTCTTTCAGCGCCCAAAGTACACCGCAAATACGTTGTAACATGAGTTACCAAAAGTTATGTAACGTGAGTGACTATTGTTTAAGTCGTCATAACAAACATTGTGCACGATATGTCAAACAAAAGCTAGAATAAGCTATAACATGAGTTACCATAACATGTGTAACTTGAGTGACTATTGCTTAAGTCGGCATAACAAACATGGTGCACGATATGTCAAAGTAAAGCTTGAAAAAGTTGCAACATGAGTTACCACAATCTGTGTAACGTTAATGACTATTGTTTAATATGGTACACAACTCTTTTTGAATTCGTAACACTAACGTTCAATAAAAATTTATATGATTTTTATATTATTGTACTTTCAACACAACAGACTGACATACATACTTATATTCAAGTTAATACCAAGCCAAAAGCAGATGTCGCCAAATGTAACGTAAGCTACCATTAAGGAAATGACCAAGTAAAAATCTAATAACTTGTAACATGAGTTACCAAAATCTGTGTAACGTGAGTGACTATTGTTTAAGTCGGCAGAAGAAAAATTGTGCACGATATTAAAAATTGAAGTAAGAATTAGTTGTAACATGAGTTACCAGAACATGTATAACGTGAGTTACTATTGTGTTATTCAGTACAAAAACTTTTTGTGAACTCTTTAAGTTAACTTACAGTAAAAAAAACTTTCTTATTTTTAAATTATTCGTGTACTTTCAACACAACAGGCTGACATGGTTATATTCAAGTTCAAACTAAACCAAAACAGATGTTAATAAATGTAACGTGAGCTAACATTAAGGATATGTTCAAGTAAAAATCAAATAAGTTGTAACACGAGATGCCAAAATCTGTGTAACGTAAGTGACTATTGTTTAAGTCGGTATAACAAACATTGTGCGCTATATTTAAAATTGAAGTAATAAGAAGTTGTAACATGAGTTACCAGAACATGTGTAATATGAGTTACTATTCTGTTATTCAGTACACAAACAGTTTGTAAACTCGTTATGTTACTATTAATAAAAACTTATTGTTAAGACTTATTAAATTTTTAAATTATTCTTGAACTTTCAACACAACATACTGACAAATTTATGTAACGTAAGCCATCAGTAAGGATATGTTCAAATAAGAAGCGACTGAGTTGTAATACGAGTAACCAAAATCTGTGTTACGTGAGTGACTATTGCTTAAGTCGGTATAACAAACATTGTGTACAATATTTAAAATTAAAGTGCGAATAAGTTGTAACATTAGTTACCAGAACATGTGTAACGTGAGTTACTATTGTGTTATTCGGTGTGAACAAATTGTGTGAACTCGTTTTGTTAACTTACAATAAAAGCTTTTTGATTTTCAAAGTATGCCTGCACTTTCAACATAACATACAGACTTATATTCAATTTCAAGCTAAACCAAAACCAGATGTAGTCAAATGTAACGTTAGTTACCAGTTTTGTTTATAGAACTTAAAAAAAAATAAACACATAAAAAGTAAAATAACATTTTACACACATTCCTAAAAAACTAAAAACAAATTGGCCATTTTAGCCCGTGAAAGGACTTTGACCGAGCTTCTTATGATCAATTGTGTTGTGTGTGTTATTAAATGTTTGCACACAATTAACCGAGAACTGAATCTATATCGAGCCATAACCGCGAAAAAGATGTAACCATCAAAACTAAAATTTCAAAGCCGCCGATTTCTTTTAATTATTTTCGACTTAAGATTTTTAATAACGACAATGTTTTTACACAATCTTAACAAATAAATAATTAAATTATTATAATTACTTTTGTTTTATAATAATACATTGTTGATAATGAAATAAATTATAAGTTTTGATAAGAAAACAAATTTTTGTGAATTGCTGGTTACATCTTTTTCGCGGTTATGGCTCGATATGTTTTATGATGACTCCGAACGGCTAAAGTTCATGTTCTCAAGAAGCTTTACGTGGCACTATTTACTCTCTGAGGTTTGCCATTGTCTGCAGAGAGGTGATGACCGATCAGAAAAATTTATTGAAAAAAAACTTTGTCCGGCACTGTGGATCGAACTCGGACTCCGAGCATGCCAAGCCACACACTTAACCTGCATGTCATGGTTGACCTCAAATTCTGTGAGGAGGGCAGATTCTGGATACATTGTCGAAGCTACAGTTCTTAAATTAAATTTAAAATTTATTCGAGAAAAATTTCATTCGAAAACACTCGCCTCGCTCTTACATTTTGCTGCTAGTATAAAACTAGCTCTCTTATAACATATTGGTACTAGTATAAAAGCCTGTTCTACTACAGATTTGAAACCATTTAGAGTAAAAAATACTAAACAAAATTAATACACATCACTTTTTATAACAAATAAATTTTGAGTGCATACTTTCAGGCTGATATGTCGTTTAGATAGCATAAGTTATAAAAGCTTGAAAAGCACTGCAATACTTAAAAATTATTACAGTTTGAGCGTTATAAGGTGTGAAGCATGACGCTTGCTTTTTATGTGTTTATTTAGGAAACGTTTTTTAGGTGTATAATTTTTACATTAGTTTCAAATCTTTTATGACTATTCTTCAGTGACTTCTTCTATTCTTCAGACTATGATAAGCTATTAATAAAGGTTAATTAAAAATATAATCTTTTTCATTACTTTTTGAACATTAACAGCAAAATTAAAGTTAAAAATATATAAATACGGTTCGTGACGTCTGCGATTTTTACGTATTTCTTTAAATAAACCGTAACATTGTGGACTAAAATATGCCATGTAAAGGTTAGCATTTTTTGTATAGCATCTGATGAAATATTCAGGCAATTAACTGATTGAAAATATCTTCCCCTCAATTATGACCTTGAAACAGAACTTGATTGTAGCAAAATCGAACCTTCATCTAATTTTGGTTGTTTTTTTTTTATTTTTGTTTTTTGCATTCTCAAAAATTTTTGTAAAAGTCAACAATAATCCAAAGCAATTTCATGCTCACCTCATGTTGTACCGCAAGTCAACCGATATCATATCTAAAATGTATGACTATGAATCAATAAAAATTTTAAGCTCATCGCATTTGCCAAAGCATGAATTCTCGTTGAACCGGAAATTGCAATAAACGGTCGAATTATGTGTGCTAAATAAATAATAAATTTTAACGTTTCAGCGCACTAGCGGCTAAAATAACAAAAGGTTCAGTTCAACCTGCCTGGCAAGCAAGGTGATAGATGGTGGTATGCTAGTACAAAAAAAAAAAAACACGCCAAAAAAGATACTTAACAAACTTTTTTCTTGTTGAAATTTCACAAAATGTGCGTGTGAAAATATTTATAATGGAGCAGAAAAAAAGCAAAAAAAAAAAAAAAATGTAAAGTGTGCGAAAGTCAGTTTAATCAAGTGCAACACATTTTAGATGTTTTTTTTTTCTTCTTATTAATTTGCAAAATTATGTGTGTAAGCACTCAGCTGAAGGTTGTCATACATAAAGACAGCCATTTTTTTTTTCATTTTTGTAACAGCTGCGTGTTAGCTACATATGCGTAAAATGTAATCATAAGAAAAAATATTTTTTTACATTATAAAGTATGGTATTTTTTTCTAACCCAAATTCATGTCAACTTGCTGTCATCATGGAATGTTCAAGAATTCTTTTCTATATATTTTATGCAAAAATTCAAACTTTGCAATAAGCTATCAGAGCGAATTGTCAAAACTTTGACAGTCTTACATGACTAGCTGTCAACATGCATGCTAGCTTGGTTTTTCTTCGCTTGCTGCCTAATTTTATGTTTTTTTTCTTTTGAAGGTAACAAGAAACTTTTAATTAAAAACATATAAAAAAACAGTTTCCAAAGTAAGTAAAAAGTTACGCAAAGAAAATTTGTGCTAGAGTGAAAGTAACAATAATTTGTTAAGTATTTCAAGAGCTTCGGTCGATTCGGGTTATGTGACTTACAGTGGCTTCAAAACATACATGTTTGTGAACTTAAATCTTTATAAAATGGTTTTTTCTCTATTTTGTGGCAAATATCTATAAATTGATAGGGTTGATAGGGCCGTGGCCAGGATTTGTTTAGATGAGTAAAAAATTTCTTACTTTGTTTCTTAGGTGGCTCATGACAACCTGTGGTCGGGCTACGGCCTACTCTATCAGCTCTAGCCAGGCGCCTCTGCTTTGTGCGCGCCTTGGCAACTTTCCTCTCGAACAACCCAAGAGCGGCTGCATCTGTTTGTGATACCACTCATGCCTCAGCGCCATGCAGATGGATTTCTCCATACATTTAATGGAAAACACAATTGAAAAAGTAGTCTTTGACAGATTAATTTTGCATGCTTGATTAATTCAAGCTACATAAGAAATATTCTACTAATAATTGAAATCAACTAATCCTTAGAGGTACCTTCCTTGGAACCTTATTAATTTTTTTAACATGATTTTATATGGGAGGTGCATACAAAAGTATGCCGATCTTAGCGAAACTCGCTCTCGGCGTACTCGAAAAAATAAAATAAATCGTTAAGACCCTAGAGGTACCTGCTTTGAAGCTTTTACTATCATTAATTAATATATTTATGATAAGAAAAAAAACAAACTAAGAACAATTGATATCATAAGATTTCCAATATAATAATGAATATAAATAAATTATCAAATTTGACCAAGAAATAAATAGTATAAGTTATATAAAACTATTTTTCACTTTGTAGTGAAGTAGGTTTTTTTTTTTGTTAAAAAGTTTTTATTTCTTTCTTTTTAGAGAAAATGATAAATTTTAGAAAAAGTGTATAAATTAATTAAATACCAAATATTGATGCTCATAATATAGAAAATGCTTTTCTGCCGTTTCTTATTCTGTTCTTTATCAGTATCTTTATCAGTTCCCCCATGTCAATATTGACTGAAATATAGTGTTTTTCTAATAGTGACACGCCTCTTTGTCGAATTTCACATACTGTTTTATAGTGTTTTCAATAATTCTACCCATTCTTACCATGAATTTTATCACCCTTGTGTCAATATTATACAGTTTTTTCAAACACTGCCACACCCCTTAAACGAATGACGCCCAACTCTTCGGTATTAATTTGTAATAATTGTGACTGCCTACTTCACTTTAGTACCCTAGTGTAAATAGTATTCTATATAGTGTTTTCTAATATTGCCACACCCCTAAATGACGCCCACTTTATTGACAGTAATTTTTAATAAGTGTGTCTACCTCTGTACTAAATAACAGTATTCTAGTGCCAATATTATTCGAGATACAGTGTGTTTCAAATATTGCCACACCCCTTTGTGAAACAGCACCCACTTTATTGAAATTAATTTTTTAGACTTGTAGTAAACTTTAGTACTCTAGTGTCAATATTATTCGAGGTACAGAGTTTTTCTAATATTGCCACACCTCTTTGTCGAATAACACCCACTTATTTGACCGTAATTTTTTATAATTGTACCTACCCTTGCATTTGTGCTGTAAATTTCAGTACTTTAGTTTCCATATTTACTGAGATACAGTGTTTTTCCTATAGTGACACGCCCCTTTATCGAATACCATCTAAATTCTTTGTCGAATACACCCCTTTGTCGAATACATGCCACACCCCTTTGTCGAATAACGCCCACTTTCTTGATAGAAATTTTTAATAATTGTGCTTACGTCAGTACTTAATTTCAGTACTCTTGTGTCAATTTTATTTGAGAAACAGAGTTTTTACAATATTGCCATACCTTTTTTTTCGAATAACGCCCACTTATTTGACCGTAATTTTTTATACTTGTACCTTACCTTGCATTTTTTCTGTAAATTTCAGTACTCTAGTGTCAATATTTACTGAGATACAGTGTTTTTCTTATAGCGACACGCTACTCTGTCGAATACCGCCCACTTTTATAGACGGGCACCTCCGCGTTGATGGTTTCTATATGTGGACAAAAAATTATGGTAATCGGGCAAGTTCTTTAAGAATAATCGATGTACATACATTTAAAAAAAAAAAAAACAGAGAAACCAACGAGCTTGAGAACCTCCTCTTTTTTGATGTCGGTTAAAAATTAATGTCATTTGCCTTCGGACACGCCCACTTCCCATACAAGCCAAAAATTGAAAACGCAATTAATAAGATTATATTTAACATGCAGAGATAAAATTTGGTACTTTTGTATTTTCTAATAAAACAAAGAAGGTTTTGAAAAATGGATGTCATTCAACCACGGACACGTCCACCTCTCATACAACACCTCTCATCAAACAAAGCAAACAAGATAACACAAAAATTGAAAATTCAATAAATAAACTTATGTTTAATATACAGAGATATCATTTGGTATCTATGTATTTTATACTAAAACAAAGATGCATTAAGAAATTGGGCTTAATCCGTTCACGAACACACCCACCTGCCATACAACCCACAATAGAGAAAATTCTATGAAGGCATTAACATGTGAGCTACAGGAATAAAACTTGAAATTTGTAGAAATTTTTGTAAATTTTCCATCAAACACGCCCATTTTCAACACTATTATTGTATTTTAAAAAAGTAGGTTTAGGGTATTTCATAGTCCGGCTTAACCGACTTTTGTACTTGTTATACCCTAAACCTGAAAGGTCAGGGTACATTAACTTTGTGCAAATGTTTGTAACGCATAGAACGAAGCGAGTCCGGTATAGAAAAGTATATATATTCTTGATCAGCGTCACCACGTGAGTCGAGCTATCCATGTCCGTCCGTCCGTCCGTCCGTCCGTCTGTCCGTCTGTGTGTTGTCCGTATACACAGGATAAGAAGAAGGAGTTGAGATAATTGAATGAAACTTGGGACACATGGTCATATGCACCCAAGGATCTGCACTATTGAATATTTTTGGAATCCGCCAACGGACACGCCTACCTCCCATACAACGCAAAAATGTAAAACTGCATAACTCAGCTCATAATAAGCCTACAACAATAAAATTTGGTATGTATGTGTTTTATATCATTACAAAGATGTCTCTGAAAAATGGACGTCATCCGCTTACGGACACGCCCACCTCCAATACAACCCAAAAATTGAAAACGCAATAAATAAGCCTCTGTTTAACCTATAGAGCTAAAATTTGGCATGTATGTTTTTTATGACAAGACAAAGATGGTTTTGAAAAATGGACGTCATCCGCCTACGGACACGCCTATTTCCCATACAACGCGAAAATTGAAAACTGCATAACTCAGCTCATAATAAGCCTACAACAATAAAATTTGGTATGTATGTGTTTTATACAAACACAAAGATGTCTTCGAAAAATAAACGTCATCCATTCACGGACACGCCCACTTCCCATACAACCCAAAAATTGAAAACGCAATAAATAAGCCTCTGTTTAACCTATAGAGCTAAAATTTGGCATGTATGTTTTTTATGACAAGACAAAGATGGTTTTGAAAAATGGACGTCATCTGCCTACGGACACGCCTATTTCCCATACAACCCAAAAAGTTTTAAACTTAATAAGTAAGGTTATGTTTGTCATAGAGAAATTAAATTTGGTATGCATGTATTTTATACCAAAACTAAGGTGTTTTCAAAAATTGGAAGTAATCCGTCCATGAACACGCCCACCTCCCATAGGAAAAGCACAATAAAGGCATTAACTGTGAGCTACAGGAATAAAGCTTGGTATGTGTAAATTTTTCATCAACATTTAAATGCATATAAAATATAGGCTTCATCACCCCACGGAGACGCCCATTTACAATAAAAATTTTTTGTTTTTGAAAAGTGGGTTTAGGGTATTTCATAGTCGGCCTAGACCGACTTTAGACTTTCTTTACTTGTTTTCTACTAAAATATGGATCCAGTAGTCACTCTTGAGACATGAGTCGCACATGAGTCGCCATGGACTGAATGAATATTCTTTCACCAATTTTAGAAGTTCACATTTAAGTATTTAATTATTTTATTATTTCAATTATTGTTGGATTTTTTTTGTCATGAGATTATAAACTACGATCTCAGTAGTCTTAAATACTACTAGTCTCAAGTAGTGCTACATAAAAATAATTAAATAAATTACGTTTGTTTTTAATGAATCCAATACTACGTAGCATAGATTAATATATTTACACTTAAAACGCGTGAGATTAGAGTAGCGGTCGAGCCAAATTTCACAATATCTCACTAGGGGAAGGAAGGCGGTCAAAAAATCAGCTCACGAAATTAATGGATGTTCCTTACCATCTCATATTTGGCTCAAATCTGTTTCTTGGATTGATTTAGTGATAAGAAAACCACTCCGAAGTTATACATTTTTACAATAATATTCCTCGGCAAAAAAAAGGGTAAATTTTGAGACATCGTAGCTCTGTCAGTTTATAGCCAACTTTCGCAAAAAGGCTATCATTGAAAAGATTACTTCATATTTTTACACCCATATTCAGAAAATTTGGAAAAAATCAATTGTTACTTGAAATTTATTACCAGTACACAGCACTAACTCACCAAGGTAATGAAAACATTTTACCATAATTGCGTTGAATTTTTACATAAGAATTTTAGGAAAATTTGATTGAAAATTCAATTCATACTTTGATGAAAACAAAATGCTCTTACTTTTTGTCACCTTCTCTCTGAGAAGTAACAATTTTTGTTACTTTTTTTAACCAAAGTATTCTATTGTTACTTTTGTCACAATATAAGAATAGAGCTGTTAATAATAAAGTACATATTATAAAAATTTTCCCAACCCAAACCGGCTATTTTTAATATCAAAGTTTAATAACAGTTGAATTTTGACTGGTATTAAATTGAATTGATCCATATGTCTTATCCACTTAAATGTGGAGAATGTATATATAAATGATTTATCTGAAGCTTCCAACCTTCTAAGAGGTTTCCAACCTTCTAAGAGAGAATATTTTTTTGTAAAAAACCACCTTTTTGATCACTATGAAATTTGATTGGTAGAGAGCTCTTGAGTTGGTTGAGTTTTAGTTTTTTTCAAAAGTAAAAATTGCTTTAAAATTAAAGTTTTATGCATTCAACAATTGTGAAATTTGTAAAAAAAAGTTGTTTGAGTTCAAAAGTTCAACTTTTCATCTCAATAATTTAGTCAAGTTTTAACGATTTTCAAATTATTCTCATTTTTTCTAAAAATTTGTCGAATTTTCTTTCAAATGTGATAACAATCAGTGTAAACCTCTCACGAAAAGTATTTTTAATTAATTTTCTTAATATTGGTGTTAGATTTTTAGCATGTATTTCAACGAAATGCCAAGAAAAAGAAAACACTGTATCGAATTTAATATTCTGAATTGGGAAGCCAATTTCTCTGCAATGTTTATAAAGAAATGTAATTTATTTCTGTTTTGTATTTTAAACTGGTCAGTTTATAAAAATTTTACCGTTACTTTTTCTTTTATATTTAAATTATTTATTTTAAAAAATTACCACAAAATTTGATCTTTTCTCAAAATATGGGGTAAAAATTACTTTTGTTGTAAAAAAAGAAAAATTAAAATTTGCATTGCATGGTTTTTTATCAAAATCTATAACTCATGTAGGTGAATTAATTTTCTCTTGACACTTAGTTAATAAATTGTTCGCCCCGAAAATCAAGGGCACCACATATTTTTAAACATTGATTATATTGTTTAAGGGGGTCCTCTGGTTATCCGGAAATTTTTTTCGATTTTTTTTTTCATATTTCTATTGCTCAGATACTGAAAAACATTTTCCCAAAAGGATTTTTCAAAATTCGAAATAGTTTAGGAGATACAGGCATTTTTGTGTAGGTATGTTTTCGTCAAAATAACGCATCAGCAAAGTTGTTTATTTGCCTGCAGTCATTAGTCGAAAATTCTGTGGAATTCTTCCAAAATATGTATTGATATTACAAAATATACACACACAGTATGTATACATGCAGTATGTATACATGCATGTTTTGATTTAGGGGTTGAAATGATTTTGAGCCCAGGTGTTCACATGAAAGAAGCAAACGAACGAGAAACTTTAAACGCGTTTTTCTCGAAACCATGTTTTTCAAAACTTTGCGCACGATAACTCAAACAGTTTTTGACCGATTTTGATATATGAGGCATGAAACGACGCAGAATTTACGCCGCTATAGCCCCTACCTCAAACTTGCCGAAAAAATAATGTTTACTATTTTTTTTCTACACTAGAAAAAAAATTTCGATTTTTGTTTCCGAGGTAGGGGCTATAGGGACATTCATTCTAAGTAACTGAATATTTTTTTTTTTTTCAGACGATGTTTACTCTTGGAATCGTGCGCAATTTGGACCCACCTTTTTTCCGGAGAACCTCGTTACCAGGCCGAGAACTTTCTGAACGGTCCATAAATTCACTTTTTCAAAATTTTGTATTTTTTTCAATAAATTAAGCTACCCAAATCAAAAAACGGAACTAAAATATCTTTACTCGTTCTCTTTCCACAATATTTTGAAAAAAGGCTAAAATTTGGCATAGATTACCAGAGGACCCCCTTAACAAAATTAAATTTGTTTTGAAAATGTTGTTTTGCTATGTTTTTTTTTTTTTTTTTTTGTTAAATTGATAAAATCAAAAATAATTCAATTAAAGAAAATAACTTTAGGTTTCCAGTCAATGAAAAGTTATAGCCTCGAACTTATTTTAACATCGCTCATTCTGCATAATTAAAAATATGTAGTCGAAAATATTCTTTTCCAGCTTTTATCTCTGCATGCTTATAATTTTTCTTAAATTAAACAAAATCATCATAAAAATGTTCTTCTTCATGATTATTATTGTTCATGAGTTAATTATAAATACGATTTCGTCATAAGATTTTGTGCCCAGATTTGTTCGGACTCATTAAAAATTTAGTTCCCATTTGGCTATTTACATTTTAGCACACACTAGCTTTCATCTATTATTCATCATATCCTTACTTTGAGCTTCCTCACTACCAACTCTATTCCATATCTCAGTCCTATGTCAATGCCTCAAAATTCATACAATTTGCATGCATTACTCAACAATCGTATTCAAACAGAGGTAGTAGTAGCTGGCTACAATCACAACGTGTACGTGTATCAATTCCATTGATGACCTCCAGGCAATGACCCTTTACGTAAAGACATACTAATACGTCGTAAACTAAACATCTGCAACTATGCAAAAACAAAATCTAAAAATTGTCAGATTTCAAAAATTCCACCTGCACACATGAGAGAGAGAGACATGTAACGATCTGTGAATTGCGCCTTATGTCATCCTTATATGGACGGCATTGATTAATGGTTACGTCCTTTTTGTGCTGTTAAAATGCAAAATACGCTTAGGTAAGCGCATGTGTGTAATATGTATGTGTGTGTACGTGTGACTTTATGTAGGCAGCTGAAGTCAATTTTAAGACCTCGTTTGCTAAACTCCTTTTCCTTATCTGCAGCTGTACAATGCGATTTGTGGTTTAATTTTTTTTTGTTTATTTAATATTTTTGTTGTTGGCAGAAAGAAGGCATTATTACGGGCATGAATGAAAGACGCATTTTTCACATTGATTGACTTTGATATATTCATTTTTGAATACAATTTAGCAAAGTTCTGCAGTAAAATCAAATACGTTTTAACTAATGCTGAATGAATGGCAAGAATTATTGCGTTACCGTTAACTCTATTGTTAACATTGCTTATGGTAGGCTCTTAACAAGCTTACATCTAGAAGTAAATGATTAAATGTTATTGCTTGAAAGATAAGAAATTCAAGTCAAAAAAGGTGATATTTATCTTTTATCATTTGATATTCACGAAGTAACAAAACGTTATACATTTTTTAAGGTATGGAAACTGGATAATTTCCTGGGCGAATGGATAGATAAGCCTGGAAATAAAGAGTTGACTCAAAAATTGATCAACGGAAAAAAAACATTAGCCTATAATAATTCTTAAAAGACCCATTCTAAGATGCTTACTAGATTTCCAAAACTTATATCTGCCCTACCTCTTCTTTGCTTGTGGTAAAGGTGCACATCTTATCCGTTTCTTAGCAGAACTAAGTCTTCTTTAGCTTGCACCAAAAGCCAATTCTCTGTCATTTTCAACCAGTACACCCTCCTTAGTTACGACTTCCACCAACCCCCCCTACCTATGACATACATACCAGTAAAAGTTATCCCAATTTCATTCGGTCTCATGATCTTAATCCTGCATAATCAAACGCTCCAACAACATTTACAACACAAAGAAGTTCCATTAATTCTCAAATATCCATTCCTACAACCTCACTAGTGCCAGAATTCCGTAAAAAGTCAACAAATATCTACTGAAACATCGAATTCAGATATCCCGAATTAAGTTGGATCGAATTTAGTTGGAAATCAATCCAACATACTCTCAACACCACAATTTATTGATCATCGCCTATGTCTTCGTGACCGGTGATTATATGATGTTCGTTTGTACCTTGCATGTCTACATAAAAAATCAGATACTATGTATTTGCATAGATGGTCTTATTAAAACAAGTGTTATGGTTCGAAGGTTGTAAGTGGGTTTTCTCAAAGGCTGAGGTATGCCTCAGCCACTTCAGGATCAAATGAAGGACCCTCGAACCTCCGTTAAATAAAAAGACTTGTTGGTTTTAATATTTCAAGTACAATCAGTTTTATTGAATAACCTCTATGATTAATTATTAATATACCTATATATTTATTTTGAACATAAGTCTTTTCAAATACACAACAATAACAATTCATGGATATCAAGCTATAACTTTCCAACGATTGCCCTCTCTGACTCTGCCTCGGTGATTACTAGTTCTGGTACGGTGATACTCGGTATTCGGTGCTTTGATAAATATTGGTGATTGCGTTCATGGAGAGTTTATGCGACTTGGCTTAGACAGAGCTCGACAGACTGCGTTGGACCGAAACCTCGGTGAAGTGCCACCCAAACACGACAAGCTAAGTACTCGGAGGGATATCCGATCGACCGAAGCCAACGGTGAACTCGACCGAGTGCAACAGTCACAACTATAAAGTATTCGGGAGGATATACGACTGACCGAGGCCGCGGTGAAGTCCAACCGAGTGCAAAATACGGAATCTAACTACAATGTATGTATCAAGCAACCCGCCTCTCGGTGTTTTGCTTAAAAAAGTGAGTTTAATCCTTGCCAAGTAAAAGACGGACAAGGCACTACGCCTTTGAGCCGCCCTCACTGCAGACACAGTTGGCTAGTCTTAAATAATCTATTCACAGAACGTGTTGTGAATTATATTGCATGCTATACAAATTCTGCTTATAGCTGGTGGTTGCTCTGTCATGCGTTGGTTGTATGTCTGACTGGTTGTGATGTTGTTGTTGCTGCACACTGCGTTGGCTGCGTGTGTTTAACTTGTTGTGATGTTGTTGTTGTTAAATACAATGCTGGCTGTTCTGTCATGCTTTAGCTGTGCAAGACTAATTTGTGGTGATGTTTTTGTTGTTCTGTCAAAAGCTGTCAAAAGCAAACAGAAGAAAGCATATGTTCAGAGATAAAATTGAAGATTGAAGTTCACAAAAGATGCATCAAATTCGAATTTTATTAGATTTGTTTTATTACTATGAATCCTTGTAAGTGAAAAGTAACTAAGAATCATCTTACTAAATTTAGCAGGCATTCGTTGTGCTGAACTAGCAGATTTAGTTGGTAGATTTTGTAACGATGTTGTTGGTAGATCGCCGTTACAAGGTCTTACAACGTATCCAGTTGAGTTGCGGAATCTCTTGACATTCAAAGAGCATTGGCATCTACAAAGATATAATCTTATCTAACTGTCATACTTTCACGACCCATATCTCCCAAAACTAGCTTAACCCTTCAAGCGCTTAAAACTTATTCTACCATAACTGTGGTGGTATGAGAGGTAAATTTAGAAATTTTTTGTTGATGCAAAATCATGCCAGTTTAACGTCCTGGTCTTTACGGACGTTGCCGTACCATGGAAACTTTAAAAAATGAAGAAATTCCTGAACTTCGAATAGTAAAAATAATACTTGCTAAACATATTTCATATAGGTTCCATCAGATTAGGTGGTCCCGTTGGTGTTCTAAGTGGAAATAACTTTTTTGTTATTTTTTGTAGGAATGAGGAAGGTAAACAGTAATTTCTTCAAAATTGTATCAGTAGCTCCTCCCACCGTCAAAATATTGCAGTAAGAGGAAGGGGAGGAAAAGTTACGATTTTTCAAGTTTGGGGTATTTAGAGAGGTTTAAACTATCTCTAATAATTAGTTACTTTCTGAAAGTCACATTCGCTTACTATTGAATGATAAATTGTTAAGGAAGTTTTTCCCAAGAAAACTCAATGGCCCTTTGTAATAAACAAATTTTAAGTCAAATCTTTCTTAAATTCGACTTTCTTCGAAACGCACTCTTCTTTCGAGTCTTTCTTAAATTCGACTTTAGGTTTAGGTTTAGGCTTTTAATTTAGAAAACAATTAGTAGCAGCTTGACAGTTTCTAAGTTAATTTTTAAGTGACAATTGAAAAAATAATTGCAGTGAATATGGACGATGAAAGAATATTTTTTAGAAGTGGTGAATACACTCCATTGCCTTCCATTTCCTCACTTATATTGATCCAAGTCTCATTTTTTTTGCTATCATTCATATCAAGCTATTAATAACATCAGCTGTCAAAAGCAAACAGAAGAAAGCATATGTTCAGAGATAAAATTGAAGATTGAAGTTCACAAAAGATGCATCAAATTCGAATTTTATTAGATTTGTTTTATTACCATGAATCCTTGTAAATGAAAAGTAACTAAGAATCATCTTACTAAATTTGACTTTAGAAGTGAGTTTTTTCGGTTCTATTACTAAGGGTTCTATTACATTATATTAATAATAGATAAATAAATCCACTGGTATTTTCATGACATAAGAAATAGTACTAAAATGAAGAAATTTGAATCAGTTGGTAGAGCTTATGAAAAGAAAATTTAGCAAATTTTTTATTAGAGTAACTTCGGGTATTAAGATATGGTCGAGTAATGTGATATACCTACATATATTGTTAAATACACAATTTTCGACAAGAATAAACATGTGAACATAACTCATTCGCTGTGTTCGCTCTAATTGTTGTGAAATTGTTTCATATGTGCAGTCGATATTTTTTTTCGAGTGCGTTTTGCAAGTGAATTAAAATAAATAGAGCAGAATTGTAAGCTGAAATAGATAAATTTGTTATTGAGATTTTGATTTTCTACAGCGTATTTTTTCAAAAAATAAGCTTATTATTTTGAAACCCGAATTCGGCTATTGTGATATAGTCAAAGTTGGGTAATGTGATATACCATATATTCATACCATAACTATTCATTCCATTCATTTTATACTTTTTACAATTTTTTTTTTTAGTTTTTACATGAGTATTTGTATTCAGTGTTGATTTTGCTTGGATTTTTTGTTTTGTTTTTTTTATGTAAATTCCACTGAAATAATAGAATTGTATCAACAACATTAATAACACTAAAAACAGTTTTTCTTTTCAATAACATGGTTTTTCTTTAGTTTTGGTCGAAAAAACAATAGATACTGCTGTTGGTAATGTGATATTGGTATGTATGGTATATCACATTATTCGAATGTGTAACATTACTTTGCCCACCAATTTCATTAAGGGGAGTAACATGACTTTTTTTCATTGTGTTGAAAAAGCTCCAAATTGGGTTAAGCTATCGAGCTCCAAATTTGTAAAACACTACAATATTCATCAAAAAATATCCTGTGAAATGCAGTATAAGCTTAGGTATGAAAGTTACCAGTAATTATAAATTTAAAAATACCTATATCACATTACTCAAAGTTACTCTAAATATACACAAAACTTAAAATTTTAAAAATTCTGTATAAATATCAAAATGTTGGAAAGAAACAAGGCTTATAGCCTGTTTCAAAAGAGAAGAACATTTTCGCGCATGTTTGAGAATAAGAAAATAATTTTGAGAGTGTTCTTCATTCTGATTGGTCGACATTAAAAATAAAATTGAATATTCTTTGAGCAGAAAAATAAATGAAGAAACATTAATGTTTATTTCTGAATTTTGTTGTTCATCGCATCTGCGCTGCGGAAGTACTGAAATTTATTTTTTAAAATCAACCAATCAAAATTGAAAAAAATGTGTGTCAGAAAATAATTTTTCATCCGGAATTTCACTTCACAATTTTTTCTTGAAAAAATAATTTATTTTTATGTAATTTGTTTTTGATTTTTCTATCAAGAAGCAGGTTGTTGCAGGCCATCGGTGCAACACCGTACTTGTGTGATCATTTGTTCTGAATGTTTGCTCATTTAAATATATAAAAAAACGGTAAAAAACACCCAAAAAAGCATAAAGTTCAGCGAACAGTACAAAAAAGCAAGAAATTACGCTCTGAAATATTTTCTAGCTTTAGAAATAATTACTCACTGCGCATCGAAAAATGAAACTAAAAAAAAATTTTCTTCTCTTTTGAAACAAGCTATACAAAAAATTTTTACTCAAATTTTGAATTTTAACGTATGATGGTGTTTTAAGACAAGATAAGGTTCAAATAGGTTTTAGTAGCCAAAGTATTCATAACCACTAGGAATATAATTTTTATACATAGAAGTTCGCTTATTCGGAGTTTTTTTGAAAAACTGATGTTCACTGATGACGATTAATATGAAAAATATCAATTAAGGCAAATGACTTCAAAATAAACTTCACAGTTAAAAATCTTGGGCTAAATTTTAATCTTTTTTGGATTACATATAGGACACGACCAAAAAAAGATTACTTTTTAATCCAATGAAAAGTTTTAAATTTTGCAATCCAAAAAGGACTTATTTTTAATCCGCAAAAAGTTTAAAATTTTTAATCCAAAAAAGAATAATTTTTAATCCGCAGAAAGTATAAAATATTATAATCCCAAAAGGATTAGATTTTAGTCCAAAAAAGTTGAAAATATAAAAGGATTACTTTTTAATCCACAAAGGTGAGAACTCGTGAGAAAAAAAGGTTAGAGATAATTCTCAAATTTCATAAGTTTACGAAGAGAAGTTATCCTTTGACCTCCATAAGCATGAATATATATATATTAAAAAAAGTTCTCAAACTTAATTTATGCTAAATTTTGCATATTTCTATACGAGGTTAAAAAAAAACCTTTTTTTTTTGTCGCGTACTTTGAACTAATTTTTACTAAATCATGCCAATATTTTTATAAAATGAAGCACTCTTTCATCGCGTTAGAACACTTAAAATACATATCGGTTCTTTTTGTTTCTTTCTTGTTTTTCGAGTAGTTAAAACCGCGAATGTCGCGTCCGTGCCAATGGCTTTTCAGCTGAAAAGCTACATAATATTCAGCTTTTCGCCATAGAAGAACTGTCAAATAAAGAGCTGCTTTTCGTTGGCTTTTCAGCCAAAAGGCCTTCGTGTTAACATATTATTATATTGCCATAAACTTCACTATATATACATTAAGGGTATTCATGCAAATGGGCAATGCCCTTATAAATGGTATAAACCGTATAAGTTTATTAGCTTTATAAATGAAATGTATGGAGAACCGTTTACACAAACCAGATATATCAGAAACCAGCAATCAGCTGTTTATATGTATGCTGAAAGTTGACTGTTAACAAGTTAACAGCTGACATATCTCTCCAAATGCACAATCGACTGATAAAAATAACTAATTGCCCAAAATACAAGCTTGCCGCTTTGCATGAATACCCTTATTATGTTTTATGAAACACTGATCAATGTAATAATGAATTTAATAATATTTTGGTTCAGATTTTAAGAAACAATTTGTTTTATTTTATTTAAAAATAAACTTCGGATGCTTTAACAACATTAACTATTAAATATTTAGCGTAAATTTCGTAGCAGTAGTAGTTTTCAATCTTAGGTAACATAAATAATTTTTCCTGAAAATACTACCTTAATGTAAATTTGTAGTCCAAAAATAGTCTTAAACTTAAACTTTTTTAGATTAAAAACAAATTAAACTTAAGTATGGAATAAAAAATAGTACTTTTTGGATTAAAAATTCCTTTAAACCAAAGTTTGGATTAAAAACTAGTCCAAAATTTTTAACCGTGTTATACACTGCAGAATATACTGTATCATACATATAGTTGAAATATACGAAAACATATGTCTTTTTTATATAGAACAATTTTAAAGCTGATGCTCCAAACTTTTTGATTCAAACATCATTATTTAGAAAATGTTTTCAACAGGAAAACAACCATTGAAACCAAACATTATAACCAAAAAAAAACTTCTGAGAAACTTGAAGCTGCTGCCATTTTTATAATTAATTTTTAATCATAGATATAATGGCAGAACACTGAACATCTGAGTTATAAATGACAAGTTGTGTGGCATGAGATGAATACTTTGTTAATTTTTTATTTTTGTTGATGTCTTATCTGAGGCAACTTTTGTGTTGATGTAACAGTTGGAGATGATTGATTGATTGATTAACACTCTGAGTTCTGAGCATGATTTGTTTCTTTTCGTATTGAATGGTTAAGAAATATTGTGTAGATTTTTAGCTCTTACTTGTATGTTATACTGATTTGTCAAAAATATGTTTTTGTCAAATTGGTTTGTGTGGTAATAATTTTATGGCAAATGATTTTTGGAAGAGATGTTGATGATCTTTTTGCATTTTAAAAATTAAGTAACTACTTCAAGCAATACTAAGAGCCTTATTCTGGTGAATGACAATTGCAAATTCATAGGCGAGCGTAAATTAAAAAGCTCATAATTTGACAATAATTGTTAACAAACAAAGAGGAAAATAAAAAAATTGATAATCTAAAAATTATTGTATTTTCAACTTCATGTTGAAACCAATGAACATAAGAGATTACCTTGTCAGTAATTTTACAATAATTGTCAATCATCAGAATAAGACTGTGGGTTGCAGATGAGAGGTAAAATAAAAAATTTTAAATAATTAACATATATCGGTAAAATTTGTTTGACGAATTCATAACTTCAGGTATTACTGTTAATAAAATTTTCATATTTAATCGCATGCTTTGTTTTTTTTCAATGTTTGAGTTATGGAGAATTTCTCAGGGATATGAAGTAAATAAAGAACAAAGAAAATAACAATAATGATGATGATGATGATACTGAGTTGTTGTCATTTTTGTAATTAGTTAATGGTGATAAATGTCTTGATTGCATGCCATATTTTTTTTCGTTCAAAAGGAAAGAAAGCAAAAATCGGAGATTAATGTGTATGAAAAAAAAATAAACGTTATCATCTACAGTGGTTCAAACGACTAACCGGACAACGCAGCGAGCGACTTGAAATGCCTTTTTTTTAACAAAAAACCTTATTTAAAATATGGCAAGTCATAGAGAATGTTTTATTATTGTTTTACCTTTTGTTTGGTACAAATAATTTACATAAAATTTGCTCAAATTTCATTCAGTTCGCAAAAATATAAAAAAATCCGTTTTTTAAGGGTCAAACGTCTAATCGAACATTTCAAATAAGGCATGTTGTTGTCTTAAAAAAAGAATTCAAACTCAATTTTCCAATTGATTCCGCGCATTGTGTTTTGTCTTTGGTAATCGCTTCTACAAAATATTCTACAATGGTGCAAAAAGGTCAGCACACAACATTCGAAATTCGGCCGCTAACTATACGGCAATACTGCGAAGGTGCAACTATTCGCTAAATCGGTGATATCGTTGGTAGAAACCATTCTACGTCCACGATATTATTATAAAAGTATCGTGGCGATTTTCGAATCCTCAACAAAAGTCGGGAGGATCAAGGTAAAACAATAGGCGACCGTGATGAGCGCCAAGCTATACTACAAATAAAAACAACTAATTTCAAACTGCAAACAAGCTAAAAAAATTATGCAAAATAAATTTAAGGAAAGGACTTATGTGTGGAAACTATTCGTAACACACATTATGTAAGAATGATTTTCATGGAAGAATTGTGCGAAAGAAGCCATTCATTAACCCAAAAAACAAAAGACTATGACTTCAGCTTGCGAGAGAGAGTACTTGCTTAAAAATTATGCTCTTTGGGATACGGCAAGTAAGGTAATATGTAAAAAATAAGGTTAAATTCAAGTGGTATGTCTTATTTAAGGTTCTTTATTCCAATTCAACTTGCACGGTTTAGATGTAAGGCTTAAGAAAACCAAACACCGAATTTTAAAGCAAAAATACTTGTTCTACAGTGAAACATAGAGGTTGTTCTGTGATAGTTTAGGACTGTATTACTAGTGCAGGTGTCTGGAATCTAGTGTTTATCGATGGTAAAACAGACATATGTATACGATTGCCTTAACATATTAAGGCAAATATTAAGCAGATTGCCGAAAAGGTTTGTATATTATAGACTTTTGATTTTTATCAAGATAATTACCCCAAACACACTTCTACTGTGGCACATGGAACAGCACTTCTACTGGCCATTCCATGTGGAATGGAGTGGGTTAAAGGCTCTACAAAACAAGTATTCGAATTATAGCTCAGTTCAAGGAGGAATTAATCAAGGAATATAACAGCATTCAACCAAATGTTTGCAGAAACTTGTTACCCTCCATAAAAAAATCGTTTGCAAGAAATAATTGATTCAAAAGGTTCCTCAACAAAGTATTTAAATAATGAATTTAACAATAATTTGCTAGTGTCCGGTTAGACGTTTGACCCTTTAAAAGGGAATTTTTTAATATTATTGCTAACTGAATGAAATTGGAGTACATTTTTGGTCAATTCTTTGTATCAAACAATAGCTAAAACAACAATAAAACATTCTGTAGAAATTTCTGTATTCAAATAACGTAAATTTCCTAAAAAAATGTCTTTTAAAGTAGATCGCTGCGATGTCCGGTTAGTCGTTTGAACCACTGTATATAAATAAAATTAATTTTCCGTTAATTTGTTTGCTTAGCCTTCTTCTTCGCATCTCTTTCCGCTCCTCTTCTACTAGTTCATAATCGGAAAATCCAATAAATATTTATTTTTTATTAAAATACTCTGGACCCTCTAGTGTCCAAATTTTTTTATAATATAAAATTTTTGTGTCTAAATTTGTTGTCAAAAGTAAAGAATTTAAATAAGAAAATAAAATTCTATCGCTTTTTGCACCAGAAATTGCTGCAAAAATAATAAAATTAAATTTTGGAATTTCCCGAATTAGACAAAATTAAGAAAAAACAAGTAAAGAAAGTCTAAAGTCGGTCTAGGCTGACTAAGAAATACCCTAAACCCACTTTTCAAAAACAAAAAAATTTTTATTGTAAATGGGCGTGTCCGTGGGCGGATGAAGCCTATATTTAATATGCATTTAAATGTTGATGAAAAATTAACATATACCAAGTTTTATTCATGTAGCTCACAGTTAATGCGTTTATTGTGCTTTCGCTATGGAAGGTGGGCGTGTTCATAGACGAATTACTTCCAATTTTTTAACACACCTTAGTTTTGGTATAAAATACATATGTACATACCAAATTTAATTTCTCTATGACAAACATAACCTGATTTATTGAGTTTTAAACTTTTTGGGTTGTATGGGAGGTAGGCGTGTCCGTAGGCGGATGACGTCCATTTTTCAAAAACACCTTTGTCTTGTCATAAGAAACATACGTGACAAATTTTAGCTCTGTAGTTTAAACAAAGGCTTATTCATTGCGTTTTCAATTTTTGGGTTGTATGGAAGGTGAGCGTGTCGTTGAGCGGATGTCGTCCATTTTTCCATCTTTGTGTTGATATAAAATACATACATAGCAAATTTTATGGTTGTAGGCAAATTATGAGCTGATTTATGCAGTTTTCAATTTTTGGGTTGTATGGGAGGTAGGCGTGTTCATGAACGGATGACGTCTATTTTTCAGAATCATCTTTGTCTTGTCATAAAAAATATACGTGCCAAGTTTAAGCTCCGTAGGTTAAACAGAGGCTTATTTATTGCGTTTTAAATTTTTGGGTTGTATGGGAGGTGGGCGTGTCCGTAAGCGGATGATGTCCATTCTTCAAAATCATCTTTGTTTTGTTATAAAAAACATATGTGCCAATTTTTAGCTCTGTAGGTTAAACAGAGGCTTTTTATTGCGTTTTCAATTTTTGGGTTGTATGGGAGGTGGGCGTGTCCGTGAGCGGATGACGTTCAAAGACATCTTTGTGTTGATATAAAACACATGCATACCAAGTTTTATTGTTGTAGACTTATTATGAGCTGAGTTATGCAGTTTTAAATTTTTGCGTTGTATGGGAGGTAGGCGTGTCCGTGGGCGGATTCCAAAAATATTCAATAGCGCAGATCCTTGGGTTCATGTGACCATGTGTATCAAGTTTCATTCAATTATCTCAACTCTTTCTTCTTATCCTGTGTTTACGGACAACACACAGACGGACGGGCGGACGGATGGACGGACGGACATAGATGGCTCGACTCACGTGGTGACGCTGATTAAGAATATATATACTTTTCTATACCGGACTCGCTTCGTTCTATGCGTTACAAGCGTTTGCACAAAGTTAATATACCTCACCTTTCAGGTTTAGGGTATAACAAAGTGAAAAAAAAAATCAAACATGCTTGTATTGAATTAAGACGTAGATAAAAAATTTCAAAATTTAAGTTTTAAATTTCTATTTCTTAGTTAATTAAAGTTTTTCGTAGGATTTCTTTTTAAAAACTACCTTTTTTTAAAATTAAAAAACTTTTTTAAAAAAATTTTTTTATGACGTAAAAATTTTTGGAACGATCAATTTTTAAATAAAACATCGTTACCTACAAATGCAAGAAATATCATTCATTATCTTAAAGGTTTTGACTTACGATTAAAAATTGTCGTTACTACAGATTTTTTAAAAATATTAAAAGTTTAGCGTTAATGACTAATTAAAAATACTAGTATCGCCGGGGGTCGAAATTCGACCAATTTATTGATTGCCGATTTATAATTATATGCTAGATGATTAAAATAAGTTCGAGGCTATAACTCTTAATTGATTGGAGATATAAAGCTATTTTCTTTAAAAAAATAATTTTTTTATTATATTATTTTTTCAAAAACAGAAAAACAACATTTTAAAAAAAATTTAATTTTGTCAAAGAAATCATAGGGGGTAGCCTTGACTTTTTGATGGCACGGATAGTTTATTAATTTAGTGTCAAGACAAAATAAATTCACCTAAAATTCGGTGAACTGACTTTGAAAGAAAATCAAAAATGCAATTTAGAGTTTTTGTTTTTTTTACAACAAAAATCATTTGTACCCCATATTTTAAGAATAAATCAAAAATTATGGTCTTTTTTTAAAAGGAATAATTTAAATATAAACAAACAAAAAACGGTATTATTTTTAAAAGTTTTCTTAAGTAAACTGATAAGAATTAAATACAAAAAAGAAATAAATAAAATCTATTCACATATAGCGGAGATATTGGCTTTCTAATTTAGAACATTCAATTTGAGACAGTTTTCTTCTCTCTCTCTTGGCATTTGGTTGAAACACACGCTAAATAAGTAACAACAATATTAAGAAAATTCATTAAAAATACTTTTGGTTAGAACTTTGCTGTAATTTTTAACACATTTAAAAGAAAATTTAACAAACTTTCAGAAAAAATAGAAAAATTTAAAAACCGTTAAAATTCAATTAAGATATTTACATGGAAAGTCAAATTTTTGAATTCAAAACACATTTTTTTCCAAAATTTTACAATTGACAAATGGATAAAACTACATTTTTTTAAGAAATTGTTACTTTTAAATTCAAAAAAATTCAAATTCGACCAACTTAAAAACTCTTCCCCAACCAAATTTCATATTAATTAAAGAGCGGGTTTTTTCTCAAAAATTTAATTTCTCTCTTAGAAGGTTGGGAACCCCCTCTATCAGATATATCATTTATATATACATTCTGCACATCTGAGCAACATAAACTTTCGAATGATATAAGTTTAATTTATTTTGAGTTTTAATTAATACCAAAAAAGCGTACGACAAACTTAAATGTTCACGTATTAAAATATAAGATTTAGAAATATTTAAAAAGTTTTAAAATATACAATGATTCCTGCCTAAAAAATTCCTAAAAACTAAAAAAAAAAAAATTTTGTCCTAAATAATATAATTTTTTTATTGAAAAATTTAATTTTTCGTATCCTCTCAAATGCGAAAAATTCTTTTCAAATTTTCAACTTTAGAAAAAAATCATTTAACTTTTTCTATGAGTTTAATTTAGGCTCTTTATGATAATTCATACTTGTGTCATTTGAGTGCTGAAATTTTTGCAAACTCATCTAAAAAATGTTTATTTCTGAAAAACAAATGAAAAACTAATTTATTTAAGCTTCCAAAAACCATCCAGTATTAGCTAGTTATGCATATAACTCTATTGTCTGTTTATCTTGCATTACTTTAAATATTGATTTATTAAATTATATATCAGTCAAATTCTGATACAAACCAAAATTCTATAATAAAGAATATCTATCTGCCAGAAAATGAAATAAAAAAAAAAAATTGATACGCTCCATTACCAACAGCAGAGATTCCATTAAATCGCCATAAAAACAAAACAAAAAATAAAAAAACACAAAAAAAAAATCAACATTTATTATCTGGCAAACATAATTAAATTCAGTTCGAAGTCGGTCATGTATGCAAATGTCCAAAATAAATACAAGTCATTTATTTGATTTTGTTATTGTTTCGTTTATTATCGCACTTTATCAGTTTTTCTTCTGGTTAGTTAACTCGCTTAATATTAACAAATAAGCCAGATAAGGTAGACTCACAAAATAATGAAGTTCCAAAAAAATTATGCCAGCAACGTTAAATGAAATTTTGTTAACAAAATATAAACAATATTCAAAATAATGCAGCTAATAAATCAGATGTTGTTGTTGTTATTGTTGTTGTTGAAGGAAATACTTATAGATAAAAAGTGATTAGAATCGAACAAAAAATGATTAATTGATGCCTACCTAAATATGACTAATTGTGAAGAGGTATTTACAAAAGCGCTATTATTGATTTTATGATAAATGTGTGAAATTTTTTTTCACTCATTCATGTGAAAAATTTCAGACATTTAAGTTTATAGAAAAAATTATTTTTTCTGAAAAAGACGAACCTAATATATCAGTACAGAAATAATAATTTTATGGCATACTTTAACCACTATTAAACTCAATATATTTACAAGTTATATCGATGGAAGTTATTTTCGAGAAGATTTACAGAAGGTTTACAGAAGATTTACGGAAGATTTACAGAAGATTTACAGAAGATTTTATTGGAATGAGTTGCATTAAGATAGGTCAAACTAAACAAATACAAAAAACAAACAGGTAAGGAAACTTAAAAGTTAATTTTGTTCTCTAAAAAAAATTCTTAAAAAATATTTTTTTTTAAGAATTATTAACTAAAACTGAAATGTACAATGTTTTTTCAAGATTGTAAACTTATTTTGAAATTTATTTGTGACCAAACATTTAATGAAATAGAATTAGAATTTCAATTATTAAATTAAAATTTTTGATAAAAACCCAGCTAAGATACAAACCCACGTTCTCCACATGTCAGTTTCTTCAAATCAAATTGTTTGAGTTCATTATCTTATTTTAAATTGCAAGATAGGCTGGTTTGTTTACCCGTACATACGCATCTGGACAAAAAAAAAAGGTACACCAGGGCTCTAGTGAGTTTTTTGAAATATTTTATTATTCAAATATTTTTTTGTTTAAAATGAATTATAATTTTAAAGTTCAATATATTAAAAATAAGAATAAAAATTTGAGTTCCAAAAAAAAAAAAAAAAAATATATAGAAGTAATTCATAACAAAAGGTCATGACAATGATTTTCATGTGTCCATAAAAATAGGTACACCGGCAGTTTCTAAAGAAAAAAATACGATAATTGCCTTTTATTTATTATTTTGTGAATAACTCAGCTTAGTACCTACCAGTATCCTGAATATTCGCCATTATTCATCAAAACAGCCTGAATCCTTCTAGGCATGGACGAAACCAAATGCTGGCACGTCTCCAATGGTATATTGTACCATGCTTGCTATACTTTTTCCCACAAATTGTCACTTGCGTAAGGCAATATTATTCCTTGTTATATTTCCACATATTCGAATCGGGTCATAATGTCCTGAATACGAAATATTGGGCCTACGCCATAGTGGCAAAAGCATCCCCCAGACAATTATGTTTCCGCCAACATGTTTGACCGTTTTCCTAGTGTACCACGGATCAAAATCTTTAACTTTTGGGCGACAAACATTCCATTCAAAAATAAATTTTTTTTGGTCTCGTCGCTCCATAGGATGTTGTTCCACATTTTGACTTCTTCATCTCCTGACCATGTGGCATGAATTTTGGTAAATTCTTTCCTCGCGTCTAAGCTTTTCTTACGAAGGAGTGGAACCTAACGGGCTATTCTGCCATAGAGCTTTGAATCCATTAACCTTCGTCGAATAGTCCGTGAGTTCTGTTGCTGTTGTTCTTAAAGCTATAAAAGGGTACTTTTTCGCCATTGTATTTTTCTCCAATTTTTTTATTCTCAAAAACATTCACGACAAAATTTTGAGAACGTCCAAGAATTTTGACAATCGTTCCATATCCATTTCCTCCAGCATGCATCTCAATCCGCTTTTCTTCGGGTGCAGAATGACCACAGCGACCCATCTAGATACCAAAAACCTTTTATGAAGGCTTCAAAATTAAAAATTATTTTACAAACCTTTAAGGAAAAATGCCAAAACTACACTTTTGATTAAAAAAACACGAAGAAAAAACTCTTTTTTTAATGCACTTAAAATATTTTTTTCTGAAAATGTATCTACCCATTTTTTTGTCCACAGCGCGTTGTTACTTCGTGATATATCTCTTGGTAACTAAATTTTAGTTAAGAAACTGTACTGCATATAAATTGCCTGTCAATAACGGGACAATTTGTGTAACGGTAAATTTTGAACTATCAATTTAACTATGACATATTGAGCAAAAACCATTTTTTAGCGGATGTACCTAGTTTTTTGTCCAGATGTGTTTTATAAAAAACTTTAATGAAATTGGAATCAAAATATTTACTGTGCATTTGAAATATACAAAAACAAAACAAATTGGCCATTTCAGCCCTTGAAAGGACTTTGACCGAGCTTTTTATGATCAATTGTGTTGTGTGTGTTATTAAATGTTTGTACACGATTGACCGAGAACTGGACCTACATGTTTTATGCCGACTCCGAACGGCTAAAGTTCATGTTCTCAAGAAGCTTTACATGGCATTATTTACTCTCTGAGGTTTGCCATTGTCTGCAGAGAGGTGGTGACCGACCAGAAAAATTTTTTTATTGAAAAAACTTTTCGCCGCGGCTGGGGATCGAACCCGGGCTCCAAACAAGCTAAGCCACACACGTAACCTGCATGCCACGGTCACCACTATTTGTCACCACCGCATTTGAAATATACAAAATTATTTAACAAGGCTATCATAAATCTATTCATTATCATTCGTACTTCAACAAGATATATCAATACGGTAAAAAATTGACGAAAATTTGGGTATACTATGGCAGCTGGGCCGGTATGGGTTTAGAAAAAGCCTTCGAATTAAGTGTTTAGTACTAAAAGATGCATTATGCTTTGATGAAAATTGGTGCAGAGCATATTAAAACCGTACCTTGAATATTGTTTTATCAAAAATGAAAAAGTTAAATAAAAGACTTTTGGTAATCCTTCGATATTTTCTATAAAAATATATATCTTGGGACCAGATGCCTCAGATATTTATGTGTAATGTAGTCTCTTCAACAGTATGGTTGCTATGTCGCAAAAATAGTAAAAATATCGATCTTGCGTTTACAAAAGGTCAAGTAGGTGAGCCGGTATGCGTCTAAATTTTTTTTTTAACTATTTGCAAGTTTTTATTGGTAATCAAACTGAAGGATTTCTATCGTGAATATCTAATAATCTAGTACTAATAAAAATTTATTGAGGCAAAATGGGTAGCGGAAAAGCTTTATATACGAAGAAAAAAGTTAAAATTGAGGTTTACAAGAAACAAAATTTAAGTATTCATGAAATAGCTAGCAAAAACGCAAGAAGGCAAAACGTAGTATGCAATTTTTTTTAGAAATAAAACCAACTATGGAAAAAACATGAAAAGGTGAACTAATTCGGCGGTATGAGCTGCAATAAGAGAGCAATTATTCGATAAGCATCCATCTCTTCCCTATCGGCGACAAAAATCAGGCATTAAACTGCGGAAAACGCAGTCTTTCGCGTCTTTCAACCGTGCGACGGGTAATTAATAGTGCTCTGCACATAGCAAGACATAAGATTAAGCAAAAACCACAACTTAACCCTGAACGGCAAAAAAATCGGTTGAATTTTTGTAATAAGCGCATAATTTGAAATTCTCCCTTCCAGTAGGTAGTTTTCTCTGACGGCCTTGGTCTTACTTGCCAAGTTTTGAATGGATTTTCGTTCAATAAATTACTATTAAACAAAGTAAAAAACTCTAAAGTCGGTTTACCCCGACTATGGAATACCCTAAACCTCCAACCATATTAAAATATATATTGATATACTTTAACAAACATAAGTAAATTATTATTTTTTCAAAGTTCAAGTATTCCTTTACAGTTTTCAACAGTTTTCACTAATTTGGGTTGTATGGGAGTAGGGCGAGTTCGTGAGCGGGTGGCACCCATTTTTTTTGCGCACCTTAGTTTTCATATAAAATTCTCTCATACCCCTGTAGAATAGATGATTAATCTCTGTAAGTTATAAACAAACCTTTTTATGGTATTTTCAATAGTGTGAGTTGTATGGGAGGTAGGCGTGTTCGTGGGCGGGTGACGCCCATTTTGTGGGCACACCTTAGTTTTGAAATAAGATCCTCCCATACCAACTTTAATCCCTGTAGACCATGTATACATACACCTTTTTATGGAATTTTCAATATTGTGAGTTGTATGGGAGGTGGGCGGGTTAGTAAGCGGATCACGCCCATTTCTTGTACATGTCATAGTTTAAGTACAAAAAACATACATACCAAATTTGATCTCTGTAAGACAAACAAAAGCTTATTCATGCAGTTTTAAATTTTTTGGTTTGTATGGGAGGTAGGCGTGTCTGTGGCCGGATGACGTCAATTTTTTAAAAACATCTTCGTTTTGTTAATAAAAACATACGTACCAAATTTTATCTCAGTAGGTTGAACATAAGCTTATATATTGAGTTCTCAATTTTTGGGTTGTATGGAAGAAGGCCGTGTTTGTGGGCGGATAACAACCGTTTTTCTAAATCGTCTTTTTTTTGATATAAAGTACATACATACCTATTTTTATTATTGTAATTTAATTATGAGTTTAGTCATACAGTTTTCAAGTTTTGCGTTGTATTGGAGGTAGGCGTACCCGTGAGAGGATTTCAAAAATATTCAATAGTGCAGATCCTTGGGCCCATATGACTATGTGTAACGAGTTTCATCTAATTATCTCAACTCCTTTTTCTTATCCTGTGTATACGGACAACACACAGACGGACGGACGGACATGAATAGCTCGACTCACGATGTGACCCTGATCAAGAATAAATACACTTTTCTGTACCGGACTCACTTCGTTCTATGCGTTACAAACGTTGGCACAAAGTTAATATACCCTGACCTTTCAGGTTTAGGGTATAAATAGGGTAGTATTCAGAGAGTGTGTGAGTACGCTAAATTTAACAATTTATGAATTCATTTTAAGTAATATTAAAAATAGTTATTAATATTCAATTCGAATACTCGAACATTTTTTTCGAAAATGAATTTCTATATGAATAAAAATTTTATAAAAAGTTCTTAAATTTTTGTAAAAAATTACAGTTTTATTATTCTCTGTAAAGCCTAGTACTCTGTACAGTTTCATGTTTCAAAATTCACTCGAATCTTCAAACAAAATCCTATAGCTATGAAATATGCGTGACATTTTTCACATGTTTGTCAAAGTAGTACTCTATGCGGCTGTGAAAAATACTCGCAAGATTTCTCTTGCAACATATTTTCACCACAATTTATAGCCTAGACACATTGACGGCGGCTGCAACATAACAACACGAGGTAAAATCGAAAATGTTGACATGTTGTATACGACTTGATTATTTTGGTTGCAGCACGCTAAGCCGTATTTTCATATATTTTTATTATTAAACATAGAATTATGATTAAAAAACAAACACTTAACACAAACACAATAAGAACGAACAATATAAAACACAAAAGAAGCACAAAAGTAAACGAAAACATTAACAAATGCTGACGATCTTACTCTTGTCGCATGTCAAAATAGAAAAATTTCTAAATCGACGACAGCAACATTGCTGCAATAACGCATTGTAGTTGCAACATTTTCACCACATTCACCTCAATAAGAAAAGCATGTAAAAAAATTTGACGTTTGACGCATTGTTGCAGCCGTCGTCAATGTGTCTAGGCTATTAATTGAACTAATTATTTTGAAGTGAAAAGTGACAGCTGTCGTACATTATTCGTTTTTATATATTTATTTTCTCTATTTTAATGACTATTAAAATATTCTTTGTTTTCTCTATTAAAGCATGACTTTCTCACATTTTTCAGTTTTTTTGCAACAAAATATTTGTCAGAATTTTCACGCAACAAAAAATGAATGTTGCGACCGATATTTCACGCAAACGAACAGAGTACTCGGCTTAAGGGTGGACATGACATTGACCGTTTTTTTAAATCGATTTTAGTAAATATTCTTAAGATTCTTAAGGCTCAACCAAGTTATGCGTAAGCATACAAAAGCTAGAGAGCAAAAGAACGTACTTGCTCAGCAATATATTGCGTCGCCCAAGTTGTGCGTAAGCAATTTTTCGTTCAGTTTCTCAATTTTCGTTTACTTTTCAAAACTTGAGTGAGAGCGCTCGACACCGTATATTGCTTAGCAGAAAAGGGTTGCAACCTGTTTAATAAATATTTGAAATTTTTATTTTATCCACTTATGTATCGAAATTGTATTTAAAAACAGTTAAAAATATATGTTTAAGATAGAATTACTTTATTAAGCAAGGTTCATATTAAAATTGACCGCTATTTTCATTTTGTAAATTCATTCTATGGCTGAATTTACAAACTTCAATAAAATATTTTTTGTAATTTTAGTTGGCAATCTTTTTCTACAAAAACAAATTATTTTTTATTTGTCATTTCATTCGAATCGATTAATATTGAAATTTTTTTCATGCTTACTTTGTTTTCAATTAAGAATGGAAAAGTGTGTTTTTTAACCTTTGTATACTTTTCGTTGACTTCTCTCTGGAACTTTTGTATGCTTACGCATAACTTGTTTGAGCCTTTAGAAAAAAATTTCATGGAAAAATTCCTACCAGTTCAAACGTTACAGCCGGATTAGTGAGAGCGCATTTTTGTTTTTCTTTGCATTTTTCTTTATTCACAAACGTTCGAACGCGTTTATCTCGAAACCATGTTTTTCGTACTGGTTGCGGCACTAGCGGGTTCATTTTTTGACGAAATTTTGTATTTTTTTAAACTTGATTCGCTATCGTAGGACACGAGCTTCTTTTTTAAATTTTTTTTGATTTTTTATGAATTTTTAAAGTCAATATTTTTTTCGAAAAAACACACTTTCAAATTTGGAACATCACCAAGAATTTGAAAAAAAAAAATTAAAAAAAGCTCCTGTCATACGATAACCAATTTTGTTAAGTTTTAAAAAAGTCAGTTTTTTTCCAGATCGGACCATTTTTGCGATTCCCAGCGCTGCAACCACGAGGCCCCGTTTTTTTCTCTGCCGCTAGTTTGGAGCTCTATAAAACCATGTTGGAGTAAAAAATATATTTTTTTGAATTTGTTTTTTCTTGTAATTTGTTCAATTTTGGAAAAATGTTTGTTTTTGACTGAGTTATGAATTTTCAAAAAAGGTCGGTTTTCTCTGCCGCGAATGTTATGTCCCACCTAAAAAGCGTAACTTTTATAAATTGAAATGCTCTTCTGTTAGGTTTAGAGTACAAAGAATATGTTTGTGTACTTTTTTTTATAACATGCACTGACAACGTTTAAATAATTTTGGCAAAAAACGACTTTTAGACCATTTTTGAAAACGCGACATCGCAAAAACTGGTTCAAAGTACTCTGCAGCGTCTTCATATGTCTTTTTCACGTCCCTACAGTGCAATTAATAACTAAACGAGTTGAATTGATTAAACCGTTTAATGAGGTTTGGTTCTGAATTGAAAACACTAAGAAAATACTCTACTGGGACCAGTTAAAACAACCTCAAGCCCAACAGTTATTTTGAAAACACTAAGAAAATACTCTACTGGGACCAGTTAAAACAACCTCAAGCCCAACAGTTTTTTTTTTTTTTAGGAAAAAAAAATCTTAATGCAAAAAGTGGTCAACGAGATGAAAAATTTCTCATATTAGTCTGTCTCCTTTTAACCACATTCTTCTAATATTTATTGATTTTTTTTTTGTTTTTGAGTTATCAGCATGAAATAATTTTATTGCAACGATATTTTATTGTAAAGCCAGTTCACAAACATCTACATCATATATAGTACCTACACAATTAATTTCTTAACCATATGTAGACTTCACCTCATGCCACCATAACAAAAGCAAAACGTGACATACTTACAAAAGCAAGTGTCCACCTCTTGCTAATTACTGTGTAATTTTCTGCCCTTCTTAGTACATTTATTCAATTTAATAAAATTAAAACACTTTGCATAAGTTGGTAACATGATATATGTACCTATTTAATTTCTACCTTATTATTTAATATCACGTTCTAAGCGGAAGGAACTAAAAATGCTGGCAAAATAAGTGGGCAGAAAATGTGTTCAACCCATTTAAAATAAAGCCAACACATTGTAAAACATATCGACGAAAAAAAAAAGAAAACAAAAAAAAAGGAAATTCCGAGGCAGCAACACAGGCGCTTAACAAAGTTCTGTTCGAGGCGGCTAAAGAGGTGTTTGGAATATGTATGTCTTACCGTTAACCGCAACCATTCATTATGCTTGAATTGTTATAAATTTATGCACAGCTTTTAATGCCAGCAACAATAACAGCTTTGAAACAAGCAGGCAACATAGCAGCACGCCCCAACACTAACGTGACCCTTAAGCAACAACAGGCAGAAGATGGATGTGCTGATTTTTTTTTTTTTTTTTTTTTTTTTTTTTGATTTGGTTACTATTATTTTTATAGTGTTAGATACATGAGATACATATGTATATTTTTTTGCTCTCATTGTTGGAATTCCTTTTTTTTTTTTCTTTTATTGCGGTATTGATTTCTAAGAGTGCAGACGTGGGTAAATGGGTGTAATAGGTGGGAGTAACGGTAAATGGAATCAAATGGGATATAAATAAATATTAATACATAAATAAAAGCTGTTTGTGCCGTTGCTCTTGTATTTATTCCCAACATTTTGTCGAAGACACACAAACATATGCAAAGCCATATGAAAAGTAGTGCGGGTATGGTAGACCCCATCAGACACCATTCGTTGGCGTGAGTAATTTGTTTTTTTTTATTTATTTTTAACTTTGCAAACACGCTCTACTCACACGTTCTTCAAACATTTTACACAGGCGAAGAAGATAACGGTAAAGTTATGCTTACTTTAAGCATTAATTTATGTTAAAGAAGAATTTAGTTGAAAATAATAATTTATATAATAAATATTTGTATGAAACTTTGTTGTAAATAATATGCAGATAATAAGTTAAGAATAAATAAATTATTTGCATGTTAATGCATAAAATATTTAAAATATATTAAACTGCTAAAAAGCTTAATTTTTGTAAAAAATATAAATTAAAAATATAAAATCATTGAAACGGACTAAGAAAAAAATTTGGTGATAAAAAATGATAATATTTCCTAAAAAATAAAATTGCATGTTCAAAATTCGCCCAAACTTATTTAAAACAAGTAAAGAAAGTCTAAAGTCGGTTTAGGCCGACTATGAAATACCCTAAACCTACTTTTTTAAAAAAAAAAATAAATAATATTATTGAAAATAGGTGTGTCCGTGGTCAGATGAAGCCTTTATTTTATATGCATTTAAATGTTGAAGAAAAATTTACACATACCAAGTTTTATTCCTGTAGCTCACAGTTAATGCCTTTATTAGGATTTCGCTATGGGAGCTGGCTGTGTTCATCGACGGATTACTCCCAATTTTTTAACACACCTTAGTTTTTGTATAAAATTAATACATACCAAATTTGATCTCTCTATGACTGACATAATCTTATTTATTCAATAATTTATTCAATCTTATTTATTAATTATGAACTTATTTATTCAGTTTTAAATTTTTGCGTTGTATGGTGTGTAGGCGTGTCCGTGGGCGGATGATGTCCATTTTTCAAAACCATATTTTCTTTGTCATAAAAATCATACGTCCCAAATTTTATCTCTTTTGGTTAAACATAGGCTTATTTATTGCGTTTTCAATTTTTGGGTTGTATGGGAGGTGAGCGTGTCCGTGAGCGGATGACACCCATTTTTCGAAGACATTTTTGTGTTAATACAGAACACATACACACCAAATTTTATTGTTGTTGGTAAGTTATGAGCTTATTTATGCAGTTTTAAATTTTTGCGTTGCATGGGAGGGAGGCGTGTCCGTGGGCGGATTTCAAAAATATTCAATAATGCAGATCCTTGTGTCTATGTGACCATGTGTACCAAGTTTCATAAAATTATCTCTCCGTCTTCTTATCCTGTGTATACAGACAACACACAGACGGTCAGGCAGACGGACGGACGGACGGACATGAATAGCTCGTCTCACGTGGTGATGCTGATCTAGAATATATATACTTTTCTATACCGGACTCGCTTTGTGCTACGCGTTACAAACGTTTGCACAAAGTTAATATACCTTGACCTTTCAGGTTTAGGGTATAAAAATAGAGAAACACTTAAAAATTTTATTATTCAAAATGGTTTAAATGCTTTAAATAATTTGCACAATATCTAGAGGTTAAATTTTGGGGGTCTTAAGGTATTTTTGTTCTCATTAAAGATCAATATTTTAGAAAATGAACGCACACAGGAATATTTTGGCATTTTTGTAATATAAACTGGTCTAATATATGGTATATATTTAGGCAATTCACAAGGTCTGCCTTATGTCTTATGTCGTATTTCAAAGTTCTAAAAAGATCAACGCTTGTGAGCACTCCTTAATCGTTGTATTTCATATTTCTGTACTTAATCAGCAGATCGTTAAAGTAACGAACACCGAAATGCCTTGCGAAAGTGAGAAATCAACTGATTTGTACGAAAATCAAGCATAAGCTTTATAATAAGTTGAATCAAGTCTGTAGTTGCCAAAAAATTTGATATTTTGCCATCATTTTACTTCTGACAGAATAGCACAAAAAAGAAATATAGCTTCCAGTGTTGTATTTGTCCTGCCTAAATTTTGTATGTCAAACAACAACAGTGTTGATGTCAGTTGTAAAAAATAGGACGATAAGACAAAATACAACACTTTGTGAATTGCCGAATTGTATTTTATATTGCACTAGTGGATGTTACCCGGTAGTACTTGGGATTGTGCCTCGTTTTTTAAAACTGTTCTCACTTTAACATTTTTTAATTTATCTTTTTTTTGGGGTTAAAAGATCCCTCCGACAAAAGTGGTCATTCGAATTTCCATACAACACTACTTGACGGACATGATTACAAAAAATTACATCTTCAACGTCTTGATCCAACGTCTGGTTTCCTAGCAAAATTGTCACCCAGTTTTGAAAAAAATAATTTCGAGAAAAATGAGCTCAAAGTTTTTCTTAACATGCAATTTTATCTCAGAAAAAAATTCGAATTTGAAAAAATCCTTTGCAGATCGATTCGATTTTTAGATTGTCTACGTTCAACTTCGGTTTTGGTCAGTACTGATCGGTTGATTTTTGTTAATTTTTATATAGTTTCTGCTCGTATTCGTTTAACTTCGTTTTTTTTTTTCGTTAGTATTTGATCTTTGGTTCTTGCCTTCGGCTCATTCCTTGATTTTTGTCGAAAGAATTTCTTAATCATAGGATCTATTTCAGAAACAGACACGAATGCTTACCAAATTTCTTCGAAATCGGCTCATCCGTTTTGACGTGAATGAGCTAGATATAGTTGATTGTATGAAGCGCTTTCTTCGAAAATTTTCTGAAATTTAAATAGCCTTAATTCTGTTGCAGGGTCAGGTTATTTCACATATCAAATTTTACCAAAGACGATCAAGTCGCTTAGGACTTATTAAGTCTTGCAAATGCAGAACTTTAAGCACCCTCTTGCGAAAGTCTTTGGCATTTTTTATAGCCTATGTCTTATCTTGGGTGCAGTTGAATCTCAATACCAAATTTCATTGAAATCGGTCCAGGTGTTTAGGTGTTATTGAGTCTTAAAAATGCACTGATTAAAGCGCCCTCTTGTGGAAGTGTTTAGAAATTTTTATATTTTATACTTTATCTTGTGTGCAGTTTAACTTCCATACCAAATTTCATTGAAATTGGAAGAGACGTTCAGGGGTTATGATTGAGCGCTACGCCCACAGACTTCCGCCCACTTTTCCACATCCCTATGATCTTCATCCCTATGAAACGTACTCGGTGTTAAAATTTCAGCTCAATAGGATAAACGGTGCGAAAGCCTACCAACCAGACAGAACAACCAGACAGAAGGACAAACATTCGATTTTATTATTATATGTGTAGTAAATTTATAATAATAATAACAATTTTAATACCGTAGAATTTCGATATACCGACCTACAAGGGACTGGCGAAATTCCATTGTACTAACTGGACGATGCATTATAAACATGCTGTAATATAGACAGCTACAATGAGTTTGTAACGAGTGTTTTTTGTTTCGAAGGCTGAGGTATGCTCAGCCGCTCCAGGGTCCGTCCAAGGGATCTCGCAACCCTTGGGCAAAAGTCAATTTTTCTTAATCAGAAATTAAATAGATTAATTAATTGTAGAATTAGTCACGGTTGACGTTAAGGCCAACACAATCACTAAACCTCAAAGGTTTTAGCTCGGCACGATTAATAATCTATTTTTCTTTTTTTTTTTATATTTATTCTTTCTTTTTTTTATATTAAATATTTATTACAAACTTAGTGAATACCTAAAATTAGTTCATATGCGGTATAAAAATTAGTGGCAAAGTGCGCACGGTGGCAGAGGGCCAACTGATTCAGGCGTACTTAGTATATACTTAAAATTAGTTCATATACGGTATAAACATTAGTGGCAAAGTGCTCACGGTGGCAGAGGGCCAAACTGATTCAGACGGTAGACGGCAGAAGGCCGACTGCAAAACAGGCCTTCACAACGTAGACCTACTTAGAGTACGGTGGGTTTCTAAACCCGAAGCTAAAGTTTGACCGGAGTCGAAAAGCCGGAGCTTGAATTTGACCGGAGTCGAAAAGCCGGAGCTTGAGTTTGACCGGAGTCGAAAAGCCGAAGCTTGAGCGTGACCAAAGTCGAAAGCCGGAGCTTGAGGTTAGGTGGCTTGATTACCAAATTTTGTAATCAATTTTTAATTCCCTGACTTTATCACCACCCGAAAGTTGACTTACAATTAAAATATTAATTGAAATCAACTTGGAGGTCAAGCGAACTCAACATCCCTATACCAACATTGTGCGCAGTACTTATTCAACGTTCACTGCTAACTGCATGTGAATCATAGCATTGTTAGCATGTCAACAATGCAACGTGGCTATAAATAGCCTGCCTGCTTACATTGCTGCTAATGCTGCTAAACGAGTTCTATGTGTATGTGTGCTGCACTGTGTTTGCTGGATTAAGCAGCCTTCACTGCGGTTAGTACTTAGATGGGGGACCACATTGGATCCTCCATCCGCATTATTATTTATTTTTTTTTTGCCGTCGGCATTTTAAACTATTTTTTTTTTTTTTTTGTTTTTTTTTTTAATTATAGAAATCTATATATATTTTTATTTTAATATTAATTTGTAACGACTTCAGTCGTTACATTCTTCTCTTCCAAACGGGTGAAGAGAAAAATAAAAAGAAAAAAAAAATTTTTTTTTTTTTTTTTTTTGTTTTTGTTTACATTAATCCAATTCAATTGAATGATAAGCAAAGTAAAATAAATCTTATATCTAAAAATTATATAAAAAAAAAAAAGCTACAGGATGTACTTAAATTAATTAATTAATTGTAAAAATCCAATTGGCGGCGGTTTGAAGAAAGTTTTGTTAGTCGTTATCACTTCCTTGGCTTAACCATATCGTAGTCTTGCCCAACCGTCTTGCACCGTAATGTGGATCTTACCCCATGGCCTATCATAGGTGAAGGTACGTCGGCCAGGGTTCTTTTGTGGCGGTATAGTGATTATTTTAAACGGATCTGGTGTGGTGGCTTGCGGCTTCTGGTTGTCATGCGATTTAGAGTGCTGATTGCGGCTTTTTATGGACAAATTGGGCACCCTGCTCGCTGATGCGGTAGTACCTTGCGCGGAAGTACTGAGTTTTGGTTGACGCTCAGCCCGCGCTGTTGCAAAGGCTATCAGCAGAGCACGACGTCGGGAAACACGTTCTGGTACGGCTTCTGCCCAATATCTAGCTCTAGGATCAGCCTTGGCTGGTGGCTGGTATGGAACTGAAAAAACGGCCTATAAATATGTAAGCATTGCGTTAGTTCCGAAGAAGGATAATATATTAGTGGGAGGGGAAAAAAAGTGTCGTTCAAGATTTCTTTTTTTTAAATTTGCACAGCTCAAAACTTCCGGGGAAGACACTCGCAGGGAGCTTATTCCAAAAGGGCATAAGGGCAATTGTATAGGCATGTGCTAGTAGAGCTGCCCAAGTGGATCCAGAAAGCAAACGAACTGGTGGCGTCAGAGGATGTATTTCAGTTGAACACTTTCAATAGCAGTACCTATACCGAAGGCTTAGGCAACCCACATTGAGTCGATGCCTAAGAGAGTTGAGAGAGGAATAAATCCTCGAGTGTGGGGGTTTCATACCCTTTCAAATATATCGCTTGACGTTGAATTCGGTAATATAAGATCTTGAAGCCCCTGCCAAAATGTGCGAATTTGACTCCATTTTCGTCCTAATATATGAGGTATTGATCATGCGAAGATCAGCTGGAGTTAAGTATTTCTTGCACCGTTTTAAAAAACCTAGACACTTGGCGCTTGTAGTGACATATCGAATATATGATAATTCCTACGAAGATAGGATTGAATCGATATGCTCAAAACGCAAGAGTGCTGACTCCACAAGATCCATGCAGTTCATATTGAGGGTAGCTAAGGGGCAATCTACTCGCTTGTGACAACATTCGATCTTGCTTGCATTTAATAGAATAGAGCTATTAGCAAGACCCCACGCAGAGATTTTTTTAAAGTCGTTAAAAAAGTTTCCTTTTTCTCTCAACCTCCAAATCTCTTATTTCTTTTAATCTCCAAAAAGCTAACAACAGAAGGTCGTTGATAAAAACCAAAATCAAAGAAGTTGATAGAACTGAACCCTGCGGTACGCCTACATCAAAAGAGTGTTCAATGAGTGCACTGGACGAAATGCCGTCGATCACGACACTTCTGGATTTCTCCTTGAGAAAACACGTGATCCATCGAATAAAGCTATCACCGACACCATATTAGTTTCGAAACGAGCACTTTATGCCACACTCGATCAAACGCCTTTAAAATAATCAGAGCAGAACAATCTTGCTTTCACCGAATAAGTGAACACATTGGTTCCATTTTTCAGTGAGGTACGCCATCATGTCACCAGAAGAGCGTGCCCTGCGGAAACCATTTTGGCGATCACTAAGAAATTCGTTGTGCTCGTTGTGTTGTGTGATAATTCATAAGGTTGAAGTTTATAACGCTCTCCATAACTTTGGAGAGGGAGATGTTTGTAGGAGATGTTGAAAAGGTTTTGCAAAGGCCGAGCCAGGGTAGAAGCACACGCTTTAAGCACAATTGGTGGTATACCAATTCATCATCATCACCATCGCTATCTTTACTATTGGCGTCGTTGGCGATGATATTTGCCACAATGTTTTCATCAGACTGTTCGTCACAAGTGTCGAAAGCATCATTATCACACGCATATTGTTTAAATTCCTTGTTTTTAATGGGAAGCTGATAATCAATAGCCCATTTAGAGCCAATTCTACATTGATTCGGACAAACCCAGCGTGTTTATAACAGTTAAAAATGGTCTCTTGCGTGAATTTGGTTCAAGCACCGTGAATCATTAGAATAGCATCGACAGCAGTAATTTTTGTATATTCAGCACTATTGCTTCCACAGCTCTCAAGGTTTGGAACAATTACCAGTATAAAGTTTTTCTGAAAGTACGATTTCAAGACTTGAATAGACCCTTGATTCATTGCTTGTAATACCAAAGTCGTGTTTGGAGGCAAAACCAGCAGGGTTACGCTTCTCAAGTCAGCCATATGGGGATGTGCAGGACAGTTGTCAACTAGCAGCAGGATATTCTTTCACAAAGTTCACGATTCTGTGCGCGTACCCAATTGATGAAAATATCAGCAGTCATTCAGGCATTTCGATTGTTCTTATAATCCACTGGCAAAAATCGTAAATTTTTTAAAAATGTGGAGTTTTCAGATTTCCCGATTATGAGAAGTTTTTGAAGTGAAACTTCAAACTTCTTTGACGGCGAGTGAAATTTCAAGCTCTCGTATTCGTGACGCTAGGCTAACGTTTTCAATTCATATGATAATTTTCAAAAAATGATAGCCGCTAGTGAGAATTGAACCCTGACCATCGTTGCTCAAGAGTCGGAATATATACTTTTACGCCACGTAGGCACATGATAAACAAGCAAAAAAAAAAAATGTAATTAAAACTGAACGCGTAACATTCTGTCCGTAACATTAATTTTCATCCGAAAAGTATGCACGGAAAATTTATTTCATTAAGCTTTAAACGAAAATATTTAGTCATAGGGAAACATCCATTAATTTGGTTCGTTGGTTGTTATCGAAAACTTGATAGATGATTGACAACATACAAAAAACAGTTAATTCACAATAATACAAACAAACAACAAACAAAATTGGCCATTTCAGCCCTTGAAAGGACTTTGACCGAGCTTCTTATGATCAATTGTGTTGTGTGTGTTTAAAATTTATCAAACAATTGACCGAGAGCTGGACCTACATGTTTTATGCCGACTCCGAACGGCTAAAGTTCATGTTCTCAAGAAGCTTTACATGGCATTGTTTACTCTCTGAGGTTTGCCATTGTCTGCAGAGAGGTGGTGACCGATCAGAAAAATTTTTTATTGAAAAAACTTTTCGCCGCGGCTGGGGATCGAACCCGGGCTCCAAGCATGCCAGGCCACACACTTAACCAGCATGCCACGGTCACCACAATTCACTATAATAATAAAAGTAAAAACTGTTAAAAGTGCAATATTTAAGACTGCCGAGAATAGTTTTTGCCAGCCAAAAAACGTTTCGAAACTAAGAAAAATAGCTAAAACAGGAGCAGAACGCGTTCGTGAATATAAAGAGCAATTAAAGCTCTTAAGAATGTAGCCGCAGCTGGGTCTGCAACTAATGATGAAGGTTAGGTGATTGCAACATCGGCTGAGTTCAAAAATGCATTTTAACGAAGCATCAGTGTATTTTGCTGAATCTACAAAGAACCAATCCCCAGAAAAACATACTGATGCTTTGTAAAAATGTATTTTTGAACTCAGCCATCATCTCAACAACATTTTTTAGCCAACCAAGTTGATACACTCAACAATCAACGTTCACTGCTTTACAAGGTCCTCACTCAACATAGCAACTATTATGATCAGGAAGCAGGATGGAAATAATCAACAAGATTTGCCTCTGCTTTTGGAGGCTCCTTCAACGAGTATTATACAAATGCAATCCAGCATTCAAAAAGTGACAATGTTGAGAAGACATTCGAAAGCAACTAAAACACCAACTGAACTAAAACAAGTACCGAAAATAGCTGTTATTTTACAATTTTCAAATGAAAAAATTGTTGAAAGATGTTACAAATGTCCTCAGCCTCATGTATATTAAGTGCCTTTTAAATTTTAGACTGATTCTTTAAAAGTTAAAATTTAACTGTTATTTTTTGCCTTGTATTTTTCGAGGAAAAATAAAGGTTACTTTTGACTTTTATTTTATCGGTCAAAAATAGTAGTTATTTTGTGACTTTGATATTTTCGGTCAAAAATACCAAGCAATTTGTGTTTTTTTAAAGACAGCTTGACAAATTGAACTGTTGACACCCACATACTATCAAACACAAAAATACTGGTATCAAAATTTTTTTAGTCGGTAAAATGACTTGAACAAATATAAATTACATGATATTTTTGACCGAAAAACTAAATGGCAGAAAATAACTGTTATTTTTGACAAAATAACTTATTTTTGTTTGAAAAAAAAAATTAAGAGATTAAAGTTATGTCACATATTGACACTTTCGAAAAAACCATAGCCTGTACGGTACCTTGATGCAAATATTAAATCAATAGATTATTATTCCATTTCCTATTGATTGAATTTCTTTTTAGATACTTTCTCTCTCTATTTCACACTAAAATCTCTCTTATTTCTTGCTGTTAAAGAAGTTTCACTTCTGCCACGTGCTCGAACTCATCGTGTCGACGCGGATGTTATTAACTTTTAGGCCTATTACGGTTCACAGCAATAAACTGATGTGTCTTCTATAGAGTAGACACAACAGTCAAGAAGACACAACAGTTTCGAGCTATTATGATTCACAATAATACATTGTTGTTATTCTTGAATGTGGAACGAATGTAGAATTTGTTACTTTGGCTGTTCACTCTCAAAAAAAAATTATAATAAACAAACAATTTTCGGTTTAATTTGAAAAAAGTTTAAACGCGATGGATACTATTCTTATATTTATTATGAGGTGACGGTGAACACGATGTGACGACCGGTAGAGATAAGAAACGGCTTCGGGACCACTCGAATCCATTGAAGAACGTTACTTGGATATACTACTGAATTGGCTCTTGTTAGTCCCATTTGTTCTTTCAAGTACAGATATTTTCAATTTTCTGTAGGATGCGGTTCCAGACAAGCTCAAAAAAAAAACAATATAAACTACAATCCCACGAATACTGAAGCTTACCGCTGCGCTGTGCTTCTTTGCCGATGGCTATTAGCTATCAAAAGTGCACGACAATGATTTATGGGTTGGATAGGCTAAGTTCAGTTTCAGGTATATTAAGAGAAGCGCTAGATTTCGTCAAGACTTCGATGGATCCATCTTGCTACTTCAACACAACACTAAATTAGCTATCTTAAAATTTTGACAGATACCAAGACAATCCAACACAACTGTTGTGTATCATAATAAGTGTATTGAAGACACATCATCATTGACGGACAACAGTGGAATGTATTCAGTAGTATTGTTGTCAATCGTAATAGCAATTTTTACATTGAAGACAGAAATGACTGTTGTGTTGTGAACCATAATAAGGCTATTTGTCTCAAGGATTATAAACACTGTCTGACGCGGTCAGAGCAAAACCAAAGCAACCGAAATGAAAAAATTTACAATTATCATCTATAAAAAAGGTCGCTATAAGCCAATGAACGCTAAAACCAGAGCCGAATTAAACGGATTTACTTGTCTAGAACATAGCTATGAAACCAAAAAAGATGTTAGTCGTTATAAGCGAAATCGTTATAATCCAGATTCTACTGTATACTTAAAAGATCCTGAAGTAGACGGCACGCCCGTCCACCCCTTATTATCCGGCGTGCAAAACATAACCTTTTTGAAAAAACTTATATCGAAAATATTTCTTATATCGAAATTAAGAAAAATTATTATCATTACTTTTTATTATCAGAAATTTATATATTCAAGCTTTTTCAGTTATGACTGCTTATTTCTGGAAATCTCATGTGACATCATAAGTTTTCATATGAATCCTTACGCTTAAGCTAAATGTGTCAGTCTATTTAACTTTTGTAACTTTTTTGAAACGAAAGCTCTTTATAAAAGTTTCTTCATCAACTTACATAGCTTTAAGCCTACATAATATCTGCTTCAGCAGTTTTGATCTCGTACATGAAACACTACACACACACAGACACACACACATATATATATCTCAAAGGAACTTGACCAACTTTGTTATCATGACGAAAATATCTCGAAACACTATTCGAGATGACGAAGCAACAACAATGCAATGAAGCCAACAACATAGTTACAGTGTTTTATCTAAATTTATGCAAGCAAAGCTAAGGTAAAAAAACCATAGCAATATTAAAGAAATCTCATCAAAAATTAAGAAATCAAACTCGATGACGTACTTTTATACAAATGCTTGTCTAACCTAAAAACAGTGCACTAGAGAGAAAAAAAAAAAATAAGAAAAATATACTTCAATACCTTTGCCTACTAACTGCTATTAAGGACTTGCTTAAGTTGTTGTCTACGAGTACAGGCAGCAGAACGACTTGTGTTGAGAGTGTATGAGTGCAATAGTATGTGAGTGTGTGTGTGTGCCTTATCGCAACGTCTTCAAGGATGAATTTTTTAACATATCCTGCAGTTGAAACTAAGGCGGTTTTGCATTTTATACAAGTGCATAAATCGAGTTACGCTCGCTCTGCTGTTGCCGCTTATTCTACTTTTTCTTCTTCTTCTTCTTCTTCTGGTTTTTCTACTTGGCCATGCAGCTTTTCAGTTTTCGCTGCCTTTTTTAGACTTTAGACAAGAGCTGTCAATTATGTTGTTTCTTAGTTATAGTTGGCTGAGAGTGTGCATGTGTGAGTGCATTAAAGATTGCATGTGTGGATTTTTAAGTGTTTTTAGTAGCGTGCAGTTATTTTACAACTGAATATTGCATGAATATTTTTTAGAAGGAAATAAGGTTTAAAAGCATACCAAACAAAAAAAAAAGAAAAACATCAAAATAAAAAACGTTAAGATATATGCATGGAATTTAAAATTTTAAACTACTTTTATATATAATTCTGAATTTATCTAAATCTAAATCTTATCTACACTGAGAGAAAAAAAACATACTTTAAAATTAAACAAAAAATTTTGAAATAGAAATTTAACGCCTTTGCGTTTCTACAAAACAAAGATTAAAACAAGTGTGTTTAATTTTCAACTACCAATAAACTACTTTCTTTTTTTTTATTTTCTCTCATTATTTCTTTGAAAAAACAAGCAAAAATTGGAATACAAGAAAATTTTTGAATTTTTTGAATTGGTTTGAAAAATATCGAACATACGATAAATTAAAAACTCATTAATTAAATATTAAAATATATTAAATGCAAAATTCTTCGAATAGAGTTAACATTGGGAGGTCCCGAGGGTAGCTGTCTGTGCATCTGATGCTAAAAACTCGGTAAAGCTAAAAAAATGGCATCGAAATATGCTTTAAAATATTTGTTTTAAATTTTAAAATTTTTGTTTTTGAATTTGTTTTTCGTAACAAAAACATTGTTTTAAAAACAAAAACTTTTGTTTTGAATTTAAATTTAAATACAGTTGTGTTTAATTTTAATGAATTTGTTTCAAGCTCTATTTCAAAAACAAATTCGTTAGATATGAACACAATTTCATTTAATTTTAACACATTTTTATCTCAGTGTAAATTTTGTTAAATATTGTTTAATTTAATACTAATTCAAACTGGAATTAATTGAAATCTTTTTCATATAGATTTTTATTCGATTTTTAAAGAAATTTTATTTTTCATTTAGAAGGTTGGGAATCCTATATAAAAAAACCTTAAAGAATGAGTTGAAGAAGCCCCAAAAAACTCTTACATATCAAAATTATATACCCTCAGAAAAAAACACATATCTTTCTCCCATAAAAAATTTCTCTTTTCTCGATAATACCAATTTTCTCTATTTCAAATAAAATTTTTTTCAATTACAATAAATTTTCACATTTCCACATGGCTTCAATAATGATAATTATTTTTCTCGCTCAAAAACTTCTCATTTTAAATTTTTTTAAATGAAGAATTATTCCTATATTGATAAAAAAATCACGATGAGAAGTACTTTCTTCAATAAAAACAAATCTTTTCTCAAAAACAAAAAAGTCTTTTTCTCTAAAAACGATATATTTTTATATATTTCTCTTCTTCATAGAAGGTTTTCATCATTTTTAGAGAATTTTTAGGATCACATTTAGAGAAAAGCATTCTCTGGAAATATGATGCCTTTTTTTATCATATTCCGAGAAACTTTTTTCTGAGTGAACTTACTTATGATCTTTCCAACGGAGATGCGGTCTTCCTCGTATGCGTTAGCCGCCTCGTCTGGGTACCGACTCGAATAATTTTCTCGCTGGAGCATCGTCGTTCATTCTCTCATCAGTGCTGTTCAACGTCTATTTCTATCTTCATTGACTTAAAGAGCGTCAGTTTTGTACGTCGAAAGAGAACTCTGCTTCTCAATTGCCTGCTAAGCCCAAAGTAACACCTGTTGGCAAGATTTATGCTTCGTTTAATCTCAATACTGATATCATTGGAGGAGTTAAAGCTGGATCCCAGGTAAACAAAGTCCTTCACTACCTCAAAGGAGGTGTTGTCAATAGTGACGTGGTTTCCAAGACGCTGGGTCTCTTTGTTTGTAAGCACAAGATACTTCGTTTTATCTGTTTTCACTGCAAGAACCATTCGACTCGACTCTTTTTCTGGTCTTTAGAAGGTTGCACTGACTTCACGCGTATTATGGCCTCAGCATTCGCCAGCAGCATAACATTCTTATAGAATATTGTGCCACTGCTGGTGTTGCTCAGTGTCATCCTGCATAGACGTATTAGCTTTGCAGAAATACCAAATTCAGACATGGTGGAATATAGGTGACTTCTTATAAGACTGTCGAAGGCGGATTTGAAATCGATAAAAGAATGGTGTGTGTCGATTTCTTTTTCAAGGTTCTATTCCAAAATTTGTCGTGGCGTTAGCATCTGGTTAATAGTGGACTTTCCATGTCTGAAGCCACACTGATAAGGTCCAATCAGTTGGTTAACGATGGACTTTTGTACAGAGCAGACTACGGTTCCAATCGTCTGGAATTCATTCCGAACATATTCTGCATAGAAACTTGTGAATACATTTAAACAGAGCTTCGCCTCCATTCTAAGACAGCTTAGCCGGTAGGCCATCGGCTCCTTCGACTTTGTTGTTTTTAAACTGAGCTATAGCTGTAAAGACCTCGTTATAGTCGGGCAGTGGAACTTCAACGCTGTCATCCATAATTGGCGCTTCCGGAATATCAAATCTATTGTCAGGATTGTTGTCAGCGTCGCCGTGTAGAAGACCAGAGAAGTATTCCCTTGCAGGAAAAAGCTCCGGTCTTATAACCATCGGCCAGGTGTCTTATCTTTTCAAAAAATTTTCTAGTCTCATTTCTGTTGTCGTGCATTGGAATTTTCTTGCACTCGCCCATTTCTGCCTCTCGTTTTTTTCGCCTGAAAAGGCATCTCTCTTCCCTCCTCATCTCTCGATATCACTCCATAACAGCAAATTTGTAATCTAAAAAAAATCATTCTACACAATAGCTCAATGGAAGCGTGCTAGATTGTCATACGGAAGACGTGGGTTCGAATCCTGGCCGTGTAAGTCTCAAAAATTTATTTTTTAATTTAATAATTTAAATTCTAATTCTGTTTCATTAACTGCTTGGTCAAAATAACCGTCAAAATAAGTTTGCTTACGACCGCTTAACGCCCGTTAAACATAAACTATGCCATCGTGACGTATGCGTCAAATTGGTCGCCACGATTTTTTTTTGATAACTTTTAATTTCTCCCTAGTGTAATGTTATTTGTTAAACTTTTAACCAGCACCATTGAAAATATCACCTTCAAGTATTCTTGAACCAAAAGCTGAAAACGTTAAACGAGGTTCTAAGTTAAACACTCTTCAAAAATATTCGATGGGCAATGCCACGCCCAAACAAAAAATTATAACTCTTTTAATTTCATTTTTTTTTTTCATAATTACAAATTTCTAAAAATTTTACTTAATTAATCAGCCGATTCGAAACCCTCACTTACTTCACGTTAGTTCTTAGAAATTATACATGTTTCCGTAGTATTTTTTCATGACATTTAAACAATTTTTCTTTGGTTCATGTACATGTACACACACTTTATGAACTTTAAATGATAGGCTAATGAAAAATTCATATTCTCAAGTTTTTTCTTTTGTGTATTTTGTACAATGATATCAAGAATAATTCATGTGACTCATGTATAATTGGTTACTGAACCAAAATTCATGAATGCGATTCACGGAGATCATAATTATTGTGTACTTTTTTGTTTCAGTGTGGGTATCATTCGTCACTTTGATGACAAATTTTTTGAAAAGATAGAAATCATGAAAATACTTTTAAGCACAATAATTTTCTGACCAATTATTAGGTTCATGTTTTTTCTTTTATTTCATCTTTCAATTTTTGTAAGCATTCTGTTATATAATTTTTATGAAACACATTTGTGTGCATAGGTGTGGCATCGATTGCTGCAACACTCCTCGGATTGATAGCAGCTAATTCCGAAATCTAAGCACGCTTCGGCTCTTACGACCGTGGGTTCCTTTGTAATTTTAATGAACAAAAATAAAGTTTCAGAAATGCATAGAGATGATTTAAGTCAATCTTAAATAAGCTTACTTGCAAGTCAGCTTCAACACTAACTGGTATGATAACTGTATCTTCATTGCTCACTACAGGCGGTACAGTTGCGCAGAGTGCAACTTTCGTGTGCATAATCGTAAGAAGTAAAAATACTGTTACTGCAAATAATAAAATCTTCTGCATTTTCAAGAGTTGTATGTTTCTTTGGTAGTCTTTAGATTACTTTAGACGTTACATTAAGAAACATCGTGACTTTTATACTTTTATTCTAAAAACGTGACACTATTTTTGGCAATACAAAACATTTCTTATCTCTTGCCAACTTCTTTTTATTTGCTTAGCCTACTGTGCGTTGACTTTAATGAGTTTGCTTGAGATACTACAATTTGCGGCTGATTTTGGGGTGACATGAAATACTTAACTTTAACAGCTCATTAACCTACTTATTAGGTTAGAAGATAAAGTTTATGTCTTGGGTCTCACAATAAAGTGAATGCCCGATAACGTGAATGGACACACGCAAACATAAGTAAGTAGGTTTCATTGAAATATACTCTTATCCTATGGAGCCAAAACATTTTAGCAATTAAAAGTATTTTTTGTTCGGTTTTTATTAAAATATAAATATATCTGACTCGAAAAAATGCGAAAATAAATAATCTTCTGATCAATAACAAAACTTTAATCAAATCAAAAAATAAATAATTAAATAAAAAATTTAAAAAAAATTTTAAATTTAAAAAAAAATCAAAATTTAAAAAAAAATTAATTTAATTCAAAATTTAAAATTTAAAATTTAAAATTTAAAATTTAAAATTTAAAATTTAAAATTTAAAATTTAAAATTTAAAATTTAAAATTTAAAATTTAAAATTTAAAATTTAAAATTTAAAATTGAGATTAAATTAAATTTTTAATTTTAAATTTTAAATTTTAAATTTTAAATTTTAAATTTTAAATTTTAAATTTTAAATTTTAAATTTTAAATTTTAAATTTTAAATTTTAAATTTTAAATTTTAAAATTGAGATTAAATTAAATTTTTAATTTTAAATTTTAAATTTTAAATTTTAAATTTTAAATTTTAAATTTTAAATTTTAAATTTTAAATTTTAAATTTTAAATTTTAAATTTTAAATTTTAAATTTTAAATTTTAAATTTTAAATTTTAAATTTTAAATTTTAAATTTTAAATTTTAAATTTTAAATTTTAAATTTTAAATTTTAAATTTTAAATTTTAAATTTTTAAAGCTTACAAAATTGAACAACTGCTTGCTATGTTGACTCTTATTCAAGCGTTTTCTATTCTTAACGATCATTTTTATGGTATAAACATGCCATAAAGTCATAAAAGTTTGCACATTTTAAAAATTCCTTAAATCGCTCGAGGCTATTGCAGTTATCTCACAAGACATAAAATTTAAAATTAATTTTTAGAACTTATCTCTGGAATTCTGCAAACAAACACAGGTGACGAGCACCTTATCATCATAAATTAAGCAACGACCTTCCAGATGCCGCCGTTTCAATTGCAATGAAGATTGTACCTGTTACTTGCTTCCTGCTCATCGCTATGGCAACTAAGAAAAGCAATTTTCCAACTTCATTTTGCTGTAAGGTACGAAGAGCTCTTGAGCTCAACGGCATATTTTAGTAGACTCAAAGGTATTTTCTGCTCAACAACACCCTCACAAACTCCCCACCCCCCGCCAATGTTCCATCGCTTGTTTGTGTGTCGAAAACTGCCGACATATTGTAAGCAGTGAACGGAAATTTCCGTAACAGCGCGCCATAACGTCAATGGCATCTCATCGTCATCAGATATAAGCCTGCCGGGAATTCAAAAATTAAAACCTTGCAATAAAAACTACATTTATTATAAATGCACACACGTCGAGTGCAATCAAATTAATTTTCCATTCGTGCCCGACTTAATATTGTTCATCTCAGGTTTTCATTGCTCTTGAGGATTGCAAGAATTGTTAGCAAAAAAATCCAGTGTTGCAAAGCGGGGTCTTAAATTAAAGATAGCCACGCATCTCCACGCCATGCCAACCCAGTCAAAAAAAATAGCAAAATAAAAAAGCTTGAAATGAACGCATTTAGTTCATTAATGTTTTCCACCTAAATCCAAAAATAATTTGAATGGAATATAAAAGAATTTAAACATTGTTAATCTAAATATGTTTGTTTTTAGATTGATGGAATGTTATTAAAACGAAAAAAAAAAATAGTATATTGTGCATAAAAAAGAAATAAGTTAAAGCACCTTCCTTCATTCCTATCTTAGGAACCCACAGAACCCAAAAAATTCAAATGACGCTCGCAGGAACTGGCCACGTCATGTACTTCGAACCTTCAAAAGCCATAAAACTCATAGAGAAAAAGCCGGGAGTCTTCTAAAAAACAAATATAAATAGCCTAAATTTTTATGCTCAGAAACTCAAAAGAACTATTAAAAGTTCGGCTCATGCCTAAAGAACGTTGATACCATTCAAGTGAATACGAACTTCACGGGAAGTTCGTGAATAAAATATAAGTGTAGTTGAGGTAGACAAGGGGGCGATTTTCATATGGCAACGTGTCTGACTGCCTCAACTTGACGAGGCCAGTATTATTCATGTCAAAATCATCTCTAGTCGACTCTAACCTCTGCGTTGTGTCTCCTGGAAACGTCGAAACTATCGCCCAATAGTCTTGGCGGCTAATTTAAGCGGCGGGCTACTTCCTGTCTTCAAGCAAACAAAGGTTGTGCGTTGGGTTTGAAGCTCAACACTTAATAAAATTACTTCAATGAAAACTATTAGAATAAATATAAGAATGATCCTCAAATCTGATGACGGCTGCCGCAAACAAAAAACTGTTGATGATTTACGGATATGCACCTGGAATGCCCGCACCTTAAATTGGGATGGTGCCGCTATCCAACTGATTGATATTTTGGAAAGTTATAAAGCTCATGTCACTGCAATCCAAGAAATGCGAGTGTGGATGCCGATTTCTAGTTGGCAAGAGAATACAGCTTCATGTCTTGGAATTCATTCCTGTGAACGAACTTCCTGTGAACGACTTGCCATAATCTGCTTCACGGCTAAATTCCCTATCCCACTCTTACGGATGCTTACGGTTGCCAAAGAGGTGATAGGCTAACACCGCCCTCGCCGAAACCAGTGGCACGACCAAGAGTGCAGAGAAATACAACGCCTACAAAGCCACCCTGCAGTCAGTTGTAACGCGTGCTGCTGAAGAGTGATACCGAGCGAAGACGTGGCAAGAGAGATGAAAAAAACGAGACGAAAAAACGAGAGGCAGAAATGAGATGCATGGCGACATGAATGAGACTCGAAAATTTATACCGGAGATGATATCCCGGAAAACCCAATTATGTATAACAGCGTTGAAGTGCAGTTGCTCGATCAACTTTGTTGGTTGTATGTTTGTCTCTAAGAGCCAATTTAAACTTTCGCCATCAATTTTCGTTGTTCTGCTGAAACGACCATCGAGGCTGCATATTTAACTCCGCGTTTGGCAACATGGCTTCACTTAAAATCCTGATGTATTGTAAAGCATTCATCTTTCCCTCGATGCAAAATTTGCCACCAGTGGCATTATATGAGAAACACTCCCAAACCAATGTACTCCCACCGCCATTATTTAACCGTTTTTATAGTTTGTTGAGGCAGGAATTCGGTATTGGGAGGTCTTCTCACAGAAAGGCTATCTCGACCTGAGTTAAATAAGTTAACTTTGGCTTCAACTCACCAAAGAATGTTTCGCCATTTGCTCGTTGGCCAATTAGCATGATCCTTTGCGAATTGTAATCATCTGCGGGACATTAACTAAGGGACATTAACTTAAGGAATCAATTAAAGAATGCCTGACTAGGAATGAATGTTACCTACTGAGTAGCTTTAGCCTTCAATACATATTTTTTAAACGTTTATTAAATGTTTTCGAATCGTGGAACTATCCGCGTTCAAATGCTTCGTAAAAATGCATTTGAAACTCAGCCGATGTTGCAATCACCTTACCTTCATCATTATTTGCAGACCCAGCTGCGGCTGTATTCTTAAGAACTCTTATTGCTCTTTATATTCACGAACGCCTTCTCTTCTGTTGTAGCTTTTTTTCTTAGTTTTGAGACGTTTTTTGGCTGGCAAAAACTATTCTCGGCAGTCTTTTATTATTATATTGCATCAACTGTTTTTTGCACGTTGTCAATCATCTGTCAAATTTTTGATCACAACCAACGAACCAAATTAAGCTTTAAGCTCATTATGCGGTGAACAGGCAGTAGAATTTTTTCCCGCTGGATGTATCTCTATGACTTAATATTTTCGTTTTAAGCTTAAAGAAATAAATTTTAGTGCATACTTTTCGGATGAAAATTTATGTTACGGACTGGAGGTTATGCGTTCAGTTTTAATTACATTTTGTTTGCTTGTTCATCATGTGCCTACGCGGCGTAAAGGTATATATTCCGACTCTTGAGCAACGATCGTCAGGGTTCAATTCTCGTTAGCGGCTATCATTTTTTGAAAATTTTCATATGCATTGAAAACTTAAGCCTAGCATCACGAATAAGAGACCTTGAAATTTCACTAGCCACCAAACGAAGTTTCACTTCAACAAATAAAAAATGTTTCTAAATGTAGCAAATTTCATGTATTTAGAAACAATTTTGATTCTCTTAAATTTTTTTTTTTTTTTCAATGAAAAAATGTAGCGTTGTGCTGTTAATATTAGTGTCCATAGTCTCAAAACCCTCCATAGCCTCCATATCCTCCTCCATATCCACCTCCTCCATATCCTCCTTGGTATCCCTGAGGAACCTATTGACAGCAGCAATTAATTTTGTTCGTCTTTTAAAGTAAAAGTAAAAGTAAAAACTCACCGGACTTGCTTCGCTCTTTGTGAGTAGTATAGCGAAAATCAGTAAAACTGCTAAAGAGTAAATTGAAAGTGTCTTCATTTTATGTAAACTTATGTAAAAAATTATGAAATTGCAACTTTTAGCTTTCTTTTGAATTAATCCGTATAACTTTTTATCTAGACGATAAAAAAAATTACCTTAGAAATTAATAAAACAATTTTATAGTTTGAATTTATGTGAAGAATATAACAACTGGCAAAAGTTGTCCAAAGACTGAATAATTTTTCGTTTCGGTTTCGCTTTTAGATATGTGTGTTAACATATATATAACAAATATATCTCTTTTTAACTTTTGTCATACGTGTTAAAAGATCATTTGCTAAAAAATTTTTTTTCTCTGTTTTTAATTCAATTGAAAAATACAATCACTTGAGTAAATAACTAAAACTTAAATTCATTTCTTCATTGACTTATTTGTGCTGAAATGTGTGATCTATCCGTTCGTTGACACGATCACAGCCATAATTTTTAGGCTATAATAATGAAATTTAATATTTAAGCTTTTTTCTTAATAATGAAGATTAAGTTCGAAAATAGGCCCAATTAATTTCCCATAATAGGCCCATATTTCAATAGGCCCGTTAAGGAAAACTACTCCTATGCATTCGCTGAAACAATGCAGTCAACTTTTTGAAATTTTGCGACTAGCAAAAGAGTAGAAAAACACTGCTTTGATAAAGTGAAAAGTGCATTGGGTAATTTCAATCTGGTTTCGCGGCAGTTGCACTTATTAGCTTCTCAAAATTAGTGGACTACATGAACCACAGAGACTTCTGATGAGTCGGAGCAGCGTCCGACGAAACCATGGTCTAGTCTGCTCGGTTATTCTAAGGAAGATTTTGTTGTTGTAGCAACCTGTTACTTCATGAATTTTTTGACGTTAATTAACTAATTAATAGGCTTTTGAATTGAATTCTTGTGTTTGCTTTTCAAACCATATGTTTTTCAGTTCAGTACATTTTTCCACAAAAATCAACTTGTTGAATCGGATTTCAAATAAAATTGTTAACCAGATTATAAACAAAAATTTATTTACAATTTAACAAAAATAAATTTTTCACAAAGCTTTTTTTTGACTAATTTTAGAATGTACTAATTATGTTCAATTCCGAAAGTAAAAAGATGCTATATTTCTAATATCTACAGATGAAAAACAAAGAGCCTGAATTTTAAAAATTCGTTTGAGTCCTTGCCACCAAAATGCCAATAAAATTTGCTCCAGAATAGTCTTTTATATTGTTATTCATAATCTTCCATTGGATTTTCTTAATCCAATCCTTCAGTACAAAATTTATGGTTTTTGAAATATATATCTTTTTAAACGCCTATAAAAAACATATTTTTCATGATACTCAGTTTTGATTAAACCACACCATACAATATTCCAAAATAAAGAAAAGCTTAATACTTTTCTAATAACTTGAAATGCATGTGAATACCATGAAAAATACATATTTTATAGGTGTTTAAAAAAAAAAAAGGTATTACTTGTGAGTTGATGCCTGGGTTACTTTTTATTTTCTCCATGCAAAATCGTTCCGGCTTAATGTAGTCTGAAGGAATAAAACATGACTAATAACCAGAGGCATTCCTGGGCTTGCTGTCAACCGGGGCGGGTACTCATGGTGTCACCCCTATAGATAAGTAATTTTTAAATGCAGTAAGAAACCAATTCGATGTGGTTTAGTGTTTTTATTGTTATCTATGTTTAAAAAAAAAAAAAAATTTAAATAAAGAAAACTTATTAAGTGCGTCGTAAAGTTTTGACCATCTAAAGAATATTGTATTGCATTTTGAGGACAATCGGCTTCAACTCAGCTATACCAGTGAACAAAACTTTAAATCGATTTTCACAAACATGCAATTTTTAAAGACGGTGACCACGATTCGGAGAAAACTACAGAACCGATCGTTTCAAAAATTTCTCCACATATTGTACATTCAAATGACTCCCAAATGACATTTAAATTTTTCAATTAGTATCTATCTAACAATTATAAAAATAGGTCAATTTTATTGTAAAAACCAACAAAATTTTATCGCGTTCACTGCAAAAACCAAGTTTTTTGATCCACCAGCAGAGAACTGCAATAAATCTATTATTACTTTATATTTTTGTACCAAACTTTTTGAAATAATCTTCAAATGTTGTATTATAATATACTTTTTTTCACAAAAAATCTGTTATAACAATATGTCATACAAAAATTCTTGAAAGTATGATTTAAAATGGCGCTGCACAGTGTATTCATCCCATAAGCGCAACCAAAGGGGGGATTTAGGGGTTTAAACCTCCCCAAAAATTATTGTAGTACCGAGCAAAATAGTATTCAATCAAAGTGAGCCACATGAAAAGCAATTACACGTTTTATGAAAAGAATGAAAACGCCAAATGTATATTCAAATCGATTCTGGTTGATGCATAATCTGCTAAATTAGTCAAAATTTATTCCTTCAGATTGCACATTAAGCCGGATCGATTTTGTATTCAGAAAAAAAAGTGAGCCGGACACCGACCGTGGTGACCGTGGCATGCAGGTTAAGTGTGTGGCTTAGCATGCTCGGAGCCCGGGTTCGATCCCCAGCCGCGGCGAAAAGTTTTTTCAATATAAAATTTTTCTGATCGGTCACCACCTCTCTGCAGACAATGGCAAACCTCAGAGAGTAAATAATGCCATGTAAAGCTTCTTGAGAACATGAGCCGTTCGGAGTCGGCATAAAACATGTAGGTCCAGTTCTCGGTCAATTGTGTGCAAACATTTAATAACACACACAACACAATTGATCATAAGAAGCTCGGTCAAAGTCCTTTCAAGGGCTGAAATGGCCAATTTGTTTTGTTTTTTTGTTTTGGACACCGACTCAAAAGTAAGAAGTACTCTTAAAAACTAGAAAATATTTTTTTTCAAACACCAATAAAAAATTTATTTTTCTTGATATTCAAATGCATTTAAGATTATTGGAAAAGTACTGAGCTCTTCTTTCTTTTGGTGTATCGTATGGTGTTGTTTAATCAAAACTGAGTACTATGAAAAATGCTTTTTTTATAAGTGTTAGAAAATATAAATATTCAAAAATTATGAATTTTGTACTGGAGCGCTATCTGGCGCACATTTAACTAAAAACTGGTTAAAAGAAATTGATTTGCGTACGTAAAAACTTATATGTACCCACCAGTGATGATATCGGATCATTTTCGAGAATACTTTTTTACAAAGGCAAATTGTACTTTTTTATTGTTTAGGGTACTTTTTATTAAGTAATGATATGTGAATAAATACATAAATTAAAACCAATACTTTTTTAAATTTTATTATATTTATCACATAAAGGAACTATAAATAATCAGCATTTCTTTAAGAACCCTTTAAATATGTTTATTAGGGTGCCTCGACCTCTATGAGCAAAAAAAAGTTTTCATTGCAACCAACTTAAAATTAACCTTGATCGATTCTAAGACGTAAATTTCAAATCTTTGCCACCTGACCAAAGTATTGCGAATATTAATGAAAAGTTTTTACTTTTTATTTTAAAAGTTCTTGTTCTGGGAACATTTCTTAAATCAAAGGCAAATAATACGTGACTGGGTGAGAATTTTGGCAATAAGCTTATGACTTCATTTTCAAAATGATTTTTTTTAACTCTGGACAAAATTTCTTTTTTCGGCAAGAAGGCACTCGGTTACTTTTGTAGAGTCAATAGTACTCAAAAAAGTACTCAAAGGTACTCGGTTACTTTTGTAGAGTCAATAGTACTCAAAAAAGTACTATTGCACTCAAAAAATCATCCCTGGTACCCACTAATATATATATATACCCACCAAAATTTGCCAAAATCAAACGGTAATTATGACAATTAAGTAATAATTGAGCTGAAGGAAGTTTTTGAACATCGATTCCACACATTTTATATAATTGTGGCACTTAGTTTTTGTTAAACCGCACCATACGATATATCAATGGAGAGCTCAATAATGTTCCAATAAATTTAAATTCATGTGAATTCGAAAATGACAAAATATGGATTTTTTGTGGTCTCAATAGAGTTTCTAAACACAAAAAAATTCCAAAATTTTTTTAGTGTACCATGAAAATCTTTAGTTTTTTTGCTTATATTGGGTATGCATTCTGAAGTAAAAAATTTATTATTAAAAAGGTTCTGACCACTTGAAGGGTTGTTGGCAATACTTCGATTTGAGTTATCTTTTCAACTTCTAGCATGGAGGAAACTTGAAATATTTGGAAACAAATTAATTCAAAAGTAAGACATAGTAAAAAAACCAAAATTTGAGGAAAATCGGTTGAATCACTCGCCACTGAAAAAATCAAAGAAATTTCCCGTTTAATTGTTATTTTTCGTCCTTTTTTAAAGTCTTTTTTTAAACATCGATATCACAAATTCTACAGAATTAAGTTTATAGTGAAGTCATGTGATTCATTATAAAAATAATTCCGATTGACATCCGAAAGTGGAGAAAAAAATTTACAATTTCTAATTTTCCATCGTTGTTTCCAAAATTCGTTTCATAAAATTACTCTAAATTTTTAAGTATTATCCGATATTAAGGAATTATGGCTTTTATTAGGTAAAAATATATTGGTTTAATTTTTCTTCTGTTCGCCCATCCAGTGACATAATATAGTAAGACGCCTTTTGCATAATCTTCCATTGGATTTTCAAAATCAGTTTCATGAAAATCCCTCAAAATTGCGCAAATATTAACCGATTTTGGAAAAGTGTAGGAAACGCCTATCGTTAAATATATATTATTTCGATTTCGTCAGCATTTGCGCATTGGACAAGTAATACCAAACGATTTTTTCAAATTCAGACTCTTTGTTTTTCATCCAAAGGTGTCAGAAATTTAGCGGTTTTTACTTTCGGAATTGAGCATAATTAGTGCTTACTAAAGGACGAATTTTAAAGCTAGTGCCAGCCAATTGGGTATTTTTACAACGAAGTGATGTATGGATGAATAATTTTCACTGCACTCAAATATGTTATAGAGTTTGCTCCAGAGAATGCTTTTCTCTAAATGTGTACTAAAAAATCCCTAAAAATGATAAAAAGCTTTCATGAAAAAGGTATATATATAGAAATATATCGTTTTTAGAGAATAAGACTTTTTTATTTTTGAAAAAAGATTTAATTTTATTAAAGAAAATACTTCGCACAATGAATTTTTTATCAAAATTGAGTAAAAATTTTTCATTTTCCTTAAATTTTTTTATGTGAAATGAGAATTTTTGTGCGAGAAAAATACTTATCATTATTAGAGACATTGAAATATTTCCATTTCGCACAAGTGAAGAAATATTTATTTAAAAATTTATTCTAATTAAATAGAGAATAAAAAAAAGGAGAATTTTTTATCGGAGAAAGGTAGGTATTTTTTTCTGAATTTGTGGGGAAAAAAATATTGAATTTTTGCTGACCTTATTGGGACACGAGTAAAAATGAAAATATTTTAGCTCAAGTCTTATAACCTTCGTACAACTGCCAAATAAGAAAAAAAAATCAATTAAACGGCCTACAACTGGTGCTTGCAAAATATTTTAGCCGAACAGATTCTAAACAACGTTGAAGCCAGTTTATTTTAAAACGACCGCTACCACTGCTGTTCACCTTCTGTACGGACAGAATGTCCTGACAGTGACCGTTTTAATTAAAAAAAAAAAAAAAATATGGTGCTGGTCATGCCTGAAGTTTGAACAAAGAACCATTAGAGCAAAATAACCGCTACAACTCAGCCGCTGTAATTACGTAAAATTGTTTTTATATATAAGTTCTACATTTGATAAAACCCCCCCAAAAAAAATTCCTGGTTGCGCTCCTGATTCATCCTATACAAAATTGGTACAAAAATAGAAGGAGTGCTCCGATGATTATTAAATTTTGTATGGTTGAATAATTTAAGCTAAATAAGCAAAATTGCAAAAATGGTTGAAATCGGTTAGTTCCTAGGGGTACCTTCCTTGTACCTATATTAATGTTTTTACATTATTTTGTAGGCGAATGCTTACAAAAGTTGGTCGATCTTAACAAAATTTGGTCAAGAGACTAGACAATTAGAGAAATAGTTTTGCACTGAAGACAGTAGAAATTGATGATAACTTTGGGGTACCTTCCTTGGACCTATATTAAATTTTTAAACGATTTTGTATAGTGGCTACATACAAAAGTAGCCCGATTCTATCAAAACTCAGTGAGAATGCTAGACAAGAATAGTAATAGATGTGAACTGAAAATAATAGAAAATTGTAATATCTTAAAGGTACCATTCCTGCACCTATATTATTTGTTTTTTAAAATCCAATTTAAGACACATTTTATGTTATTTATAATAGAAAAATAAATATGGTAACTTTTTTTTATCACTCATTTTTCTTCTGACTTTCATCACTATAAATTATTTGTGAGATTCACTACAAAATTAAAGAATCCTTTCCCTTTTGAACTTTGCTAAATTATTTTTCTAAGCAAAAATTATTAGTTTTTACAAAAAGTCACTTTATTAAACCTGGATAATAGGCCGGATCATTTTTATATGGATACAAAAAATGTCAACCGGTCGGGGTCTCAAGAGTTAGAGGAACTCATTAAAATTATTTCTGCATACTTTTTTTTCAAATCGGAGAAAAATCGCCGAAGCAATTTTGATTCTCGTGAAGGTCCTTTTTGGTAAAAAAAACATGTTTTTTGCTTGTAACTTTTTATTTTTCACAGAACGCATACCCACATCTTTTTAAATGTTAAATTTCTTACTCATACTAACATTTTGACATTAAAAAATTGTTAAAATTTTGTTTCATTATAACTCTTATTGACCACCAAAAATGGAATTTTTTGCTATTTTTAAAAAGGCATTTTTTTAAAACCCGCTGTAAAAGACACATTTTTTATTAGATTTGCATGGAATTGTTATTGTTGAAAAGGTATTAAGTTCTTCTTTCGTTCTGTGTATCGCTTAAAATTATAAAAATAATAAAAAAAAAATTACGAAAAAGTTTCGCTAAAATCGAAGAATTTTGTTTTGTAATTCAATTTTGAAATTTGATAAATTTTTAATACTTTTCTGTGCAAAATTTACATTTTCTTGTAAAAAATCACATTTTAAATTTGTAAATCTTTCTTGTCTATAAAAAAGTGCACATAATATTTTGAAAATAAAAAAATAAATACTTTAAATAAAATTGCTAAAATCTAACTATCTTCTTTTGTTTAGAACAAAAGACAAAAAAACAAACAAACATTTTTTTTCTATTTTTGTACCATTTCGATGCATTGAGCTCTTAACAAATAAATATCTTTCGAAATAACCTCATCGTAATCAATATTATTTGCAAGCTCGGTTTCAATGGATAAAATAGCAAGATCGGAAACTCTTGCCTCTCTCTTTTAAAACCTTGAATAAGTTTTAATTAATTTTAGCTTTGAACACGTTTTCACAATGTTTTCTACTCATTGTTTTGACTTGCAAGCAGAATTTTAAATTTTAAAAGAGCTATTAAAGAAAGGAGACACACATTTTTAAACATTAAGTATTTTTTCACTTTTTCTGATTGTTTGAGAAATAAAAAAAATATGGAAACGGTGTCACCCCTAAAATGGTGGTACCCGGGGCGGACCGCCCAGCTCCCCCCCCTTAGGAACGCCTCTGACTATTACTTTTCGATGAAATCTCATTTATTTCAGCCCACGATCTATACTCTCTTGTTCTATTAAGTTTAAACATTGTCGTCTTTCTACTTCGGTTTCTGTTCCTTATCGTATCGATGACAACCTCTAATACGAGTATTCGTCTCGGAACTGTTGGAATGATTGTTAGTTTTCTCAGACAGTTGCTGATACATAGTTTAACATGAGTTCTTGTCTCTCATGTTAACTATGTTTTTCAACAATTTGTTGCTGTTCATTCATCGATAGTTGTTAACAAGTCCTGTACCTGCTGTGGGTCTCAAGTTAAATCAGTTCCCAAGACTTAAAAAATGTTATTGAAATTTAAAAATTGCTTCTATATTTAAATAAAAAATTCACTGTGCGAAGTATTTTGTTCAATAAAAACAAATTATTTCTCAAAAATAAAAAAAGTCTTACTTTATAAAAACGATATATTTGTATATAAGTATTTCTCTTTTTCATGGAAGCATTTTTAGGGCATTTCTAAAATCATATTTAGAGAAAAGCATTCTCTCGAGCAAATTCTATACCATTTTTCATGCCTTTTTTATCGAATTGCGAGTAACTGTTTTCTGAGTGTACTGCTTTACTGGTGCCTGCTTTTCGAACTCTTGGATACAAGCTACAGTCATTCCAATCCTCACCCTTTATTGTTTATTTATTTTCCCTTATTAATTTTATAAGTAAATACTTACTTTTCTGTTTTCAATTATAAAATCTTCAAACTTTTGTTATAACCTTGTTTACTATCCTTAAGCTGTTTCTGGTTTTGCTGTTGATATTATATATCTCTTTGCTCTACGTTAAAATATATCTGATATTCTTACTATACTAATTTAAATATTGAATAGATAAAAAATAATTGATATGAATAAATAAATGAAATAAACTTAAAAGAAAAATACACTGTTCAATTATATTTTTTGGATTCCACAGAGCGTAAATGTAGTTCAAGTGCTTCGAAGAACTTTTCTCGATATTTTTCTTAAATATTGAAAAAAAACTGAGACCAGATTGTGAGATGCGGTATATTTGGAAACAATTCTTTTAGCGCCCGTAGTCTCAATACCCTCCATAGCCTCCAAATCCTCTTCTGTATCCTCTTCCGTATCCTCCTCCGAATCCTCTTCCGTATCCTCCTCCGTACCATTGAGCAATCTATGACAGCAGAAATTAATTTTGTTCGTCTTTTATATTTTATTCAAAACTCACCGGACTTGCTTCGTTCTGTATTAGTAGCATGGCGAAAATCAGTAAAACTGCTAGAGGGTAAATTGAAAGTGTCTTCATTTTATATAAACTGCTGAAAAAATTATAAAATTTCAACCTTTTTACTGCTTTTAGAATTAATTCGTATTACTTTTTATCCTAGGAGAAAAAAAAAAATTACGTTGAAATTAATGATGTAGTCAATAATTTGAATTTATGTGAAGAATATGACAATTGACAAAAGCTGTTAAAAACTGACTAATTTTTTTTTTTCGGTTTCACTTTTAGATATATCAAACAAATAGATCTGTTTTTAACTTTTTTTATACGTGTTAAAATATCATTGGCGTCAATTAAAAAATAGCTTAACATTTTTTTTATTGTTGTCTTATTTTAATGCTAAAATAAAATCAACTGAGTAAATAGCTTAAACTTAAAAACTTAAATTCATTAATTATTTATGCTGAAATCTGTTATTTCGTCCGTCTGTCGACACGATCACAACCGTAATTTTTAGGCTATAGCAATGCAATGTAATATTTTAGCTTTTTTCTTAATAATGAAGACTAAGTTCGAAAATAGTCCAAATTCAGATTCCATTTTTGGAAAACCACTCCTATAGTCTTGGGGTTGAATAAACATAGAAATTCTGAAAGTTTAGAATTTACACCAAAATTATCAACAGTTTATTTAATAACTTAGAACTCAATAATAATTTTAGCATAGATCACCCAAGAGCTTGCTTGTTCATACATTTCTAATTGAATTTTTTTATATCCTTTATATCCTAGACAGACATGTAGTAAAAAATGTAGTATGATATGGAAACCATATGTGTGTCATCGGTATTCCAAGGTCTTGTTCCAAAGCAACTAGAGTTCCGTACTACAATAGCATCCAAGAAACCATTGAAATTCAATGGTGTTCTGAAATGTAGTATGATGAATCGCATTGAACACAGCCAAAGCTTTAAGCTCTTCTGTCAGAATCATATGTTTTCGCTGCAATCCAACAGCATAAACAAATTGATTAGTTAGCAGAATATACAATTTATCAGTATAAACCAGGCATGCGCAAAAGGCCGCCCATGGGCGGATAGCTTTCACATGCATACAACAGCTTTCAGTCAAAAAAGCTTTGCAGTCGAGACTCGCACTGTTACACTGAATATTTATTCACATTCGTGCTATCAGAGCACACGATCAGTCGCTGTGCGAACTTCATGCTTTAAGGTTGCGGTCGCTTGCTCTTGCGTTGCTTAATTAAAATCGACAAACTACCATTCATACGCATGAATATGCGTTTGTTTATTGTATTTGTTTGTCTGTAATAATTTTTTGTTTTTAAATAATAGGGATTTAATTAATTCGAACAATTATACTTAATTTTCAAACGAAGCTTGTAGTATTGAATATGTCAACGCAGTAGCAAGCGACCGCAACCTTTCAGCATGAAGTTCAAACAGCGACTGAACATATGTTGTGATTGTAACAATGAACTAACTCGTGCTTTTCGTTCAGTGTTAACTTGAAAAACAAAAGCTTTGCAATACAAACACAAAACTTTGAATGTATTAGTTTGCGCACCCCTGGTATAAACCAGGCATGCGCAAAAGGCCTCCCATGGGCGCATAGCTTTCACATGTATACGACAGCTTTCAGTCAAAAAAGCTTTGCAGTCGAGACTCGGACTGTTACACTGAATATTTATTCGCATTCGTGCTATCACAGCACACGATCAGTCGCTTTGCGAACATCATGCTATAAGGTTGCTGTCACTTGCTCCTGCGTTGCCTTATTAAATATGACAAGCTTTCATTCATGCCTTTGTTCATTTTATTTGTTTGTTTGTAATCATTTTTTGTTTTTAAATAATAAGGATTCAATTAATTCGTAGAATTTTACTTAATTTTAAACGAAGCTTGATGTGTTTAATACGCCAACGCAGAAGCAAGCGACCACAACCTTTCAGCATGAAGATCAAACAGCGACTGAACGTATGCTGTTTTTGAAACAATGAACAAAGTCGTGCTTTTCGTTCAGTGTTAACTGGGAAAACAAAAGCTTTGCAATACAAACACAAAACTTTATATGTATTAGTTTGCGCACCCCTGGTATAAACAGAAAAAAATAATGGAAAAAGTTAAAAAAAAATATATTGGAAACTCTGAAATTAGGAGTGGGCACATTTTATTCCCAGTTGCGTGGAGCAATTTTAACTTTGATTCCATCCATTTTCTTGTTTATATTTACAAAACTTTGCATCAGCTGACATGTGAACAACTTAGTATAATACCACATGTCTGTCACTATGCTAGGTCGTGGTTTCTTGAGCTTTCATTATCACTTTGTCAGTCGATTTAGCCCTGTCCTTCTGTCCGTCCGTCCGTCTGTTTGTGTATAATTCCTAAATTTAGCATTAGAAAAATGAATTGAGATAATTGCATGGAACTTGACCCAAGGATCTGCACTATTTTTAATATTTTTGAAATCCGCCCACGTACACGACTATCTCCCATATGACCACGTACGTCAAATCTTATCAAAGCTTAAACGTACACAAACAATGCTTGTTCTCTTGAAACCCACAAACTTGAATGAGATAAAAACTTTTTAACAAAAAAAACCTACTTCAAAATCACTACAAAGTAAAATATAATTTTATATTACTTTTACTATTTATATCTTGGTTAAATTTGATAATTTATTTATATTCATTATTATATGGGAAATCGTATGATATCAATTATTCTGAATTTGTTGTATTTTTATCATAAATATTTTAATTTTTTATGATTATAAAAGCTTCGAATTTGGCGCTAATATAATCAGATTTTTTTGTGCAGTATCACCAAAGCAGGATATTCACAAATAAAAAAGTTTAAAATAGAGTAGAGATGGCAAAAATATCATGATTTTATGACAATGATAAGCGCCGATTACAAAGCTTTTATTATCATAAAAAAATTAATATATTTATGATAAAAACAAGTAAAGAAAGTCTAAAGTCGGTCTAGGCCGACTATGAAATACCCTAAACCCACTTTTCAAAAACAAAAAATTTTTATTGTAAATGGGCGTGTCCGTGGGCGGATGAAGTCTATATTTTATATGCATTTAAATGTTGATGAAAAATTTACACATACCAAGTTTTATTCCTGTAGCTTACAGTTAATGCCTTTATTGTGCTTTCGCTATGGGAGGTGGGCGTGTTCATGGACGGATTACTTCCAATTTTTGAAAACACCTTAGTTTTGGTATAAAATACATGCATACCAAATTTAATTTCTCTATGACAAACATAACCTTACTTATTAAGTTTAAAACTTTTTGGGTTGTATGGGAAATAGGCGTGTCCGCAGGCGGATGACGTCCATTTTTCAAAACCATCTTTGTCTTGTCATAAAAAACATACATGCCAAATTTTAGCTTTTTAGGTTAAACATAGGCTTATTTATTGCGTTTTCAGTTTTTGGGTTGTATGGGAGTTGGGCGTGTCCGTGAGCGGATGACGTTTATTTTTCGAAGACATCTTTATATTTGTATAAAACACATACATATCAAATTTTATTGTTGTAGGTTAATTATGAGCTGAGTTATGCAGTTTTCAATTTTCGCGTTGTATGGTAGGTAGGCGTGTCCGTCGGCGGATGATGTCCATTTTTCAAAACCATCTTTCTTTTGTTACAAAAAAACATATGTGCCAAATTTTAGCTCTGTAAGTTAAACAGAAGCTTATTTATTGCGTTTTCAACTTTTGGGTTGTATGGGAGGTGGGCGTGTCCGTAAGCAGATGACGTCCATTTTTCAAAGACATCTTTGTGTTGATATAAAACACATGCATACCAAATTTTATTGTTGTAGGCTAATTATGAGCTGAGTTATGCAGTTTTACATTTTTGCGTTGTATGGGAGGTAGGCGTGTCCGTAGGCGGATTCCAAAAATATTCAATAATGCAGATCCTTGGGTGCATGTGACCATGTGTACCAAGTTTCATCCAATTATCTCAACTCCTTCTTCTTATCCTGTGTATACGGACAACACACAGACGGACAGACGGACGGACGGACATGGATAGCTCGACTCACGTGGTGACGCTGATCAAGAATATATATACTTTTCTATACCGGACTCGCTTCGTTCTATGCGTTAAAAACGTTTGCACAAAGTTAATATACCCTGACCTTTCAGGTTTAGGGTATAATAAAATTTATGATAAACGGTGTGGTGACCGTGGCGTGCAGGTTAAGTGTGTGGCTTAGCACGTTCGGAGCCCAAGTTCGATCCCCAGTCGCGGCGAAAAGTTTTTTCAGTAAAAAATTTTTCTGATCGGTCACCACCTCTCTGCAGACAATGGCAAACCGCAGAGAGTAAATAATGCTATGTAAAGCTTCTTGAGAACATGAACTTTAGCCGTTCGTAGGTCCAGTTATCGGTCAATTGTGTGCAAATATTTAATAACACACACAACACAATTGATGATAAGAAGCTCGGTCAAAGTCCTTTCAAGGGCTGAAATGGCCAATTTGTTTTTTTTTTTTTTTTGGATAAATTACTTAAACACAATTATTTATGCTCATAATAAAACAAATGCTTTTCATTTCAGTACCCTAGTGTAAATAGTATTTGATATAGTGTTGTCTAAAATTTCCACACCCCTTAATGACGCCCACTTTATCGACAGTAATTTGTAATAAGTGTGTCTACCACTGTACTAAATATCAGTATTCTAGTGCCAATATTATTTGAGTTAGAGTATGATTCAAATATTGCCACATCCCTTTATCAAACTACGCCCATTTTATTGAAATTAATTTTTTACACTTGTGCCTACCTCTGAAGTAAATGTAAGCACTGTAGTGTCAATATTATTAGAGATATAGAGTTTTTCTAATATTGCCACACCTCTTTGTCGAATAACGCCCACTTAATTGACTGTAATTTTTATAATTGTACCTACATTTGCATTTTTGCAATATTGATTTGTGTCAATATTTACTGAGATAGAGTAATTGTCTTATATTCCCACACCTTTTTATTGAATAACGCCCACTTTCTTGATAGTAATTTTCAATAATTGTGCCTACCTCTATACTAAATTTCAGTACTCTAGTGTCAATTTTATTCGAGACACAGAGTTTTTCCAATATTGCCACACCCTTTTTTTTAATAACGCCCATTTAAATGATAGCAATTTTTTAATATTTGTGCCTGCTTTTGTAATTTTACTGTGAACTTTATTACCCTAGTGTCAATATTTACTGAGAGACAGTGTTTTTCATATCGCGACACGCCCCTTTGTCGAATACCGCCCACTTTCATAGACGGGCACCTCCGCGCCTCTAAATGTTGACAAAAAACTACGCCCGATTGCCGTACAAGTACTTTAGGAGTAATCGATGTACATTAGAGTGGGTCGAAAAAAAAAGTTTGAAAAAACCTGAAACCTGAGTTTGAAACAAAAAAATAGTTTGAAACTATTTTAAAGTTGACCTCGAGAGGATTCCGAAAACAAAAAAATTTTTTTTTTTGGACCACCGGAAAAACAGCCAAAATGGTCTTTTTTGCATAACTTAAGCATTACATGTCAGATCTTAAAAAATTATATGTCCTTGAAAAGGGCTTTACGAGCACTACAATGTCTTCTTAGAACAATTTTACTTCTGAGGTCATATTCAACTAGTAAGCCCCCATTAGCCCGATTTATCCCCCTTCCTTTTTCTCATAAGATAAAATTCCTTCAAATTTGTTTAATTTGTGTTCGAAAAATTATTTATTTAGTTTCTTTTACAATTTTGTTTATGTTATGTAATTGTTCGTTGACTAAACTTAAAGTAAATTTTTATAAAAAAAAGGATAATATCAAATATTTGAATTATTATAACTTCTTTGTTTTTAAACTGAATAAATAATTTTTTGAACACAAATTAAACAAACTTGACGGAGTTTAATTATATGGGAAAAAAAAAGAAATTTAAGGGGGATAAATCGGGCTAATGGGGCTTACTAATTGAATATGACCTCAAAAGTAAAAATGTTCTAAGAAGACATTGTAGTGCTCGTATAGCCCTTTTCAACGACATATAATTTTTTAAGATCTGACATGTAATACTTAAGTTATGCAAACAAGACCATTTTGGCTGTTTTTCCGGTGGTCAAAAAAAAAAAAATTTTTTTTTGTTTTCGGAATCCTCTCGAGGTCAATTTTAAAATAGGGGGTGGTTTTTTTTTTGTATGGAGGCCGACCCACTCTAATGTACATACATTCACAAAAAAAAAAAAAAAATAGAGAAACCAACCAACTTGAGAATCTCCTCCTTTTTGAAGTCGGTTAAAAATGAGTTTCAAGCCCTTTTCACTCTTATTTTATGAACTATTCTTGCTGCTATGTATGTACATCGTACATGGACGATATAAACTTCGCTCACTTAACTCATAAAATAGTTCAAGCTTCTCTTATACATATATGTACAAAAGTTTGTCCCAAACAAAAGGTTTTTTTTTGCTCAAGTTTCTTTGTAAAGCTTATGCGTTAAATTATTTTTGAGATTTTTTCAAAGTTTAGGTCGCGCTAACCGGATTTTTTCTTAAAATCAGGTTTTTCGGAGAATTTTCAAATTTCAAACATACTAAGTTGGTCAATAACATAACTTTTCTTAGTCTTTCGGTAGTTTTTTTTAGAAAATTTACAAACTTTTCTTTAATATACATTAGGCTGGGTCGATTTTTAAACCGATGTTGCCTGGTTGAAAAGTAATTAAAGAAGAAAACAAGTAAAGAAAGTCTTAAGTCGGTCTAGGCTTAAATAGATACCCTAAATACCCTAAACCTACTTTTCAAAAACAAAAAATATTTATTGTAAATGGGCGTCTCCGTGGGCAAATGAGGCCTATACTTTATATGCATTTTAATGTTGATGAAAAAATTACACATACCAAGATTTATTCCTGTAGCTCACAGTTAATGCCTTTATTGTGCTTTCGCTATGGGAGGTGGGCGTGTTCATGGACGGATTATTCTCAATTTTTTAACACACCTTAGTTTTGGTATAAAATACATACATACCAAATTTAATTTCTCTTTGACAAACACAAACTTATTTATTGAGTTTGAAACTTTTTGGGTTGTATGGGAGGTAGGCGTGTTCGTTGGCGGATGACGTCCATTTTTCAAAACCATCTTTGTCTTGTCATAAAAAACATATGTGCTAAATTTTAGCTCTGTAGGTTAAACAGAGGCTTATTTATTGCGTTTTCAATTTTTGGGTTGTATGGGAAGTGGGCGTGTCCGTGAGCGGATGACGTCCTTTTTTTGAAAACATCTTTGTGTTTGTATAAAACACATACACATAAAATTTTATTGTTGTAGGCTAATTATGAGCTGAGTTATGCAGTTTTTAATTTTTGCATTGTATGGGAGGTAGGCGTGTCCGTGGGTGGATTCCAAAAATATTCAATAGTGCAGATCCTTGGATGCATGTGATCATGTGTACAAAGTTTCATTCAATTATCTCGACTCCTTCTTTTTATCCTGTATTTACGGACAACACACAGACGGACATAAATAGCTCGACTCACGTGGTGGCCCTGATTAAGAATATATATACTTTTTTATACCCGACTCGCTTCGTTCTATGCGTTACAAACGTTTGCACAAAGTTAATATACGCTCACCTTTCAGGTTTAGGGTATAAAAAAGGGGATGGGGTGTACTTTATCTTATCAATTTTTGTAAATTATTTTGTTTAAAAACATTTTTGTTTAAAAATGTGCACAGCTAGAGCAAACTGATGCCAGAAATGAAATCGTCGCACTCAATTCAAAAACGGTCAAGATATTAAGTGTTATATACAAAAATGTGTCCAGCTATAGTCTTATAGTTGGTGCATATTTATTGTTGAACATTACGGCTGAACCACTAAAGCTATCCAACTTATATCCACACCATAACTTTGTGTGGAGCTACGGAATTTGTTGTTTTTGTAAGACCCCACTTGGTGACGCTTCTAGGAAGTGCAATTGTACCATATTTCTAATTGCGTCAATACATTTTTACATTTTTATGAAATTTTTTAAAGTTATGAAGCGTTTTTTAAAAAATTTATGGAAAATTTGATGACAAAATTACCCAAAAATACCGAAATGATTAAAAAATTGGCAAAACTTCTGATTTATGTACATTAACTTAAAGCTTGGACGTTTGTTTTGCGAAGAAATTACTCAAAGACTAAGAAAATGTTTGTTATTGACCAACTTATGTTTGATATTAGAAAACTCTACGTAAAACCTGATTTTTAGTTATAATCCGATTAGCCAGACCTCGAAACCTTTACCAAATTTAATTTTTGAAAAAAAAATCTCAGAAATACCTTAACCCATAAGCTTTCAAACAAAGACTGAGCAACTATGAAATTCGAAAAAATTTTCTTTTGGGACTCTCTAGTAAATAGGTGCTATACGGGTTCCAAATAAAACTGACATATGGGCATTTCCATAGTCGCGAACGCGACATTCGTACGCCTTTGAGGAGCAAAATAATAAAGAAAACTCGAAACAAAATTTCTTTTTTTTCAAGTTTTAGATAGCATTTTAGTAGCACTATATTTAGAAAAAAAAGTTAGGTTCTCCAGATTTTATGTTTTCAAAATATTAGCAATAAACATGGCATCGCGAACGCGACAAAAAATGGAACTAGTTTTCGACTACATCTAGAAAAATGCAAATATCTGCGAAACGTAACATAATATTTTAAAGCGGTAAATTGTAAATTAAATAAGATTAATGTGGCTTTCAAGAAATATGTGTCATTTTGACATATCTCCATTAGTTGTTTTTGTATTGAGCTTAAGCCTGATCGCGAACGCGACATCTAGCACGCGACATTTTTTCTCATCACGTTTTTAATAAGAATTAGTTAAAGTAATTTCAGCTAAATATTGCATTACCTATCAAAAACATCGTAAATATTATTTGTGAGTTTTATATTAGTAATATGAGAAAAAATATTAAATTTCTTTGTAACACCACCCGTCCTACGTATGTGGTTATTTACTTTATGAAGACTTTTTTACGCCCACAAGGAGGCGTGGCAGATATAGAAAAGTGCATATACTATACTGCAGTATCACCTTCTAAGTTGTTTTAACCATGGCATCCCTGTTTTGAATGTCCCCCCATCTGTTGACATGATTACAGCCGTTATTATTAAGTTATAGTAATGAAATTCGATATTTAAGCTTATATCGTAAAAATAAAGATCATGTTCGAAAATAATCCCAATAGGATGAAAACCACGTATACCTCCCATACAAATTGACGTTTTCAAATTGGAAAACTAATTAAAAATCTATTAAAAATCAATCCAATGACTTGAGAATTAGCTCATGAGCTTTACTTTAATCTATTGACACTTTGTAAAAAATTCAGCAAAATCGAATGAAACCTTTCCATACTTTCCCATACAAAGTGTATTAAAAATACAGCGCATGATCGCGAACGCGACACATTTTGATGATAAATATTAAATGTTTAGTATGATTTTTACCTGCAGTAACTTTTTTTTTATAGTAAGGCGACCAAATTTGATTTAAGTTACAATTTTCAGACAATTGCTAAGAACGATCACGAAATTCTGATAACATATGATGATTTAGGTACAAGAACGCGACATTCGAATAGTAGTTAAAGCAATATAAAAAATTTACCGTAAATCGTGCTTTGTTTGGTATCTTTTTATTTTTTATTTGTAGTTTATATATGAATTTTATAAGAAGAGTTCAAACATAACGTTGATAAATAAATGAAAAATACTAAAGAGAAAAAGTCCTTAAAAGCAGCTAAAAGCAAGAAAAACATATTTCTCAGATATCAGGCTAATTTTCTCAGAATAAAAACTGAAAATAGTTGTAAATGCAGTAAATTATAAAAATTCAAGCATTTTTTTTAAATAATAACAAAAAAATTATTGGTTTATTGAACAATTTTTTTTTCGGTCCCGGTAGACCTTTCTGTGGAAATGCCCATATACAAACTTGAATATCAAAAGACTTATGAAAAGAGGTTTTAGCGGGTATGTATTTGGGAATTCATTGCTATTTCGCTAAATAAGTGCTAGTTAAGAATAGCCTTTAGGAATTATATAATTCAGATGATGTAAAAAAGTAAAACTTGAGTCAAATATTACATCCGTAATAAATGTGACTGATTTCAAATTATGATAATTTCAACTGTAACTCAATTCAGTTACTTATTATTTAATTTCGATTATGAAACGTGAAAATATTTATTTAAATTCAAATACAAAAGGTTTTTAAAACACCATTCATATAAATTGTTGAAATCAGCCGGCAAAGCAAGTATAACATTACTGTTAGCAATTCATGAAAAGATTTTCAGATCATCAGCAAACATCAATAATTCTGGTTTTGACAAACAGGAACTACCGTTATTTATAAATATTAAAAAGAAGAGTGGTACCAAAATATTCTCCAGAGGAACACCTGAGGATGCTTAAACGGTCTGAAAAACTTGACCCAACATATGAAAATTGTATGAAATCCTAAATGCAAGAATTTTCTCTAAAAAATTTTGAAATTTAAATATAGATAGTACCAATTCTTTAGCCATTTTCGAATGCAGAAGGAGAGAATGCGGTTCAGACAATATTCCTTATGAGAATAATTTATGCGCTATTTGCTCACATTTATTGACTATGAGCAAATGATCATAAAATATACATTATGAATCAAGCGCACTTGGAATCAGTTGAAGAAACTTTGCACATAGATTATGCTTAGATAGCTCTTATATCATGCAGTTGGTATGAACAAAGTATGGCAGGTTAAGTGAGTTGATTTTGTATTCATTGAGCAGCTAAAATACATTATTATTTAACAAAATTAAATTTATAATTATATAGATGCGATCCTTAAAAAATACAAAAAAATAATTATTAATTAATTAATTGAAATTAATTGCAACCATCCTGGATCTGCTTTAACTGCTTGGAGCTGCTGAAACTGACTAGAGCTGCTGAATTTATTTAAGTTATAGAACTGCGCAATACAATATAGATTTTAAGCCTGAATTTATGAAGCTATACATCTCATCAACTTTCACTATATGTTTGGGATTGACTAATTTTCATTGCCGCATTCAACAAAGTTGTCTGTTGACCTGTTTGGTACCGTTCCGTGACAAGTTTTCTGATTTTATACGTCACAACCTATCGAACGAGAATCATTGCTCTTTTACGTTTTTAATTGTTCAATTGCGTTGGAGATATGTATGCAGGTAAGTGATTACTTTCGCTGAATGTGTTGCTCCGTGAAGAGTTAAAAAAGTTTAAAATTGGTGAAATCTCATCAGTTGAAACAAAGAAATATAATTAATTTTTAAGGATTTGTTTGGCAGAGAAATAACTTCTTGTTATATTTTAATTTCAATTTACCTGTAGCTACTACATTCTAAGTAACCGTAGTTTTTCTAAAAATGAATCGTGACTATTTTTCTTTTAACATTTAGTAATTTAAATAAAATCCTAGAAAAATTTTTGCCCAAACTTTACATGCATTTTTAAATGCACTCCAGAAGACATTCTAAAAATCTAATTGTGGCTCTCCACAGCCTTATCGGAAAGTGCTTTCAGCAGGCATTCTCATAAACTTCTAAAAAGCCTTTTGAATAGCCAAGAATGCTATCATCGCATGGCAAATGGTGGTATTTTTTAAAAAGAATAAAACAAATCGTTTTCATATTTTAAAATGATAACTTTTAACTCAATTTTGTATAACTTAACCTGTGAGTACTGAAACTGAATGAAATGAAATGAAGTTATGTTCATTTTGAATGTTAAAATTTGACATCCAGATTCATGATAAGTTACCTCAAGAACCCCTAAGAACCAAATTTGATCTAAACTGGAGGTATATTCGAGCATTTTGCAATTTCATGGCTGCCATTTCGGATCCGTTATTCTGAATTTTAAAATTTAGCCTCCAAATTCCTGATAAGCTGCCTCAAGAACCCTTAAAAACCAAATTTAAGCTTAATATACCTCAATATTCCAAAAATTTGCACTTTCCTGGCCGCTATTTTGGATTCGCTATTATGAGTTTTAAATGTGAACTCCATAACCGTTACTGCCGACCCCAAAAACCTCAATCAATCAAATTTCATGTAGATAAGACCAATGAAATTTTTGATAATAATAATAAAAAATTAAATCATTAAAATCAAATTATAATTTTTATTAAACAGTTTTGAGCACTTAGATCGTTACACCTTCTGCGAAACACTTATATACATATGTTATACAATTACGGCTAGCGCACTGATTGCTAAACATACAAGTAGCTCCATTTGGCCTATTGTCATCAGGTAACACCTGAATATTAAAAGCAAGAAATATTAATTTTATTCAACTTTAATATGAAACAAAGATCTCACCTGACTCGTAACGCCCTGTATCAGCAGTACAGCGAATAGCAGAAAAACAGTTAAATTGTAAAATGAAAGTTTCTGCATTTTATAAAATTTGCTGAAAATAAATTAAAATTTTAGAAAACTTTAGAAAGTGTTTGTTGTTTTTATCCTTATATTGAATTAATGTTTACAAAGTTATTTTAGATTTACTTATAATAAATTAAAATTACCTTGAAATTAAGGATATTGGTTAACAAATTGAATTTAGTACACTTCTAGCTCAGTTGAAAGTTAAGACTAACCTTTTCTTGTTGCTCTCTTAGGTATAAATATTGCGTTGTGAATTTTTGAATTCAATGGATGAATACGTATACAATAGAACTGTTTTAGATTTTTTTGTTATGTGTGTTGAAGATGAATTTGCTAACAGTAAACAGCAAAGAAAACAGTTTTTTAAAGATGTTAACAGTGAAATAGAAACAACTGAGTACATAACTATATTCATTATTTTAAGCTGAAGCCAAGGTCAATTCTTAAATTTAATAACAATAACAATGCTGGTTTTTTTCCATACTATTTATTAGATGTTTTTGTGTTCGTTGTTATGCAATTTTAAATAAAAAATATTAGGTTTTTGTGTTGTTTTTTGTTTTTGTTTTAACAAAAAACAATATTTTCTTGTGTTAATTTTCATATTTAGAGTTCTCTTTACATTCACGTTAAGTGCTGCTATTTCATTAAACACAGCTGTAATTGGCTAAAATTTACTTTGTTTCATTAAATTCAAGCTGAATATGTATACTTCATATTATAATTGTACTCTTTTTTTTTCTTTACAGGTAAGCACTACAACGAAATACAGGGTGGTAAGTTATTTAATACTTACAGTCTTTTTCTGTTGTTTAAAAAAGTTTAAAAAAAAATGAATACATATTTGCCTTCGCTGATTAACAGTATTCGGACCGTATTTAGTAGCATGCTTTCAGACAGACAGTAGAAAAAGCTTTAACACAAGCCTAAACAAAAATACTATAAAACAAGTAAAAAAAGTTTAAAGTCGGTCTAGGCCGACTATGAAAAACCCTAAACCTACTTTTTCAAAATTCAATAATAGTGTTCAATAATTCAATAATTGAAAATGGGCGTGTCCGTGTGCGGATGTTGCCCAAATTTTATATGCATTTCAATTTTGGGGCGTGTTTGTGGACGGATTACGCCCAAATTTTTGAATGCATCTTAGTTTTTGTATAAAATACATACATACCTAATTTTCAGGGACCGAAAATAACTGTTATTTTTCAATTTCTAAATGAAAAAGACACAATGAAAAAATTGTCGCAGGACTTTTTCGAATATACCATTATGTTACAAATGGCCTCAGCTTCATGAATATTAAGTGCCTTTTAAATTTTCGACTGATTCTATAAAAGTTTAAAATTAACTGTTATTTTTTGCCTTTTATTTTTTCGGACAAATATAATCGTTACTTTTGACTTTTATTTTATCGGTCAAAAATAACAGTTATTTTGTGACTTTTATTTTTTCGGTCAAAAATATCAGGCACTTTGTATTTCTTTAAAGGCCGCTTGACCAATTAAAAACTATTGATACCATATTTAAATTGTGCACACCGATGAGACCCAAATAATCTTACCATTAGTTTTTTAGTCGGTAAAACAGCCTTTGAAAAAACACAAATTGCCTGATATTATTGACCGAAAAAATAAAAGGCAGAAAATAACTGTTATTTCCGACCAATAAAATAAAAGTCAAAAGTAACTGTTATGTTCGCCCGTAAAAATATAAGGCACAAAATAACTTTTATTTTTGTCGGAAAAAATAAAACTTAAAAAATAACAGTTAATATGTGACTTTTTCGATAAAAACCATAACCGGTACGGTCCCTGCTAATTTTATCTCTGTACACTGAGAAAAAAACACATACCTCCGGTAAAAAATTTCTCTATTTTCTATATAGAAATTTTCTCTTTTTCAAATAAAATTTTCTTAAATTAGAATAAATTTTCACATTTTCGAAGAAATATTTCTTTACTTCTAGGAAAAGGAAATATTTCAATGTCTCTAATAATGATAAGTATTTTTCTCGCACAAAAATTTCTCATTTATAGAGAAAAATTTATTGAAAATGAAAAACTTTTCTTATATTTTGATTTATTTATTTATATAAGTATTTTCTTCAATAAAAACAAATCTTTTCTCAAAAATAAAAAGTTTTTTCTCAAAAAACGATATATTTTTCTTTTTCATAGAAGCTTTTTACCATTTTTAGAGAATTTTTAGTATCGAAATTAGAGAATAGCATTCTCTGGAGCAAAGTCTATACCATTTTTCTCTAAATATGATGGCTTTTTTATCATATTCCGATAAGCTTTTTTCTGAGTGTAAGCTCAACATAAGCTTATTTATTGAGTTTTAAATTTTTGGATTGTATGGGAGGTGGGCGTGTCCGTGGTTAGATGACATCCATTTCTCAAAACCATCTCCGTTTTGTAATAAAATACAAAAGTACAAAATTTTATCTCTGTACGTTAAACATAATTTTATTAATTGCTTTGTAAATTTTTGGGTTGTATGGGAAGTGAGCGTGTCCGTGGGCAAATAACGTCAAATAACGTTCAAAATCATCTTCGGTTCGTTGTAAAAAACATGCGTACTAAATTTTATCTTTGTACATTAAATATAAGCTTATGTATTGATTTTTAAATTTTTGAGTTGTATGGGAGGTGGGCGGGTCCGTGCACGAATGACACCCATTTTTCGAAGACATCTTTGTTTTGATATAAAATAATACGTGCCAAATGCTATCTCTGTAGGTTGAACGCGAGCTTATTTATTAAGTTTTAAATTTTTTGGTTGTATGGGAGGTGGGCGTGGCCATGGGCAGATGATGTCCATTTTTCAAAAAAATCTTTGTTTTGTTATAAAACATATACACATCAAATTTTATTGCTGTAGGCTTATTATGAGCTGAGTTATGCAGTTTTCAGTTTTTGGGTTGTATGAGAGGTAGGCGTGTCCGTGGGTGGATTCCAAAAATATTCAATAGCGCAGATCCTTGGGTTCATGTGACCATGTGTACATAGTTTCATTTAATTATCTCAACTCCTTCTTTTTACCCTGTGTATACGCACACCACACAGACGGACAGACGGACAGACGGAAGGACGGACATGGATAGCTCAACTCACGAGGTGACCCTGATCAAGAATATATTCTTTGCTATACTGGACTCGCTTCGTTCTTTGTGTTAGAAACGTTTGCACAAAGTTAATACACCCTGACCTTTCAGGCTTAGGGTATAACTAGTAAGGCATATCTTCGATTTGGCCGAAGTTAAAATACCCCGGCCGATTTGTATGGTAGAAAATTTTAAATTGTGGCTCTTTTTGTATGAGATTTCAAAAAATGTTACTATTTTGATAACGTCTAAAACACATGCATATCAAATTGTTTTCCTGCCATAGACAAGCCTCCTTATAAAGTTTTCATTTTCTAACACGCCTCAGTTTTGATATAATATACACAAATACACAATTTCATTTCTGTAGCTTAAATATTAGCCAATTTTTAGAGTTTTCACTATTATGAGCTGTATGGGAGGTGGGTGTGTTCGTAGGCGGATGATGCCCACTTTTCTTCCACAATTTAGTTTTGATATAAAATACAAACGTATAAAATTTTTTTTTCTGTAGCTTAAAGAGAAGCCTTTTAAAAGACTTTTAAATTTTGTGGTTATATGGGAGGTGGGCGTGTTCGTGGGTGGATTTTGCTTATTTTTCTAACACGTCTTAATTTTGATATCAAATGAATGCATATCTAATTTTACTTTCGTAGCTTCAGTAGCAGCCTATTTATATAGTGTTCAATATTGGGGTTGTATGGGAGGTGGACGTGTTCGTTGGTAGATGACGCCCATTTTTCGAACAAGCTTTAGTTTTGATATAAAATTAACAACTACTTAATGTTATCTATGTTGCTTCGACGGAAGCCTCTTTATATAGTTTTCAATTTTCGGGTTGTATGGGAGGTGGGCGTGTTAGTAGGTCAATGACGCCCAATTTTCTAACACACCTCAGTTTTGACGTTAAATACACAAATACCAAATTTAAATTTGTAGCTTAAATATTTGCTTCTTTACGGATTATTTATTATTGGGGTTGCATGGGAGGTAGGTGGGGTTTTCATCCGGATGTAGCCCATTCTCGAACTTGATCTTGGTTTTTTGAAAAAAACTCAAACATCTAATTTTAGTACCATAAATTACGGCTGTAATCGTGTTCACCGACGGACAGACATGGCTAAATAAACTCAGGTGGTGATGCTGATCAAGATTATGTATACTTTTCTATACCTACCACTCTTACTTATGAGCGTTAAACACGTCGTGACAAAATAATATATACCCCTTGCGCAGTACGTGTGGAAGTATACAAAAGAGAGGTCTTACTCATTTCTACCATTTTCAGTACACATCCAAAACTCTATTTGTCATCTTTACTGAGTTTCGTTAGGATTGGCTTACTTTTGTGTGTACTACCTCCCATTCAAAATCATGCTAAAAGTAAATATAGGTCCAAGGGAGGTACCAAGAAGGTCTTATCAATTTCTACCATTTTCAGTGCACATCTATTTCTCTTATTGTCTAGCCTTGTGACCAAATTTTGTTAAGAACGGCCAACTTTTGTATGCATCTCTCATACAAAATAATGTAAAAAAATAATGTTAATAATGTGCATCTCCCATACAAAGGAAGGTACCGCTAGAAACTGACTGATTTCAAAAGTTTTTGCAATTTTTCTTAATTAGTTTAAACCAGGGACCGAAAATAACTGTTATTTTACAATTTTCGAATGAAAAAGACACAATGAAAAAAATTGTCGAAGGACATTTTCAAATATACCATTATGATACAAATGGCCTCAGCTCCACGAATATTAAGAACCTTTTAAATGTTCGACTGATTCTATAAAAATTAAAAATTAACTGTTATTTTTTGCCTTTTATTTTTTCAGACAAAAATAACAGTTACCTTTGACTTTTATTTTATCGGTCAAAAATAACAGTATTCTGTGGCTTTTATTTTTTCGGTCAAAAATATCAGGCACTTTGTACTTTTTTAAAGGACCCTTGACCAATTAAAAAAACTATTGATACCATATGTAAATTGTGCACACCGATGAGACAAAAATAATGGTATCAATAGTTTTTTAGTCGGTAAAACAGCCTTTGAAAAAAAACACAAATTGCCTGATATTTTTGACCGAAACAATAAAAGGCAAAAAATAACTGTTATTTTTGACCGATAAAATAAAAGTCAAAAATAACTGTTATAATTGTCCGAAAAAATATAAGGCACACAAAAAAAAAACAAATTGGCCATTTCAGCCCTTGAAAGGACTTTGACCGAGCTTCTGATGATCAATTGTGTTGTGTGTGTTATTAAATGTTCGCACACAATTGACGAACTGGACCTACATGTTTTATGCCGACTCCGAACGGCTAAAGTTCATGTTCTCAAGAAGCTTTACATGGCATTATTTACTCTCTGAGGTTTGCCATTGTCTGCAGAGAGGTGGTGACCGATCAGAAAAATTTATAAGGCACACAATAACTTTTATTTTTGTCGGAAAACATAAAAGTTAAAAAATAACAGTTAATATTTGACTTTTTTGATAAAAACCATAACCGGTACGGTCCCTGGTTTAAACCAATCAAGCATACAAAATTTCATTAACATAGGAGCACTCTTTCTATTTTTGTACCAATTTTGTATGCGATAAATGCAGTGTGACTCTATTTTTTTTTTATTTAATTAATAATTTAATGCGATTTTTTCTTTTTGCGAGATCGGCCGGCATGAAAAAAGTAAAAGAAACAATGTGGAACGTACAGCTGTCAAAAAGGCCAGCGAACAAAGGTGCCACCTGCTCAGCCGGGACGTGGTGGGTTCAACAGAATAAAACTGCTGGGGTCACAGGAAAAAACCCCGGGTGAGTTTTTTAAGACTCGTAGACGAATGCTTAGCAAACCGAAGAACAAGAAAAGAAACATCAGAGTACAATTACTTTTATTTAGGTACATTTTTTTTTGTTTCAACCAACTAATTTATTATTGAGAAAAAAAGGGTTTATGATCGAGGTTACGGAATTTTACCGGTATTCAAACAGAGAAAGAAACCAAATTCTTGGGGGCGCACAAGGAGATGACTTGAACCCTCACATCAATTTACCTGTTCGGTAGGAACTAGACTCAAGTACGCAGAAGGCCTAACAAGGAACCAAACACAAAAGGGTGCCACCGGAAGCCCCGATTACCAGGTATTGGGTAGAGAAGAATCGACCTACAAAGCGTTTAACTACAAGCAAATTAACAATTAAAATTTACTCTACTACTAAACTTGACCACACAATACAAAATACTTCCGGAGATTCTCCTGAATTTAAACCGCTTCACTGGATCCGGGTCTATGCGCTGCTCCGTCTACCTTCTCTTTTGTTAGTTACTTCACCTCTTCGGGTGTAACGCAATTTTCCCTTCTTTTTTTCACAATTAACGGAGTCTGGTCAAACGCCTAGACTCGATTCACTTTATCACTTTTTATTCACCTATTTTTATCGAATGTTCAGAACAAACTGCTCTCTTCACAAACACTCAAGACTGACGCAAGGCATATTAATCCAGGTACTATAATAAAAAAAAAACTGAATGGGAGTATAATGTCAAAATCAGAAATGACAATAAGCAATGTTGCTTCTGCACCAAAAACAAAACAAAAAGAGATTGTTTTTAATTACAATTAATTTATACCTAATATCAAAAGATTAAAATTGTTCTTCACAATATCTCCAAAATACAATGAAGACATCAATCACGAAATTCAATAATTAAAACATTAAAAAACTGCAAACTGAAAATAAGAAAATTAGAAAAAGGCTAGCATAAAGTTTTTGTCTGAAAATCAAAAAATCCCCCAACTCGTTTATAAGAGTGGACATTATTTGATTTTGACATTAGACTCCCAAAAGTTGGCAGCGCAGTTGCGTTTTATACTACCTGGATAAATATGCATTGGACTGACGGAACTCAGGTTCCACACCATGGAAACCCAAACGCCACCATCTTTTTTTCATACAGATGCGGTTTTCAAAATAACCGGTATTTCAATAGGACGGCTCTATTCACACAAAGGATTTTTCAGGTGTATTTTTCAGTAGATTTAAATAAAAACCTTCCTACCCACCAAAAAAAACATATCTTGGCGGCATCTGTATGAGTGTTGGTGCAACACCACTCCACACTTGCAGCCCACAATTGCCGACTCTCATTGTGAATGAGCCAAATGACGCAATTTACATTCTAGTACTGTTCGTTTTCAATATAGCGAAATTAGGTGCGTTCGGTAACTCGTGGGATTACGGTTTCTTATGTCCCGACATGGAGAGTTGAGAGCAGCCGTAGAAAACTCAACGGAATCCGATTTTTGAGCAAAATATTAATAAATGACAATAAGAGTATTCTGCACGGTGATGCCATCCTACAGTTAGAGCACAACAAGTTGAGACAATAAACATTTCTAAGTATCAATTTATATTGAGATAAAAATAAAAAAAAAAATCATAAGTTAATGATTTTATTCTCAACCCAAACCCAGCAATGCAGGAGCCTCGAAGCACTAGCTGAATTTGTGAAGCAGATTTTCGGCACGCGACAAAAGATCGGTGAAATTTCAAAAAAAAAAAGTTAAAAATTAAAATTTTTCTACGATAAAAAATGCGGAAAAATACGTCATAGGCATGTGAAAAAGTTGATTCCAATCCATTGCCAGGAAATGGTTCGATCGATTTTGTTCTGGAAATTTTGAAATTAAAGATGCTCCTCGCTCTGGTCGACTCATCACCGAAAAAGTCGATAAAATAATGAATAAGGTTCAAGAAAATCGTCATGTGAGCGGCCACGACAACGCCAAGGAACTGAAGATCAAACACAAAACAGTTTTAAACCATTCGAATAAAGTTGATATTCAAAAGAAGCTAGATGTTTGGGTGCCTCCTGAACTTAGTGCAAAAATGTAATGTACCGAATTTTTATTTGCGCATCGCTACTGAAATGAAACCAAATCGAGCCATAATAAAAATGAAAAATCAAAGAACCGCGTGCTGTATCGTGAGTGCGATTTTTGGCGCAATGGATTTACTGTATTAAAGTAGTCTTGCTAAGGAACCAGCCTTTGAACCAATAGTAATAATTTTTAGAAGCTAAGGAAACCGTCAGAAATATTTCAGTCATTAATGATTATACAAGAGAGGGCCGGATATACCAGCCAATTTTAATATGGGGATAAAATTTTGTTGTAATTTTTTGTTACTTTTATGACAGTATGAAAATTAATAAATTCACATGAACTCAGACGAAACACGAGTTTAACTTAACTTTTAACTCATTTATGAAAAGTGTGCTATTTCATTGGCGTTGTACTATATATTAGTACATTGAAGGTTGAAAAGGCACGGAGAATCAGTAGCATAATAAGATTTGACTGTATCTAGTATTTAATTATGCAATATAAATTAATAAATAAATAAGATTTGTCAATCATTCAATCGACACAATTTTTTTATCAATCGAGGCAACTAATTGTGTCGTCAATGTAGACTAAGTCTATAATTCTGTCGTTAATTTTATTACTACTGCCATTATTAGCTAGTTTTGGATTGATAATTGCTTCATATTTCTTAAATAGGTACTTAAATACTGCAAATAAAATACTTTTACGTAATAATTTTTACAACACACTTTGATAGTTCTTAAGTTCTCCACGCGTCGACAATTTTGAATTGACGATACTGAAGACGCGCACGCGTCGACAATCGTGTAGTCGACACATGTAGTCTACGCGGCACATCACTGGCCATGGGTGGCTCTGCATGCCTAAAGATGGTCCTGTCTGAACATATTTCACACACACATAAATAAGCCGAAGAACAAGCAAACTGTGTGTGATGCACACACACAGTTCAGAAAAAGTTCAAACAACAGGTTCGTATGAAACACAAGTGCTGTTGTCTTGGCAGCTGTAATTTATATCCGCTGCCGACATTTATTATAATTTTTTATTATGTTTTCTTTCATATTTTTTTTGCGCACTTCATTTTGTAATGGTTGGTACAGTTGTTATTATTGTTTGTATAAATAAATAAAAAAAAATATAAACTCGCCTGCTTCGCGTTAAGTTTGACAAAAATAAAGCGAAACAAATGTTAGGAAATATTTCACTTTTCAATGGCTTTTTCCTGTAGTCGTGATAAATGCAGAATTCTTGAGCTACCAAATTTCGATGGTTGTTGCTATTTCCGCAAGCTCTTGTCCTGTCTTTTATTTATTGCTCACTCAGAAGTTTTTAACTTCCGGTCTGTTTTTGGCCACTATAGCTACTCACAACAAAAAAGAACTCATGTTCACACAGTGTGTTGTTTGTCATGTTTTAAGCTTGAAGTAGGCGGTGTGTGGCAAGAAAAAAAAAATTAAAGCGTTTTAGTATGCTTTCAATTAAGTTTGCACTGTTTTATTTGAGGTCTTTCTGCCGGACAAAAAAAAAAAGAAAATGAAACAAAGATATTTTGGTGATTGATACTGTTATTTTGTTTTTGCTTGCTTGATGTTTTCTCATGTATAACCACTGTTTTTCTACAATTGTAAAAATAATATATTTAAGGATATTTTATGGCAAAGTTCCTAACAGCGGACGGTGTTAGAAAATAGCAATTATCTAAACTGTTAGCTATAAATTCTGAAAATTGTCTACATTAATAAAACATAATTTCTTATTGCTCCCACATTTTTAATGCAATAAAATCATTATTGCCGCCACTTAAGCAGATATTAAGGCTTGCCTCAATTGAACTGCTCTTCCATGATTTCAAGCAATTTAATGAAAAATTCCATAGAATTCAACAGCATTAAGCCTGCAATCTCTGCACATAATCTAATTTAGTCCAAAATTAGCCAAGCGCAATGGCAACACTTTAATGCCAAAGTCTACTCTAGTCTCGTTAAAAAAAAAACAAAAATAAACTTAACATCTTTTCATCTCGTTACACAGGAAGTGTTGATGCGCAAATTTGAATTTGGAATAATTCTGTTGAAAAAGTATGCAAAACAAGCGGAAATTCTAAAAATCATAATATTATATTTCAATTTGAGTAGCCAGTCGAAAAGCAGGCAGCGCCGCACAAAGAGCACGAACAAACTAATAATAATAAAAAAATATCCTCGAATATTATATAAAAATTAATGGAGAATAAGTAGCAAAAAAATTAAAAAAAATGAGTGAAAAAATTGGCAAAGAAAAATATATTTTTTTTGTTAAAGTTAGCGCAGATGGAAGCTGGATAAAAAGTACCAAAAAGAACACGTCATGGCAAAAAAAAATTTTCCATCCACTGAGTGTGGATAGTTCTTAAGCTGCAACATCGCCAAATTCTAAAGCTTTGATAAGACAACCTTACGTTTAAGATTTCCAAAAAAAGCTAATAAAAAAAAAATATTAAAAATAACGACGTAATCATGACGTCAAGAGAGTGGAACGAAACTGAAAAATTGTAACACGAATTATTACATTCTTGCGAGTGAGTAGAATGAGAATGTTAGGGAAAAAGCAATAGTTCCCCAGAAAACAACGACAACGACAACGACAACGACAACGACAACGACAACGACAACGACAACGACAACGACAACGACAACGACAACGACAACGACAACGACAACGACAACGACAACGACAACGACAACGACAACGACAACGACAACGACAACGACAACGACAACGACAACGACAACGACAACGACAACGACAACGACAACGACAACGACAACGACAACGACAACGACAACGACAACGACAACGACAACGACAACGACAACGACAACGACAACGACAACGACAACGACAACGACAACGACAACGACAACGACAACGACAACGACAACGACAACGACAACGACAACGACAACGACAACGACAACGACAACGACAACGACAACGACAACGACAACGACAACGACAACGACAACGACAACGACAACGACAACGACAACGACAACGACAACGACAACGACAACGACAACGACAACGACAACGACAACGACAACGACAACGACAACGACAACGACAACGACAACGACAACGACAACGACAACGACAACGACAACGACAACGACAACGACAACGACAACGACAACGACAACGACAACGACAACAACAACGACAACGACAACGACAACGACAACGACAACGACAACGACAACGACAACGACAACGACAACGACAACGACAACGACAACGACAACGACAACGACAACGACAACGACAACGAGCTTTTACACTTTGAAAGTTATTGCATGAAAATTGATATAACTTCAAAATACGATTTTTTTCTATATTGTTGCTTCTGACAAGAAGGCAACACAATGCAGTTTTCTTTTATTGATGCAAGAAATCACTCTGCAAAGTGATTTCAATTTTGTGGTTGCATGAAAGGTACACGCAGAAAAAAGTTGTTCGGAATATGATATAAAAGGCATCAGTTTTAGAGAAAAATGGTATAAACTTTGCTCCAGAGAATGCCTTTCTCTAAATACAATCCAAAAAAATGATAAAAAGCTTCTATGAAAACGAGAAATATATGAAAATATATCGTTTTTACACAAAAAGACTATTTATTTTTGAGAAAACTTTTGTTTTCATTGAAGAAAATACTTCTCATAGTGAATTCTTTTTCAAAATATAAAAAAAATTTTTCATTTTCAATAAATTTTTCTCTGTAAATGAGAATTTTTTTGTGCGAGAAAAATATTTATCTTTATTCGAGACATTGAAATATTTCCATTTCCTAGAAGTGAAGAAATATTTCTTCGAAAATGTGAAAATTTATTTTAATTGAAGAAAATTTTATTTGAAAAAGAGAAAATTGCTATTATCGATAATAGAGAAATTTTTCACCGGAGAAAGATATATGTTTTTTCTGAGTGTAAGCGTGTCAGTGGGCGGATTCCAAAAATTTTGAAATATTGTATATTCTTGGGTCAAGTTAGAGTGGGATAGTGCAAGAATTTTAAATTTTTTTACCCAGAACCCTAAAATTTTGTGATGTTCGAAAAGCAAAAAAAGCTTTTGCATTTTGGGGTAAAAGGTTGCTGAAAAGTGGGAAAAATTCAACTAAAACATCCATAACTAGTCAAGTGTGGCCCCTAGAGGGGTAAAACGATCCACCGATAATTAAATTTTCTTCACCAAACTTTTTTGGGAACATACCTTCCCTATATATCCAATACCTAAAGAGGCTTCCATACAAAATTAATATTTTTAGGAAATTGGAACCTCAGTGGTACCAAGGGCGCTTATCCTATGGGATTTAGAAATCCCTTGCGAAAAATGTTAAATACGATCCCCGTTTATCGAAGAAGAAAAAGAGCATGAGTTATCTGACGAAGATGAACAAATCGTCTGACGAAGAACAGAGCGAGATGATAGAAGTTGAAGAGGAAGATGATGTTATAGATCTTATCTAGGAAAAATACGAGGAAGATGATAGCGAGAATGGCGGCGGCAGGGGAAATCAAGTACATAAATGCTCGTCCAGTAAACGTTGTTGACTTAAAAGTTGTTTAAAGAATTCAATTGGCATCTAAGAAAGTGAAAAGAATATTTTGATAACATTTTGTAAAGAAATAATAAATGGAAGTCAGTCACAAATTTTACCCTCTTAGGCACAATTTCTGAAAAAGAACAACTTCGTATGTAAGGCATCATTGTGGGTGGAGATAGGGGTAGGTATGTTCCCGAAAAATTTTAGGGAAGAAAATTTAATGTGGGGTCGGTGCAACATTCTACCCCTGTAGAGGCAACAGTTGGGTAGTTATGGGGGTTTTCGTCGAATTTTTTCATTCTTTTTACCAATCTTAAACCCCGGTGAGGAACAACTAAACCCCACGCCAATCCGAATTTTTTTTTCAAGTCGTAATTTTCAAGCTATCGTAATGAAATTTGATATTTGAGACTATTTCTTAAAAGTGGACATTCATTTTAAAAATGATCTAAATTGGATGAAAACCACGCTTACCTGCCATACAACCACAATAATGAAAACTCTATAAAGAGACTCATATTTAAGTTACAAAATTGAAATTTGGTATTTGTGTATTCTCTGTTAAAGCTGAGGTGTTTAAGAAAAATGAGCGTCATCCGTTCACAAACATGCCCACCTCCTATACAACCCTATAATGGAAAACTTTATAAAGAGGCTTCTGTCGAAGCAATAAAAATTGAAATCAGATATTTATTAATTTTACATCAAAAATAAAGCGTGTTAGCAAAATGAGCGTCATCCACCCACGAACAGGCCCACTTCCCATACAACCAAAAAATTTAAAACTCTATAAATAGGCTTCTCTTTAATGTACAGGACAAAAATTTGATACGTTTGTATTTTATGTCAAAACTAAATTGTGTAAGAAAAGTGGGCGTAATCGGCCTACAAACATACCCATCTCCCATACAACCCTTACTAGTAAAAGCTCTATAAATAGGCTAATATCAAAGCTTCAAAACTGAAATTCAGTTTTTGACCAAGTCGAAGGTATACCTAGCAAGTTCTTATATATATTTTGTATTTATTGTAAACTTTGTGTGTATATATATTTTTCCTGACGACCACTACGGTACATAAGAAGACTGGCCTGAATTTGTGGATGGGGAGGATCCTCCTAGTCTTAGTCTTAGGTTAGGTAAGGTTGACGCGGCTGTGTCTCTTTTGAGACACACATATGGCAATTTAGGCCCGTTGTGATACCAGGCGGTTAATTATTTACTTACTCTATAAGAACAAGTTGGAGCTATTAATAAAGCTTATTAGTCTGTAGAGTCTACAGTGTAGACTGAAGATTTTGAGAGACAGTCCAGGTCACTATAAAACCCGTTACCCAGAAAAATGTGGCACTTTTTAGCTAGCGCTGGGCATGTGCAGAGAAGATGTGCTGTGGATTCTTCCTACTCCTAATCTCTACAGCTTCTGCAGAAATCTTTTTGGAGGATGTTTAATCTTCAGGTTACGGGTTGCGTGGTAACCAATTAAGCAATGCCTTGTTAGGACGCCGATAACAAAATTAATTTTATCCCTTCTTAGGGAAATTAGTTATTTCGAGCATTTCAAGTTCAGAGTTGGCCAAACCTGCCACGCCGTGTTGCATGTGCTTCCCGTAGACCATCTTATGTTGGTTCTTTTAAGGAAAATATCATTTGTGAGTAATTTACATGTGGCAAGAGGTATAACAATTATTTCCTTTACTCTCGATAAGGGATTGGTACACGGTTAAAAATTTTGGACTAGTTTTTAATCCAAACTTTGGTTTAAACGAATTTTTAATCCAAAAAGTACTATTTTCTATTCCATACATTAGTTTAATTGTTTTTAATCCGAAAAAGTTTAAGTTAAAGACTATTTTTGGACTACAAATTTACATTAAAGTAATATTTTCAGGAAATAGTGTTTATGTTACCTAAGACTGAAAACTTCTACTACTACAAAATGTACGCTTAATATAGTTGTTAAAGCATCCGAAGTTTATTAAATTAAGTTTATTAAAATTTATAAAATAAATGAAACAAAATTTTTAATAAAATCTAAACCAAATAACATTAACATTATAACATGTTATAACATTAAACAGTGTTTTATAATACATAATAAGGGTATTCATGCAAAGCAGCAATCTAATATCTTGGGCAATTAGTTATTTTTATCAGGCAGATTGTGTGAAAGTCCCCTAAAATCGATTGTGCATTTGCAGAGATATGTCAGCTGTTAACTTTTAACAGTCAATGTTCAGCATGCCTATAAACAGCTGATTGCTGGTATAAGTTTGTCAGATCGATACCACCTCTGTCCCAGCCCCAAAAATTATCGAAAAGAAAAAAGTGTATAGACCATTTGAAAGGGCTTAATTTGCACCTTCAGAATATGTAAATTTTATAATTTGCACCCTTATAGTTTTTAAAATAAATTAGATTGAAAATGGAGTATATGATCCAATTTTTAAACTGTCATATCTCGCTTAAAAATGCATATTTAAAAGTGCACCTTGGCCCAAAAATTTGCAATTTTGTTATTCTAATTTGCACCTTCGTTAAAATAGTAGAAAATCAATCGGTTCTTCGTAAAAAATGTAAAAATACATAAATCAACACTGCGCATGCGCTGTCCAGAAAACATATACATAGTTATACGACTCTCGTGCACGGTGCGCGCTAGGGCAAATTTTTTGTGGCAATGTCTAGCTGATCTAGATATGACTTCATCAAAATCAGTATATATAATGTACATATAAAGTTCATCACTGATGCATTTACTAAAGTTGATATTGGAGGCGAAATGATCACAGTAAGACTTGTTATTGTACTGTATTGATTTGTCACAATATTTTTTTTTTTATCATAAGATTAATACTATTATAGTCTATACTTTTTTATCAATACTTAAAAACAGAGATAGTATTATAAACTATAAATAGATAAACCTCATCACAACAAAGTCCCTAGTGGAATGCGCGGCGCGCGCGTGTTACTGATACGACGCGTGCGCAGAACGAGCTATCGAATTAAAACGTTTTTTTGCATTTTCAGAAAAATTCGACGTATTTTTCGACTTTGCTCAATGGTGCAAATTAGAGGAGTAAAGTTGCAAATTATTGACGCAAGGTGCACATCGAAATATCAATTAATTACCGAGATATGAGCATTTGAATATTGCAAACTTTGGCATTTTTTTTTTGCAAAAAGTACGAGGGTGCAAATTCTAAAATGCTTATATTCGGAAGGTGCAAATTGAGCCCTTTCTAATGGTATATAAACTTTTTTTTTTGGATAATTTTTGGGGCTGGGACAGAGGTGGTCAGATCGATTGCTCCCCTAAAGGCTGATGCTCACTTACGACACAAAACGAAAAGGAACGAAACGGAAAAATGTTACGTCAATGAGCATGCTTACATGAAAACCAGTGTTGTAATATTTTTTCCAACCTTAAATCGTAGAGCAAATATGTCTCGTTTGTGCAAACGGTTCTCCATGCAGTTCATTTATAATGCTGATAAACTTATACGGCTTATACCATTTATAAGGCATTGCCTATTTGCATGAATACCCTTAACGTATAAATAGTGAAGTTCATGGCAATATAAGAACTTTATTATATACCTCTATAAGGTTTTGTATAACATACTCGTTCTTTAAGAGTTGCATTATTGCTCAATGCTTGGATTATTTATTTACATTTAGCTGAGTCAAAACGGAAAACCATTGATGATCAGTACATGTTGAGAGTGAAAAACCCTATTTACGTCAAATGAATTTAATGAATTAATGAATGAATTGAATGAATTTCAACTTAAAAATGTGTAAGCATTATGTATATGCATTCTACGAATAATGTAATGCTGACGTTGAATCTAAAATCTGTTATGACCAGCAATGTTTTTCTCCAAAATTATAGGAGCATTAGTATTCCAGCGCAGACGTTGCCCTGTCACATACCGCCTAATACAGTTTAGAAAATGTTAAACCTTTGTGGATTAAAAAATAATCCTTTTCGGATTACAATATTTTATTTTTTTTTTGGGCTAAAATCTAATCCTTTTTGGATTATAATATTTTAAACTTTCTGTGGATTAAAAATTATTCCTTTTTGGATTAAAAAATTTTAAACTTTTTGCGGATTAAAAATAAATCCTTTTTGGATTGGAAAATTTAAAACTTTTCATTGGATTTAAAAGTAATATTTTTTTGGTCGTGTCCTATATGAAATCCAAAAAAGTTTAAAATTTACTCCAAGATTTTTAACCGTGTAGTTTCAGTTCGATCTAGTTCATCTGCTTTACAGTTTCCTGGAAAGTCTTTATTCTTAGTCTTAATCTTAGTCTTAGTCTTAGTCTTAGTCTTAGTCTTAGTCTTAGTCTTAGTCTTAGTCTTAGTCTTAATCTTAGTCTTAGTCTTAGTCTTAGTCTTAGTCTTAGTCTTAGTCTTAGTCTTAGTCTTAGTCTTAGTCTTAGTCTTAGTCTTAGTCTTAGTCTTAGTCTTAGTCTTAGTCTTAGTCTTAGGCTTAGTCTTAGTCTTAGTCTTAGTCTTAGTCTTAGTCTTAGTCTTAGTCTTAGTCTTAGTCTTAGTCTTAGCCTTACTCTTAGTCTTAGTCTTCGTCTTAATCTTAGTCTTAGTCTTAGTCTTAGTCTAAGTCTTAGTCTTAGTCTTAGTCTTAGTCTTAGTCTTAGTCTTAGTCTTAGTCTTAGTCTTAGTCTTAGTCTTAGTCTTAGTCTTAGTCTTAGTCTTAGTCTTAGTCTTAGTCTTAGTCTAAGTCTTAGTCTTAGTCTTAGTCTTAGTCTTAGTCTTAGTCTTAGTCTTAGTCTTAGTCTTAGTCTTAGTCTTAGTCTTAGTCTTAGTCTTAGTCTTAGTCTTAGTCTTAGTCTTAGTCTTAGTCTTAGTCTTAGTCTTAGTCTTAGTCTTAGTCTTAGTCTTAGTCTTAGTCTTAGTCTTAGTCTTAGTCTTAGTCTTAGTCTTAGTCTTAGTCTTAGTCTTAGTCTTAGTCTTAGTCTTAGTCTTAGTCTTAGTCTTAGTCTTAGTCTTAGTCTTAGTCTTAGTCTTAGTCTTAGTCTTAGTCTTAGTCTTAGTCTTAGTCTTAGTCTTAGTCTTAGTCTTAGTCTTAGTCTTAGTCTTAGTCTTAGTCTTAGTCTTAGTCTTAGTCTTAGTCTTAGTCTTAGTCTTAGTCTTAGTCTTAGTCTTAGTCTTAGTCTTAGTCTTAGTCTTAGTCTTAGTCTTAGTCTTAGTCTTAGTCTTAGTCTTAGTCTTAGTCTTAGTCTTAGTCTTAGTCTTAGTCTTAGTCTTAGTCTTAGTCTTAGTCTTAGTCTTAGTCTTAGTCTTAGTCTTAGTCTTAGTCTTAGTCTTAGTCTTAGTCTTAGTCTTAGTCTTAGTCTTAGTCTTAGTCTTAGTCTTAGTCTTAGTCTTAGTCTTAGTCTTAGTCTTAGTCTTAGTCTTAGTCTTAGTCTTAGTCTTAGTCTTAGTCTTAGTCTTAGTCTTAGTCTTAGTCTTAGTCTTAGTCTTAGTCTTAGTCTTAGTCTTAGTCTTAGTCTTAGTCTTAGTCTTAGTCTTAGTCTTAGTCTTAGTCTTAGTCTTAGTCGTAGTCTTAGTCTTAGTCTTAGTCTTGGTCTAAATATTTGTCTAAGTCTTAGTCAATCCATGAACAAACATTAGCATTTTCACATATAAATCGTTTTTAATATTTACGTGTAATTGCAGTTCGTGTTTTCACTTGTAGCACGTGACTTTCGTTTTCGCGTGCTCCACGGCAATAACTTGAAGCTTAAATTTGAATTTTTCTGCATATCCCTTTTTGATATATAATTAATTTTGTTATTTTTATGTATTATGTTTGTAGTCAAAAGAAAAAAATCCTTGCGAAATAAATTTAATACATTATCATATATGTATGTATTCCCGCAACTCATTTTCGAGCACATCAACATTTCACTTTTGTCATTCCGCAACCGAAGCTAATCCTACTCATGGCGTAGTATCTGTGCTATTGTAATGGAAATTGATTTGAAACTCATTCACAGCGTGCGGGTTGGCTCAGCGACAGACAAGTGCTGCTCCAGGGATTTGTTGGGGTTTTTGTTAAAGTTGTTGTTGTTGTTGGTGTTGTTGTTGTACTTGCTGTTGTTTTTGCTCTTATATCAAGTTGAATGTTTGTCAAAATTTTTTATGATATTTTAATGGAACTGTGTTTTTGCACTGAGCATAAATTTATATCAATTTGCAAATTTCCGTTGTGGTTTCCTTTGCCGTTAGATTGATTTTAATTATGATAGGTTTGTGTGTGTGTGTGTGTGTGTGTTTTCATTTGAAAATTAAATAAATTGATTTGGGATTTCATGATTTCCATTGCTGATGAATGCAATGGATGGCTGCAAGGAAACTGGCAAGAAAATACAATGAAATATGGTTGCTTGAAAATCAAAAATTAAGCACGTGATATGAATGGCAGATGTTATACGAATGGCAAAGAAAATTGCGATAAAATAATAAATAAAAGATTTTAGATTTCATAGCACGTAATTGAAGCACGGTTGGGATGTGAATTGTTATTTTGTATGATGGTAAGAAAACTTGCAAGTAAAATAATTAATATATGTAGGTTATATGTTTGGCTTTAATTATGAAAATTTCAAGTTTTTGTTTTGTTGTTTTTTTTTATGAAAATTAAGAGAAAACATGTAAGCAAACGATTAAAATCAAGTTCAAATAAATGTAACTTTTTCTTACCGACACAGCTTTTGAATTGTGTACGTAATTTATGCAAACAACATGCTTAGCAACTTTTTGTGAAAAAAAATAAAAGCTTCAACTAATGTTTTATTAAAAAAAAAAACCAACCTAGCACTTTTATGAACTGACAATATCAGCTCTACATATCTTAAGCAAACTCTCGTATAGCACATGTAAAACATCAGCGCCAAAGGCTTATTTGGCATAAAAACTTATGTGTTTTTGCAGCAATAAAATAAAAAAACAAAAAAAAAAAATAAAACACCATAACAAAAAACATGTCAAGCATAACATTAGGCATAAAAGTTTTCCACATGAAAATAATGCTAGCCAAACTTGTTTCATTTCTTTCAATTGCCGCAAACTATGCAACATTTATTATCATGCATAGCTAACTTTTGAGCAAAAACAACGCTCAACGCTCTTCGTTTAAGCTGTGTAAAGTCAGCAGTTTGTAGATAGAAACAAGCTATTTTCATGACTTGAATATTTATGCATAATTTTCCAACAAGGAAAACTTAACCGAAAAACTGTTCAACATTATTTTCAACTATAAAAATAAAACAAAAAAAATTTCAACTTAAAAAATGCCAACAACAGTCTGCCGAGCATAATTAAGGCACACACTAGAGGCTTGTTAAATTCAACTAGTTTGCTGTTAAAATCATTAGTTTTTAGTTTCAGTTTCAGTGTGAAAAATTGCTATAAAATTTATAAAGCATCTAAATATGAAATGAAGGCATGAATTTTAAAAATTGATATTGTTTTTGTAGCATTTCCTGAGTCCACACATAGCACGGCCTTAACCAACAACATGTACTGTTTGGTTTTAGCTGCTTATATTTTACCACCCTCTTCCAAAAATAATGTACATAGCTTAAAAATATTGTGTATGTAAGTAATAATTCCCAAGAGCTTTCAAAATAATTATGATGAAATTGTGGCGCTTTTTTGTTTTTGTATCCTCGACTCTGGTCTGTCTGGTTATATGTTGCCACCACAAAATACTGCTTGATGGCTGCTGCAAAAACTCATTGGTGCCAGCACCAAACAGTCAGCATTGTTGTTGTTTGAAAGTAGCCCAGCGCTGAAAATGTGTGAAAATTTTCAGAAAATTTTGAAAGCTCTGGGAATTTGTGGCTTGTTCTGAATTTATGTTCATCTGCTGTGGTGTTTTTTCTGGGACATGATGAGTATTGTTGTTGGCTGACTGGCTGGTTTGCTTAAAGCCCTTTTGACATCATGTGCGTTGTTTAATTAAGAAATATTTCGTGTTTAAAATATAAAATTCTTTATAAATTAGTGCAAATCTCTGGCAAAAACTCTTCAAATAATCTATTTTATAAGCTGCAGTAGAAGGATGGAGGAAAAGATAGACTGGTAGCGAGTTGGCAAAAATAACTAATTTGCCGTTAAAAGGCGTTAAATTTGCACCTTCTTCCGGTCTTGTTGTCCGCATAAATATTAAAAGGTTAATAATGTAGACCCTAAATTTTGCAAACCTTTCTGTTTACTTAGTAGCGTCCCAGAATTTTCTCATCATCAAAAGGATACTCCTCTATATATTGTTGTATTCATATCAGTCATAAATCCACTCATGCACTGAGTTATTGGCAACGATAATATAAATAAAGCAAATCACATTTAAAAAATATTGCTAAGAGAAGACAGACATTTAAAAAAAAATACAGAAATATTTCAACCGATTTAAATATTTCAGATTCTTATGCCAACAAGCCTTAGACAATCGCAAACTTTAAGGAGAATATTCGACAGGTACAGTTATAACCGGAAAATTTTCCGAAAATCTTGGAAAATGCGATAAAATGGGGACAAATGTGTATCAAAACTTGCGGCAGCAACTTGGCGAATATCACCTTTTCCCAGTGGCGTAGATATGGGGATGTTCCACGGGTCCGTACACCCGAGAAATTAAATTTTTGAGAAAAAATCTGCTCTTTGATTTATATGAAATTTGATTGGAGAAGAGTTCTTAAGTTGTTCGAGTTTTAATTTTTTTTAAAAGTAATAATTTCTTAAAAAAATGTAGTTTTATGCATTCATCAATTGTTAAATTTGTAAAAAAATGTGTTTTGAACTCAAAAATTTGACTTTCCATGTAAATATCTTGGTCGGATTTTAACGGTTTTTAAATTTTTTTCATTTTTTCTAAAAGTTTGATAAATTTTCTTTTAAATGTGTTAAAAATTTTAGCAAAATTCTAACCAAAAGTATTTTTAATGAATTTTCTTAATATTGTCGTTAGTTATTTAGCGTGTGTTTCAACCAAATGCCAAGAGAGAGAAAAAAACTGTCTCAAATTGAATGTTCTAAATTGGGAAGCCAATATCTCCGCCATCTGTGAATAGATTTTATTTATTTCTTTTTTGTATTTAAGTCCTATTGGTTAACTTAAAAAAACTTTTGAAAATAATACCGTTTTTTGTTTGTTTATATTTAAATTATTCATTTTAAAAAAAGACCATAAAATTTGATTTATTCTAAAAATATGGGGTAAAAATGATTTTTGTTGTAAAAAAACAAAAACTCAAAATTGCATTTTTGATTTTCTTTCAAAATCTATACTGAATTTACGGTGAATTTATTTTGTCTTGACACTAAATTAATAAACTGTCCGTGCCATCAAAAAATCAAAGCTACCCCCTATGATTTTTTTTAAAAAATTAAATTTTTTTTAAATGTTGTTTTTCTGTTTTTGAAAGAAATAATTAAATAAATAAATAATTTTTCTGAAGAAAATAGTGGCTCACAGCTTATTTCGTGTAGACGAAACTTCTAACTTCGATATGCTTTAACTTAGTAACTAGTGCTCGTAATGAAAAAATTTAAACGACATTTGTATGCTTGTAATAATATATTAATAAAAAAACGTTCATTTCTTTATATAAAAGCCTACTAAAAGGATAATAAACAAAAAACTGAAAATGAAGCAAAATTCAACGTCACAACTTATTTCGTGCACTGCACTGAATCTTAAGAAAATGTTATATGTTAGTATTTTAAATATTTTGTGCGGCCACCACTTTGTTTAATTACATTTTTAAGCATCTTCTTCATCTTTTTTGTAATCTCTGGGGGTATTTGTGGCCATTCCTCCATTAAGGCATTTTTAAATCATTTTTATTGGAAATATTCCGCTTGCGAATGCCACTGTCCAAAATTGCTCATAAATTTTCTTTTACATTTATGTCGGGTGACTGTGCCGACGGATTCATAAGATGCGAGGAATTCCAAATCAACCATGACTGGACGATTCCTGATTTATGTTTTGGGTCGTTGTCCTAGTAGAACCGAAATGACTCTCTTACGCCCAAGGTGTCGGCACTTTGAAGCAAATTTTCTTTTAAAATATCAAGGTACATTGCCTTGCCCAGAATGCCTTCAATTAAAATTAATTTTCCAACGCCCCTACAGCCATATAGGCCCAAACCATTACGCTGCCGCCACCATGTTTTACTGTAGGCTTGAGATGTTTATTGTTCAGCTCGGTATTAGCCTTACGCCACACATATTGCATTCCGTCGGAGCCAAAAAATATTGAACTAAGACTCCCTCGAGAAAATTAATGTCCATTCCAGAATGTCCTAGGATATAAAACGTGTTGTTAAGCGAAGTTCAGTAGACATAGCTGATTTTTTTTTATTAATATAAGGTTTCTTGCGTGCTACTCGACCATTAAACTCGTTTTCCCGCAGCAGACGACGAATTGTTTCGGCACTGCATTTCTTGCCCAACTCCTTCACAACCTCCTCAAGCCAATTAAGGAGCCGAAAGCCTCGGATTTTCTTTGATTTTTCGCAGAAAAGTCATTCGTCCGCTTCTGTTAATATTTTATTTGGAGCATTTTTGCTCTTATAAGCAATATGATTTTCGTGCAAAAAGCGCTGGATGATGTACTGAACTGTAGAGAGTCTCAAATTTAACTATTTTCCGTTGGCTTTTTTCTTTTTTAAAGTGAATTAAAACTAATTCGTGCAGTTCTTTTGTTGTGCGACGGCCCATTTTTAAAACAAACTAATTTGTGCACTTACTGTTTTAAATTCACACTAAAAATAACTGCTAACTGCGATCAGAAGAATCACGATATAGTAAAGAAAAAAAACAGCGAAAGAAAACAATAAACTAACGGCATCACGTTCAAGAGCTTACATTTAAAAACAGTGTACACGAAATAAGCTGTGGCGTTGAATTTTGCTGTATTTTCAGTTTTTTGTTAATTATCTTTTTAGAAGACTTTTATATAAAGAAATGAAAATTTCTATATAAATATATAATTACTAGGATACAAATGTCGTTTAAATTTTTTCATTACCAGTACTAGTTACCAAGTTATAGCATTTCAAAATTTAACACATCGTCTGCACGAAATAAGCTGTGAGCCACTGTATATTTATAAATAGGCAATCAATAAATTTGTCGAATTTCGACCCCAGGTGATACTAGTTCTCATAAAATTCTTACTTGCCAAACCTTTGACAAACTTAGGTACATCCTACTTAAATTTTAATCGGTTAATATCATTTTCAACACAATAAATAAGTCAAAACGTCATACCCGTCTCTATTGAATGAGTCAACTGTGAAAAGTTCATAAGAAAATATCAAAAATTTAAAACGGCTAAATGTAATTATACTCAATATACCTAAACCGCTAAACAAAAAAACAAATTGGCCATTTCAGCCCTTGAAATGACTTTGACCGAGCTACTTATGATCAATTGTGTTGTGTGTCTTATCAAATGCTTGCACACAATTGACCTACAACTGGACCTACATGTTTTATGCCGACTCCGAACGGCTTAAATTCATGTTCTCAAGAAGCTTTACATGGTATTATTTACTCTCTGAGGTTTGCCATTGTCTGCAGAGAGGTGGTGACCGATCAGAAAAATTTTTTATTGAATAAATAAAAAATTTTTCGCCGCGGCTGGGGATCGAACCCAGGCTCCGAGCATGCTAAGCCACGCACTTAACCTGCATGCCACGGTCACCTAAACCGCTAATTAACGTTATTTTGCACAAATTTTGATTAAACGGGGGACATGACATCGGCCGTTTTTTTAAATCGACCTTTTTTTGTAATTTTGTATTTTAGTAAATATTTCTGAATGGAAAATTCTTATGGGTTCAAAAGTTACAGCCGCATTAGTGAGAGCGCATTTTTAATTTTCGCCTTTTTTTCTTTGTTCACAAACTTTGAACGCGTTTATCTTGAAACCATGTTTTTCGTACTGGTTGCGGCATTTTTTGACGAAATTTTTTTTTTTTTTTGTATTTTTTTTAAACTTGATTTGCTATCATATGACACAAGTTTTTTTTAAATTTTTTGATCGATTTTTTATGAATTTTTAAAGTCAATATTTTTTTTCGAAAAAACACACTTTTAAATTTGGAACATCATCAAAAATTGAAAAAAAAAACTCGCGTGTAGCAACGTACACGTGGCAGAAGTGAAACTTCTTTAACAGTAAGAAATAAGAGAGATTTTAGTGTGAAATAGAGAGAGAAAGTATGTGAAAATAAATTCAATATTTGCATCCAGGGACCGTACCGAATATGGTTTTTGTCGAAAGTGTCACATATTAACTTTTATCTTTTAATTTTTATTTTTTCCGACAAAAATAACAGTTTTTTGTGCCTTATAGTTTTTTTGGGCAAAAATAACAGTTATTTTCTGCCGTTTATTTTTCGGTCAAAAATATCAGGTAATTTATATTTGTTCAAGTCATTTTACCGATAAAAAAATTTTGATATTATTATTTTCATCTCATCGGTGAGACATTTTACACATGGTGTCAACAGTTCAATCTGTCAAGCGGCCTTTAAGAAAACACAAATTGCTTGATATTTTTGACCGAAAAAATTAAAGTCACAAAATAACTGCTATTTTTGACCGACAAAATAAAAGTCAAAAGTAACCTTTATTTTATCTCGAAATATGCTAGGCAAGAAATTAACTTTTAAAGAATCAGTTTCAAATTTAAAAGCGACTTAATATTTGTGAGGCTGAGGACATTTGTAACATAATGGTATATTTGAAATAGTCTTTCGAAAGTTTTTTTCATTTGAAAATTGTAAAATAACAGTTATTTTCGGTGCTTGTTTTAGTTCAGTTGGTGTTTTAGTTGCTTTCGAATGTCTTCTCAACATTGTTCCTTTTTGAATGCTGGATTGCATTTGCATAGTACTCTTTGAAGAAGCCTCCGAAAGCAGAGGCAAATCTTGTTCATTATTACCTCCTGCTTCCTGATCATAATAATTGCTATGTTAATAGAGGGCCTCATAAAGCAGCGAACGTTGATTGTTGAGTGCACCAACTTGGTTGGCTTTAAAATTTTGTTGAGATGCATCAGTGTGTTGTTCTTTGTTAATTCACCAAAATACACTGATGTTTCGTAAAAAGGCATTTTGAAACTCAGCCGTTGTTGCAATCACCTTACCTTCATCATTAGTTGCAGACCCAGCTGCGGCTGTATTCTTAAGAGCTCTAATTCGCTCTCTATGCTCACGAACGCGTTCTGCTCCTGTTTTAGCTATTTTTCTATTTTTTTTCCGTGCATACTTGTAGGATGGAAATTAATGTTAATAATGTAATGTTAATATTAATCTAATGTTAATGTTAATTATGTTATTTTCAGTATGTTACGCGTTCAGTTTGAATTACATTTTGTTTGACTATTTATCATGTGCCTGCGTGGCGTAAACGTATAGATTGCGGCTCATAAGCAACGATGTTCTGGGTTCAATTCTCGGCAGCAGCAGTAATTTTTATACCCCCACGCGTACTGCGTAAGGGGTATATTAATTTTGTCACGACGTGTGTAACGCCCATAAGGAGGCATGTAAGGTATAGAAAAGTAATATATTTTTGATCAGCATGACCACCTGAGTTGATTTAGCCATGTCCGTCTGTCTGTCCGTCTGTCCGTCTGTCCGTCTGTCCGTCTGTGGACACGATTACAGCCGTTATTTTGAAGCTATCGTGCTGAAATTCGGTATTTTAGCTTTTTTCTAAAAACCTAAGATCAAATTCGAGAATGGGCTAAATCGAATGAAAACCACGCCTACCTCCCATATAACCCCAATATTGAAAACTCTGTAAGGAGGCTAATATTACAGCTACAATACTGAAATTCGGTATTTGTATATTCTATGTCAAAAATAAGGTGTGTACGAAAAATGAGCAACATCCATCTACAAACACGCCCACCTCCCATACAACCCCAAAATTGAAAACCCTATAAAGAGGCTAATATTAAAGGTACAAAACGGAAACTCGATATTCCTGTATTCCATGACAAAACTGAGGTGTGTTAGAAAAATGGGCGTGATACACAAACTAACACGCCCACCTCCCATACAACCCCAAAATTGAAAACCCTATAAAGAGGCTAATATTAAAGGTACAAAACGGAAACTCGATATTCCTGTATTCCATGACAAAACTGAGGTGTGTTAGAAAAATGGGCGTGATACACAAACTAACACGCCCACCTCCCATACAACCCCAAAATTGAAAACGTTATAAAATGACTTATATTTAAGCTGTAGGAAAACAATTTGATATGTATGTATTTTAGGCACATAAAAATAAAAAAATCTCTCAAAATCTCATAAAAAAAGCTCTCCAATTTAAGATTCTTTTAACTTTAAGAATCGGCCGTGGGGGTATTTTAACTTCGGCCCAGTCGAAGATATACCTTACTAGTTTTTAATTTTCATATGAATTGAAAACGTTAGCCTAGCGTCACGAAAAAGGACCTTGAAATTTCACTCGCCGCCAAAGAAGTTTTACTTCAAAAAGTTTTAAGAAGAGCTTCTGTCATACGATAACCAATTTTGTTAAGATTTAAAAGTAATTTTTTTCAGATTGGACAATTTTTGCGACTCCCAGCGCTGCAACCACGAGGCCCCGTTTTTTTTTTTGCCTTCAGTTTGGAGCTCTATAAAACCATGTTGATGTGAAAAATTTAAAAAATTTATCGTCAATTTTTTGTAAAATAAAGACAAACGGCATTCGATTTGCGGCCTCAGTAGTCGAGTGGTAGCGTGCTTGACTGCTAAGACAGAGGTCTTGGGTTCGAATTCTGGCCAGGTCATGGTAAAATTAATTTCATTTAGACGAGACAACTTTAGACTTGATTATAAGAAGATTGAATGTCATTGAGCTGTAATGCACTGCAATCACCATTTTTAAGTGGTGTATACGTGGCAATAGAATAAAAAAATCCGAGGTTTTAACGTTTTAGCTCGGTTTTACTCTCCGCTTCAATTCGGCATATTGTTCTTAAGCAGTTTAACTTCACAAAATTACGAACTCAAACTTTGTTGATTAGCTCGTTAGGTATGTTTTTTTTAATTTCGTTAATTTGAACACAAACCATTTCACTATGGTTTATGATTAGTTATTTAAGGACTTATGAATTCGTTTCGTTTCATTAAAGTTTTACATCGAGTTTACTTACCGTATAGTTTGCCGTATGTTGTATACGTGGCTAAAGAAGTTTCACTTCAAACAAACAAAAAAAAAAATTATATAATTTGATAACGTAGCTTATGTACGACAACTTATTTAATTTTGTAAAAGTTTCCTGGTAATAAACCTTAATCTCTATCTCTCTCTTCTTCTCTCTTTTGCTCTCTTCAACAGTTCTACTGCCCATTTAGTGTTTCATATAAGTTCCATAGAGCAGCAAAATTATAAATGTTGCTAATTAATTAAGTTTCTGCATAACTAGATATCTAGCATTCATTTTGTTAGTATTTTGCAGATTGTTCACAAGCTAAGCAACCAACATAACTTAATTTTAAGCCAGCAAAAGAAATAATATAAAAAAACCAAATATGACAACAGCGAATGAATAAAGCAAAATGCCACAGCAGTAGAGCACGAAAAGATGCAATACAATTTTTCGAAACAAGCGCGTGCACAGAAAACGAATTATTTACAGAATGCAGGACAGGCTGCAGCAAACAAGAAACATACCGCAATAATTAGCTAAAGCTCTCACACAAAAAAAAAAATAAAAATTTGCACACAAATTCAAGTGCTGTGTTGGTGTGGGTGTGCCTTTGGTTTTTTTGCACATTCGCCACACAAGGTTAAAGTCCAAAATTTTTCAAAGCTTGGTTTTATTTTTCATGTTGCCAAAAATGTTTTATAAATGCGACATATCATAAAAGCTCATGCCTAAAAATATGCCGCTAAAATATGCCAACATTAATCAAGCTTAAACACTTAGACATCAGGCAGGCAATTGTTTTATTTTGCGCTTTGTTATTGTAAATAATGTTTGCTAATTAGCATTTTTTATATGCATTTTTGGGTATGGGGAGAAAAAGCTATTGTTAGAATTGTGGTTTTGTTTTATTATTATATTTTTTGCAGACATGCTCAACGAAATCAACAAAATTTTTTCGTTTCGTTGAAACCGAAAAATAAATTATCAAAATTATTTCGTTTTTTAAATAACGTTAAAAATTTATCAAAGCAAATTTCGTTTCGTTGAAAAACGAAAAATTTTCCATAATTTTCTCCTATGCTAAAAAAAATTTCTTCTGATATAAAAAAACGAAATTTTTTTGTTGAAATTAACGTTATTTTCAACGGTTGATTGGGAAAAAAACGAAAAAATTTTATATCGTTTTCTCCGAAACGAAATAAATATTTTTCGTTTTTTGAATTAACGTTATTTTTTTATTTCGTTTCAACGAAACAAAAAAAATATTTCGGTTACCGTTAAAATTAACGTTAACGTGCATGCCTGATTTTTTGTTATAAAAAAATTACAGTTTCAACCAAAACAGCCCACCATAACGATTATGGCCCGCCCCTTAACTGAATTAGGTCGCTATCACGACAACTTGTTTTTCATATGACGAACAAAGGATGAGTCGTTAATCTCAAAAGTATAACGTGCCACAGGCAAGCTTAACACTCAAGGCTACAGGCACAAATTGATAGCAGCTCTGTGTTTTGGTTTTATATCCAAGCCAACGTATTACCTTCTATTCTGCTGTTGTTAAATAACAAGCTATGGCCGCAAGATGTGAAGTTTTTGTTTCTCTTTAATTTTTGTTTTGTTTTTTTTTTTTGTTTTGATGTAGTATTTAGAGGCTCGATTTTGGCTACTGCATGTGTGTGTGTGTGTGTGTTCATGTGACTGTGTCTGTAATCATGCCACTGATTGTGCTTGATTAATTAGCAGCTGCGTAGCTTGCAACAGTTGTTTAACGTTTTGTTGCTGATGAATGTTGCTGACATATAATAACCAACAATTTGTTATGGAATTGTTCAAATTGTGTCACGCAGCATAAGATTGATATAAATTATTAGAACAAAACGAAAGGACATAAAAGATAAAGTATAAAATTGAATTCAGGGTCACTTTCAAAATAGAAGTCGAGAAAAAAAAAAAACATTTCTAATGCGTGATGTAACATCCTTTTATTATTAATTTTTATTTTTTATTTTTAAAAAATAATAAGCAGCGTCAATTACAGCGTCTTACATGGCGTATGAGTGACTTTAATTAGCTTGAAAATTATGTTTTACATGTTTTGAGCAAATTAGGAAGTAGCGCTTGAAAAATGCTTACAAATTGTGTCAAAGAACAAATTTAAAACACGTGAATGACAAATATTGTAACATATTATTAAAATGACACATTAAAACCTACTTTATTTGCAGTACACACAAGGTACAAAACTTTCAGTTTGATGAACTACCGTTGCATTAGAGAGGATGAAAGGCCCCAAGTTGCGCCCAGCAGCTTATTGAATGCGTAAAGCGCATTGATATCTTTCCTCACTCTCTTATCCACATTGGGTCTCAACGTTAGTTTACTGTCAAGTACAACTCCTAAAAATTAAATGTAAGTTTCCCGGATGAGTCGAGTATCGTTTATTTTTGGTGATATTCACGGTGATATCTTATATTTGTTCGTAAACAAGGCCAGATACATTTTCTCTGCGATACTATGACCGACTGAATTCGTCCATCTAAGTACATATTTTAATGTGTGCTCCATTAAAGGCCAAAATGCATTTTCTAACTAACTATAATTATGCTTATAACGACCTCATAAGCTGTTATCTTTGAGACTCTGGATACAGCTAGATTCAATAGTAGGGGTAAGATAACTCCTCCTTGGGGTATCCTCCTACTCACTTTTCTTAATATGATTGTAAAGCCCTACTTGGCTTGGACCGTTTAACATTTTAGCAGGTCGATCGCACATATTCTATTAGAAATAGCTGCAGTTGATACATTGTTAAATGCATCTGATATGTCTAGAAATGAGAATTTAGGCTTATCGGTCAGTAAACCTTTGGATACAGGTGGTTGCTAAAACTTGATTTTGATATGAATACCACCTAAGCTATCCTACAGCGTACAGGCACGTAGTTAAGTCTGATACCTTCCTTATATATTATTGTGGACTTGTGGAGTGACAATTTGTAGCATGGCTGGAAATATGCCGTTTGGTCGTGTAGATTTAAATTCTGAAAAATAATTTATAGCCCAACGGATTTTGTGTGGTGCTTTTAAGTTCTGCGGAGTCTGTGTGGGATTGTCCAGTTTGATTGTATCTCTGTGGCGTTAGTGTTTGAGACTTCAGTACAGCCTGGAAAATGTTCTTCTAGAAGTACATCAAGGTATTCCTGACTGCTTCCGTTTATTCAACATTATCTTTATACTACGGGCCTTGCTTTGCCCGTAGTTTTCTCAATGTCCGAGCAAATGTTTTTTCATGAGGATCTTATTGCTCGTCGTATATTGCTTTTGAAAAGTTTTATCCTACATTTGTACTCCCCCACATATATCTTTTTAATCAGCTCACTGAGCTAGCTTGAAGAAATCATTTAGATCGCGTCTTTGCTCTACAAGGTCAGGACTCCACTATGGTCTTAAAGAAGAGTGTAAAGCTTTTATTACATGGTCTAAAAGGATCATAAGAGGCCTTGCAGTATCAAATTCTGTATTTAAAGGAGGCTTATCTGGTCTGGTCATGGTTTTTCTTAGCTGGTTCCAGTTTGTATTTCTGGGATTTCTGAAGATCTTTTCAGCCAGTTAATCACTCGTCTGATAATAGAGCTTATATATTTATGGTCTGAGAAGGAAAGCTGCTCAAACATCCTTCAATCTTTTATAAGAGTATTTGACGTTTATGTTAGATCTAAAACGTTAGCGAAGGTAGGACCCACATATATGGGTTGCAAAGTAACAAAAAATGAGCAAAAACAAAAAAAAAGTCGCGTGTAGCAACGTACACGTGGCAGAAGTGAAACTTCTTTAACAGTAAGAAATAAGAGAGATTTTAGTGTGAAATAGAGAGCGAAAGTATCTGAAAAGAAATTCAATCAATACGAAATGGAATAATAATTTGTTGATTCAATATTTGCATCCAGGGACCTTACCGAATATGGTTTTTGTCGAAAATGTCACATATTAACTTTTATCTCTTAGTTTTTATTTTTTCCGACAAAAATAACAGTTTTTTGTGCCTTATAGTTTTTTTGGGCAAAAATAACAGTTATTTTCTGCCGTTTATTTTTCGTCATTTTACCGATAAAAAAATTTTGATATTATTATTTTCATCTCATCGGTGAGACATTTTACACATGGTGTCAACAGTTCAATCTGTCAAGCGGCTTTTAAGAAAACACAAATTGCTTGATATTTTTGACCGAAAAAATGAAAGTCACAAAATAACTGCTATTTTTGACCGATAAAATAAAAGTCAAAAGTAACCTTTATTTTTCCTCGAATTATACTAGGCAGGAAATTAACTTTTGAAGAATCAGTTTCAAATTTAAAAGCGACTTAATATTCGTGAGGCTGAGGACATTTGTAACATAATGGTATATTTGAAAAAGTCTTTCGACCATTTTTTTCATTTGAAAATTGTAAAATAACAGTTATTTTCGGTACTTGTTTTAGTTCAGTTGGTGTTTTAGTTGCTTTCAAATGTCTTCTCAACACTGTTACTTTTTGAATGCTGGATTGCATTTGCATAGTACTCTTTGCAGGAGCCTCCGAAAGCAGATTTAAAAAATATTTGTAAATATTTTTCTATTTTTTTCCGTGCATACTTGTAGGATGAAAATTAATGTTACGGATATGTTAATAATGTAATGTTAATGTTAATGTAATGTTAATGTTAGTTATGTTATTTTCAGAATGTTACGTATTCAGTCTTAATTACATTTTGTTTAACCATTTTCAAGTGCCTACATGGCATAATAGTATAGATGGCGGCTGTTAAGCAACGATGTCCGGGGTTCAATTCTCGGCAGCGACAATAATTTTTTATAAAATTTTCATATGAATTGATAACGTTAGCCTAGCGTCACGAATAAGAGACCTTGAAATTTCACTCGCCGCCAAAGAAGTTTCACTTAAAAAAAAAAAAATTTTATTTTTAATACATATTTGGTTCGTTTTTTGGAATGTAGTATTGCATTCATTCAATCTTATAGCCGTCAAGTCGATTAAATTCTTTGTTATCTCAGAACATTTTGCAGATTTTGCTCCATTCTTATTTTAAATACTTTTTAAGATTCTCCTTTCTGGCAATTGTTCTCTGTGTGACTTTAAGATCAAGATGCTTCCACAGAAGCATGCCTCTATTCGGTCGAGGTCTGGGGACTGTTGCAGATAATCAAGGGTCCAATAATCGGTATCTTGTTGAAAGATTCAGTTGTCTGATAATGCTAACTTTTTGATACTAAGTGCAACACTGACCTGTAAGATTTTTAATAATAAATTTTGTTCTTGATCGATTCAACAAGGACGATATTGGTGACACCATTTGCTGACATGCAGCTCCAGATCATTACTTAGCAAATACTTAAAGCACGCACCAATGGTCATAAGAGTGTTAGTATTTGACGTTAATGTAAGTTCTTATACGTTAGAGCTAGTAGGACCCACATATGCTAGTATGCATCTTGCCTTTGTTAGTTACGTCTAAGTTATCACAGTTTGAAGGATAAAGTAAAGCATGAACTCGATTTCGATTCTTAATATCTGGGCTTCCTCACACGGAGTGATATGCGTTGTCATCTGTTTCGATGACAATCACCTGCTTCTTCCCGCTGTTTAAAGCTTCCAGAATATGAAGCTCGTCTGGTGGTGCACTATATAGCAGGATGCAAGTAGAATCGGCTCATTTTCTTTGCCTTCTACCGCCACAACTGTGAGATCATTAGTGCTGTAATGTGACATTAAATAATAATATAGTTGCCTGTCCTTGTAAGGATGACTGTTCTTGTTCTTACTGTAGGCATGTTAAAAGTGTTGTGATTTGGCGCCGTTAAGTCAGAAACCACCCGATGCGATCTACGGCTCCTGCGCTATTGCCACATTGTTGCCTTCTTCCTCTAGGTCAAGAAGGAGTTCTACCTTGCCAGTTTGCTTTTATACAAATTGATCTGGAGCAATTTCATCTGCATTATGTTGAGAACTCATTGACGGGACCCGCTTACTTGCTCGAACCTCTAGCGCTATCTGCGTTACCCAGACTTAGCACCTGGGTGGCATCAGTCACTGCTGTGTTGCCAAGATCTTTTTCAACCACCCCGGACATCCTGATTTTGTTACTGTAACATTTCAAGTCAGGACTCCTGCGGCATTATTCTGGACAACAGCACTTTCTCTTTTGGTAAAGACGGCATATCTGTCCCGTTTACCACCTCCAGCTGATAGCGTTTCATAGGTCTTGGAGTGTCGGTACTGCTTCTTTAACCCATTGCAGAGCCATATTATCATTACATTAATGAATTTTAACCTCGTCGAGCCATCTAGCATTAACAAAGGTGGGCATCGGCCTTTGAGTGTCGGTGCTTCTCCCTTTAAATTTTTCAGAGTCGGTTCATCACTACATTTAAGAATTTTTACATCGTTGAGCCATCCATAACCAACGAAGTTGGGCAAAAGGGCGTCTGTTTGGATCTTCATTCTCGCAAACATCGTTTGAAAGACATTATTCTCTTATGAAGCGACCAGGTGTCGTTTGGCTACGTCACTTGCCTTGCTTTTCGCCGAAATTGTGGTACGTGGTTTTCCTGTAGAGACTGGTTTCTGTTTCTGCCACTTGCCGTCATGCGATTTCTGACGGTTTTGAGCTGCTACACTTCGACCTTGTTCGCGAACTGCGAGGTTTAAGGCGCAAAGCTTGGTATGGTCGTGAAGTGTGTTCTGCCCTTAATTATCTCCTGCTCAGCCCAGGTGAGCCTTTCCTTCTCTACGGAAGATAGACCGCTCTTACCTGCTAGTGAACTGCATATATTTAGGACCGCTTTATATTGAGCTTTGATTTTTAACCCTTTTCTCGATTTTGTTGTGGGCTCTACCTTACTGGAATAGTTGGACCCTACCTTACTGGAAGAGCTGGAAACCACAAAAAACTTATATTTCTCAATTTTTTTTTTATGTGCTAGAATAAATACGGTAATTTGTTGTTAAATTCGAATTATACAGTTGACAGGGTTGTTCTGCATACAAAAAAAAAAATGTGCTCATTCTTAGGCTCCTAGAATTTATGCAAAAAGTGCCTTTTCTGGTGTAGCGTTGGTTTTGTCAAAGACTTGGTTAGAGGTAAGCTGAGCCAATCCTTCATCAAATAAAGGATCCACAAACCTTTTTAAAACAAAAAACGCAATTTTCCGAATCGAATTTACACTAAATCGACTCAGCACTAGATGATTTAGTGCGGCTATTTGCTGGACCAACTCAGCACTAGAAAAATCTGTGCAACTATTAATTACGGCTTTGGCCTTACAGAGCAGAGGGCAGCAAGCGTGTTGGCTTTGATCTGTTCTTTAATGCATATGCCAGCTTGAATCAGTTGCGAATTATACGCACATATGCACATAAAAGTTATAATGTCTTCCTTATTGTTCTTGCGTTCAAAATTTTGAAGCAGCGTTTAAGAAAACTTAAAAAAACTTCAGTTGCTTTTGCTTTTACTTTGTTGTGCTTATTGAAAATCGAACAGCAACAGCAACAGCAAAAGCAGCAGCATTAAATATAATTTGTTTTACTGCATAGTGCTACGAAAGCACAAGAAATTATTTGATTGCTTTGATTTTTATTTTACTTTCCTTATTTGTCGCAGCAATACGAAAGCAGCAATTCATTTGCTTAGCTTCGTTTTGCTGAAGGTTGAAATAACTTGCAGCGACAAAGCAAAAGCAACGATTATTTTGCTGAGGTAGTGCTACTGAAAGAAGTAAAGCTGCTTATTAACTGCTGCTGTCGTAATGCTGTGACAAATAAGAAAAACAAAATGAAAAGCAAAGCAATAAAATAATATATTTTGCTTTCGTAGCACTACGCAGTAAAACAAATTATTTTTAATGCTGCTGCTTTTGCTTTGCTTTGCAAGATTCACACAGCAAAGCAAAATATACAGCATACCAATGTTTTTAAAAACTGTCGCTAGTACTACCGCAGTAAAATTAATTAAGGCGGTCTTCTCATTCAAAACCCGTTTTTTGGACCCTTTTTAAAAAAATTCTTATTTGAAAACGCAAAGAATAATTGAAAACTTTTTTTATTTATTGTATTAAAAAAGTTTCAAAGTAAATAAAAAAATTTTTATTTGCCTCGATACGTGGGCTGTTCAAAAAGTAATGAGACTTCAAAGTTGGTGGTGAAAAAAAAAGGTGTCGTCACGGCGGCCACGATTCCGGGTCTCCGGAGCGTCTGAAATGAAAAAAAAAAAAACGGGGTTATAATCAGTATAGATGTAATTCGCGGGTGAACCTCAAGCTTAATTTTGTGATTTTTTTTGACAAAATGGCGGCCATTCAAAAAAAAAAAATACCAATGTTTTTAAAAACTGTCGCTAGTACTACCGCAGTAAAATTAATTAAGGCGGTCTTCTCATTCAAAACCCGTTTTTTGGACCCTTTTTAAAAAAATTCTTATTTGAAAACGCAAAGAATAATTGAAAACTTTTTTTATTTATTGTATTAAAAAAGTTTCAAAGTAAATAAAAAAATTTTTATTTGCCTCGATACGTGGGCTGTTCAAAAAGTAATGAGACTTCAAAGTTGGTGGTGAAAAAAAAAGGTTCCGATTCCGGGTCTCCGGAGCGTCTGAAATGAAAAAAAAAAAACGGGGTTATAATCAGTATAGATGTGATTCGCGGGTGAACCTCATGCTTAATTTTGTGATTTTTTTTGACAAAATGGCGGCCATTCAAAAAAAAAAAAATTCAATTTCGGGCTTTTTTTTGTAGTTTAGTGTAAAAAAAAATAGTAAAAAATTTTTTAAAATTATAGTCGAGGTTCACCCGAGAATGGTGACAATTCTGCGTCGATTTCATTTTGTTTCATGAAAATCGGTTCAGTTGAACTGGAGATATCATGGCCGCCAGTTCGAAAAACGTGGTTTCGAGATAAACGCGTTTAAAGTTTGAAGTAATTTTTTTTTCGCTCATTTTGACGAAGACCTTGCTTCACAAGACCTAGGCTGTATCTTCTAAAGTATTTCGAATTTCTAAAAATCCTTTTAGGGGCATATTCACAACTACCCAAGCTATAAATAAATGCAAAAAAGTCGAAAAAAAAGTTGCTCAATAAGAAGACCCCCTTAAATAGATAGGCAGGAAGATTAAAATAGATTCATGGCTATAACTTTTAATTGGTTGTAGCTATAATGAAATTTTTTCAAATATATTGTTTTTAAAGCTTGTTAAAGAACAACATATAAAAAATACTATAATATACTATAATACTATAATACTAATAATATCGATCCAAAATACTATTTATTAATTTTTCTGTCAAAGATTTAAAAAATGCAAATTTTAAATTTTTTTATTTTTACAACAAAAACAATTTTTAGTCCATTTTTTGAGAAAACATTAATTTTATTGAACTATTTTTAATGGCAATGGTTAATAATGGTTATAATTTTTAAGTCAATTAACTGCAATTAAATACAAAAAAAGAATAAATGAAATTTGTTAAAGAGAGGCAGAGATATTCGCTTCCATATATAGAACTTTAAATTTCAGAGAGTTTTTTCTCTGTCTTGGCGTTTGATAAAAATACACGTTAAACAACTTAAGACAATATTTAGGAAATTCATTAAAAATACAATTGGAAAAATAATTGCCGTAATTGCCAACACATTTCAAAGAAAATTAAACAAACATTTAGAAAAATAAACAAAAATTTTAAAACCGTTAAAATTTGACTGAAATGTTTGCTCGGAAAGTGGAATTGTTGGTTTTGAAACTGCATTTTTCGAACAATTGACATTTGAGGAATGCATAATTTTGAGAAAGTTGTTAAAAAATTTTTAGTTTTGAAAAAAATTCAAATTCTTTCAATTTATAAGCTCTTCTCAAACTAAATTTCAAATCGATAAAATAACGGATTTTTGTACAAAAATTTTATTTCTGTTTTAAAAGGTTGGGAAACCCCTAAAGCGAAATCACAATTTTTAAAAGTGGTTTGCACATCTACAGCCTAAACCTAATTTAATGCTATCTGAATTAATAAAATCGATCCATTGGTCTGGGAGGAGTTGAAGTCACAAAAAAACCTTAGCCTATTAATTATATAGATGTTAGAATGGTTGTAACGTCACGTTCAAAGGCAGGAAGATGCAGTAACTTGCTTGCCAGATTTTGTTAGTGAATTTTCATATTTTTTTGGTTCTTCTTTACTTTGAATAAATCTTTATTTTTCTTGACTCTATATTTTACAACTCTGTGTTTGTAAAAAAGCACATCTATAAAGCTTAAATATAAATATTTTCGTTCAAAAATAATGCAACAAAAAAAAATTATATAAGATAAAAAATTACAGCTCAGTTGCTGCAGATGAGCCCTCATTTCGGCCAGTCACAAAAAACAAATGCTCACATAATTTCAGATAAGCTTGACCACAACTTTTACAACCATAAAAAAAACAAAAAGCCCAACACACACATAAGCCAGCCCATCATGTTATAAAATTCGCGCAATTGACATTTGTGGCTGATATTTTTCGTTTTAACCCACATCAATCATCAGTCTATGACACACAATATCCCGAGGATAAAACACAAAAATGGTTTGTTAACAAATGCTTAAAACAAGGCTAGCCAGTTGATAGTAAGCTATGTTTTGCCGTTCATATCATTTCATTTTCACCCACACACAGCAAATCAGTTTTTGGAAATAGTTCAAGCTTAACAAAGTCGCTCTTTAAAAAAGGGTTTCTAAATGATTTTGTCAGCTTGATTCTTTTTGTCAAACTTTGATTTGAACTTTAAAAAGTTTATATATTTTATGATTTTGCTGCGGCAAATGAGAGTTTTATGAGCAGTTTTGTTTTATGAGCAGATTTTGTTGCTTGATCAAAACAGCACAAGCAGTCAAGTGTTGAAATTATGCCTTGAGCTTTAAGCCCACAAGGGACGAGCGACCCTTGTGTCTCAGTCAAAGTTATAAAAACTTTTTTTATTTTTTTTTCTTTAGATCGTAATATTGGCTAAAATTACAAAATAATTTCAAATTAATTTAAATTTTATTGGTTTTATTTTGCTTTTGATTTTAATTTAATTTGTTGCATTACTTTTTAAACTACTTTAAGTCTCTGAACATTAATTGTGTGCAAAACATTCACTGAGCGGTAAATCCCTTAATGCTGTTCCTGTAATGTAACCGCAAAATATGACCAAATTATTGCTTGTAATCATTTTGCGGCGGAAATACGTGTATAACGTATAACTAAAAAAACAAACAAGATGAAAAAAAAAAAATGTTCAGTTCGAACAAAAGAATACAACTCCTTCAAGCGTTCTAGGTACACAATAACCTTAAAAAAGCATATAAAAAAATCTCAAGGTAAACATAAAAATAAAAATAATAAAAAATACAACAATAACAAGCGACACACAAAAATATCCAAAAACTAACAAAACTTGAATGAATGAATATAACGACAATGAAAATATGCCATACATATAAACAGACATAACAAAAAAAAAAAAAAAAATTAAATGTTGACAGAGTAACCAACTTGAAAAAAAGAACCAACAAAAAATGTATGAAAAAAACACTTAGAGAAATTTGTACAAAATTAATGCAAAGTTAATAAGCAGTTCAAATATAGTGTTAATCTAAAAAACTTAAAGATTATTTAATGGCTTAACAAAAACAAAACTCAAGCCAAACCATTTGTTTTAATAACATAATTAAATTAATATCTAATTTCTTAAAAAAATTTCTCTTCAATTTTTTTCTATTTTTCACTATTCATTGCAACTTTTTTGATATTTTCTTCATAAACTGTTGAATGTCAAACAAAAATTTTGTCGAGTTTTATCACCTCTTTGGCAGCCGTAAGCATAGAGTAGGATAGAGTGTGCGTCCTTTCTTGAAGTAGGTGGGAGAGTCAAGTAGCGAAAGCTTCGGATGTCCGTTTTGACTCCAGCTAATTGACGTCTAGCTTTCTCTCTGTAAGAGTGCGAGCATTCTTAGCTGTGCACAGACGTGTACTGATCTTGAATGCGACAAGATAGTCATCAGAGTCTATGTTTGCACCGCAGGTCGTGCGTAAGTCTAGTACACTGGAAGAGTGCCTTCCGTTAATCAAAACGTGATCAATTTGGTTGCGTGATTTTTGATCAGGAGATAACCAGGTGGCCTTATGAATATTGAGATACTTTTATCACGTGCTACTAACGACCATGTTGCGTCCTGCGGCGAAGTCAATCAACCTTAATCCGTTATCGGATTTGTTGTCGTGGAGGCTGAACTTTCCGACTGTTGGACCAAATAGTTTTCCTTGCCCACCTTGGCGTTGAAGTCACCAAGTACGATTTTTATGTCGTGAGAGGGGCAACTCTCGTATACATCTTCAAGGCGCTCGTAAAAACTTTCTTTGGTCTCGTCATCGTTCTTTTCTGTCGGAACTTGCGCACATATTAGGCTGATGTTGAAAAATGTAGCCTTGAAGCGGATTATGGCTTGTCGTTCATTCACAGAAGTGAATCGCAGGACATGATGTCGTATTTTCTTGCCAACTAACAATCCACATACAAACTCTTGCTTCTCCGCATAGCTGCTGTAGTAGATATCACAGGATGCTTGTCGTAAGCAACTCTGTCGCCGTCAAACAAATTACGCTCATTTTTTAAAATATACTATATATAGCGTAGCATTTTTAACATATAATTACATCTTACACGTGGTTTGTATGGGTTCGCTTTTACAAATTTTTTCAAGGACATGAAACGTTTTTGAGTAATACTTTAGGGCATACCTACAGCCTTTTGTACTCATCGATCAAACAATAATCTATATGTTTAAATGTTAGACATATCGTGAGCTTAACGAATACCTGATTGTAGACTTCCAAATGTCCCTTATTGTTTATTCTGCAGTGTTTTATTTTTAAAATTTCTGCTCTCTAATTTTATACCATTCGATATACTGTGCTTGGAAGGAGCTTCGAAAAATAAGCTATAAGAATTTTTATATAATGTTCTGGTTATGAAATATTAAATAGAGATATTTTATACATAATTAAAGGGCATAAAATTATTATTTGATGTCATTATTTGGTGGCAATAGTGAGATACATTTTTTTTAAAGGAATTTCAACCACTTTTTTAACTGTAAAATGCCAAATAAAGCAGTGATTGAAAATTTTGCTTTAAAAACTTATAGCATTGAACGAAATTAAATTCACAACAACTTAATTTTTTGAAAACACACCTATATTACAAATTCACAATATGTATGTACTTACACAAAATTTCCGAAAAAGCATACAAAAAATTCCAAATTCTGAAATTCTGCAAAGTCGTGTCAGCACCGAATAAAAACTTTTTATTCAATAAATAATTTCTTCCACTAATTCAAGTTATGTTAACAACTTGCAGCATTGCCAGTTTTTTTCGAGTGTAAGAAAAAAAAAAAACACATGAACTACCACAAAAAACTAAATACAACTAAATAATCACACAAAAAAATGATGATGGCCTTTTTTCACGTTTAGAACCAACCCCGACACACGCACATATCACAGTGTGTCTGTCAATGCTTACCAAAGCACGTAGTAAAGATTTGCGCCGGAAATGTAAGTGTGTTCCGGAGTTCATGAACTAAAAAAAAAAAAATGTTGCACTTCTGGCGAACACAAAAAAAAAAATTTGTATGAAAAAACCGATGGAGATGAAAATAATTTTCTTTATGCCACAAAATAAAAGCAAAGTATTTATAAAGCTTTGGCAAGCGGAAATAAGGTTTTGTTAAAATATTTATTATGGTCACGAGCAAGCAAATGGCACCGACGGAGTAAACATTACATAAAATATATATAATATTTTTTTTTATTTTTTTTCACAAAGAATGTGCTTTGTATTAAATATTAAAAATATGTTGAAATTGGTACATTGGGTGTTAAGTTCCAACAGAAATACGTTGAATGCAAACAACAATGACAGAAATGCGAAAATATGGCTCAAAGGGACAAAATATGATGGCACATGTGCGGCAAGAATACGCAAGCAATAGATAACTCTGTAGCTGTGGGCATTAGTGACAACTTTTCCTTCGTTGTCAAACCACAAAGGATTAAGCGAAAAAGGTGCCTTCAAGTTTGCTTTAATATTTTAGTATTTTTTTTTTAAAAAGGAAAAATTAACAAAGTATGCAAAAAAAAAAACACAACTCGCATGAGTGACATGTGTGACATGCGTGACATGTGTGTTATGCATGGGAAAAAAGGATTGTTTTGTTTTGTTTTGTTATGGTTTTATAATATTGACAGCTCATTTAATAGCAACGGCATAACAGATATTGACAGCTTTGTTGTGTAGAAAAAAAAAGTTTAAAATGTATGTATATGAAAAACTCTAATAAATGTGAAATATATGATGGCAGCTACCTGCTTTGTGTGCATGACAAGAAATAGGCTAGAATCGATGGGAAACGTTTTTATTGCCGGAAGGTTAATGCAAATAAATAAAAAAAATATGCATAAAAATCAATAAATTCTGACTTCGCTTTACTGACATGTTAAATGTCAATAATCTGAGAAGCATAAATACATACATTAAATGCTAGAAACATGAAGTTCGTCCTAATGTGGCATATTTTATTTAACAGAAAATATACCAAAAAACATCATAAATAATTTTAATATTTGATGCTACTTGAATACACAGCAAGTATGTATGTTAGCTATAAATGAGAAAATAAACAGAAAATAACAACAAATCAAGACAAAACTACATAAATAACAATAACAGGCTACATGAATAATTTAGACATAAAAAAACACAACAGTGGGTGCCAAAGTAGTAGCAGAGCAATAAAGTCCTTAATGCATTTATCAGAATACCAATCGAGCCAATGTTGTTGTGTTTCACAACATTTATTATTTATTATATCGATATATATCAAAATAATCGCACGCAATCGAAGTGCTATAAAGTAGTAAAGAGAGGCGAGGATGGAGTAGTACTCATGCAATATCTGAAATCAAGGCACTTAAATTGGAATATCTACAGACAGCCAGTGTTGTTGACATATAATCTATGGTTCGTTCACACATTTATTAAACATGTTAATGTGTAGATTACATCCGGCGATGAGATGATAGTCTTGTTTACGGAATACAACTGAATGAACTGATCAAAATCTAGCATTCTTATTTCATAATTTAATAAAATATGTATATTTATGTTAATTTAGTATAGATTATGCAAATAAACAGAAAATAAATTTTCTGGCTTCAAAAATCTTTTTCATATACTAAACATTCAATACGATTTAAGCTGATGTCAGAGTGAGCGCTACAAGCGAAGAAGCGATACTTGAAGCTTTGCGAGTAGATGCTTTAAGCAATGCTTTTCTATGTCAGAGTGAAAACATATTTTTATTTATAGAAAGACTGAATTATTCAGTGCATATAACGCCCATATCTCGAAGACAACTTTGTTTTCGCATAAAATACATAAAAAATATTCAAAATGCAGATCCTTGGGTCCATGTGACCATGTGTTCAAAGTTTCATTCAATTATCTCAACTCTTACTTGTTATCCTGTGTTTACGGACTGATGGACGAACGGACACGGATAAATCGACTCACGATGTGACGCTTATATAGAATATACACACTTTTATACACAGAACATGATTATTTCTAGGCGTTACAAACATTTGCAAAAAGTCAATATAATCTGACTTTATAGGTGAAGAGTATAAAAACTTGGCAAGAACTTTTATGGTGAATAAAAACTTTCAGGAAGATGTCTTGAGAAATTGCAATCAGACTCAAGTTGTTATTGCAAATCGACCATCATCCCTATTTGAATCGATATACTCAGCCCTATTATAAATAATTCGCCCAGAATTGGAAAACAGAGTTTCCGTACTTAAGATAAAGCTCCAGAATTTTTTGATAATTTGTAACGTTAACATAACAAATGCTCATTCATTTGAACGTCATCCAATTCGCGGCCTCTGTAGTTGAGTGGTAAACGTGTTTGCCTGCCAAACACAGAGGTCCCGGGTTTGAATCCTGGCTAGGCCATGGTCCCAAGCTTTAACATTTCTTTCGATTCTTTCTTATGTCTAATCAGGTGAAATTCAAAATTCACCCTTATTTACGTTTTTAGAGTTGTAGTTGGTTGTAGAGATGTTTGTGGAATGAGATTGCTTAGTAACTAGAATTGATTGAGATAAAGGCATAACACTTGCGTCAGAATCAAACTTGCATGTTTTTTATAGCGCTCCACCACACATAGAACATTCTTCGTTTGTTTCACTTGATTATTTTTTATTTAGCTATCCCCCCCCTCTTTCCGGGGCACTTGAAATCCTTGGTTAAAAGCTAAAACAAAAACTATTCGGTACACTCAGAAAAAGTTACTCGGTATATGATAAAAAAGCCATCATATTTAGAGAAAAATGGTATGAATTTTGCTCCAGAGAATGCTTTTCTCTAAATGTGATATTTAAAATTCCCTTAAAAATGATTAAAAGCTTCAATGAGAAAGAGACAATTATAAAATACTATCTGGTACCCGGCGCGTTGCTACCTTCCTTGTCCAATGTCTGTTCCAGTTGCCAATAGAAGGCCATCAACAAATAGTAACTAAACTCTGAGTTTCAATATTCTGTGACCATTATTTTCAAAGCTATTAAATGTAAACAATTGTCTTTTATGGGCGGAACCAAACCCTTTGCCCAATACCTTATTTAGTCTGCGAGTATTTCGAAGTAGTAGAATACCACCAAATATTTACTCCAGATCGAGTTTCTTTAATATGGGACTTTCATTTCCAAACACTAACCTGAAAGGTCAGGGTAGGTATATTAACTCCGTCCGTCCGTCTAACCGTCCGTCCATCCGTTTGTGTGTTGTCTGTAAACACAGGATAAGAAGAAGGAGTTCAGATAAAAATAAAAGTAAAATTTTTACTTATATTTTTGACCGAAAAAATATAAATTATATTTTTGATATTTTAACTTTTATTTTTGACTGAAAAAATAAACGTCAAACTTTAACTTTTATTTTTTAACAAAAAAAAAAAAAAAAAAATCGGTCAAAATATAACTATTATTTATTGACTTTTGGGAAAAAAGTCATAACAGTAACGCTGCTTGCTATAAAAGGCATTATCATGTGAGCTACAGGAATAAAACTTGAAATTTATTTAAATTTTTGTAAAATATGGGCTTCATTCGCTCACGGACACGTCCATTTTCAATACTATTATTGTATTTTGAAAAGGTAGGTTGGTTCATAGTTGGGCTAGACCGACTTTAGACTTTCTTTACTTGTTATATATATTATATAATTTGTAGAGAAGAAGACTTTTTATTTTTGAAAAAAGATTTCTTTATATTGAAGAAAACTTCACATAGTGAATTTTTTATCAAAATATAGGGAAAATTTGCAATTTTTTAATAAATTTTTCTCTATAAATGAGAATTTTTTTGTGCGAGGAAAATTCTTTTCATTATTAGAGATATTGAAATATTTCCATATCCCACAGTGGAGAGATATTTCTTCGAAAATGTGAAAATTTATTCTAATTGAAGAAAAATTTATTTGAAGAAGAGAATAATCACTATTATCGAAAAAAGGGAATTTTTTTATCGGAGAAAGATAGTTTTTTTTTCCGAGTGTATCACAATTTTGGGTTGGGAGGTTCCATGACTCCACATTTTACAAATCACAGATGTTCTAATCGACTGTGTCAAACTGAATCAAATCGTACTACAAATATGGGTTTTGGTAATAAAACGATTCTGAGGCCACCAAACGGCACAATTTTTAACAAACACAGTTCCCTTATCCTTGCTGACATAGTTTGAAATATGAGCCAAATCGGACCATAAATATGATTGTTGTGAATAACTGGAGCTGCATATTTTATGCTGACTTCAAACGACTAAAGTTCATGTTCTGCGGTTTGCCATTGTCTGTAGAGAGGTAATGACCGCTCAGAAAAGCTTAATTCATTATCGATGGGATTTGAACCTGTGTAGCCCGTGGTTCATTGGCATGTATACCACGTAAATAAGTATTTACATTGCGCCGTTTTGTATTGCTTTGTGAACCGAACGAATTTTCCACTTTGTCTTTCCCACCGTCCCACTAAACTATCACCCTCCTTTCGAATTAACACAATGCTTTCGAATTTATAGGGGGCATCCCCTGAGCGTTGCTTCAGTCTGCAAAAAAATCATATAAAACGAGTTTATAAGTGCGTGAGTGTAATGTAGTGCCTTGCGAACGCTAGATTCGAACACAGCGTTCGACTCGGATTTAACATAGTTAAGGTCAGCATTAAATCACTGTTTGCACTTTGCTTTGTTGTTGGCTACAACTTAATTCCTTCACCTCACAAAAATTATCTTATTACAAAACATACTGTTCATATATAAATTCATACTTGGGATATTTTTTAAACCCAAGTTTTTGTGAATGTCAATACTTAACTGTAAGTCCAGCGTCAATTTTTTTTTCACAAATGTTTAAAGTTGTTTCATGCAGCATTTACTCCATAAAAAAGATGAGAAATTGACAAATTTAAGATTTAATCAATGTAGCTGTTATAAATAGCTGCGTTTTTCGAACAACTTGACGTTTTCACGCATAGTTAATAGAGATATACTTTTCTCGACAATTTTTCACTTAAATAGCTTATTCAGCTGTTCGATTTTGTTGATAATTTCTGTAATAAATTTTTTAAAGTGGCAAAATTTCAAAAGCAGCTTGTTTTGTATGTCTTGTTCACATGAATCGTTTATATAGATAGGAAGGAAAAAACTGACTAACATTAATGACAACAGCTGTTGAATTTCTGGTCTAAGTCATAATTTTATGGAAACAATTTGATTTATAACAGGTGATTTTAAATCATCTATAATGTCAGTTGGTTATTTGTTGATATAAAGACAAATGGCATTTTAATAGCGCTTTGTTTAAATAATTGATTTAAAGTAATTATTAATATTCTTTTGTATTACTTGTGGCTTGTTTTATTATATAAATAATTTCTATAAAATAAATAATAAATTTCATAAAAATATAATAAAAATTACTTTTTCTATCTCTATTTCTAGGTAAGATTCTGCATGCCTTGGTTTAATGTTAATGTCCAAGACCATACGGAACACAAGATTTAATAGTAAGTTAAAAAAAAATTTTCATTGAATCGAATTGAACGACTTTTTGGAAAAACACGCCTCATGCTTGCAAACATCGAACAACAAACACAAAAATTGACCATTATAGCCCTTGAAAGGTTTTTATGATCAATTGTGTTGTGTGTGTTATTAAATGTTTGCACACAATTGACCGAGAACTGAATCAACACATTTTAAGCTGACTCCGAACGGCTAAAGTGCATGTTCTCAAGAAGCTTTACATGGCATTATTTACTCTCCGATGTTTACCATTGTCTACAGAGATGTGGTGACCGATCAGAAAAATTTTTTTATTGAAAAAACTTTTCGCCGCCATTGGGAATCGAACTCGGGCTCCGAGCATGCTAAGCCACACACTTACCCTGCATGCCACGGTCACCACATAACCATAACAATAACCATAACCATAACCATAACCATAACCATAACCATAACCATAACCATAACCATAACCATAACCATAACCATAACCAAAACCATAACCATAACCATAACCATAACCATAACCATAACCAAAACCATAACCATAACCATAACCATAACCATAACCATAACCATAACCATAACCATAACCATAACCATAACCATAACCATAACCATAACCATAACCATAACCATAACCATAACCATAACCATAACCATAACCATAACCATAACCATAACCATAACCATAACCATAACCATAACCATAACCATAACCATAACCATAACCATAACCATAACCATAACCATAACCATAACCATAACCATAACCATAACCATAACCATAACCATAACCATAACCATAACCATAACCATAACCATAACCATAACCATAACCATAACCATAACCATAACCATAACCATAACCATAACCATAACCATAACCATAACCATAACCATAACCATAACCATAACCATAACCATAACCATAACCATAACCATAACCATAACCATAACCATAACCATAACCATAACCATAACCATAACCATAACCATAACCATAACCATAACCATAACCATAACCATAACCATAACCATAACCATAACCATAACCATAACCATAACCATAACCATAACCATAACCATAACCATAACCATAACCATAACCATAACCATAACCATAACCATAACCATAACCATAACCATAACCATAACCATAACCATAACCATAACCATAACCATAACCATAACCATAACCATAACCATAACCATAACCATAACCATAACCATAACCATAACCATAACCATAACCATAACCATAACCATAACCATAACCATAACCATAACCATAACCATAACCATAACCATAACCATAACCATAACCATAACCATAACCATAACCATAACCATAACCATAACCATAACCATAACCATAACCATAACCATAACCATAACCATAACCATAACCATAACCATAACCATAACCATAACCATAACCATAACCATAACCATAACCATAACCATAACCATAACCATAACCATAACCATAACCATAACCATAACCATAACCATAACCATAACCATAACCATAACCATAACCATAACCATAACCATAACCATAACCATAACCATAACCATAACCATAACCATAACCATAACCATAACCATAACCATAACCATAACCATAACCATAACCATAACCATAACCATAACCATAACCATAACCATAACCATAACCATAACCATAACCATAACCATAACCATAACCATAACCATAACCATAACCATAACCATAACCATAACCATAACCATAACCATAACCATAACCATAACCATAACCATAACCATATATGATAACAAATGCCATAAATAAAGTAACGAGTATCGCGCAGAAAACCGTACAAAGAAAAAGTTGGAAGAGGGAAGCAAAGTTGTGATGACATTCATTCGCTACCCTGGGTTAAGGTGGAGGGTGGATATTTAACTTCTCTTCTGTACTTAGGGGTACAGCAGCCAGTTGAAAAATACACCTTTGCAGTCAAGAAAAAGTTCTACCCGCTATTTGGGTATAAACCACAACCTCCAAAAATCTCCCTGAAGTCAGGCCTATCTGAATTGAGATAAGATAGCATTTATAAGATAGCCTTTATCTCAATTCATCTTAAATACCTACCTAGCACATCCGGAGCCCATTCAGGTGCCAACTAGGGCAAACCCCTCAGAATTCGGTTTGCAATTCTGGTTTCCATTACCACTAAATCGATGGGCGGAACCTCCATCAACACCTGAATTGCGTCCGTAGAGACCATACGGCACACCGGCATACATGCAAACAAGATCACTCTCCGACATGAGAGTATCTTCCGATAGACCACAGCAGAACTGACTATGTCGCACCACACAGGCGAACCATAAGTTGCACAAGAACAGCTCACCATACATGAGATGGACAGTCTGCCTACTGAGTCCCGAGACACTCTTCAGAATTCTACGCACTTGCCCTACCGCAGTCAACAGGCACTCTCTTAACTTCTCTAGGTGCACCAACTTCAGTCAAGCGTCTGAGACCCACACCCTCCATGCTGACAAAAACAGGTCGACCACGTGAAAATTTTCCCCTTAGCAACAACATCACAGTCTTGTCCCTTATCACATCAAAAAACCTACCTGTGCACCCAAAGCAGTAATAACAGTCAAAACTTCACTCGCCTTGGTTTTGAGTTCAGTACAAGAACTACCTACCACCAATACAAGTAGATCATCAGCGACGCGCAGCACTTAGACAGATGTTCAAGTTGTCACAACAGAGGATCTTTTAGGAGCTTCCATATCCATGTACCACTAATAGAATCCTGCAGACAGCTACGGACAACATCTATCCCTACTGTGTAGTTAACACCTATCACACATGCTTCCTACCAGAACAATAGCTCTGCCAAAGCTTAATTTCCCGGCATCCTACTTCCCCTAACCTTTACCGAGCAAATATGGATAAATAATATTAAACAATATTTGAATCTACTTTCATTTACTGTGCTTCTAACGTACAGCCCGGCATCTTTGGCGCTTTTCCCTTTTCGAAAACAGAGTTAACTATAGCGATGATTGCTCCTCAGCCTATTGGCTGACTTCAAGATCACGATAACCACTGCCCGCTTCCATTCGTCAGAGAAGATGCCTTTGTTTCAGACTTTACCCGTAGACTTTTCCCCCTTGAGCTAATTAATGTCATACTCTAGCTTACCCACTCCAAAGTCGGGGAAACAACCACTTCCCTAAAAAGAGAAAAGGTCTCACCAATAGTCCTCGAAAAAAATGAGTTCAACAGAGCATGGACACAATCTTGTCATTCTGTTAAAACAGTACCAACATGGCTGATACCGCTTACATCAATTGAATAGATCCTAAGGGCTGAAGTCAATGATTTTAGAGTAGACACCTGCCCTCTACTCTACTTGACTCGCCTACTTGACTCGCCATGGGTCATGGTGAGTCACGGTTTTTCGAAACGAATTCCCAATATACGGGTTCTCAGGACGCAGTACCATGAAAAATTATACTGATGTCCTTTTTTAAACAATCAGCGGTGTTGGATTCGATTGGACCGATATTTTTCTATTAGGAGTTGCTTTCTCAAATTCATTTTTAGAAATAGTTTCTAGAATGTTCACCAAAAAGCATCATTATAACATCAATTATTTTTTTTGTAATGGCTAAGAGCAAAATGTGGTGACCGTGGCATGCAGGTTAAGTGTGTGGCCTAGCATGCTCGGAGCCCGGGTTCGATCCTCAGCCGCGGCGAAAAGTTTTTGTCACAAAAAAAAATTTTTCTGATCGGTCACCACCTCTCTACAGACAATGGCAAACCTCAGAGAGTAAATAATGCCATGTAAAGCTTCTTGAGAACATGAACTTTAGCCTTTCGGAGTCGGCATAAAACATGTAGGTCCAGTTCTCGGTCAATTGTGTGCAAACATTTAATAACACACACAGCACAATTGATCATAACAAGCTCGGTCAAAGTCCTTTCAAGGGCTGAAATGGCTAATTTGTGTTTTTTTTTAAGAGCAAAGTACATATATCAAATATCTTAATATATAAAAGACAAGCGTCCTGCTCCGGGCTCTATATCGCTCAAACTGTTACAGTTGTTATTGCTATGTATAGGCTGAACATGTCAGCCTGGACCAGAACCTGTTTCGCTATAACAGTGCTTTTTATATGAATTTTAGCCTAAAAGTATGCACACAAAATTTATTTGATATTTATTAGTAAGAACACATTGACGACGACATTGACGGAACAAAATAACATTTGAGGTGAATGAAAAATGTCATATCGTCTGCTAATAAATTATTTTGAATACGACCGGTCGTATGACGGGCTTCTATACTAATCTATTTATAAATAGGCTTCGCAAAAATAGTAGAATCATTCTCTCCCGTGTATTTCAACCAATTTTGATAATTTTTTTAAATGAATTATAATGTGGAGATACAGTGAGTGTACCGACTATTTTTTAAAGATTTTTTTTGCCAAAATTCTATGAAAAAAACTTTTTTAACATTAATTTTGCATCGAATCAACAGAGAATTTATGTGAAAAGGTCGAATTTTGGCCACTGGCGTTCCCCTATTAAACATAAAAAGGCTTAAAACATCAATTACACGGTGTGACAGTCATTTTCCACTTTTGAAGTGACCTAGTCTAGATTGTAGGTCTGGTGGAGTACACTAGAAAACAGCGAAAGAAAGTCGCCTAACACCCTCAAAATCTTGATTTACCGTTCAAAAATCAGCTTTTTGGAAAGCTAGAAAATATACCATCCTAAAGATATACAACAATTTATGGTTATAATGGTATTGCTACGTGTATTTATCAAGTAAATGCAAACATTTTGACAATTTTTCTCATTTTCCAAACTTTGACAATTTTTTTAAGACATAGTTTCCACAGAATACCACCTTTTTAAATTAATATACGGAAATAACTTTTTTTTACCGAGTGCAGTAAGTGCTTGTTTTACAAAATCGGCTAATAATTGACGAATTTATGGAACTTTTTCGAAAAACAAATTATTTTCAAAACGTCACACGGCAATGTACTGTGTATTCCTCACTTTTGTAAGGGCTCCAACTAATGTGCGCGTATTTGTGAAACAGTATAAAAGGGTTTATCTTTTTAACGGTGGATTTTTGTCAAGATCAAAACAAGAGTACGTTCAAGTTATCGGCTGTTATATTATATTTTATGTAATGTGTGATTAACGTGATTATTTTTGTTACGTGTGCGGATTACTTGTCGACAAGAAACATCGGTTTGAATTACAAAAGAAAAGCTGTTATAGATTATAATAACAATGTTTTTAACCCAGCCGCGTACCGTGGGGGGGGCGGGGGGGGCGGTCCGCCCCGGGCGGCACTAGTTTAGGGGCGGCACTGAAGCTAAATAAAGCCTTTTACAAAATAAATATGTGTACATTATCATTTTAAGGTGTACAAACAAAAGAAAGAACTAAACTTAATGAATAAATTTGGCCACCACAGTAAATGTAACTATATTTATGAGCTTCGTATTGAGCACAACCAAAATGTAAAATCGTTTTTCGAGTCTCAAAATTAGTTGCCAAAGAAATAAAAAAAGACATAATATTTAGGCATGTGCGAGTAGTTGAATTTTCGAATAACTCGGCTGCGACTTGAAACAAGCATTGAATAACTGGTGTTTTCGAGTAACTCAAAGTTTTTTGAGTTTTTAAGTGCTTTAACTTGTCAGTGGAAATGCCCAGTAGAAAAGTGGTTTAACAGAATAACGTTTTTCAACTTAGGTATATTTGGTAAAAATAGCTGTTTTGTGCTTTGATGTGTTGAGTGTGGGAGAAAGGCGGAATTTTCGTTTGATTATGGCGAATTGTAAGTTCAGAGTGCATATTAAGAAATAAGACTTATGCGTATAATTTTAAGTCGTATCTTTTATAATGTTTTTTGATTTTTTAAGGGATTTCACTGTTTTAATAAAATCACTTTGGAGAGGAGTTAGGCGTGGTCTTAACTGATTTAGGTCATTTTCTAATTTAATAATTTAATTATTAATTTTCAAGAACTGATTTTGAGAAATGACCACAAGGTTTCAGCAGCTTCATGCTCTTGCTGAAAAATTCGCAATTCTTACTCCTTTGATTCTCCTGAATGATAAGTTGGAATGTAAACTGAATGAATTCTGTCACGAAGAAATTGACAATGAAGAGTTTCTCGTTGAGAGAAAAATACTTCAGCATATTGTTTCTATAGCTCACAAAGAAACTGATTCTTGTATGAAAGGTCCACTTGAACTTTTAAAATTTATTTTTAAATTAAGTCTAGAAAACGCAGTTCCAAACATTGTTATACTTTTAAGCTTTATTCTAAGCTTTTATTCATAAAAACCTACATTAGAACTACAATGAGTACTTCTCGCCTACAAAATCTTGCCATATTATCTATAGAATACAAGTAAAGTAATGAAATAGACTTTGACAATTAGGGAATTCACAGTTTGCTTCTAAAGTTAACACCTGACAACTTTAGAAAGATATTTAGATCGAACTGTGAGCACCTTTTTTTGTGTTTTGGAGCTAAATTGCAAAAATAGTTTTCAAAAATTTGAAATTTGTTCATAAACATGCCTCGAATGAACGGAAAGGAAGAATTATGAGATAACTTTAGCAACGAGTGGGATCTCAAGTTTGTACGTAAAACAAAAACAATCAAAGTTAACACGTGCTAAAATGTTCTAAAGTTAATAAACGGCAAAGTAAACAGAGCAGATAATACAGAACTGTGAGCACCCTAAATGTAATTACCGATTTTGCTAATAAAAAAACAAGAAAAATAATAATTTAATAAAATATTATAAAAAAAATTGTATTTGTATAAATTTCCTTTTCGGTGTCATTAAGGAATAAACTTTTTTATCGTTGGCCTAATTCTAATATGGCGTAAGTCAACATTTGGAATAATAGCGATTATTAACGTTTAAGGGGACCTGACGCCTTCAAAATTTTGTTTATTTTAATGTTTAAAAATGTGTATAAGTTCAATAAAAATAGATATAATTTTGAAAAATTACAAATATATTTTTCGGAAAAATATTACGCAAAAAAATTTTTTATTGTTTTTATCACATATACTGCTGATGGAATTTTTTTAAAAAATTCATGGCGCTTTTAATTTCATATGTTTTGTTCACCACTTTATATATCATAAATAAATTTTATTTTCAAATGTAGGGTATAAGTATAGTGTGTATGCAATGACAAAATTGTATTATGCCAGGTTACTCCTTAAAAAATACTTGTTCAGGTGTCAATATATCATATTTATATTTTAGTAAATATAGAATTCTCCCGTGATATAACAAAACCAAGTAACTTGTTTTTTGAAAATTGTGAGAAATTGAGGTATTGTGTTATAGGATATAATCTTTCCGTATATAAGATTTTTAAGTTTTTTCAAATTATTGAAAAGTTAAATTATTGAAGAGTTAAGAGTTAAGTTTCGAAATTTTTGAAACTTGTGCTAGCCAAATTATTTTGCGTTGCAGTTTTTTAACAATTCAGTCGAACTTAAGATACTGAGAAAATTTTTGTCATATATTTTTTCATTTCATATAAACAAGATTTTTGTTTTTTCACAAAACCAGGCAACTATGAAGTTACTTAAAAGCAAATAAAACATTTATATGTTTCTTAGAACACTTTATTCGTTGCTGTTTTTTCAAAATCAAGTAACTTTAAAGTTGCTTGGTTTTGTTGTATAATATCAATTAAAACACAATTGTTTAGAAAATAAGTTGAACATTTGTTACAATTTTAATTAAGTATCTTATTATTATTGGTTGGTGACCGTGGCATGCAGGTTAAGTGTGTGGCTTAGCATGCTCGGAGCCCGGGTTCGATCCCCAGCCGTGGCGAAAAGTTTTTCAATAAAAAATTTTTCTGATCGGTCACCACCTCTCTGCAGACAATGGCAAACCCCAGAGAGTAAATAATGCCATGTAAAGCTTCTTGAGAACATGAGCCGTTCGGAGTCGGCATAAAACATGTAGGTCCAGTTCTCGGTCAATTGTGTGCATAAATTTAATAACACACACAACACAATCGATCCTAAGAAGCTCGGTCAAAGTCCTTTCAAGGGCTGAAATGGCCAATTTGTTTTTTTTTTTTTTTTTTTTTTTTTTTTTATTATTATAATTAAGTATCTACACAAGTATCTTATTAAGTAAATTATATATAAATCTATTCATTAAACTCAATAAAAAATCTTTTGATACTATTTTTAACAAAATTAATGGAACATATAAATAAATTCATGAATGTTGGTATTTACTCATGGCTTGTAAAACCAATAGAAAGATCCTTAGAATCTGCACATTCCTTAAAATCTTCCCAAAAATTAATTTTTGTGTTATCATGTATTAAAGGAATTAATTTATCTATAATATCCTTCTTTTTAGATGGGTTTTTCACGATTTCCTTTAATTGTACATATTTGAAAATTTCAGAAGATCTTTTTGATGAACTAATGTGCATTCAAAAAAATTTTGCATCGGTTTCGATGGAAGTTTTATAAAAAATTACAATAATCCTTTTCGAAAATTTTGCATTTAATTTTTTTCGGCAATTGCTGTATGCTGGATGCAATAATCTTTTCTTTGTAGCACGATTGAAAACGAATGTTTGAGAATCCTTTGTAGTACGATTGGAAAAGATTGTTTGAGAACCTTCAGATCGAGTATCCATGAAATGATTGTCCATGAGCTCTTCTTCGTCACCTTTTTTCATTTGTGGATCAAAATCAGGATCATAGTACGACGATGCAGGACTAAAATCAATTTTACTTTCTCCGTTATTAACGCAAAAATCACTGGAGAGTATACTTATATTTTTGTAATAGTTTCCAAAAAAAAATTCAAGGAACTTATCATATAATTTTTGATAGATTATGACTTTCAAATTTTCAATTAAATCGAAATTTTTTTCAAGTGACGAAATTGTACGCTGTTTTTGATTATATTCGATACGTTTGAAGAAGAAGATGTGACTAAGAAAAAATGTTCAATAAATTTTTGAAATAATTTTTCGATTGCGGTATTTTGAAGTGAATTTTTTCGCATAAAATTTAACTTCGTTTAAGTAATGTGCTGAAAAGTACTGAAGTAACTTGGTTTTGTTGTAACCCATTTTAATCTAATCAAGGCATTTCAAGTTACTTGTTGTATTTTTTTCTTTAATATTAGTGTTTAGAAATGAGATAGGCGAAAATGGATTGAAGTTTCTCGTAGACTTTTTGCTCTAGCTTTTTAAACATAGATAGAACAACAAAACCACGGAAGAAATGAGAGCAAAAATAGACTCATGCGCGCGTTTTGCTCCATTTTTTCCAAACTTGCGTCGTATTAGAAATAGGTTGATGATATGTATATTAGAATTTTTTTTATATAATTGAGAACAATGAAAGACCAAATTCTAAAGTGAAAACTATGCATACAAAACCCTATATAAATATCAAAGATTTTTTTTTTTATTGCATATGAGAGGGGCGGCAAATTTGGAATCCGCACCGGGCGGCTTAGCCTCTCGGTACGCCACTGTTTTAACCTCACTTTTGTTAAAAATTGTTGGAATGAACCAAAATTTGTTTGTTCGACTTGCTGTGCAGAACTTTGGTTTGGCATCTAGTGATCCATAAGACACAATATTGCTATTTTTGTGAAACAAATATCGAAGGTCAACATTTTAAAAGTCGTAACCACATACAATATGCTGACGTATCAACTGTTTGTAAAACAGGTGTGAGAGAAAGTCAAACATGTTGTAATAAAAATAGCATATAAATTAAGTTAAAATTTAAGTGGTTGTGTTTTTATAAAGTCAAAAACTTTTTTCGATAGCTTAACAACTATTTCATATGTAAAGTATAAATTACATAAACACTAAAAAAATATATTAAAATTTTTTTTTTTTTAATTTGTAAGTGCAATTGACTTTATTGGGACCATCAACCTCTGATTGCATGTGAACAACATATTACCCACTACTTCAATATGAATTAAGACTGAATGAGTTTCCTTGCAAAATTTATTAAACATTATTTTAAATTATCACTTTAGTTAAAGACTAACTGCTTAGTCATGTCATCTGAAATTAAAATTAGCATTTTTCGACTTAAGAATGACCAATATATTACATCAGATCCATTTTATTAGTTGTCTGATTTTTTTATTCTCTAGAGTTGATCAAAGCCACACTGTGAGTCGTGGAAAAAAATCCATATCAACCACGTGATTGGCAAGCCAGGAAATCTTTTCGAATAGGAAAGAAAAATATTGTCAACATCCCGTTGGTGTAAACTGATAAAATTATTTTGCCGCCTTTACACCTAAAGTTAGGCTACATGAAACAGTTTGTGAAAAAACTAGACAAGGATGGCGAGGATTTTGTATACCTTAAATCAGTTTTTCTACCAAGAAATCTCTAAGATTGAAACCCGATTCCAGGGGAGAAGTAAAGTAAAAATGATAGCCAATTAATGCTGGTCACTTCAACGGGAAACTGATTATTCATCGTTAAAACGCAGTCGATCAAACAAGCATTTCTAAGCTTAAATGTATCGAAGTGAAAATATTTATATTTTTGAAAAAAATCCATAAGTTTGTAAAATAATGGCCAATTTACAAAAACAAGCATTCATTTTACTTGGAAAAAAACGTTCTCTCTAAATATTAATTAAAAATTAATAACATTAGACGAAAGTATGTTTTAAAAACGTCGTCAAAGTTGAATGAAGTGAAAAAAAAGTAGAAAATTTTTCATTTTCTTGATAAATTCACATAGTAACTGCATAATATCCACAAACTAGTATACACTATTGGAAAGGCCTACGTTTCAACTTTCTAAAAATGATAATAAATTAAAAATCTGTAGTAAACTGATTGAGCGTTTGGGTTAGAAGTGAGTGAAGGTACGCAAAAACAGTTTTTTAACGGTAAATCAAAATTTTGAGGGTGTTAGTGCACTTTTATTCGCTAATTCCTATTGAACTTGACCAGTCCTACAACCTACACTAAGTCACTTCAAAAGTGGATTCAATTTTTTCTTTTTTGTATCACCGTGTTATTTTTATGGTTATGGCTTAGAGAAAAGTGTATTAAATATTTATTTAAATGAAACCAAAAGTGTCGCTTTACTAAAACATAACAACTAGCATGTATTTTACATACATTTCCAGAGCACAGACTCGCTTTAAAATGTTTTACAATTGAATTCATTGAAATTAAAAATATATAAGTTGACAGTTTGTAACAGCCAAAAAATTTCAAGTGTTTGTGATTTTATTTTTTATTTTTTTTTACAAAATAGTCAGTCCTTTATGCGCTGTGCTTGACAAACACAACAAAATGTTTCAACCAAAGCTCAACACAGCAATTTAAATCGCTGTACAACATATCGCTGCGTTGTTTTTTGCTTTTGTTTTTGTCATTTTATGTGGCTGTTGGTGATTGAAGAAGTGTGCGACGGAAACGGATGTTGTGTGCTTTGCTGCAAAGCAATGTGATGCGATGTGATGTGATGTGATGACTTTCAATTAACATAACATTAACGACACTTTGTTGTACCATAACTAGCGGTTATTGCGGTTTTAGCGCTGTTACTTCTCATGCATAAATTTTGTCCACTAGTGTGTGCTGCTTGCCATTATATTGTTATGTGCTTTTATTTTTTTTTTTTTTTTATCAATTTGCTACTTTTCTGTCTGCCTGACAAGCTGTGTGAAATAAAGTCAACATTCTCGAATGTCAAAATTTAACATTTGCCCATAATTAACGGCAACAAACAATGACAACCAAATTACTTCCAAGCCACCAATGACAACAATAACAATAACTATAACAATAAATGCTACAACAAGAATGTACTGATGTTCTGATAACTCAGACAAGCACAACAGTACAAATAACCAATATAATTCTTTGGTCAAATAAATGACTTTGTTGTCTTCAGGCGTTACCATTTCATTTGATAGCAAAATGAGTGAAAAGGAATGAAAATAATAAAAGGTTTGCCAACAGTTGACACAATTTAGTGTTGCCAATGACAAATATATATTTTGGGACCTGAAGAATTATAGTGTGGCAATGCGTCGGTTTTGATAGAAGCCATTGTGGGTCATATGTATAGTTGTGTGTGTGTGTGTGTGTGCATGATTTATTAGCTGTGCCAGCATTAGTTGTGTTTTAAACACCACAAAATGTTAGCCAAAATTTTAGTGTTGTTGTCATAACTAAGCACTTGTGTATTTGTTATTTAATTCCGACACCAGGTGATGCTTACGGCATTTATTGTTTCAAGAGCTTTTAACTATTTGCCAACTGTTAAGTTGCTATTGTTTAATTTAACTATCTGCACATTTGTTTAGAGCCAATAAATTATTTAATCTAGATTTTGAGCTTTGTTGTGTTGCTTGGTTTTCTCTAATTGTAAGCCAGAAGCCATTGTCAGAAGATCGAGTGAAGACAAGAAGTAGCGGTTTGACCATAATTTGCGGAGCTAAAACAATATCGTCTTAATAGAGAAATTAACCACTCGATATCAAGTGGTTGAATTATAATTTAATTCACAACCTTAATTAACGTTCAAAATCATGCTTGGCAAGCATTTCTATTGAATCATGACTTACATCACTTTAGATCCTTGAAAAATGCATTATGTTAAAATTCGAAATTTCGCAAAAAATTTTAAAAATCAGCTCATGTTTTATGTCTGTTATATACTTCCTACCTCATCATTCTACCTTATCTTTTATCAGAAAAAGCTTTTTATGACAGTGCATAAAAAATTTAAAAATTTTCCCATTAATTTTCATTAAAACAGCTCGTTAAAAATCATGATTTTTTTTAAATTATTCACCTTTCTAAATTATTTGCTCTTTTGTATTCCAACCACAATATTTTTTCCATGATTTTGCAATAATTTTGCTTTTAAAATTAGTTAAATATTTTTCCTGTCATGCACATGTTTTGGCTGTTTTTGTGTGTGTGTGTGTGTCTGCTATTTATTTCTACTGCTATTTTCTGCTATTTATTTTGCACTGATTATTTGTTGTTGTTGTTTTCCGACACTAATTAAGAATTTGCAATTATAATTTTACTCTTATATAAATATTTTAATTATAATATTGTTGTTATTTTATATTTTAATTAAACTTTGTAGCAAAACAATTATCAAAATCAGCTGATCGAATTTTTATTAAAATTTTGTTAATTTAATATTGTTGCCTGTTATTGTGTTTGAAAATAATATTGTTTTTCTAACCACAGTAGAGAGTTTATGGCATATGGCTTTTAAGGATATATGCTAAAATTAAAAATAAACTATTAATGCGTTTAAATGCTAGTTTAGTTGCATTCATAATAAGGTCGTAGGTTGAATTTTTTAAGTGTATTTTTAATTTGATTAATAGAGAAAAGAAAAAATAGAAAAAATTCAAAATTGAAGCATATTATTTGAATCAAAGCGTTAAGTTGAAAAAAATATATTTTAAGGGTGATATTGAAAATTCTAGTTTTCGCCCTTATCTTTATCTTAACCTTTGGGCAATTCCACAAAACCGTGCATTACATTCGTACGATTTCAAAGACAGATATTTGATCTCTGAATTTATATTCGGAATCAAAATTCATCAAAAAAGTACGGAAACGAAATATGTGGGACCAATTTTTTCCATCTTTGACTGGCATACAAATATTGTTTGCAAGTTTATATTTACCAAAGAAATTTTGAATATTACTTAAGAAGTAAACAACGAGTATTGCTATCTTCTTGCGGCAATTACAACAAAATTTAAATGGGGTCTGCTAGGACTTTTTTTCAAATGAATTGAATAGAATTTTATCATATTTGTAAATACATCATTAGATGTTTTAATCTGTAACGAATTTTTTAAAGTTATAAAGCGTTTTTTTAAAATGTTTTTATAAATTAAAAAAATTATAAAAATTTCACGAAAAATTAAAAAAATGGTACCCAAATTATCAAAAAAATTGTCAAAACTGCTGACTTATGCTCATTAAAGTAAAGTTTGCACATTTGCTTTTCGTAAAAATTACTCAAAGACCAAGAAAATTAACCAACTTATGTTTGAAATTTGAAAATTTTACGAAAAAAGTGGTTTTTAGTAAAAATTCGATTAGCGCGACCTATAAAAAAATTTGCAAAAAATCTAAAAAATACCTTACCTACCTATGAATTTAGAAAAAATTTTTTTTGGGACACCTTAAGGAGAGACATTAAATTCGCGACAGAGAAAACAGACTATTTTGTAAAAAATTCATAACTCAGTCAAAAAAAAACATTTTTTTCAAAATTTTTGAAACAGATTACAAGAAAAAATATTAAAAAAAAAAATATTTTTCACTCCAACATGGTTTTAAAGAGCTCCAAACTGGCGCTCTCGCGTATAGTAACGTACACGTGTCAGAAGCAGTGTTGCCGCTACGGTTCTAAAAAAAGTATCCATAAAAAGGTCAGAAATGGATCCAAATGTATCCACTTAAAAAAAAAATAAGTATCCAGGTATCAAATAGCAAAAAATTATATTATATTCACTTTTTAAACACAAAAAAGTAGTTTTTGATTCTTATCTCAAACAATTTTCATAAAAATTATTTAATTAGAAGCGGCATATACTGTGTTTACATGCAGAGTTAATTCGGAGCTTACTCGTAGTGAGCTCTACATGTAAACAAGGGTTGAGTTGAGTTTTGTTAAACCCAAGAAAACTGCACAAAACTTGTTGGATTTAGCTGAGTACTATCTGTTAAAATCTTTTATCGTATTTTTCACTTAAAAATAGTAGCTGCAAGAGTCTGTTGAACAAGAGTTTATTGAGCTGCCAACAAACAATTTGCTCTAAACAAACTTGACAAATCTAACTCAATTCGACGTCTTGCTTGTAACCCTAACCACGGGTTTACAAAATTACAAAAATACACAATAATGGCAATGCTAACAATAAAAAGCATATTTTCCTCATAGACTCATATTTAAAACTCTTTTAAGACTCATATTGAGTACTCTTTCATTACTCATATTGAATACTCTTTTAAGACTCATATTGAGTACTCTTTTAATACTCATATTGAATACTCTTTAAAGACTCATATAAGCAGTCATTTTAAAACGAACATTTGTTGTAGTTCACTTCCAATGCATATATATCGCCACAAATAATTCTCTGAAAAGCGACGTCAGGATAGCATGTGTCCATAATGGACAGTTACAAAGTTTTATACAATTAACATAAATATTCTCGATTAAGTTCTTATTTATTTATTAGATATGGTGCTTTTAAAATAATCCGATTCTATTCTCTCATACAACACTCCCATAGAAGACTCTTTTATGAGTCTTCTTTCTGATTACGCATATATCAATCAATATATGATCCTTTTATGAGTCTTTTTTATGAACAATCATGTTACCGTCATTTTTAGGACTCTTTAATGAGTGTCTTTTATGAGTACTCATAAAGCTTTTACAATAATGACTGTTTTAAGAGTCTTATTTTTGAACAATCATTTCACAGTCATATTAAAGACTCTTTCATGAGTCCTTTTAATGAGTCATAAAAAAACATGTAAAAAAAACACTCTTTTTAGAGTCATTTATTGGAGAGCCTCAGAAAATGTTTGAAGGGAAGAACCAAAAAACTTTCTAAATAAAAAACAAAACAATATTTTTTCAGGATAATTTTGTTAATAAAATCGTTGATTTTAGTAGTAGGAGTGTAACATTTTGCATTAAAATATATTTGGATACGGTGCATCATAATCAATCAAGAACTCGATTTTGAATTTTTGGTAATTTAGGGCATTTTTGATTTCATATGACTATATTTTCATATAAAACTGATTTTTCAATAAAAGTATCCAAATTTCCACTAAGGCTAAATTATAAGTATCCATCAATTTTTGAGGAAAAAAAGTATTCAAATGGATCCATTTGGATCCAAACGGCAACACTGGTCAGAAGTGAAACTTCTGAAATAAGAGAGATTTTAGTGTGAAATATGGAGAGAAAGTATCTGAAAAGAAATTCAATCAATACGAAATGGAATAATAAACTCTTGACTCAATATTTACATCCAGGGACCGTAGCAGCTATTGTTTTTATCGAAAGTGTCACATTTTAACTGTTACACTGAAAAAAAAAAACATTCCTTGCTCCGGTAAAAAATTTCTCTATTTTTGATAAAAGCAATTTTCTCTTTTTCAAATAAAATTTTCTTCAATTAGAATAAATTTTCACATTTTCGTAGAAATATTTCTTTACTTCTAGGAAATGGAAATATTTCAATGTCTCTAATAATGATAAGTATTTTTCTCGCACAAAAAATTTCTCATTTACAGAGAAATTTTATTGAAAATGAAAAACTTTTCTTATATTTTGATAAAAAATTCACTATGAGAAGTATTTTCTTCAATAAAAGCAAATATTTTCTCAAAAAAAAAAAGTATTTTTCTCTAAAAACGATATATTTTTCTATTTCATAGAAGCTTTTTATCAGTTTTAGAGAATTTTTAGTATCGTAATTAGAGAATAGCATTCTCTGGAGCAAAGTCTATACAATTTTTCTCTAAATATGATGCCTTTTTTATCATATTCCGAGACACTTTTTTCTGAGTGTATCTTTTAAGTTTTATTTTTTCCGACAAAAATAAAAGTTATTTTGTGCTTTATAGTTTTTTGGGCAAAAATAACAGTTACTTTTAACTTATATTTTATCGGTCAAAAATAACAGTTATTTTCTGCTGTTTATTTTTTCGGTCAAAAATATCAGCTGATTTATATTTTTTCAAAAGCCAGTTTACCGACTAAAAAACTTTTGATACCATTATTTTCATCTCATCGGTGAGACATTTTACACATGGTGTCAACAGTTCAATTTGTCAAGCGGCCTTTAAAAAAACCCCAAATTTTTTGATATTTTTGAACAAAAAAATTAAAGTTACAAAATAACTGCTATTTTTTACACATAAAATAAAAGTCAAAAGGAACCTTAATTTTTCCCAAAAAAAAAACAAGGCAAAAAATAACAGTTAAATTGTAACTTTTAAAGAATCAGTATAATATATACTTATAAGAATCAGTACATAATAATATATTTGAAAAAGTCTTTCAACACTTTTTTGCATTTCAAAATTATAAAATAACAGTTATTTTCGGTACTTGTTTTAGTTCAGTTGGTGTTTTAGTTGCTTTGTTGAATGTCTTCTCAACTTTGTCACTTTTTAAATGCTAAAATGCAGTTGCAAAGTACTCGTTGACGCAGCTTCCGAAAGCAGAGGCAAATTTTGTTGATTATTACCTCCTGTTTCCTGATCATAATAATTGCTATGTTGAGTGAGGGCCTCGAAAACCAGCGTACGTCGATTGTTGAGTGTATCAACTTGGTTGGCTTTAAGATTTTGTTGAGATGATGGCTGAGTTCCAAAATACATTTTTATAAAGCATCAGTGTGTTTTTCTGGGTATTGGTTCTTTGCAGATTCACCAAAATACACTGATGCTTCGTAAAAATGAATTTTGGAACTCAGCCGATGTTGCAATCACCTAACCTTCATCATTAGTTGCAGACCCAGCTTCGACTGCATTCTAAAGAGCTCTAATTTGCTTTTTATATTCACAAACGCGTTCTACTCCTGTTCTAGCTATTTTTCTTAGTTTTGAGACGTTTTTTGGCTGGCAAAAACTATTCCCAGCAGTCTTCAATATTGCACTTTTAACACTTTTTGCTTTTAATATTATATTGAATTAACTGTTTTCTGCATGTTTTCAATCATCTGTCAAGTTTTTGATTACAACCAACGAACCAAATAAAGCTTTAAGCTCATTATGCAGCGAACAGGCAGTAAACTTTTAAAAGAAATAAATGTTCGTGCATACTTTTAGGATGAGAATTAATGTTACGAACGGAATGTTATGCCATGTTCACACAGAGAGTTTAGTTTGCGTTTCGTTTGAGTTTAAATGCAGCTGTTCACACAGAGATGCGTCGGCAGAATTGAGTTTACGGTGGATTGAAATGATCACCAATTTTTGGAATTTCGCTCAAACCTCAGCTTTTTTTGGGTCATACTGATTGACTGATGAGAAACCCAAATCTTCTAAACTTTCCCAAGTTCTTTTATTTGTTTTTTGGCTTATTTTTGTTAATAATAAAATGCAAATAGAAACTTGCACAATTGAGAATCAGCTGTTGTTGGCATTTTTTATCGTTCAATCGAATCGAACACAGCTAAAATCTAACTGAACGAATGTTTTTGTCAAACACTAGCATACTTTTAGGCATGTATCAAATTGAGTTTTGGTAAACGTAGAAAGCAAGTTGTGTTTAGTTGCGTTTTCTCCTGCATAATTGTACTGGAAACGCCAGCGTTTAAATTGAGTTTAAGGGCAAAACGCAACTTTGTACTGGAAACGCAAACTAAACTCTCTGTGTGAACATGGCATTACGCGTTCAATATTAACTACATTTTGTTTGCCTTATTATCATGAGCATATGTGGCGTAATTGTAGAGCTTCCGATTATCAACATTGGTGGTCTGGGTTCAATTCTCGCTAGCGGCTATCATTTTTTGAAAATTTTCATATGCATTAAAAACGTTAGCCTAGCGTCACGAATAAGAGACCTTGAAATTTCACTCGCCGCCAAAGAAGTTTCACTTAAAAAACGGGGTCTCGTGGTTTAATAACATTTAATAACACACACAACACAATTGATCATAAGAAGCTCGGTCAAAGTCCTTTCAAGGGCTGAAATGGCCAATTAGTTTTTTTTTTTTTTTTTTTTAAATCTTAAAAATGGTGATGCATCGATGTATGCCCTTCAGTGCATCGAAAGATATCGATGTACATTTCAATGCATCGAACCACAGAAAAACATCGATGTATTTTTCCCACTGACATTCCTACTTGAAAGAGTAGAAAAACACTACTTTGATAAAGTGAAAAGTGCCTCAGTAATTCCATTTTGGTTTTGCCACAGTTGCACTTATTAGCTTTTCAAAGTTAGTGGACTGCATCAACCACAGAGACTACTCATGAGTCGGAGTAGCGTTCGACGAAACGATGGTCTAGTCTGCTCGGTTGTTCTGCAAAGAACTTTGTTGCTGCATGAAATACTTGGCATAAAGCTCTAAAAAACAAATAATTCCTAAAAAATATGTTTTTTAAAAAGAGTGTTCTTTAAAATACCTTTAGTATAGATAAAGAAAACGACGTTATAAATAGCTGAAATTAAACTAAAATACTTGTTTGAAAATTGAAAAATTTCTAATCCTTATATTTTAAGTTATTTCTCTCTTCTCTTTTAATATTTAATAAGCAACGAACATGGGCCAAAGAAATGTTCCTTTGCATTACTTGTCACAAATCTCGATCTAACTTAGTTTTATTCAATTCGAACACGAACAAAATCGTGCACTAAATTTTAATTAAAACTAAAAGTCGTCCAATTCTCCGGCGACAAAGTGCAGCACAAGTTTGAGCGAACTGAAATCCACGTTTTACTGCTTAAAATCATGCAAACCATACAAAGAAAATCCCAAAGTGACGAGTGTCAAACAATGTTAAAACTTTGAAAGAATACGAAAAAAACTTTATACAGAGTTTTAAGAGTACGCCGAAAAAATGTCGTCACTCTGGGATGTTAAGAGCGCACAGGTACAAGATATAGGAAACAAGATATAATACTAACAAAGGCAAGTTGAAAAATTTAGATTTATATTTGCTATCTTTTATGGAGGACAACAGCAGCAACAACAACAACAACAACAACAAGAACAGCAACAACAATGACAACAGCAAAAATAGCAAAGCAATTTGTGCCAACTAATGACATTTAAGACGGTTATTTGTCCCAACTCAATGAAGACTTAATTTATATATGAACTCAAGGTTCATCTAGTCGCACAAAATATCACAAGTGCTAAAATTTTATGTATGTGACGATGAGCTTAAAAGCTCTACGACGATTGTTGTGCTGTGACGAGATAAAAAATAACAAACAGTCATCGTGCGGGTAACAACATTAGAATAAGTGTCTGAATTCTAAGTGTTTCCTGATAACACAGTTCAACACATAAAAAAAATATAGACTTCAATTGACGGATTTTGGTAAAGAAAAAAACACGCTTACTGGTGTTTTAAAATTTACGTCTGATGTTGAGTAAGATTTCATACTATTTTGACCCTATGAACTTTTTGACCCTATCCACAAAATAGAATAAAACAGTACACTTAAAATTGATCGAATAAGGTTAAGGAGTTAAAAATACTCTTTAACAATTTTTCATGAAAATTTTCAACAAAATGCTTGGTTCTCACCATGATAGAATAATAAGGTAGGCTCATATTAATATGGTGCTCAAATGTCTTTTTTTACACAAACAAAGCTGTGAGTGCGTCAAACGTCAAACGAAAAGGCAACAACAAAAATTAGAACAACTCAAATTCGAACAGCTGATTTTGACATCTAGCTCACTTCCTCTCCAATATGCGCCAACCTTATTATTCTATCATGGTTCTCACTATGTCAGTTTTGATATGACATTAAACTAAACTGACTAAAATACAATATTTATTACAACTTATATGCAATTTTCCTCTAAACGTATCGATAAATCAGCTTCTTCGAAGTTAGAAAACAAAAAAAAATAAAAATAAAAAGTGTTGTCATGTAGCATCAGACTACCAAGGCGTTGTTAAAATTTTTATATTTTTGTACTTTTAGCAAATTAAACCCAGATACACGTATCCATTTATTTACCATAATCCGAACTCAATAATTTTTTTTTTGAAAAATTTTAAAATTGTCATACAGTGTTCTCATCGCTGCTCTTATCTTTAGAAACAATTTTTAATGGAAAATGATTGCTTTGTGCGCATTTAATGCGAGACTGGCATGAAATTCTAACCCACACCCAATAACAAATCAACAAAATGGCTCCAATTACCTCCTAACTAGCCATAATATATAAATCTGTGTTTCTGTTTGTATTCATTTCTGTGTGCGTTGTGTTGTAATGTTTGCGTGTGTTGCGGTCTGCCGGATATTAAATGTTGGTTGGTCTGCTTTCAGTGTGTGTCCTTTTTTTTGTGGGGCCAGAGTAGCAGCAGATAAACAATTTATTTTATTTTAGTTTTCTGCAACCAACAAATAGAAATATTTGCTTTTTTGTATTTCTTTCTTACATTCTTTTCTGCTACTTTTCCCATTAATATTTCCATACTTTTTCCCGTTTTATATTTCCTTGTTTATGCTGCTTTTTAGTTTTTGACTTTTTTAATTTTCATATTTTTTCTATTTGTTATGAGGTAAAGACTATTTTCAATGCAAGCAATGGCAACAAACAGCATTGCCAGCTTTGTAATATTTTTCAAAAGTTTTGTTGGAAAAAGAAAAAAAAAATATATAAGTTTTTGATAGTTAAATTTTATGGCTAAAAGTTGAGCAAATAATAAATGAAATTTGTGAGTTTTGCTGTGCAAGTTTTGCATTTGTGAGCTTCTGAGCTTCTGTATATTTTTGTAAAAATCTTAAATTTAAGCAATTTTGAGGCTTAAAAATACATTTATGGTATTCACAATGATGTTTATGGTTATAATAAAATGATGTAGATATTATTATTATTATTATTATGATTATTATGTTGTTATCACAAACTCGAAATGCTAATGCAGATGTTGTTGTATTAATACTCACATGTATGTATGGTGCACAAGCTTAAGAAAACAATTCCAAAATAATTTTTGTGTTAAACATAAAAAGCAACTGCATCACTTACTCTAACAGCAGTATTAACGGTTGCAGTAACTTCAGCGTCTGCATCTTCTCTTACTAAAACTAGTGGTCTATACTTGGATAGTATTCTTAGATTGAATTCTTAGAAATGTTGTCTTACGCGATATTTATTTTGTATAAATTAAAAAAATTAAAAGCAAGTAAGAAAGAAGTAGTTAGGTTAGGTTAGAAATGGTTGAAACGTTAAGAAACGTGCACATAGTTCGTTATTCTTCATTGTTCTACTACAGTCGTGGAATCCCCCAAATTTTTTGCCAGTGATCGCGGGACCCTAAATATTTAAAAACAAGTAAAGAAAGTCTAAAGTCAGTCTGAAATGAAATACCCTAAACCTACTTTAGACTTTCCTTACTTGTTTTTAAATATTTAGGGTTCCGCATTCACTGGCAAAAGGGTATGAAAAGAAATACCCTAAACCTAAACTTCTTCAATAATAGTGAAGAATAGTGTTGAAAATGGGCGGATGAAGCCCATATTTAATATGCATTTCAATTTTGATGAAAAATTTATACAAACCAAGTATTATTCCTATAGCTCACAGTTAATGTCTTTATTATGCTTTCGCTATGGGAGTTGGGCGTGTTCAATGGAATACGGATTACTCACAATTTTTGAACACAACTTAGTTTTGGTATAAAATACATACATACCAAATTTGAGCTCTCTATGGCAAACATAATCATAATTATTTATTCAGTTTTAATCTTTTTGGGTTGTATGGGAGGTAGGCGTATCCGTTTGCGGATAACGTCCATTTTTCAAAACCATTTTTTTTTTGTCATAAAAAACATATGTGCCAAATTTTATCTCTGTAGGTTAAACATTATTTATTTGTAGGTTATTTATTGTGTTTTCAATTTTTGGGTTGTATGGGAGGTGGGCGTGTCCGTGAGCGGGTGACACATTTTTCGAAGACATCTTTGTGTTGATACAAAACACATACACACCAAATTTTATTGTTGTTGGTTAATTATGAGCTTATTTATGCAATTTTCAATTTTTGCGTTGCATGGGAGGTAGGCGTGTCCGTGGGCGTATGATGTCCATTTTTCCCAAATCATCTCTGTTTTGTTATAACAAACACACGTGTCAAATTTTATCTCTGTAGTTTAAATAGAGGCTTATTAATTGCGTTTTCAATTTTTGGGTGGGCGTGTCCGTGGGCCGACGACACCCGTTTTTCGAAGAAATGTTATAGGTGTAGGTAAACTATGAGATGAGGTATGCAGTTTTCAATTTTTGCGTTGTATGGGAGGTAGGCGTGTCAGTGGGCGGATTCCAAAAATATTCAAAAGTGCAGATCCTTGGGTTTATGTGACCATGTGTACCAAGGTACATTTAATTATCTCCAATTATACTTATACAATTATACTTTTCTTTATCGGACTCACTTCGTTCTATGCGTTACAAACGTTTGCACAAAGTTAATATACTCTCACCTTTCAGGTTTAGGGTATAAAAACTCGCGTGTAGTAACGTACACGTGTCAGAAGTGAAACTTCTTAAACAGTAAGAAATAAGAGAGATTTTAGTGTGAAATAGGGAAATAAAGTATCTGAAAAGAAATTCAATCAATACGAAATGTAATAATAAACTCTTGACTCAATATTTACATCCAGGGACCGTAGCGGCTATTGTTTTTATCGAAAGTGTCACATTTTAACTTTTATCTTTTAAGTTTTATTTTTTCCGACAAAAATAAAAGTTATTTTGTGCCTTATAGTTTTTTGGGCAAAAATAACAGTTACTTTTGACTTTTATTTTATCGGTCAAAAATAACAGTTATTTTCTGCCGTTTATTTTTTCGATCAAAAATATCAGATAATTGTTAATTGTTCAAGTCAATTTACCGACTAAAAAATTTTGATACCATTATTTTCATCTTATCGGTGAGACATTTTACACATGGTGTCTACAGTTCATAAGAAGCTCGGTCAAAGTTCTTTCAAGGGCTGAAATGGCCAATTTGTTTTTTTTTTTTTGTCTACAGTTCAATCTGTGCGACCTGAGCGGCCTTTGAAAAAACCCAAATTTTTTGATATTTTTGACCGAAAAAATTAAAGTCACAAAATAACTGCTATTTTTGACCGATAAAATAAAAGTCAAAAGTAAGCTTCATTTTTCCCCGAAAAATACTAGGCTAAAAAATAAAATACTAAAAGTTAAAAATAACAGTTAAATTTTAACTTTTAAAGAATCAGTCAAAAATTGAAAAGGCACTTAATATTCGTGAGGCGGACATATTTGTAACATAATGATATATTTGAAAAAGTCTTTCAACACTTTTTTATTTGAAAATTGTAAAATAACAGTTATTTTCGCTACTTATTTTAGTTCAGTTGGTGTTTTAGTTGCTTTCGAATGTCTTCTCAATTTCGTTACTTTTTAAATGCTAAATTGCATTTGCAAAGTACTCGTTGACGCAGCTTCCGAAAGCAGAGGCAAATCTTGTTGATTATTGTGTTTTGCTTTCTGATCCTAATAGTTGCTATGTTGAGTGAGGGCCTCGTAAGCCAGCGAACGTCGATTGTTGAGTGTATCAACTTGGTTGGCTATAAAATTTTGTTGAGATGTTGAGATTTTGTTTGGCTGTGTGCCAAAATACATTTTTACAAAGCATCAGTGTGTTTTTCTGGGTATTGGTTCTTTGCAGATTCTTTGCAGAAATACACTGATGCTTCGTAAAAATGCGTTTTGGAACTCAGCAGATGTTGCAATCACCTCATCATTGGTTGCAGACCCAGCTGCGGCTGCATTCTTAAGAGCTCTAAATCGCTTTTTATATTCACAAACGCGTTCTACTCCTGTTTTAGCTATTTTTTTTAGCTTTGAGACGTTTTTTTGGCTGGCAAAAACTATTCCCAGCAGTCTTAAATATTGCTCTTTTAACACTTTTTGCTTTCAATATTATATTAAATTAACTGTTTTCTGCATGTTGTCAATCATCTGTCAAGTTTTCGATAACAACCAAATTAAGCTTTAAGCTCATTGTGCAGCGAACAGGCAGTAAACGTTTAAAAGAAATAAATGTGCGTACATACTTTTAGGATGAGAATTAATGTTACGAACGGAATGTTACGCGTTCAATATTAACTACATTTTGTTTGCCTATTTATCATGAGCATATGTGGCGTAATTGTAGAGCTTCCGACTATCAACATCGGTGGTCTGGGTTCAATTCTCGCTAGCGGCTATCATTTTTTGAAAATTTTCATATGCATTGGCCCTTGAAATTTCACTCGCCGCCAAAGAAGTTTCAAAAACGACTTTTCAACATTTACCGTGTGCCACGGTTTTTGTAAAGTTTAAAGTTTTTTTAAATTTAAAGTTTTTCTCTCTTTTTCAAATGAAGTTGCATATATGAAACTATATGTTGCATACTACTAATTTCATTGTTGTAATAAAGTACATTTATTATGCTCCTCAGCTGAAATCCAATATTATATTTTTCTTGAAAAGGCAATAAATTTATCTTGACTTGTTTTCCTTGCAGTGTCAAACATCTATATAATTAATAGGCTAAGGTTTTTTTTGTGACTTCAACTCCTCCCAGACCAATGGACCGATTCTATCGATTTAGATGTCATTAAATCAGGTTTAGGCTGTATATGTGCAAACCACTTTTAAAAATTGTGATTTCACTTCAGGGGGTTCCCAACCTTTTAAAACAGAAATAAAATTTTTGTACAAAAATCCGTTATTTTATCGATTTGAAATTTAGTTTGAGAAGAGCTTATGAATTGATCGAAATTTTTAACCAAAATTATCTTTTATGCATTCTTCAAATGTCAATTGTCCGAAAAATGCAGTTCCAAAATCAAAAAATTCCACTTTTCGAGCAAACAAGTCAGTCAAATTTTAACAGTTTTCAAAAAAAAATTTTTTTTGGGTTTTTTGGTGTTTTTTCATCTAAATGTGTTATAAATCGATGTTGTAGGTGTTCTGTTTGTATTTTTTATTAATTTCTGAAATATATCTTATTATTATTTCTTAAATCTAATTTTTACTGCGTTTTTTTTTAACATTAGTTATGATTTATAGCTGGAAGAGTTAAGCTGCGATGTTTTTGAATAGTAATAATGTTTGTCTCAGTAGTAATATTAGTGTTAGTCCGTCTTCGTATTTTGACAGTTACATTAAAAAATTTTGTGTCAGATCAAACGTTTCAAGTCAAACCATTCAGATAATGATCTTTTATATCATTATTGAGACTTAATATATCGTTATTCGTTATAACTTTTGAATAGAATATCATATATTAAACGTCTATAATGTTTCTAACAATTAATTTTTATTGAATTGCTCGAATTCGGGCAACAGGTTTACTAGTAATTCGTTAAATTTTCCAAATATATCAACATGAGGCCGCGGCAGTTGAGTGGTTAGCGTGCTTGACTGCCAACCCAGAGGTTCCGGGTTCGAATCCTAGCTGCTTGCATGTTGTGCCTGCTGCGTTCTTTGTATTTGTTTCGTTGTTTTTGCTTGTGTTGTTTTTGTTTCGAACGAACTGATTCACAGCATTGGTTCTCTACACAACGTTAAGAGAGTGATGCAATTAGATTTAACTCTTATGACAAATTCGATTTGAATAATATTTCGTTTCATGGTATTACCCAATAGATGGTGCTGTCTATTCGGCTGACATGATGTATGCATTCAACAGAGCAAGTGTTGGTTAGTGCGTCTAGTGGAAAGTAGCAGAACTAAATATGTGAAATGAACAATATATTTTTTATTAATGAAATGGTACAGGTTTCGTACTGGATAAATTGTTGTTTTTGTTTTCAATGTCCCCGGGGGGATCGAACCCGGGCTCCGAGCATACTAAGCCACACACTTAACCTGCATGCCACGGTCATCACTCTCTTTACGGCCTCTTTACATACACTGAGAAAAAAACACATACCTTGCTCCGGTAAAAAATTTCTCTATTTTTGATAATAGCAATTTTCTCTTTTTCAAATAAAATTTTCTTCAATTAGAATAAATTTTCACATTTTCGAAGAAATATTTCTTTACTTCTAGGAAATGGAAATATTTCAATGTCTCTAATAATGATAAGTATTTTTCTCGCACAAAAAACTTCTCATTTATAGAGAAATTTTATTGAAAATGAAAAACTTTTCTTATATTTTGATAAAAAATTCACTATGAGAAGTATTTTCTTCAATAAAAACAAATATTTTCTCAAAAAAAAAGTATTTTTCTCTAAAAATGATATATTTTTCTATTTCATGGTAGCTTTTTATCATTTTTAGAGAATTTTTAGTATCGCAATTAGAGAATAGCATTCTCTGGAGCAAAGTCTATACCATTTTTCTCTAAATGGTATAGATTTCAATTCTAGATTTCAATTTTTTGGGTTGGAAGGTGGGAGTGGGAGTGTTAGTGGATGGATGACGCCCATTTTTCTAACACTCTTTAAATTTGACATAAAATAAATAAATATCGAATTTTACTTTTGTAGCTTTGATAGAAGCCTATTTATAAAGTTTTCAATTTTGGGATTGTATGGGAGGTGGGCGTGTTAGTAAGTGGAGGACGGCCATTTTTCTAACACACCTTAGTTTTGACATAGAACACACAAATACCGAATTTAAGGTTTATAGCTCATATATTAGCCTCTTTATAGAGTTCTGATTATTGGGCTTGTATGGGTGGTAGGCGTGGTTTTCATCCGATTTACCCCATTCTTGAACATGATTTTTATTTTTTGTAAAAAAACTCAAATATCGAATTTCATTACGATAACTTCAAAATTACGGCGTGTCCACAGATAGACAGACTGTAATTTACTTACAGGCTGTCTGTCTGTCAATAAGTCGATCATAAGTCCATAAGAACTTATTTTATTGAGTTCATCGCATTTGATTCGAAAATATCTTATTAATGACATTTTTTTTATAGAATTTTCCTGTAAAAACATATAACATACATTTTTTTTATGAATTTTTTTTTTAAAGAGAAATTGAGTGACTTAGAATCAAAACTCACCACCTCCACTTTAAAAAAAATTTAGTTAATGATGCAGTTTCGTCATTTTTTCTTGATTGATGGCTAACAAAAAAATATTATTGCAAGGCTTTGAATCTCCATCGTTCACAACCACGACTTTTTTAAGTTTGGTCTTAAAACTTTCAAAGGTGGATAAACTGATAGGTTTCAAACCAACGTCACCTCAAAATTTTAAAAGTGGAGCTTGTGAGTTTTGATTCTTATCCACTCAAATATCAAAGAGTTGATTTGTTTGTCTATTCTTCGGTACCTTTGGTTACGGTTAAGAACTCCGAAAACACTCCCCTTGGCTAAGGATCTGACTATAGGCAATAACTTTAACTGATAGGTGAAGGGATGACTTTTCAAACCTGCATCTTAAAGACGTGGATTTGGTTCTTGACTGGGTAAAATACATTTAAATTAAAAATTTAATAATTTATATTGGTTACAGTTTTTCGTTTCTGCCTCACATTGGTTTCCATTGAAAGCGTCAAATCCGAATAGGTTTTTATTAAGCTTTCGTAAAATGTAAGTGAATTTGTGTTTTTTAGAATATTTAAACAAACATTAGAAATATGTTTCGAAAGCAATACGAATTCCTTTTGCTTATTGGTAAGGGATGCGTAAGGATTTGCCTTAAGTTGTTTAGTCTTGGAATGACTGTAAAATTTGTGCACATAAATATGCTTGTTGGCTTGGCACTTTCTTCATAAGTTCTTCATATCTGATTTAATTTTTTTTTTTCAGTTCTTAAACGTATCCTTATTAAATAGCATTTAAAAAATCGACATGCGCCTGTTAAAATAAAATTTAAAAAATAACAGCTTCACATCTGGGCTCATTATAATAATGCTTAAATTGTAATTACAAATGAAGTATTTCGTTAAAGACAATAGTTAATGCGTGCCCCCATTTAAGCCAAATCTAAACTCACATTTACATAACAATTACTTGTATTTTGCTTTTGCAAATGTTTTGCAAAAACAATTAAATAACGAGAAAACGATTTTACGCTGAAATGACGTTACGAACCGAATATAAGAAAATAATTGTAAATAATTGAAATGGGTTGTAAGGGAATACGAATGTTAAGGAAAAAGGAAATTATTTGCAAAACAAACAAAAACCTGATAAGACTTTGAAGAATTACAGAAATAACTAAGTAGAAATGAAGTTAAGAAGACGCAGACAAACGGAAACGTAGCCACAAGAACGCATAATAAGCAGAGCGGCATGCAATAAATAACAAGCAGAGTTGAATAAATTTTAAAATTTCGGAAAAAGGGAAAAAAAACATGGAGAAAAAATACGTAGTTTTGCGAACTTTTTCTTGCTTTGCCAACTGAAGCGAATCCTTGAACAAGTAAGCAACTCTAACTCAAACTCAAGCCACCTGACAGTCATGATGGCGGCAGCAACTTAATGCTGACAACTTGCAGCTTGGCGCAAGGCATAAAGTTCTTGGGTTCAAAACCCAAAAGCAACAACGTTTTGCTACGGTTCTACGACGTTCAACTACTTACATAAATAAATACCGTGTTACGTGTTTAGTTGGGCTTTTTTTTTCTGTTTTTATCAAATACTAGGTCAACACAGTGTACCGCTATTTTAGGTTATGTAGCAAGTTTTTGCCAAGAATTTGGTACAAATATACAAAAATTAAACTTTTGAGGTCGGCTAATTTTGTGCTGTATGTTGTGCTTGAGGTTGTTGTGTGATTGTTGTTGTTGCTGTTTTTGTTATGCATGCAAATAACGCTCATCATTTCGCATTAAGTTGTTGTGGTTGTTGTTGTTGTTGTTAAACTAATTCGCTACCAAATTATGCAAATTTAGTAGCTAGTTTATCGAACGTGCCGTACCACATTTCCGTTGGCAAAATTTTACTCAAATCTCATTTAAACCTTTAACGCGTGCTTAGCTTTGAAAACAAACAAAATATTTTGAGTTTGTTTTGTTGGAAAATTATTGATTGTTTTACTAAATTTTTGAATTATTGTAACTATCTTTCTTTTTGCATCAATTTTATTTTCCACACCATTAAATTTAATGTATAAAATCGTTACACTTCTGTCGTTCGTTTGTGTTTCTTCTCACTGTCAGTCGGTTTAGATTGCATCAAGCGGAATCAACCCCCAACAATTGCCACTCCCACTTTAAGTTATTTTTATACGCCCCATTTTATGCTTGTTCAACTGCAATGCTTGCAAAAATTCTCGCTTGTTTGCTTCTTTTCACACAGCTTTATTTGCTCTTCGTTATAGCTAGTAGTGTTTCTTTTTTTTTTTTGGGTTTTTTTTTTATTCTGCAATATTTCTCTATAAACGATAGCTATATATATTTTTATTTCAAAGATATTTCTAGTGATTGCGCTGCAAGTATCAATTATGTATTGAATAATAAACATAAACAAGCAACACTGAATTTATTGATGCATGTCAAATATTATGTATTGACAGTTTTAGAGCTATTGTAAGAGGAAGTCAATTTAAAGACATTAAAAAAAAAAACAACTCAAAAGCTGCATATTAAAGCAGCGCAAGTAAAATAAAACACACAGAGTTCGAAACATTCTGAAGCAGAATCGTATACAATTGATTTTTCTCAGGGTGGTTTTCGTTAACAAAACTTAAAGATTCCAACTTAAAGTTTAGAACTTATAAGTAAGTTGAGGCTTGTTAGAATACACAGCATCGAACAAAAGATTTGCAAATTTGAAACATTTTTGAAAAAATCATAAAAAATTCAAATATTTTTGAAAAGTTAACTTAATTTAATACCAAAATTAAGAAATATTTTTTAAAACTTTTATTTATAAAACTGAGATTTTAAACATAAAATATTTTTCTGTTAAAAAATCAAAACTATACTTTATATAAATTCTTAAGATGCACAAGCAAAAAAAACTTGAAACTTATGTTTGCTTTTATGAAAAAATATTTAATTTTGGATAATACTAGTTAACCTGCTGCCCGACTTCGAGCAATTAAATCAAAATTTAATAATAGAAAAATTAATGTTAAGTGCATGCTATTCCATAAAGAAACGTTTTTCCTCAATAACAATAAATCAAGTCTCAATAAATGTAAAATAACGAAGACGAACTTACACTAATATTAATACTGTGATAAAAATTATTGCTATTATAAAATATCGGATCTTAAATTTCCAAATTATAAGACATAACTAAATAAAAATAATAAAAACGAAGTAAAAAGAGATTCAAGAGAACAAAATATATTAGATCAAATAAAGAAATACAATAAAAACACTCACAGAACACTTACGACATCGATTTATACTACATCTCAATGAAAAAAAAAAACGTCAAAAAACCCAAAAAAAAATGTTTTTTTGAAAACCGTTAAAATTTGACTGAGTTGTTAGCTCGGAAAGTGAAATTTTTGATTTTGTAATGCATTTTTCGAACAATTGACATTTGAGGTATGCATAAAAGATAATTTTGGTTAAAAATTTTTAGTTTTGGAAAAAATTCAAACTCGATAAATTCATAGGCTCTTCTCAAACTAAATTTAAAATCGATAAAATAACGGTTTTTTGTACAAAAATTTTATTTATGTTTTAAAAGGTTGGGAACCCCCTGAAGCGAAACCACAATTTGTAAAAGTGGTTTGCACATAAACAGCCTAAACCTGATTTAATGACATCTAAATCGATAGAATCGGTTCATTGGTCTGGGAGGAGTTGAAGTGACAAAAAAAAACCTGAGCCTATTAATTATATAGATTTAGTACCAAATCCTCTACTTGCAATAATTTCCCCGCAGCGACGCATAGTGGTTGAAATTTTCAACTAGAAAAATGCAAATATATACAGAAATTCATGAACTGTTTTGATGAATTTTTTGAAGTGAAACTTCTTTAACCGCGTATACAACATACGTCGAACGAAACGAGTGGTAAAACCGATGAAACGAATGAAACGGTGGCGAATTAAGGTGAATTTAGGTCAATTTAGGTGAATTAAGGTGAATTTAATTGAAATTAAGTGTTCGAAACATCCTATAAATTCAAAGGAAAAAATTATCAAACAATGGTTTGAGTCCGAACTAATAGACGTAGTAATCAACAAAGTTTTAGATCGTACTTTTTGAAGGTGGAATTTTCAACTAGATACGTTATGCTTCAATTTCCAACCGTGACACGTTACGGAATTGGAATTTTCAACCACTATGATTCAATGTTCAATCGGATGCAATAAGATTATCTGAGGTCACAGACGTATTCATTGGCAATGTTTTGGATTCCATGAATCATTTGGACCAAAATGGATGATTCTATGTCAATTGGATGCAATGGGTTTGTCAGAAGTCACAGGCATGTCATTGCCACTTTTATGGATTCCATGGAACATTCGGACAAATATGGTTGATGCCAATCGCCAATCGGATGCAATAAGATCTGAGGTCACAGGCCGGTCGTCATTCAAAGGTGGTCATTGAAACTTTAATGGATTCCATTTTTAAGTCCATTTTTTTACAAGACGAACTCAATTTATATTGATGATGATGAGAATGATCGGTTCATTTCGTATCCTTAATGCTAAAAACCGTACAGGCTGGGCCGCCCGGCCATACGCAAAAATTGATGCTAAAGGCAATTCACAGTGACAAGGTTATTTTCTGTGATTGGTCTCTGCATTTGGTGGGTCCGTGTTGTACCATAGACTGCTACAACTAGATGAAACACAGGGCAACTCTACCGAACTCTATTGATGCGTTTGAACCGAGCATAGAAGCAAAAACGTCCGGAGTGTGATCAAAGGCACAATGTAATTTTGCAACATGACAAGCTCGGCCACATGTTGCGCAGCCGATCAAAACATAGCTTGAAACACTGAAATGGGAAGTCTTATGCTACGTCTACACAGAGAGTTAAGTTTGAGTTACCAGTACAAAGCTGAGTTTTCCCATTTAACGAGAAATAAACTCTTGCGTTACCAGTACAAAAATGTACGATTTAACTCAACTTAACTCATTATATATTCTGAGTTTTTATGACTCAATGTAAAAAGTGCCTAAAAGTACACTACAAAATAATATAAATGTTTATATTCAGTGGTATTTTTCATGAAAGAAACTTTTTTTTACAAGAACTGTCAAAATAGAACAGCTGATTCGTTAATTATACAATTTATTTTTTTAACTATATGTTGTTATTTTCTTTAAAAATGGGTAAAAGAACTTCGAAAAGAATTTGGGCAATAGTGGGGAAAGTAGTTTTCATCCAAATATGGGCAGAGCTTTCGCATAGCAAGAAAAAAACGCATGTGTACGCAGAGACACCAGCAGCATTGTCGGCAAATTTAACTCAATTCTGCTACGGTATCTCTGTGTGAACAACTTCGGTTAAATGTTAGTTAAAATTAACTTAACTCTCTGTGTAGACATAGCATTATGCCATGTTTACACAGAGAGTTTAGTTTGCGTTTCCAGTACAAAGTTGCGTTTTGCCCTTAAACTCAATTTAAACGCTGGCGTTTCCAGTACAACTTTGCAGGAGAAAACGCAACTAAACACAACTTGTTTTCTACGTTTACCAAAACTCAATTTGATACATGCCTACAAGTATGCTAGTGTTTTGATAAAAACATATGTTCAGTTAGATTTTAGCTGTGTTTGATTCGATTGAACGATAAAAAATGCCAACAACAGCTGATTCTCAATTGTGCATGTTTCTATTTGTATTTTATTATTAACAAAAATAAGCCAAAAAACAAATAAAATAACTTGGGAAAGTTTAGAAGATGAGGGTTTCTCATCAGTCAGTCAGTATAGGCCGAAAAAAGCTGAGTTTTGAGCGAAATTCCAAAAATTGGCGATAATGTTAATCCACCGTAAACTCAATTCTGCCAACGCATCTCTGTGTGAACAGCTGCATTTAAACTCAAACAAAACGCAAACTAAACTCTCTGTGTGAACATGGCAACAAAAAAACAAATTGGCCATTTCAGCCCTTGAAAGGGCTTTGACCGAGCTTCTTTTGATCAATTGTGTTGTGTGTGTTATTGAATGTTTGTTCACAATTGACCGAGAACTGGACCTACATGTTTTATGCCGACTCCGAACGGCTAAAGTTCATGTTCTCAAGAAGCTTTACATGGCATTATTTACTCTCTGAGGTTTGCCATTGTCTGCAGAAATGTGGTGACCGATCAGAAAAATTTTATTATTGAAAAAAACTTTTTGCCGCGGCTGGGGATCGAACCCGGGCTCTGAGCATGCTAAGCCACACACTTAACCTGCATGCCACGGTCACCACAGTTTTAAAGAAACACCTTTTCGAAAATGACGAAATATCGACTTTTTAGGGTCTAAAAAAAGAGTTTCTAAGAAAGACCAAAAATATCAACAAAATTTTTAACCAATATTTGTGTACTATCAAAATCTTTACTTTTTGCAGGGACCGTAACATTTATGACTTTTTTCCAAAAAGTCAATAAATAATAGTTATTTTTTGACCGATTTTTTTGTAGGTCAAAAATCAAAGTTAAAGTTTGACTTTTTTTTGTGTTATTTGCCGTGCTTCTTTTAAAATTTAATATAAAAATTTTTCATAAGAATATGGTTGGATTTTCGCGATTTTTCACTTGTTTGAATATTTAACTTTTATACTGTGCAACACAACTTTCTTAACAGAGACCTAAACACCTTCAAGACGAAAACTAGATGATGAAAAATAGCTTTTTACAAGCCAAAACGCATTAAAAATTCCCTCAAATTTATTATTTTTCCAAGAAAAAAACTTAACTTTAGTTATGATTTTACACCTTTTAACCAGAGAAATAAAAGTCAAATTTTAACTGTTATTTTTGATCGAAAAAAATATTTAAATTTTAACTTTTATTTCTGATCAAAAACAAAAAAAGTTAAATTTTAACTTTTATTTTCGACCGAAAAAATAAAAGTCAAATTTTAACTGTTTTTTTTTTTTTTGATTCAAAACATAAAATTCAAATTTTAACTTTTATTTTTGAAAATATCAAATTTAACTTTTATTTTTGAAAATATCAAATTTAACTTTTATTTTTGACTGATAAAATAAAAGTTAAATTATTACTTCTTTTTTTTTGACCGAAAATAAATCGGTCAAAAAGTAACTATTATTTTTGACTTTTTTTACAAAAGTCAAACAAATAATAAGCATTTCAAATTATTATTCCTTAGTTAACAAGCATCGCACTGCTATTTTCAAATATTGAATAAACAAATTTTTTCCGTCTGACTTTTCGAATTGAAATTTCGAAAATAACTGTTATTTTCGGTCTCTGCTTTTTTGCTTATCTTGAGTATGTATGCATTCTGAAGGAAAAAAAAGTTATATGCAAAAAACTTGATTTTTTGGTTAAAAAAGAGGTTCAAGAGAACCTAAACCCCTTTATGGTCCCTCCAACTTTTGAGTTGGTGTCCGGCTGACTTATTTTTCTCCATCCAAATTCGATCCGGCTTATTGTATATCAATTCTTACTTATATATTTTATAGATCTACAATGAGTCTTCTATGCATTGACAATTAACATATGTAACCACTGTGCGTCGCTCCCTGGGTGATCGAAATTCTGTAAGACTCGCTTAAGACTCTTCTCAGCGATTCGTTCGCGATTTTCTGATAGGGGTTAGCGATTTGTTGGCGAATCTTCCGGGCGATTCATTCGCGACTCTTCCCAGCTAATCGCTTTAAGCCCCTCTCGGCGATTCTTGGCGAATTACTTTTATGGCTTCAGTTTCTTTCATTCGGCAATACCCGGATGACTTTGAAACGAGCTTGCCGGCCTCGAGATTGCCTCATCCTCGATGCTCAGTTAATTAGCCAAGCCAAGATAGAATCGAACGTGGATTATCATTTATAATCGAAATATCATTTACTCGTATATTATTTATTATTGAAAGTTCTCTATGAAAACTTCTCTGATTTTGAAATTTTTATTCATTTGTATTTATTACTAATTTTTTAAATATTTTATGTTTTAAATTTAAAATATAAAATAAAGTTTAATTTTAAGTTTTAGTTTTTATTTTAATTTTTTTTTTTTGAGCCTTATAGCTCTCAATTAGCCCTTTAATTATTGGTATTGTCAATTGTTGGGTAATTTTTAGTTCTCAAGATATTAGAAAAAAACCAAGGTGGTCGCGCGTGTCCAAAAACAGAAGCAAAAGTTTCGTGGCAAAAATTCAAACGCAGATTTCAGCGAAATGGGGAGCAATGTTTTTATGTAATTTTTTTTTAAGTGTTGTGCATTGATGTTCCTTAAAAATGGCTAGCATTGTAGACATTAAGGATTTATATTTTTTATTCAATAAAAGAGATGGTCGCACGTGACATGTCGCACGTGACACTTTTTTCGAACACCATAGTTGTTTTTTTCTGCTCTATAATGAAATACAAATAAAGAAACTATGCATAAAATAAAAAACTTAAAAAACTTTCATGAGTATGGTTTTGTGTAAGTATAATAAACATCTACACTGTACAACAAAACTGAAGTTTTTGCAAATCCCAAGAAGTTTCACAACGGTTTCCTAAGATTTTGGGTTCGCTGAATCCGAATCTGAAGTCAGAATTTTCGGGTCACCATAGGTTTTCGAGCTACAGAGGAGGCAAAACCCTAACCTCCTACTGTTAATGAAATGAATGTGACCTACCCCCATTACTTTTTCAAGAGGAACATTTTTTGCCTTGGAACCCATCCCCTCTAACCCCTCCGTATTGGGGCTCCCATACAAATTTTATGATTTGCAAAAGTCAATGCATTATGTTTCTGTTTAATAACTGTTATAAAGATAAGACATACCAAAGAAATATCAAAATAAGCAATATTTCACATTTTCGCTCTTTGCATCCGAATATTTCGCAATGAGATATGAATAAATGAAAAATGTATTTAAATTACTTAAATTTGAATGTTTCCTTATGTGAATAAGACATCAAACATTGTTATCAAGAACTTTTCATTTTTTCGTCTCGGTTGACTTTTTGGTGGAAATGCCCATATGTATGAAGCTAAAAAAACTAAAAAATTTCAATTCTTAACAATTGTGAAAATTAATAATTTCTACTAAAATGAAGTTTCTACTAAAATTTCTATTAAAAGATTATTTTGGTCACTGATTAGTTGCCGCACTTTTATTAAAATAAAACCAGGCTTAATCATCAAAAATTTTCTTAAAAAATTTACATGCGAGTTGGATGGTTAAAATTTATAGCAAAACGAAAAAAATATTTTACTTTCAAACTCCGCTGAATGTAAAACATATTTATATCAAAACAGTTTTCATGTGCGACGGAGCCAGAATAAAAAAGCATTTTCCATAGAATCCACAGTTCCTTAGTTATGATGCCGTATGATATGACTAAGCTTGGATTAATATATATGCAAACACAGCTCATATAAATCTTTTCCTGCTAATGGATCTTATTGTATGCTGAACACAAACATAAACGAGCATATAAAATATTATTAAAAATATAGCCCCCGCAGCTCTGACCAAACTCCGTGATGTTATCGTTATATCGGTGTACCTGCAGAGCAGAACGCATCAAACAATAGCAAATTATCTAAAACCTCATTTGAAGGCAGGACTCGCTGGCAGACGGAAATCGTTTGCGTGTTCTGAATATATCTCTGATTAACACTCTTCAATTTCTTAAAGCTGTTAAATTATTCATTTATGTTTCAAACAAAAAAAAAAAAAAAATCATGTAGGTATAATAAATTTATATAAAATATAAAGGCAGAGCAGCAAATGGATCAAAATGTTAAACCAAAAAAAATAAAAAAAAAGAGAGGAAATTCACAAGGACTCAAAGCAAAAATTTTGCTTTATTGTTGTAAGCATTTAGCTTGGCTGTTTCCTGTTTATTTTATATTTTTGTTTTTTTTTTATATATTTTTTTTTGATTTTTTTTGGTTTTTGGCCATGAGGCACTTTGCGTGCGGCATATTTAATATATGGTGTGCAGGTTTACACCTCAACATTATATAACGCAGCCATAAAATATGTGCAGCTACAGAAGAACGTGTTTTCGTGTCAGCTTTTTGGGGTGTGCAAAAATAATGGCCCATGTTGGAGTGAGTAGGACGACATAGAAAAGTTGCTTGGCATGAATATCATGGGTGTAGGGCACGCAATGTGGCATAAAAACCATATTTAGGAAATACCAAATAAAGTGCAAAAGAGAATATTTAATGAGATCACAACCTAATTAGAGTGCCTTTATTTGGTTTGGGGCAGACTTAGAGAAAACAAGGCGGTGGTAAAGAGCAAGTTTGCATTTTTCGTTAAAATTTTTTGAGGAGGGGAAATGTTTCTTTAGCTTAAACCAATTTGACTGTATAAATAAAAAGTGATACAGATAAGATAACAGTTTTTATTGAAGGCTAGTTGTATGTTTAATAGAAATTTGAAAATATATCAAATAGCAAATAAAAAAAACAAAAATACACTGGAATAAAATTTAAAAAATACGTATAAATGAGCTTCAGCCTTCTTAAGTTGTTTATTTGAAAGCAATTTTTTTTTATCGTAATCTTAACTGTCTGTAATTTACTGCAGTTTACGTTGCCTTGAAATATCCTTGGGAACAAAATCAATAAATCCACTTAATTTGGCTTCGCCTTAAGCCGTGTGTAAAAAACTTACCAAAGCGTATTAAAGAAAGCTTTGTCTAGATTTTGTTTCTTTTGCCATTTTTTTTGCAATTTTTTGCTGACTCAGCACTATGGCGAAACGCACTTCGCCATCATCGATCTAGCATTTTACCCACCCACTGGTGCCTCACCTTAAATTGACTTATTGTGTGGCAATTAATTGGTTTTGACCACCTTTGGCTATACTTCATTCAGCGCTGAACAGCTTTTTCAACATTTTTTGTTTCTTGTTTTTTTTTTTTTTTTTTTATGAAACATGTTACAAAAGAAAACTATTTTCTAACGTTAACTAATACTTTACTCTTTGCTTACTTGCAGAAAAAGCCGCTACAAAAATCCAAGCCGTTTTTCGAGGACATCAAGTTCGAACAACCATGAAAAAATCCGAAACTAAAACAACACCCGCAGCTGGTGCAGCAGCAGCAGCAACAAATAAAAATGTCGCCAACAATGGCGCTGCAGCGGCGCCAGCGTCAGCTGCGGAGCAAACTAAAGCGGAACTAGAGGCTGAATTCGATCCCAACGACAAAGGTAAGCAACTACAATATACTATATGACATGCTTAGCACAAGAGTCGAGTTTATTTCATTTCCACAAAAGAATGCAAAAAAAAAAAAAATGGAAAGGCTGTTGGGTAGTTCATGCCTTCATTCTTTTATCAAATGCAACCAGTTGCAGTATGAGTTGATGATGACGATGATGATGATGGCCTTTCTTTATTTCATTCTTTATTTGTTCGTTTGTTATAAATTGACTACTGGGTTGGCTTTGGCCTGACAGTTTCGTTTTTCACAAGCCATAACAATGGCTAAACTGGGTGTGTATGTGTAGCGCTAGATTACCACAGATTATTTCTGCGATTGTAATAAGTGGATTGAAATAATGCTGACAGCCATTTTTTATAGTTGGCAACAAAGTATTCTGTCGCAATCCGTTATATTGCATCATTTTGCTATAAACTGAAAGTGTTCGTTATTTCTTTGTTCTTTCCCAAGAATGCCTTTGTAGTAAGTTTAATTGTCGTCTTATAAAAAAAAGATTTATTAATGTTTCTGCCATGAAGTAAGCGTCTTACTAACAGTGCATTCTTGCTTGGTAAGCATTTTCGACAGAGTAAACTATGAAAGAAAGAAATGTGGGTAAGCTTTGTTTAGCTCATTGTTTTGTAGTTTTTTTATTTATGTATATATATTGCTACAGTTTATGGTTACAAATTTGTATCATTTTCGTTTTTGACTGTTTTTGAGCCACAGTTCATTATAATATGTTTTCAAAATTTTCCTTGTTTAACCTTACTGGAAGTTCCTTTCAACAAGATTTTTCTTCTGCTTTCTTCTATAGGGAAAATGTTAATTTTATAATAACCGTGGATAGTTCATAATCTGAAAAAATACAGTTCCTAAAAGTATGCCATATACATGTTTTTTAGATAATTTATAATGTTGGTGTTATCAGTATTACCAGTGATGGCATTTTCGATACATTTGTAGTTTTTTCAGTACACAGGCCTTTTCAGAAACAAGTAGAGGCATTTTAAGTACTATTTTTGCAAAAGCAACACCAGGGACAATGAGCAATTCAGTCTGCCTGTTCGTTGTCTTCAAACTCTTCATGCCCTGGTAACCACCATAATTCCATATTATTGTTTCGTCCCAATGATTCGGGTATGTATGTACCTATCATTTCTCAACATTTACCTGTTAGGTATAACTAAAACTATTTCACTGCCTGTGTAGTTAGACCGAAAAGAAAGGTTTAATTAAAAGAAAAATTATATTTTTATTTATTAAATTCATAAAATTAATTCATTTATTCATTTGGTTTGTTACTATTACAATTTTTTATACATGCCTGTCAGATCCGATTTGTTGTAAACAGAGAATGTACGCCCCAATATTGAGCAGTTGATTGTTCTTTCGGAGTGTTCTTTTTTGAAAAGTAGTCAAAGCACTCCGTCCAGGATTATATTATTTCTTCCGTCACAAATTTCTTATTACTATTATACAAAAATAAAGGTAGCACTGATAAGTGTTGATTTTGTCATCTACAAGTAAGCTAAATTCTATCAAAAACAGCTGTTCGTTGTTAAATGCGTTGTGCACTAGACCGGATCGAAATTTAGATTCCGCCGGTCGGGGTCTCAAAAGTTAGAGGAACTCATTAAAATGATTTCTGCATACTTTTTTTTCAAATCGGTGAAAAACCGCCGAAGCAATTTTGATTCTCCTGAAGGTCCTTTTTGGTAAAAAAACCATGTTTTTTGCTTGTAACTTTTTATTTTTCATAGAACGCATACCCAAATCTTCTTAAATGGTAAATTTCTTACCCATACTGACATTTTGACATAAAACATTGTTAAAATTTTGTTTCATTATATTTCTTATTGACCATCAAAAATTGAACTTTTTGCTATTTTTAAAAAGGCATTTTTTTAAAACCGCTGTAAAAGACACATTTTTAATCAGATTTACGTGGAATTGTTATTGTTGGAAAGGTATTAAGTTCTTCTTTCTTTTTGTGTATCGCTTTAATCAAAGTTGTGTGCGAAAACTGACAGAATGTGAGAAATCAACTTTAGAAATCTGATAAAATGAAACATTTCTTATTCATACAAACAATAAATTTAATTTGTTCACTGCTTTATCGTCCAGTTTTCAATAAATTTTTTTTTTTTTTATCACATAGCTTTGATGAAAACGATACACAGAACAAAAGAAGAACTAAATACCTTTCCAACAATAACAATTCCACGTAAATCTAATAAAAAATATGTCTTTTACAACGGTTTTAAAAAATCCCTTTTTAAAAATAGCAAAAAATTCAATTTTTGATGGTCAATAAGAGATATAATTTAACAAAATTTTAACAATTCTTTTATGTCAAAATGTCAGTATGAGTAAGAAATTTACCATTTAAGAAGATTTAGGTATGCGTTCTGTGCAAAATAAAAAGTTATAAGCAAAAAACATGTTTTTTTACTAAAAACGACCTTCAGGAGAATCAAAATTGCTTCGGCAGTTTTTCTCTGATTTGAAAAAAAAGTATGCAGAAATCATTTTAATGAGTTCCTCTAACTTTTGAGACAACGACCGGTTGAAATTTTTTGTACCCATATAAGAATGATCCGGTCTATTGTGCACATTCAGCTGTGTTAATTGTTGTGAAATCGACACATCGGGGAGCGATGTTATCGCTACGGAAGTGTCAGAAATGTTGTTAAACTGATCAGAGGCGTTCCTGGGCTTGGTGTCACCCGGGGCGGGTACTCATGGTGTCACCCCTATAGATAAGAAATTTTTAAATGCAGTAAGAAACCAATTTGATGTGATTTAGTGTTTTTATTATTATCATAATGTTTTTCGAAAAAAAGGTTAAATAAAGAAAACTTATTAAGGGCGGAGTAAAGTTTTGAACATCTCAATAATATTGTATTGAATTTTGAGGACAATCGCTTTCAACTACCAGTGAACAAAACTTTAAATCGATTTTCCCAAACATGTAATTTTTAAAGTCGGTGACCACGATTTGGAGAAAACTACTGAACTGATCGTTTTAAAAATTTCTCCACATATTGCACATTCAAATAACTCTCAAATGACGTTTAAATTTTTCGATTAGTATCTATCTTACAATAAAAAATAGGTCGATTTTATTGTAAAAAACATTAACATTTCATCGCGTTCACTGCAAAAACAAATTTTTTTGAGGCACCAGCGGACTACTGCAATAAATCGGTTGTTACTTTATATTTTTGTGCCAAATTTTTTAAATAATCTTCAAATGTTGTTTCAATGTTTTCACAATAAATCTGTAATAACAATATGTCATAAAAAATTCTTGAAAGTATGCTTTTTAATGGCGCTGCACAGAGAATTCATGCTATACAAAATAGGTACAAAAATAGAAGGAGTGCTCCGATGATTATTAAATTTTGTATGATTGAATAATTTAAGCTTAATAAGCAAAATTGCAAAAAATGGTTAAAATCGGTTAGTTCCTTTGGGTATCTTCCTTGGACCTATATTTATTTTGTACATTATTTTGAATGCGAATGCTTACAAAAGTTGGGAAGTACATACAAAAGTTGCCCGATCCTATCAAAACTCAGTGAGAATGCGCGACAAGAAGACTAACAGATGTGAACTGAAAATGATAGAAATTGGTAAAACCTTAAGGGTACCACTCTTGCACCTATGTTATTTGTTTTTTAAAAATCCAATTTAAGACACATTTTATGTTATTTATAATAGAAAAAAAAATATGGTAACTTTTTTTTATCACTCATATCACTACTACCTTTCATCACTATAACTTCTTCGTGAGATTCACTACAAAATTAAAGAATCCTTTTTTTTTTGTAATTCCCTTTTGATCTTTGCTAAATTATATTTCTATGCAAAAATTATAAGTTTTCACAAAAAGTAATTTTATTAAACCGGGATAACTTTTTGTTTATAAAAAGGTGCAGATTAAATTTTGGAAATAAAAAGTCAATACTTCAAATCAAATTACGAAAAAGAGTCGCTATCGAAGAATTTTTGTTTTTAATTTAATTCTGAAATTTGATAAATTTTTAATATTTTTCTGTTCAAAATTTACATTTTTTCGTAAAAAATCACTTTTTAAATTTGCAAATCTTTCTTGTTTATAAAAAAGGGCAAATAATACTTTTAAAATAAAAAATAAATACTTTAAATAAAATTACAGAAAAGTTTTGCTAAAATCCAATAACCTTCTTTTTTTTTTTGTTATAGCCTTAAACCAAAACAACAACATTTCTTCTATTCTTGTACCATTTCGATGCATTGTAGGCTTAACAAATAAATAACTTTCGAAATAACCTCATCGAAATCAACATTACGTGGAAGCTCGTTTTCAATGGATAAAATAGCATGATCGGAAACTCTTGCCTATCCCTTGGAAGACCTTGAATAAGTTTTAATTAATTTTAGCTTTGAAAACGTTTTCACAATGTTTTCTTCTCATTGTTTCGACTTGCAAGCAGAATTTTAAATTTTAAAGCAGCTATTAAAAAAATGAAACACACAGTTTTTAGTGTTAAGTATTTTTTCACTTATTTGATTGTTTGAGAAATAAAAAAATATCGAAATGGTGTCACCCCTAAAATGGTGGTACCCGGGGCGGACCGCCCCCTCCGCCCCCCCTAGGAACGCCTCTGAAACTGATGAAATGTCAAGTTTTGTATCAAATAATAATGGAAACTTTACCGACAAATACAAAATTTTCTATTTTAAAATGAATTTTTATGCGCAACTTCATATTTATGTGCATCAAGTTTTGACTTAACAGTTGTCCACTGTTGAGTACGCTGAATGTGACCAATGAAAATTAATTATATGCAATGGCGGATTGTGAGCGCTCTCTTCTTTGTTGACAGATGGTCGTTTTTCAACAGAAAGGTTAATACTGCCTTGTAAATATTATATCATGGACCAAAAAAATTCCATGTTGCACGAATCGATTTTTTGAAGCAATGAATTTTGCGGTACCTTCGACACATTCCCATTTTGATGGTTGTCAAGTTCAGCCCAAAAATGGAAAATGGAGACGTTATCAATCAAACGAGAAGAAAATTATTTGCAACGTAAACTACACCGAAAAAAAAATGTATGTTAAACTAACAAAAAAAGTAGGCTAGCACAACGAAAAATTTCGTTATTTTTGATCCAACCTAGTTTTTTGTTATGGTAACAAATCTGATTTTGTTATTTTAACGTCATGAAAAGATAACAAAATAATATGTATTTCCAACCACATATTTTGTCGTTAAAACAAAATCTTAAAAAACTTAAATATAACAAAAACAGAGTTCAATTCAACGTAATTTTGTGTTAATTTAAGAAAGTAAAGCACATAGGTTTTAACATTAAAACATGTTAGGTAAACAAAAATATTGTAAGAGTAACGAAAGACTTTTGTTATCTAAACGCGAAAGTTTTGCTACATTAACAAAGAAATATTGTAACCTTAACAAAGCATTTTTTATATTTACAGAAACTTTTGTTACCTACACAAAGCTTTTTTGTTACTTCAATGAAAAATTTTGAGACGGTAACAAAGAAATTTTGTTGTATTAACAAAAAAATTAAGAGTCTTAACAAAGCATTTTTGTAAAATTTTGTTTTCGTACCCTTCCATTTAACAAAACTTTTTGTTAAATGTACTATGTCTTATTACTTACCTAGGAACCTTTATTTAACCCAAAAAACTGTTTTTAATCAAAATAATTTTAAGATTTTTTATTCAACTTAAACAATTTTATTGTCTTTCTTTGAGATCGAAAAGTTCTTACAGTTAATATTTATGCAATTTCATAAACAATATTTATGAAAAACTTAAACAATTATATTGTCTTCTTTGAGACCGAAAAGTTCTTACAGTTAAATATTTATGTCATTTTGTTTAATTCATTTTCAATCTGAGCAATTTTTGGAAAAGGGATATCATATTTTGTTTTGATCTTAAAAAAATAATTTTGAATAAATTGCCACACGGCTACACTTTCCAAAGGATACTTTAAGTTAAATAAATTAAAAATTTTAAAGCAAACTTCTACTGCTTTAATTATTGAAACAAATAAATACTTAATTCCGTCAAAGTATACTAAAATTTGCTGTGGATTTAGAATGCTATCACCGACGATGAGGATTCTTGGCTGGATACTTGAACCATCTAGCTGAAGTTTTTCTAGCTGGTCTTCCATTTCCGTGACTGTTTCCGCGATGAAAATAAATGATTTTTGGGAATCCAGGATCGTAAACTTCGTAAGGCTCTTTCTACCATTGGCGTCTTTTGTAGTAATTTTTGTTGTTGGAGCCAAAACGGAGTGAAGCAACCAGAGTATTCCAGCATTTCGTCCCTCTAAGGGATAGAAAAATATAGTGTATGGAGCTTTTATTTCAACATCTTAAATTAGTATTATATGTTGGGATGTGTTGATATTTCTGACAAATTGACTTTTTTCTAAACTAAAAAGTCAGTAGCAGTGACTGAAAAAAATTCTTTGAGCTTAGACTTTAAATCTTCATTACTAAAATTATTCATAATATCTGTTATAGCTTCAATCAAAGGTATGATCACATATTTTTGAATATTTTGCTGTATATTCAATACATCTTTTCGTGTGAAATTATTATTGTTATGAAGGCTAAGTGTAAATTTTGCTGCCATTTTAGTAATGAGGGAAATTGATTCAGTTACACTAAAAATTAGTTTGTTTGAAGGAGGAATTGCATTTGAAGTTACTAGCAATTGATTGCTACTTTTATTATTACTATTTGCTACAATTGGCATTGTTTCATGCAAAACAGTTTGAAATTGAATATTTCCTGTCACCGGCATTGAATTTTGTTTATTGTTAGTATGCTTGTTTCTAACATGTTTTTTAAAAGTGCTTAAATTTCTAAAATGTTGGGAGTAATTCTTAGCACAACATTGGAAATGACTGTTAGTAGTTAAAATATGAATAGATTTAAAATGAAGAACAAGCAAAGCTAAACTATCAAATATTTTAAAGCACTTAAAGCACTTCATACCTGCAGCAATGTCAGCAAAATTGTATTAATATGATTGTCGGTTGAAAACTGTATTTAAAGAAAAGCAGAACAGTGTTCGCAGTAAGCCAGAGTACCCTATTTAAACAAACAACAATCAGAATTATAATAAAGTTATGTTAAATAAATCAATTAAAAACTTACCAATTTTCTTTGCCAGTTAAACAACTTCTTTTCGAACGAAATTCTTTGACCTACGGGAATGTTCGGAATTTTTCCAAAGATTTCTTCCAAATGGATCAGCTTAATATATTTGAGTGCCTCCACGTCTATTTCACAAGCTGGCGACAAACAATAAGCATCACGAACAACAAATTATACAAGCTTTAATAATAAATATACTCACCAAGCAAAACAGTGAACAATTGATTTTGCTCCTTTATCTCACTAAAAGCTTCTCTTAATTCCGCACAACTTAGAAAATTTTCAAAAAATGTTTCCATTTCTTCAAGAAGCACAAACAAATTTTAATTTTATAACACAACTTCTGCATACAACCGATGGAAATGTTATAACGAGCACAATTTTATCAACGACGCTAGCCTTAAAGTTCCGTTATATTACATTCTGATTTCGTTGAATTGAGAAAAATTTTTGTTGTGGTAACAACAATAATAAGACTGTTTTTGTTAAATTAACGAAAAGTTTTGTTAGGATTTGAAACAGATGTTGTAAATACTTTTCTGTGTTGGCTTAATAAAAATTTTTGTTAAATGAACCCCAAGTACACAGTGTTTGCGAACAAAAATTTTTGCTGAATTTACAACCGACTGTGTTAAATAGAGTCACATTTATTTAACAAAGCGCTTTGTTAATTTCTGAGCTTAATTGGGGTTGCGTTAACAAAACTTTTGTCATCACTACAAATTTTTTTGTAATGTTTGAAAAATATTTTAACAAAATCAATTTTGTTGAGATAACAAAGTCATTTGTATTTTTGTATTTTTTTTGTAAAAAATTTTTGTTCTAGCAACAAAATATTCGTTATGTGTATGAAATTTTTGTTGTTTTAACTAAAAATTTGCCTATCAGTGCTAACAAAAATTTTTTGTTAAAAAATTCGTGATTATTTTTTTCGGTGTACTTTTACAAAAAGCAAAATACTCGTATAATGCTAACCGTAGAATAATTGAGTTGCAATTTGAATTCGTTCTTTTGTTGTAGTTTCGTCTGCATTTGCAGGAATCTCAATTTCTTTCTGTGTGGCTGATAACAAAAAGGTAGTTTTATTTCGCGATTCCGCGAAAACATTTAGCGTGTGCCTGACTTCCATCGCCGAGATTGCCTTCAAGCAATGCAAAACTGTTCGATTGAGAAGTGCTGAAAATTTTGAGGCTGCTACTTTATGCTTTATTTAAACTGTCGTTCAGCACATTGATTTCACGCTTTGCTGGCATTCAGTTTGATGGATTTACCTTTTTATTGTGAAAAAAAAACTAGTGATGCTAAGACCGAAAAGAGGGATTTAGAATGCTAACAATGCCAGTCAATCCTGTGTTGAAACTATCACACATGTTGTTATACATGCTGAATATACTAAAAAACAAAACATTGTTTAACAAAAGTTGTTAAGTTGGCGATAATAATGTGCCTAGTGTTTACACGCCTTTTCACTTTTTTTCTATAATGATTTTCGAAAAATTTCGGTATAAACATATTCTCTCAGATTTCGGTACAATTTGTGTGTACCGACTCAAAGCTTCGATCAAATTTGAACAGAAAATTTAAAATTAAAATTACAGTAGAATTACACTAGAAGAATAGATAAAATATTGAACCTAATTTAAAAACAAGTAAAGAAAGTCTAAAGTTGGTCTAGGCCGACTATGAAATACTCTAAACCCACTTTTCAAAAACAAAAAAATTTTTGTAAATATTTTTGTAAATGACGCCCATTTACAAAAAATCCGTCCGTGGGCGGATGAAGCCTATATTTTGTATGCATTTAAATGTTGATTAAAAATTTACACATACCAAGGTTAATTTCTGTAGCTCACAGTCAATGCCTTTATTGTGCTTTTGCTATGGGAGGTGGGTGGTATAAAATACATACATACCAAATTTAATTTCTCTATGACAAACATAACCTTATTTATTGAGTTTTAAACTTTTTGGGTTGTATGGGAGGTAGGCGTGTCCGTAGGCGGATGACGTCCATTTTTCGAAGACATCTTTGTGTTGGTATAAAACACATATATATCAAATTTTATTGTTGTAGGTTAACTATGAGCTGAGTTATACAGTTTTCAATTTTCGCGTTGTATGGGAGGAAGGCGTGTTCGTGGGCGTATGATGTCCATTTTTCAAAACCATCTTTGTCTTGTCATAAAAAACATATGTGTCAAGTTTTAGCTCTTTAGGTTAAACACAGGCTTATTTATTGCGTTTTAAATTTTTGGGTTGTATGGGAGGTGGGCGTGTCCGTGAGCGGATAATGTCCATTTTTCGAAGACTTTTTTGTGTTGATATAAAATACATACACACCATGTTTTATTGTTATAGGCTTATTATAAGTTGAGTTATGCAGTTTTAAATTTTTGCGTTGTATGGGAGGTAGGCGTGTCCGTGGGCGGATTCTAAAAATATTCAATAGTGCAGATCCTTATTATAAAATGTTTATAAAGTGAAAGTTTTTCAAAATCGTGGCTTATATGGGGGCATACCAAATAATGTATCAATTCAGGCTATTTTAAGTAAAGACTAAGTTGGGATAAAACAAAATTCTCTATGTTTTTTTGTTCAAATGAAGTGATTATGATAAAAGTATTCGGGTTTTAAGAATTGAAGTTTTATGATTGATACCCCAAAAACTGCTCTGACCCAGCCCATTTTTAGTAAAGACCATTGCTATAATACTGAAAATATTTGCTTGTGATTATAATAAAATAAAGTATATATTTTTACGGATACGAAATATTTAATATTCGGGTTATGTGATGGGCACTCCGCATAATGGTCTGGCTAGTGATCACCTGAAGTGATTTTAGACCAAATATGACCAAATTATTTTTTAAAAATATTGAAGGAGTCCAAACGTACATCGAGTTTTATCTTTGTCTTAAATGGGAGGTAGGCGTGGTTATTCCCCGATTTGACCAATATTTGGAAAATTTTTAATCTGTGTAAAATAGTCATCCACAACAAATTTCGTTGGTATCCGGCAACTGCAAATAGTTTTGATGAAACGGTTACACTGTGGGTCGTCAAGATGAGAACCCCAATTCTTTAATGTGACTTCGTATAGTTCTAAAACAAATCTTGATTCTGGATTTGTTCGTACTATCAGCAATTTTTTCGTAGAGGCTTTTTACGATTTTCAATGTAAGTCTCACGAATTTATCTCATATATCTTTCTGTTGTCAGTGGTTTTTGTTCACAATTTCTAACTCGAGAGACTTTTATTCAATTTAAATTTTGAATTTTTTCTTAATTCTGTCTTCAAAAGCAACTGAAACGTTAGTTAATCAGGCAATACATCTTTTCGAATATTTAGTATTCAAAATTAGTGCTTCTATTTCTGATATCTTCGAAGTTTTAAGGTTTTCTGCCTTACCCATATTTAAAGGTGTATTAAGAAATTAAGAAAGGTGTATATAAGAAAAGTCTAGATGTTATTTAAAAAGATGTTATTTAACATATTTTATAAAAATTTTTAAACAATAAAAATTTATAAACTTTTGACTGTTGGCAAAAAAAAAAACAAAATCAAAATGAGACTGGCTGCTATTTAAAATTTGTGCTGCAAAAATTATTCAAATCAGATAATGATTACAATAAATTTTTATACAAACAATCAAAGAAGATATGAAGAAGATATGATTTTGTGACGGAGTTGCCTGCACAAACATATTTGCCCAAAAAAATGTTTTCTTAGACTTGCTTGAAATTATCACAGCATGTTTTCAATGCTTCATATAAGTTTAAATTTTTATCGCAAGCTATAATCTTAAGACAAAAATAATATAAAAACCATGTTTGTTTTCAATATTTATATAACTAACCCCGATTGTTTTGTTTTGAACTAAAAGGCTGGATATTAGAAATATTTTTTGCCTCCGATGTGTTTTTAGTGCGGTCATTCAAGCACACTTCCGTTGGCATGCACACACACACACACAACTTCCATGACTAATACTGAGAACTAGAAAAAATTTCAAAGCAAAACAAAACCATCAGATAATCAATATTTATTTCTAAAAAGCATGCAAAAGTAATAAAAAAATATATAAAAACAAAAACAAAAACAAAACCATATCAATTCTATAGCTAAATCTAGCTAAGCTGCGTTTGTTCTGGGGCCAGAGAACAATTCGATTTAATTGAATGTGCCGGAAGGAAGCAAGCAAGGAAGGTAAAATGCAAATGTTCAGTTCTCTGCGCATTCTTTTTTTTTTATGAATTTTATGTTTTGTGCAGAAGGCAAAAACATAGAACAACCAAAATTTGCAAAATATGGTATAAATAAAAACGAAAACAAAAACGGAAATTAGAAAAACCTCTCAAATGACAACGACACGAAGAAGAATAACAAAAAAAAAAAACAACAAATGTTAAGGCAGGCAGTCAGGCAGGCAAAAATATTTAAACAAACGACCACCCATACACACCACAAACACAAACCACCCGTACACACACACACACACACACACATAGTCAAAGCAGGAGGTCAAAATATGATTTAAATAATCTCTTAAGCTGTGTGCGACAGTGTTATCCAAATTTCTTGTCTAGCTAGCAACGCACATGACTTGGTCTACACAGACAGCCGACACCTTCAGCGTTGCCACTGAGCTGCAAACATTTGTTTTTTGTTCCAATTTTTTTGGCTTATGTCTTTGTCTGTTTTTGATATGTATGACTAAAAAAATAATATTAATTTTGTCTTGCTCTCTCGTGTGCTATTTTTTGCTGCTGCTGCTCTTCTACAGTTGTTTGTTTTTGTTGTTATTGTTGTCAGCGCTCTAATTGGATTTAGTTTTTGTTTTTGTTGTTTCCCACACAAACACACACACACACAAGCGTACATATTTTAAACCATATTATAAATTAATCGTCATACATACAAACAGGTACGCACCCAATAGGCAATTAAACCAGCGCTCTTCATACGAAGGCCTGCATTGACTGCTTCTTTTGAAGACTAAACACATCCTTTCTTCGCTGCTCTTATGAGCACTTCTTGAAGGCCTTCCTTTTCTGCACAAAAGGCAGCACAACAAATTTGTTTTCCCTACAAAGACTGACTTTTCATATACTTCATGACAACTTTTTCGTTAAAAGTTAGAATATATGTATATCAGTATAAAAATATGACGCAATAATGGCCCTTCTTACTGCTATATCAAAGATTATAGATTGAAAATTAATCTAACTTGAAAAAACATAGGAGAGAAGATAAAATCATAGAATATATAAATAAATAGAAAAAGGTGTAAAAGAAAAAAATATTTTTTCAACACTTCTTGTTTACCCCTACTTTTAGCCATTCTAAAGAAGTGCTTCTATCAGGCCTCTTTTGAGCTATCGGAGCGGAAGGCCTGCGAAATTTTCCCACTTCATATAAAAAAGAAAGTGTAATTGTATATGAGTGCGGCAGTACTACAAAATCCAGGGGAAGGCCTGCTAGCAGCGCTGTCATTGTCTACTGGGCAGCAAGTCTGCTTTATACACATACATATACACTGCCACACCAAGTTAGTGCGCCTTAAGCTAGGCCACACAAAATGTTCAGCTGACCTAAGAAACGTTTATTATGGTCTGTCTCGAGGCACTTTTCTGTTGTACTTACCATCTACTACATCTGTACATCTAAATATTTTAGCAGTTTAGCACCTTTTTCCTTCCTTCCCGACTTTCTTCATAATTCTCTTTGTTATTCTCACTTATCGTGTTGGTGTTTTTATTGTGACATTTACTTTTGTAAATGTTTAATGTTGGATTTGCACACTTAGCTGCTCAACTTTTTTTCTGTAGCACTTTTATGTTTTATTTAATTTTTTTTTTTTTTTTTTTTTTTTGTAAATTTATGTTATTTCTGTGCTCTGCTGAATTTATGACCTGGTAGATGGCAAGGAATTAAAATCTTATGCTTTGTGAATTTAATTGTTATTACGTTGCTTTAGTGTTTTTCTTATTGTGAGCTCAAGCACTAGCAGCTTATTGTTGTTATTGTTATTGTTATTGTTTGTGTTGCCAATTTAAATTTGTTTAATGCCTTTAATAAATACGGATTACGTATACGCCGTGTTGTACTTGTTTTGAGAGCAAAATCTTTCATACCAGCATCTAGTTGTTTGGCATGATTTTTGTTTTGACATTTGACAGGCAAAAGTTTTTCAAACAAAGGCTTCACATAAGCTACTTATTTATTTATTTCTCATCATTTTTTTATACCGAATTGTTTTTTCTAGAATATTTAAAATATAACGCATTGGTTCAAAGCATATGCTCAAATATGTATAACGCAATAAGAATGTCAAACTCTTTAAACAGTCAATTTTATTAGAAAATATCAACCTCAACATTTCTATTAGTTTTTATATCTTCATACAGGGGCACAACCAGCATTTTTTTTTTGGGGGGGGTTTTTATCAAATTTTGGCCTATATATAAAATCTATTTTACAAAGGGTTTCAAATCACAGCAATAAGTTTCAACTCTTGGGTGTTAATGGGTTAAGTTAATGGACTAGGTGGGTTTCGAAGGCTCAACCAAAGAATAGGATAACTCATTTTTGTTAATATAAGAACTAAATATTTGAACCACTAGATAATGTATCTTGAAGAAAGGTTCCAAATTTTAACAAGATTGGTTATAATTTTTTGGGAAATCATGACAGCTTATTTGCAAAAATAAGTTTGGACTCAAGGTTTAGGGAGAATATTCTGAACATATTGTACAATGTCATAAGGAAAACACAAAATTAATTTCAAACCGACCCAAGCCTTAAAAAAACAGTCATATTTTAAATTTAAGTTAAGTTTTTAATAAATAGTACTAGTTCTTTTCCGTCAAAAATGACGGGCCCGGTTTCAATACAGAAAAAACATGAAGTATTGATTTTCTTTAAGCTAAATTAGAAATCAGTGATGGTCACAGAAATCAGCGATGGTCACACAATCGATTTTAAATTGTACAAAGAACAATTTTGAGCTCCAAATATTCATAAAATACCTTGAAGTAAAATCGGAATTTCTTGTAAAACAGAAAATTTCAAAATGAAAGTTTTTGAAGTTTCAATAAATCACAAACAAAAAATGCCTGAAAATATGCTATGAAATTTTTCAAAAAATCAAGCGTTCCGCACTCACATTTTACGGAATTATGTTATTGTAATAATAATAATAATCATAATAATAATTTTATTAATATTAAAAAATATTTCAAAAATTGCTCTTATTGTTTACTTTTTCCACAAAAATATGCAAATCTTGCAAACAAGATTAAATATCGGAATCTGTTTGTTCAAAAATGCTTTTATTATTTGGATACGAATACTTATCGAAATAATGCACATTTTAATTGTTTCCAAAGCCTTGCAAGACAATAAAATATAAAAAATGTATATAAAAATCGAGTTTGTTTCTCAAAATTTGATCTCTCGCCGAGTAAAAGTTAAAATTTTTTAGTTCAAACTGTAGCAACGAAAAAAAGAAACAAGTTGTATAACGGATGTACACCAGGTACTGTTGGGACATTTTGGTCGTTCAGAAGCTGTACAGCAGTGGTAGCGGTCATTTTAAAAGTGAACTTGCTTCTGCGTTGTTTGGGCTCTTTAGAATCGGCCAAAATGTTTTGAAAACGCCAGTTTTACAGCCGTTTACGTATTTTTTTTCTTGTTCTAAGAAGGTTAAACGAAAGTTTTAGGCAGTTATACGAAGGTTTTAAGGCTTGAGCTACAATATTTTCAATTTTTCTCGGGGAAAATCAAATTTTTTCTCCCCACAATGACTGAACACTTCACTTCGTTGTAAAAAAACCAATTGGCGTTAGCCTTAAAATTCGTGCTTTGATGAATACTAATGAAGCTCATTTCCGAAAATATAAGACACAAAATTTTTGACTCCTTGGGATGAAAAACTAAGAGCCGAAATATGAAAACCGATAAAATTTCCTTTAAAATCGACTTTTGTTATGCTCATATTTAACACTAATATACTAACTTACTCTTTCTGTATGTAATATGTGAAAAATATTTTTTAATCATAATCTTCCATTGGATTTTCAAAATCGGTTTCATGAAAATCCTTCAAAATTCCACAAATATTATTCGATTTTAATGAATGATGTCTTTTTGGAAGAGTGTCTTAAAAACTTTCGTGAAAAAAGATATTATGACGATTTAAGTCAGCATTTCCTAATTCATGCTCATTGGTATAACTTGACTTCACTATAAACTTAATTCCTGCAGAGTTTGGGTAAGTTTATGTTTAAACAATAATTATAAAAAAAGAACGAAAAATAACAATTTTAGAGCAAATTTCCTTGCTCACATCAGTGGCGAGAGACTCAATCGCTCTTCTTCAAATTCAGGCTTCCTTATTTTGTATTACTTCAAAATTAATTTTCATCCAAATACTTACTTACTTACTTAGATGGCGCTTACAACCGTTGGTCGGTTTTGGCCTGGTCTAAGAATTTGCGCCAGCCTCTTTTGTCGTGCGCTTGCTGGCGCCAGTTGGAAACTCCAAGCGTCGTCAGGTTATCCAATGCCTGGTCTTTCCAACGGAGATGCGGTCTTCCTCGTCTGCGTACCGAATCCAATATTTATTTTCGCTGGAGCTTCGTGGTTCATTCTCTCGACATGACCTAGCCAGCGAAGCCGCTCTATTTTAATACGCTTGACTATATCGATGTCGGCATATAGTTCATACAACTCGTGGTTCCATCGTATTCGGTACTCGCCATTGACGCAGATTGGACCATAGATCTTGCGAAGGATTTTTCTCTCGAACGCTCCCAAAGTCCTTTCATCAGAGCTGCTCAACGTCCAGGTTTGTGATGCGTATAGTAGGACGGGCATGATTATTGACTTATAGATCTTCAGTTTTGTTCGTCGAGAGAGAGCTCTGCTTCTCAATTGCCTACTGAGCCCAAAGAAACACCTGTTGGCAAGAGTTATCCTTCGTTTAATCTCAATACTGATATCGTTGGAGGAGTTAATGCTGGATCCCAGGTAAACAAAGTCGTTCACTACCTCAAAGGAGGTGTTGTCAACAGTGACGTGGTTTCCAAGACGCTGGGACTGTTTGTTTGTTGACACGAGATACTTCGTTTTATCTGCGTTCACTGCAAGACCCATTCGACTCGACTCTTTTTCTAGCCTGGAGAATGCTGCACTGACTTCGCGCGTATTTTGGCCAATGATGTCAATATCATCAGCATATGCCAGCAGCATAACACTTATAGAAAATTGTGCCGCTGCGTCTCAGGTCAGCAGCTCGGATGATCTTCTCCATTACTATATTAAAGAAGTCGCACGATAAGGAATCACCTTGTCTGAAACCTCGCTTGGTATCAAACGGAAGGGAGAGGTCCTTCCCGATTTTCACTGCACTGCTGGTGTTGTTCAGTGTCATCCTGCAAAGACGTATTAGCTTCGCAGGAATACCAAATTCCGACATGATGGCATATAGGGGACTCCTTATTGGACTGTCGAAGGCGGCTTTGAAATCGACAAAAAGATGGTGTGTGTCGATTTGTTTTTCAAGGGTCTTTTCCAAGATTTGTCGGAGTGTGAAGATCTAGTCAATGGTGGACTTTCCAGGTCTAAAGCCACACTGATAAGGTCCAATCAGTTGGTTGACGATGGGCTTTAGTCTTTCACACAATACGCTCGACAGGACCTTATATGCGATATTTAGAAGGCTAATCCCACGGTAGTTGGCGCAAATGGTGGGATCGCCTTTCTTGTGGATTGGGCAGAGCACACTGAGGTTCCAATCATCTGGAATGCATTCTTCCGACCATATTCTGCATAGAAGTCTGTAAATGCATTTAAACAGAGCTTCGCCACCGGTCTTAAACAGCTCAGCCGGTAGCCCATCGGCTCCTGCGGCTTTGTTGTTTTTAAGCCGAGCTATAGCTGTTAAGACCTCATTATAGTCGGGCAGCTGAACTTCAACGCTGTCATCCATAATTGGGGTTTCCGGGATATCATCTCCACTGGCGGGATTGTTGACAGCGTCGCCATTTAAAAGACTAGAGAAGTGTTCCCTCCATAGCATCAGTGTACTCTGGATATCTGTCACTAGATTCCCATTCTCATCCTTGCAGGAAGAGGCTCCGGTCTTAAAACCATCGGCCAGGCGTCTTATTTTTTCGAAAAATTTTCGAGTCTCATTCCTGTCGCCATGCATCTCAATTTTCTTGCACTCACGCATTTCCGCCTCTCGTTTTTTTCGCCTGAAAATGCGTCTCTCTTCCCTCCTCTTCTCTCTGTATCGCTCCTTAACAGCACGCGTTACAACCGACTGCATGGTGGCTTTGTAGGCGGCGTCCTTCTCTGCAGTGGCGTCGCGACACTCCTGGTCGTGCCACTGGTTTCGGCGAGGGCGGTGGTAGCCTATCACCTCTTCGGCAGCCGTACGCATAGAGTGGGATATTTGCGTGCACTGTCCGCATATATCGTCGATCGGAGGAGTGCTTTCTTGAAGCAGGAGTGAGAGTCGAGTAGCGAAGGCTTCGGCCGTCCGTTTTGACTGCAGCTTATCGACGTCTAGTTTTCTTTGTGTAGGATTGCGAACATTCTTAGCTGCGCACAGACGTGTGCGGATCTTGGCTGCGACAAGATAATGATCCGAGTCTATGTTAGCACCACGGATCGTGCGTACGTCTAGTACACTGGAAGAGTGCCTTCCGTCAATCAAAACGTGATCAATTTGGTTGCATATTTTTTGATCAGGGGACAGCCAAGTGGCCTTATGAATATTGAGATGCTTGAATCCAGTGCTACTAACGACCATGTTTCGTGCTGCGGCGAAGTCAATCAACCTCATTCCGTTATCGGATGTGTTGTCGTGGAGGCTGAACTTTCCGACTGTTGGACCAAATATGTTTTCCTTACCCACCTTGGCGTTGAAGTCACCAAGCACGATTTTTATGTCATGACGGGGGCAGCGCTCGTATGCGTCTTCAAGGCGCTCGTAAAAACTTTCTTTGGTCTCGTCATCTTTTTCTTCTGTCGGAGCGTGCGCACATATAAGGCTTATGTTAAAAAATTTTGCCTTGAAGCGGATTATCGTTCGTTCACAGGAGTGAATCGCAGGACATGATGCCGTATTCTCTTGCCAACTACAAATCCGCATCCAAACTCGTGTTTCTCCGCATGGCCGCTGAAGTAGATATCACAGGATGCTTGCCGTAAGCAACCCTGTCCCTTCCATCGCATTTCTTGGATTACAGTGATATCAGCATTATATCTTTCCAAGATATCAATCAGTTGGATAGAGGCACCATCCCAATTTAGGGTTCGGACATTCCAGGTGCATATCCGTAAATCATTATCAGTTTTTCGTTTGCGCTAGTCGTCATCAGATTTGGGGATCATTCTTTTATTTATTCTTAAACTTTTCATTGAAATGGTTTTATTACATGGTGGGCTTCAAACCCAACGCACAACCTTTGCTTGACGGCCAAAGGAAGCCCGCCGCTCAGATTCGCCGCCAAAGTTTATCGGGCGATAGTACTTTGACGTTTCCAGGAGATACCATGCGGAGGTTTGAGTCGACTTGAGACGATTTCGACAAGGATAATGCTGGCCTCGCCAAGTTGAGGCAGTCAGACACGTTGCCATGTGAAGATCGCCCTCTTATCTCGCCCCCTTTTCATCCAAATATTTCAAGTCTTTTAGAAGGTTTCAATCTAGAAGTTGAAAAGACATCTCAAGTCTAAGTATTGTCAGAACCCCTCAAGAAGTTTTTACTCATTTGATAAGATGTGTGTTTGCTGTTCATATGAACCACTTTGATTTAATTCTATTTTGCTTGGTACTACAATAATTTTTGGGGAGGGTTTGCATAACGAAACCCCCTTTGGTTGCGCTAATGTCTCCATACATCCATAAACGTTGGTGTATAATTTGAAAGAGTTAAAAACAGGTATTTTTCTTAAGTCAGCTGAATTTCCAAGGAGCCTTAAGATATCTTAATTTTATTATATTTCTAAAATGCTTTAATAATTAATTCGATAGAGAAAGTGTTAAAAACATATATTTAGTCGACCTAAAGATACTAAGAAAATTTTTTTAATGTTTTGTTTTTTTTTCAAATGAACAAGATTTTTGTGTTTTCACAAAACCCAGCAACTATGAAGTTAGTTGAAAGCAAATAAAATATATTTTATGTTTCTTAGAACACTTTTTTCTTTTCTGTTTTTTTTTTTTTAAATCAAGAAACTTGAAAGTTGCACGGTTTAATTGTAAAATTTCAATTATAACACAATTGTTTAGAAAAAAGCAGAAAATTTATTAAATTTTTAATTTTCAAGTAATTTAGGTAGTAAAATCAAATAAAGAAAGTCTAAAGTCGGTCTAGCTCGACTATGAAATAATCTAAACCTACTTTTTCAAAATTCAATAGTATTGAAAATGGGGGTTGTTCGTGAGCGGATGAAGCCCATATTTTATATGCATTTCAATTTTGATGAAAAATTTGTAAAAATTTATAAAAATTTCAAGTAGCTCACATGTTAATGCTTTTATAGTGTTTTAACCGACTTCAAAAAGGAGAAGTTTCTCAAGTTGGTTGGTTTTTCTGTTTTTGTTTTTTTTTTTTGTAAATTTCGTAATTTTTTGTCAACATATAGAGACCATCAACGCGAAGGTACAGAGGTAGACACACTTATAACAAATTATTGTCAATAAAGTGAGCAACATTTAGGGGTGTGGCAATATTAGAAAACACTATTTCGAATACTATTGACACTAGGGTAGGTACTAAAGTAAAGTAGGCAGTCACAATTATTACAAATTAATACCGAGTAAATGAGCGTTATTCGACTATTCAACTAAGGGGTGTTGCAGTGTTTGAAAAAAATTGTTTAATATTGGCACAAGGTTGATAAAATTCATCGTAAGTATGGGTAGAATTATTGAAAACACTATGAAAAAGTGGGTGGAATTCGACAACGAGACGTGTCAATATTAGAAAAAACACTATATCTTAGTCAATATTGATACTAGAGTATCGAAATCAATACAAGAATAGGTAGAGTTATAACAAAACACAATCAAGAAAGTAGATTAGATTCATCAAAGAAGCTTGTCACAATTAGAAAAACACTGCATATCAGTTAATATTGAAACTTGGATACTAATATTTGGTAGGTGGATAGGTAGAATAATAAAAAAGGTGGGAGAGATTATAAATAGCGTGAGGCACTGTAAGGAAATACTGTATATCAGTTAATACAGATGCTAGGGAACTGAAATTTGGTGCAGGGCAAGGTTGAATAATTACAAAGTATGATCAATAAAGTACATAGGCGGAAGTCAAAAAAAAGTGCATGACACTTTAATAAAAACTGTAAAGAGGCAGAAATTGAAAATAACCAACAAATCATGAAATAGTAAAACTTAATTTTTAATAATAAAGTTTCATATTTGACTTTTCTTTAATAATTCTTGCAAATATATTAAAAACTTCAAAGAGTAAAGAATAAGAAACGACAAAAACAAAAACATTTTTAAAGTTATGAGCTTAAATAATTGTGTTAACGTAGTTTACAAACCTTTTCTAAAATTAATCATATCCTCTCAAAAGGAAGAAATAAAAACTTTAGTTACTTAAAACTTAAACTAAAATGCCAGCCGCTTTAGACTACAAAGCTTTTATTATCATAAAAAAAATAATATATTTATGATAAAAATAAAACAAATTAGAAATAGTTAAAATAATAGGAGTTCCAATATAATAATGTTTATAAATAAATAATCAGATTTTACCCTGATTATTAGGAAAAGTAATTTAAAATTATTTTTGACTTTGTAGTGATTTTGAAGTAGGTTCTTTTTATACCCTTAACCTGAAAGGTCAGGGTATATTAACTTTGTGCAAACGTTTGTAACGCATAGAACGAAGCGAGTCCGGTATAGAAAAGTATATATATTCTTGATCAGCGTCACCACGTGAGTCGAGCTATCTATGTCTATGCACTATTGAATATTTTTAGAATCCGCCCACGGACACGCCTACCTCCCATACAACGCAAAAATTTAAAACTGCATAACTCAGCTCATAATGAGCCTACAACAACAAAATTTGGTATGTGTGTGTTTTGTACCAACACAAAGATGTCTTTGAAAAATGGACGTCATCTGCTCACGGACACGCCCACCTTCCATACAACCCAAAAATTGAAAACGCAATAAATAAGCCTCTGTTTAACTTACAGAGCTAAAATTTGGCACGTATATTTTTTATAACAAAAAAAAAATGGTTTTGAAAAATGGACATCGTCCGCCCACGGACACGCCTACTTCCCATACAACGCGAAAATTGAAAACTGCATAGCTCAGCTCATAATTAGCCTACAACAATAAAATTTGATATGTATGTGTTTCATACCAACACAAATATGTCTTCGGAAAATGGACGTCATCCGATCACGGACACGCCTACCTCCCATACAACCCAAAAATTGAAAACGCAATAAATAAGCTTCTGTTTAACCTACAGAGCTAAAATTTGGCATGTATGTTTTTTATGACAAGACAAAGATGGTTTGGAAAAATGGACTTCATCCGCCCACGGACACGCCCATTTACAATACATTTTTTTTTTTTTTTTTTAAAAGTGGGTTTAGGGTTTTTCATAGTCGGCCTAGACCGACTTTAGACTTTCTTTACTTGTTTTTTCTTGTAAACAGTTTTTATTTGCTATTGTGGGTTGTATGGGAGGTGCGCGTGTTCGTGATTTGATGACACCTATTTTTCGAAGACATCTTTGTTTTGACATAAAAGACAAACGTACCAAATTTCATCTCTGTACGTTAAACTTAATCTTATTAATTGCGTTTTAAATTTTCGGGTTGTATGGGAAGTTGGCGTGTCCGGGTGCGGATGACACCCATATTTTGAATATATCTATGTTTTGATATAAAATACGTACGTTACAAATTTTATCTTTGTACGTTAAACAGAGGCGTATTTATTGTGTTTTCAATTTTTGGTTGTATGGGAGGTGGGCATGTCCGTGGGCGGATAATAGTAATTTTTCAAAGACATCTTTGTGTTAATGGGCGGATTCCAAAAATATTCAATAATGCAGATACATAGGTCTATGTGAACATGTGTACCAAGTTTCATTCAATTATCCCAACTGCTTCTTCTTATCCTGTGTTTATGGACAACATACAGACGGACGGACGGACGGACATAAATAGCTCGACTCACGTGATGACGCTGATTAAGAATATATATACTTTTCTATACCGGACTTGCTTCGTTCTATGCGTTACAAACGTTTGCACAAAGTTAATATACCCTGAACTTTCAGGTTTAGGGTTAAAAAAATCCCATACCTGAGCACATAGAACAAGAAGGATTTTACTGCAGTATGAAAAATTTTTAGTTTGTTAGAAAAATTTCGATTTTTCTGTCGCCATATCGCAACGTGAGAACCAGAGGGTTCCATCTTGAAAAACCATTCTGATTATTCTTGGTGAAATTTTGATGCTGAAATTTAAAAAAAAAAAAAAAAAATGTTTTTCATTTTTTATCATACATTTTTTTTCTTATTTTGTTCTTACGATATTATGTTTGTAATTTTGTATTTTTGAGCAAAGCTTTAGCCTTACTTCGGTATGTCATATTTTTTTTTCGGCGATCAAGAAGTTTTCAAAAAAAAGTAAAAACTTAATATATAATTTTTACTCAAATTTTTATTTATTAAAAATATTATTTTTTTTAATATCTATTAAAGTTTTCCTGTGATTATCTAACACTTGCAGCAAATATTGTTTTTGCTGCTAACTTTCTGTTATTGAATTGTTGAATTCGGTTATCAAAACCACAGCTCTGTCTGCAGAGTCATTAACCACTTCAAGCTATGTGACTATTTTTAGAGCATTTAGATAAGCTCTAAAGATTATTACACCACTATGCAGGGTCATTTTGTAAAAACTCATAATAAATATTTAGTTCTTTGAAAAAAAAAAACTAAAGTATTCTGTGCGACGAATTCCTCTTAATTGGCGCTCGAACAATTATTTATGGGTAAAGTCTTCCTCAAATGAGTACTGGTTCATGGTCTGGTTATTGTCGCTGCCAATTTTTTGTGGGTGTTTGTTGTCAAAGTTTGATCAGAGAATGCAAAACCAACCAGATCTCCTCCAAGATACCACAAATGTTGCTCGAACTTTTTGAGCGCAACTTCAGCTCTATGCGGGTCTTGCACGTTTGTAGCTTTATAAGAAAAAAGACTATTCACCAAAAAAGTTAAAGCCAAGAGGAAGTTAATTTGATTACCTTTCTAAACACCGAAGAAACTCCAAGTCGTTTTTAGGCAGCGTTTACATTTTTTTTTTTTATGAAACGAACACACCTTTTCTTTACATATACATACCGAGACATTAATAGTAATATAATACTATTTTTAAGCTAATGGGTTTTTTAAAAGTTTTCAAATAATTGTATTTTGCAATTTTGTGAGTTTTTATTGGTAGGGCGATTTGTCGTGTTTTTAAAGTTCATGCGTGTTATGGTTCCATTGCACCAATATTCGCAATATATTATACCGTAGAAATTCGCAATATATTAAACCGTAGAAAAGCTACATTTTTGTTCAAAAATACAAAATTATAAAAAAAAATATTGGTGGAGCAAAATAAGAAAATGATTTGATGATAAAAAATTAAAAAAAAAATTTTTTTTGTAAAAAATTTCAGGATCAAAATTTCACCAAAAATAATCAAAACGGTTTTTCAAAAATAAAAGAAAAAACTAAAATGAGTCTAAAATATTCTTTAAAATATGCCATTAAAATAAATTTAATATTTGTTTTGGTTTCGACACCATATTTTATAAGGTTGTTCAGATCCTGTATATTTTCAAAATTACCTTTAAGCGATTTCTGCAAAGGTCAGGGGGTCAAATTTTTTTGGTTTGATGGTATTTCTGTGTTCATTTAGGGTTGAACTTTTAGAAAATTGACGAGCACGTAAGAAAATAAGATGTTTAATTTTTCCATATAATTATGAACCGGTCTAATGTATCACCGGTCACATGTTTCATATTACTTGTGAAGTAATATTTTTTTTTGGATATAACTTTTTTAAATTTTTTTTTTTTAAATAATATTTTTTTAATAAATAACTTGCCTATTTTAAACAAAAACATCGTTATGTCATTCAATATATCAGACTTTTAATCAGACCAAAGATATGATAAAAACAAGTAAAGAAAGTCTAAAGTCGGTCTAGGCCGACTATGAAATACCCTAAACCCACTTTTAAAAAAAAAAAAAAAAATTTATTGTAAATGGGCGTTTTCGTGGGCGGATGAAGTCCATTTTTCCAAACCATCTTTGTCTTGTCATAAAAAACATACGTGCCAAATTTTAGCTCTGTAGGTTAAACACATGCTTATTTATTGCGTTTTCAATTTTTGGGTTGTATGGGAGGTAGGCGTGTCCGTGATCGGATGACGTCCATTTTCCGAAGACATATTTGTAATGGTATGAAACACATACATATCAAATTTTATTGTTGTAGGCTAATTATGAGCTGAGCTATGCAGTTTTCAATTTTCGCGTTGTATGGAAAGTAGGCGTGTCCGTGGGCGGACGATGTCCATTTTTCAAAACCATCTTGTTTTTGTTATAAAAAACATACGTGCCAAATTTAAGCTCTTTAGGTTAAACAGAGGCTTATTTATTGCGTTTTCAATTTTTGGGTTGTATGGGAGGTGGGCGTGTCCGTGAGCGGATGACGTCCATTTTTCAATGACATTTTTGTGTTGATATAAAACACACACATACCAAATTTTATTGTTGTAGACTTATTATGAGCTGAGTTATGCAGTTTTAAATTTTTGCGTTGTATGGAAGGTAGGCGTGTCCGTGGGCGGATTCCAAAAATATTCAATAGTGCAGATCCTTGGGTACATGTGACCATGTGTACCAAGTTTCATCCAATTATCTCAACTCCTTCTTCTTATCCTGTGTATACGGACAACACACAGACGGACGGACGGACGGACGGACGGACGGACATAGATAGCTCGACTTACGTGGTGACGCTGATCAAGAATATATATACTTTTCTATACCGGACTCGCTTCGTTCTATTCGTTACAAACGTTTGCGCAAAGTTAATATACCCTGACCTTTCAGGGTTAGGGTATAATGAAAAAAGGGAGCCCTTCGTTTGCCAAAAAATTTTCAAAAATTTTTTTCTGAGCAAAAGATTAATGATATTTTAAGAGCGTTATTTTTTTGATATTAGGGATATTAGGATGGTAGGAACGGAGATCTGGAGGGTAAGTACTAGAACGATGCACCTTAGGCCAATGACTTCTATAGATTCTTTTGGTATTCTTGAGACATAAACATTGATATACCAAACTTTAAAATCCGTCTGTAAACACCAGAGATACGAAGTAATATGTCAATGCGTGACCTACGTTCGGTAAAAAAAACAAATCAATTTTTTTTGTAATTGTCTTGAAAAAATGCATCATATTCGCTAGTTTACGGTGCACTTTTTTTTGAGGTACAATCTAATGCACATCCCATAATACAGAAGATGCTTTAACCTTGAAAACCAACTTTGCGCCTTTACCCGCTTTAGATTCGGCGGGGAAATTGTATACATTTTGCAACACAAACTCTTCCGTGGCTTTAATTAATCATTGTGCGGTTATAATTTGGTGAGATCCAAACCCAAACACATTCCATCCTTAAGGTCTTGTAGAGACTTCTCAAGTTAAGATTGTGGAGGAGACAGGGATTTTGGACATGAAGCCATCCCGCCATGACAGAGCTAGTTGCAAGCTATGTGGGTCCTACCAAACCCTAGCTGATCTTGATCCGCTGCTTTTCCGTTACCGCTTAGATGTTGCTAACTTCTTTATCTAGAGGCCGTTCACTATCCGCAACCTGTAAATCGTCCGGTGGCTTTTTAGCTAAGCTCTTCATATTTTCCATAGAATCAATAGAACCGTAAAATAATAACATAAAACAGCTACTGGATGTATGTAACAAAAAGCATATATTTTTATTTTTTATTAATTTTTCATTCGTGACCTTTGATTCAATTGCTCGAATTCGCAAAATAGCATTACTTGTATGAAATTAAGTTCCATGAATTATTATTATGAAAATATAAAATGGGTAAAGAATGGCTCAACTTTAAACAAGCCTGCTTGTATTTCTTCAATGCAAACACAATATTATAGAAACATAACTCTTTAAACAACTTGAAATCATTGAAAAAATAAATTATAATAATATTTACTTAACGTGTGCTACTTACGTGCCACGTTTTACATGTATGTTCAATATCCGGCTCATAAAAATTGTTTAAATATCCTTCAACGTACGTGTCTATCGTGCGTGTTTGACTTAATTAAATCCTTGCAAGGTACTCATATACGCTGCGTTACAAGCAGTGGCGTGGTTAAAAGAAAACACACACATTTGGTTGAGTGGTAGAGGCAGCGGGTGGAAGTGGGGTTGGTGAATACTAATTTTATTTCTGTGTTTATGGCTTTCCATCCTTAAAGCTATACATTTCACTGAGGCGAGCTGAGTGTGTTTGCTTGATTGAATATTTCAATGCATTTAAATGATGTTGTGTAACGGTTTCCTCTTAGCATGCCAGCTGATTAATGTATTTCTTTCATATTAATATATTTATGCAAATTTTTTATACATATTTGCTCTTTTCGTAAAACATGAAAGAGCAAAGAGCTGTTGACATGCAAGTCACAGTGCGTGTCGAATTAATTGGATACAACTTTGCGAGCTTGTTGTTTTCGTTATGATTATTATAATTATTATAGTTGTAATTGTTAATATCTTGTTGTTACTTGCAGGTTTTTTGCCCGTTAATTGTTCTATTTTTGGTTTGTTTTTTTTCGTGAACTTTATGTTTGTTGTTTCTAATGAGGTGTTTTATATGGTGTTTGTTTTTTTTTTATAAACATTCTGCAAGGCGTGAAATTTTATACGCAACTGTATTGCTGTTGTGGTAGTTTGATCGTTAAATCGTTAATCGTTGTTCGCTGTAATTAATGACTTCTAACCACCGTTTTTTGCTCTTTAATTTTCAATTAAGCACAACAATTTTATGTGTTGCATTAATTGTTTTGTTGGATCTGATGATGATGATTTATGTGCCATAAATTAGTTTGCAAAAGTTATATAATTTTAAGGATTTTTTCAATTTTTCTGTTTTTAACAGATTAAACAATGATAGCCAAAACCAACTTCAATATTTATTTTAAACTTAAAGAAGAATTACAAAATTTTAATATATAACTTTTTCTTTTTATGTAGAAAACTCTTCTTGACGCTATGATTTTTTCAAAGCATTTTCATAATAGTTTTTATATGTATGTAATCTTAAGCAACATTTTTACTAACTTATTGTCACAATAACTTTATTTACTGTCGAGCAATAAATTATTTTGTTTTGAAGTTATCATTAAAATCTAATAAATTGATGTTTATTTGAGTATTTATTAATTTATTGTGTCTTTTCAGTCCATATAAAAATGTTGCAAAAAAACAAAAAAAAAACAATAAAGAAAAATAGCAAAATAAGCAACAATTCAAAATGGCTGACAGTTACACATGAAAACAATAAATTTAAAATTTTTTGAAATCCAAAGTAATAAATAGTTGTTTCACATCATCAAATTAAAATAAGAAAAATATCATCAAAACTAATCCAACAATAACTGTCGAACTTTGATAAACGACCATCAGTAAAATTGAGTTTTTAGTTATGTAATTTTTCAACTCAGTATTTGTAAGCCGAGTATGAATGGGATATTTTGCTGATTTTTCAGCATTTGTAAAATTTTAATTTTCGGCATTTTTTGCTTGTGCCATATTTCATTGTTTGATTTTCATTACAAATACAAAAGCGATAATAATTTAGGGAATTTTTATACATATTTATTTTGGGAGTTGTTTATGATTTTATATTTTTCAATTACTCTAAACATATTGTTTGTTGACTTTATCAAATTTGTAATAAAAGAAATGCATGTTTTGGGAAGTTTTAAAAATTTCCCTCCAAAAGGGAAATTTTTATTTTTACGTGTATTGAACAAATTTTTAACAATAAGTGCTTTTTAAAGTTAACAAAGTACAGAAAGAGTAATTTTCAAAATTTCCCTTTGGATAAAATTCTTCAAATTGAAAATTTTAACCATTTCTTGCAAAAACTTTCAAAGCAGAGCTAATTCCTGCTCTTAACAATAATATCCTTTACAAGAAAATTTCAGCTTGCAGCTTGTAACCAATATTTAAACCACATTTTTGCATTAATTTTATGTTTTAAGCCATTTTAAAAATTTCCCATAAATGGGAAATTTTTATTTTGTCATTTATTGAGTAAATTTTTGATGTTGAGTGCTCTTAAAAGTTAAACAATTAAAGAAAGAGTATTTTTAAAAAATTTCCCTTTTGATAAAATTTTTCAAATAAAAATATTTTACCACTACTTCCAAAAATATTAAAAGCAGCACTTATATGCGCTCTTTACAACAATATCCCTCTCAGGGAGAGTTTTGTTACCAGTTTGTAACCAATTGTTTCTGCACAGTTTTGCATTAACTGTATGTTTTAAGCTGTTCTAAAAATTTCTCTCAAACAAAACATTTTATGTGTCATTTATTGACGAAATTTAAAAAAAAAAGTGTTTTTAAGTTAAAAAATTTAAAGAAAGACTATTTTCACTAAATTTCCCTTTGGTTATAATATCTCAAATAAAAAATTTGAACTATTACTTGCATAAATTTAAAAAAATCTCATTCGTGCACTTAACAATATCCTTTCGAGGGAAATTTTTGTTTGCGCTTTGTGACCCACTTTTTTTGCAAATGTAAGCATAAATTGTATGTTTTAAGTAAATTTGAAAAGTTGATTATAAAACAAAAACTTATAAGTGCTCTTTACAACGATATCCTTTCAAGGGAAATTTTCGCACTTTGTGACCCATTAAGTTTACAGATTTTTTTCATAAATTTTATGTTTTAAGCAGATTTTAAAATTTCCCCTTAGATGGGAAATTTTTATTTTGTCATGTTTTGACCAAAATTTTTAAAATAAATGCCTTAAGAAGAAAGCTAATTATAAAGAAGTAATTCTTAAAAATTTCCCTTCTACGGAAATTCTGAAATTGAAACCCCTTTCCTTTCCCTTTGTTTAAAGTTTTTCCAATTTAAAATTTTAAACTATTATTAATTGCATAAATATTAAAAGAAGCACTCATTCGTGCCGTTGACAACAATTTTTCTTCTTGTGATTCAGATTTTGTGCAGATTTATGCACAAATTTTATGTTTTAAGCATATTGAAATATTTCCCTTAAATGGGAAATTTTTTATTGTCATTCTTTGATCAAAATTTTTAAAATAATTTTTTTTGACAGTTATAAAGTAAACTCTTTGTTTCCCTTTGGGTAAAATTTTTCATATTGAAAATTTTCACCACTTATTGCATACATATCAAAAGCAAAACTAATTTTCGCCCTTTAGAACAACATCCCTTCAAGGGGCATTTTTGTTTACACCTATTTTTTTCTGAAAATGTATAAATTCATTTGATGTTTAATGCAGATTTGAAAGTTTTCCTCAAATGACAAATTTTTATGTTGTCATGTATTGACCAAATTTTTGAAAATAAGTGCTTTTTAAAGTTAAAAAAGTAAAGACAGAGTCATTTTCAATATTTCCCTTTGTATAAAATTTTTCAAATTGATAATTTTTACAATTTCTTGCATAAATATTTAAAGTAGCACTTAATCGCGCCCTTTACAACAATATCCCTTTAAGACAAATTCGTATTTGCACAATGTGTCCAATGTTTTCTGCACAGTTTTGCATTAATTTTATATTTTAAGCAGTTTTTTGAAAATAATTGCTTTTTAAAGTTAAAAAATTAAGAAAAGAGTATTTTTATAAAAATTTCCCTTTGGATAAAATATCTCAAATAAAACATTTGAAACATTACTTGCATTCATTTAACAGAACAACTCATTCAAACAATATCCCTTCAAGGAAATTTTTGGTTGCAGCTTGTGACGCATTTTTTCTGAAGATTTATACATATACTTTATGTTTTAAGCGTATTCGAAAATTTCCCTCAAATGGGAAATTTTTATTTTGTCATGTATTGAACAAATTTTTGTAAATAAGTGCTTTCTAAAGTTAAAAAAGTAAAGAAAGTGTAATTTTCAAAATTTCCCTTTGGTTAAAATTTTTCAAATTGAAAATTTTTACCATATCTTGCATTAATATTAACAGTGCACTTATTCGCGTCTTTTGCAATAATATCCCTTCAAAGGCAATTTTTGTTTGCACCTAGTGATCCATTTTTTCTGCAGATTTATGCGTAAATTGTGTGTTTCAAAACATTGTAAAAATTTCCCTAAAATGAGAAATTTTGATTTTGTCTTATATTGACAATGGCAAACCTCAGAGAGTAAACAATGCCATGTAAAGCTTCTTGAGAACATGAACTTTAGCCGTACGGAGTCGGCACAACACAATTGATCATAAGTAGCTCGGTCAAAGTCTTTTTTTTTTTTATATTGACAACATTTTTTAAAATAAGGGCTCGTTAAAGTTCAAAAAGTAAAGAATGAGTTATTTTCAAAATATCCCTTTGAGTACATTTAAAAATTTGACCCTTGATTGCATAAACATTAAAACAAAAATCATTACTGCTTTTCCTTCCCTCTAATTAGAAATTTGTTTTTTGTCATGTTTTGACCAAATTATTGAAAATAAATGCTTTAAAAAAATCAAACTACAAAAAAGTATTTCTTAAAATGTTCCTTCAAAGGAAACTTCCAAAATTGAAACTTAGAAGCATTATTTGTATAAATTTTTAAACGATATATATAAAATAAATATCTTTTATAAAATATCCCTCCAAGGAAAATGTGTTTCCACTTAATGACCAATATTTTCTATTATTATTTAAACAATTATTTATATAATTGATATGCTTCTTTTACAACGAATTTAAAAATTACTCTCAAATGGAAAGTATTTATTTTGTCATGTCTAGACTAAGCATAACGTCTAGAAAGAAGTAATTTTTAAAAATTTCCCTTTGAGTGAAATTTCTAAAATTTAAACTTTGAAACGTTATTTGTTTAAATTTTGAAAAGAAAAATATAAATTATGCCAAAAAAGTAATTTAAAAAATATCCCTTTGAGTGAAATTTCTGAAATTTAAACTTTGAAACGTTATTTGTATAAATTTTGAAAAGAAAAATATAAATTATGCTTATAAATTATAATGTTTTAATCAAATTTAAAAATTTCCCTGCAATGGGAAATTTTTATTTTGTTATGCATTGACCAAAATTTTGAAAATAAATGCCTTTAGAAGAAAGCAAGCTAAAATGATATAATTTTTAAAATTTCCCTTTCTATAAATTTTCTGGAAGTCAAATTTTGAAGTGTTATTTTCATAAAGTTGGAAAGACGAACGAACACATTCGTGCCTTTACTTAAAATAGGTTTTACTATATAGAGAAAGAAGTATGCAAACTATAAAGAGGTCATATTAAAATTTCCTTTTCTGTCAAATTTCTGGAATTGAAACTTTGAAGGGAAACTTGCATACATTTTCAAAGACGAACTCATATGTGCTTTTAATAAAAATATTTTTTAAAGAGAACTTTTTCTGTGCATTGACATAGGTTGTCAATTTTATTTGTTGATTTATGCCAAAATAAAAAAAGTTTCCCTAATGCCAAAATTGTTAACGATTCAAAATTTCAACATTTTTAAACAATTTAAAACAAAAGTTAAGTGAGGGAAATTTTTCTTTTGTTAGAAAAATTCATTTTTTGTTTTAAATCAGCAGTTTTGTAAGAATTTTTTTTGTAAAAGTTTTTGAGTCTACAAAATTGAATAAAAATATATTTATATGTACTTTTTTCTTTATTCTAGTTCAACTAGTACTTGTTTCTAAGAAAATAAATGTTTTAAGTGTTTCTAGCTAATTTCCCTCAAATGGAAAAATATTTATCAAATAATGATTGAATTTTGAATACAATTTCGTTTAAGAGTTAACTCTAAAAGCGTTTTTTAAAAGTTTCCTTTTTGATGTTATATTCTTTACTGAGAATTTTAACCACTATTAGCATAAATACCGAAAAACAACTGATTTGTGCCTTTAATTAAAAAATCCTCTCAAGGGAAATTTTTTTTATGAGTAATAACCAATTTTTTTTTATGCATATAAATGCATAAATTCTATGTTCAAATGTGGTTTTAAAAATTTCCCTCTATTTTGAAATTTCCCTCTATTGGGAAATTTTTATTTTTTCATGTAATACCCTAATTTTCAATAAGTAATGCTTTTAATAAGAAATAAAGCTTAAAGGAATCATTTTTTCAAAATTTTCTTTTGTTTGAAATTATTAATATTGATAATTTTGACTGATATTGATATTGATAGACTGTTCGAATAAGGTTTTAAAAATTTCCCTCTATTTTGAAATTTCCCTCTATTGGGAAATTTTAATTTTTTCATGTAATACCCTAATTTTTAATAAGTAATGCTTTTAATAGGAAATAAAGCTTACAGGAATCATTTTTTAAAAATTTCCTTTTGTTTGAAATTATTAATATTGATATTTGAGTGTTATTTTCATAAAAGTTCAACAAAACTGGTAAAGATATTCTCTAAAGTGAATTTATTTTGCACTTTATGGCCAATTTGTATGAATGCAGATATGCATATGAATTTATCTATTGTTTGAAGAAATTTTAAGGATTTGCCTCAACTGGGAATTTTTCGTTTTCACATAGACTTTATTTTTGAAAAATTATGCTTTAAAAAATAGGTAAAGCTTAAAAAAAGTTTTTTTTTAAATTTCCTTTTCAGGCAATTTTATATCTGTAACTAATTACCACATTTTTTTGGCTTAGTTATGCACAAATTAAAAAGTGATATATTTTTGTAAAATTTCCCTCCGAGGGAAATTTTAATTGCCACCAAATAAACGCAAATTGGTATACATTTTTGATTGCCGACATTCTTAAGTAATTTAAACCTAGTTTAACTCCAGGGAAACTTAGGGTTTTGTAAGAAATCCACGCTTTTCAATTCAAAAAATTTTCTCCTAAGGGTAATTTTCGTTTTTGCCATACAAGCAGTTTTTATGTAACTAGATATAGGATTTCATCTTATGTTTGAAAAAATTTTTAAATTTACCTTAACTGGGAATTTTTCGTTTAAATATAATGACTTTATTTTTGAAAAGATATGCTTTTAAAAGTGAGTAAAGCTTAAAAATGTTATTTTTAGAAATTTCCTTTAAAGGGAAATTTATGTTTGCTACCATTAACCTTATTTTTTAACATATTTATGCACATATTTCTAAGCATTACATTTTCTTAAAATTTCCCTTCGATGGAAATTTTCATTAATGACAAAAAACACGCGCTAGTGCCAAGGCTTGTGAGAGATTTTAAATTATTCACATTCTTAAGTAATTTTAAATAAGTTTTTCTTAGGGAAATTTGTGGCTTTCTAAGAAAATCCATGATTTTCAATTAAAAAAATATTCTCCCAAGGAGAAGTTTCTGTTTGCACTTCATGAGCAATTTTTATGTATGTTTTTATATAAGTGCATCTAATATATGAAGAAATTTTAAAATTGTACCTTTCCTGAGATATTTTCTTTAAATATAATGAATTTTTTTTGTAAAATTTATGCATTTAAAACTAAGTAAAGTTGAAATAAGTAATTTTTAGAAATTTCCTTTTAAGGGAAATTTTTGTTTGCAGCTATTTACCACATTTTTTGTCTTAGCCATGCACAAATTATGAAGTAATACCATTTTTGTAAAATTTCCCTCTGAGGGAAATTTTCATTAAGCACAAAAAACACTCACTAGTGCCATAATTGTAATCAATTTTAAATTTCCAGCAATATTTTGCAATGGAAAAAAAGTTTTTCGCCAGGGAAATTTGCGGTTTTTCAGAAAATCCTTGATTTTTAGTGGTTTATGTGGAATAGTGTATAACTAACAAAGTAAATATTTAAATTATCAATATTTCATATAATCAGAATACTTAAGTATCTATTTATATTCAATGTTCCGTTTTCTAAGATACGCAAAACATTCGCTAGATGAATATCATAAATAAATTTCATATTAAATGTCAACTTTCTCAACAAGCAATCGAATAAATCTATCAAACTTTTTAGCAATTCAATCACAATTTTAACAATCTACTAGAATATTGCTGCATAATTTAGCAAAACCACAACTAAGCCTAACCACCAATCCGCCCAACAGCAGCCTCTGACAGCTTGTCAGCAAAGTTTATCCATTTTAAACGCCTTTTTCTCTGTTTCTACTTTGAGGCTAGAAATGTTTTTGTTTTGTTTTTTTTATGTTTTTCTTGTTTTTTTTTTTTTTTTTGTCAATGCCGTTAGCATTCCTTTGAGCTCAACTTTTGCTTAACAAATATTTTTAGTTTTTTTTCTTTGCTCCTTGTTGCTGTTGCTGTTTCTAAAATTTTATTGCATTCTGTTTTTTTTTTTATTTTTTCATTTTCATTTTGTTTTGTCTTCATGTTGTTTTCTAGTCATTTATTTTTGGCACAACTTTTCTTACTCATTTCTTAAAAGTTGGCCAAGTACATTATTTTGTGTTGTAAATTTAAACTAACTTTTGTGCCAGCAGGGGGGCGGTACATGCAACAGCAGCGGGTGGTAGTTAGGTGCTGGTTGCTGCTTAACGTTAGAACTCACTGCGTTCCATTCCTTGCTAAGCTTTAAAAGCTTCAAAATAACGACTGTCAAGTAGTTGCACAGAGCTCAGTTCTATTTTTTGTTGCTTAGTCTTCTTGCTTAACTTAAATCATTTTAAATGCTACTCATTAAGGTGTTAAAAATAGATGATGACAATGATGATGATGATGATGATGATGATGATGTTGTTGTTGCTGATGAGCATGACATTATCATTGACAGTCGCTTGGCCGCTTTAAAGCTTGTAAGCAGTATCAGAGTTGTGTGCTTTTAACCCAATTTAAGTTTTTTCTTTCTTGAATTTATGAGTTGATATTAATTAAATGTAGCTTATTGGCAAAAACAAACATCATGCATATATTTATTTTTATATATCTAGGCCTTAAATAAAGCTTACTTGAGCAAAACGCCTCAATTAGTGAGATTTATAAGTTAAGCAAAAGTTTTCAATGACTTTGAAACCAAGCAACATTTATTTAATTAGCTTGAATTTTAATGTAAACTTTTAAGCATTAGAAGCTTACAAAAAACAATTACATTGAGCTTGAAAAGCTTGCTTACAATTAAATTTTGATTGGTTCACTTAATTATGCTATAAAAAAAAAACGAAACAAAATATTTAGTACAACCAAAGTTTTGATTTTAAGGAAATTGAAAAATGTCACGTGATAATAAAACAAACGACTTTAAAAGATTAACGTTCTTTTATATGAAAAAAAGGTTACATAAAAAGTTTAATATAATAGCCGTATTCGAGATTTATCTAAGTACCTAACAGCAAATACAATACATCCTGAACTCGCTTAAAGCTTTGAATGAAATTTTGCTGTTCGCAAATTTTATTTCACAAAATTAAAGCTGTAACACTGACACACACTCTTGCATTTTTCATGTCTCTTAAATTGCTTGAATTTGTTTTTTTGCAATGCAGCATCAGAGCATGAGCTTCAATAAAAGTTTTATTGTTATGAGTTGTAATAAACGCGTGGGTTAAAGATTGAATTTTTATGTTTGAACTCAGCTTGAACTCTGCATATTTGAATGCAAAAGATAAGTACTGTTAAGCTTTTAGCTTAATTAATTTTAAAAACAAGCTCAATATTGTTTAAATAAACTTTTGAAAGCTTTGGCAGATTTCAAGAATGTTTGCAAGCAACAAAAGAATATTTGAATTTCTTAAGTTTTTTTTTTTTTCAATAAAATGTTCATTATATTAGCTTGTAAGAAGCTGTGAGACTAAGAATTGACAATAATAATAATGAAAATAGCAGAAGGTGAAAGTTTTCTTTGACTTTATAACCAACGTTATAAGAAATTACAGAATTTTAAAGAAGTTTTTTTTTTATATTATGATAACGGGAATGTGTTTTTTTAAGTGTGATTTGGTCTCAGTGTTCCTTGTGGCCACTTTTATTTGTGGTGCTTGATTTCATTATAAAGAATATTTTTCCATGTCTCAGTTTTTAGTGCAAAACCTACGAATAAAGTCGCTAATCATACTTATTGGCATTATTTTGGGTCCGTCACTGGGTCAAATTTTCATTGCTGCTCTTTATAATGAAATGAAATTCCTTTTAAATGAAATTTAGCATCTTTGACAAAAATTAATTTTATTTTTAAACAAAGTCTTCCTTGAGCTTTATATACTTCATACAAGGTTTCTCCAATTTTGTTTTTATTCCTTCCAAAAAATAACTTTTGTCGAGGTCCTTAAAATTTTTTTTTTCTTGTGAGATGATTTCATCATTGGATCCGCCGAGACATTTCTTTAAGCTTGGAAATAAGCAACAGTAATGAAAGACTGAATCTGGAGAATAGGGCGGATGATTGAGAAATTTGTATGCCCGGTGAAGAAGAAAAGCTGTACCCATCTTGATTCTAGCATTTTCATACCCAAGTGATCACTCAAAATCGAATCCACTGAGAAACCACTGATATGCTGATATCCCAAACCAAGCCAAATCACTTTCTGAAAATCTTTGTAATATATTTCAATCCTATTCTTTAGCGAGTGCTTCTGAAGAGAATGAAATTGCTGAATTTTGGATACTCTTTGTCAAATCGCTCTTCCTATTAATATTGATTAAATTTATCATTATACCCTAAACCTGAAAGGTCAGGGTATATTAACTTTGTGCAAACGTTTGTAACGCATAGAACAAAGCGAGTCCGGTATAGAAAAGTATATATATTCTCGATCAGCGTCACCACATGAGTCGAGCTATCCATGTCCGTCTGTCCGTCCGTCCGTCTGTGTGTTGTCCGTATACACAGGATAAGAAGAAGGAGTTGAGATAATTGGATGAAACTTAGTACACATGGTCACATGGATCCAAGGATCTGCACTATTGAATATTTTTGGAATCCGCCTACGGACACGTTTAACACCCATACAACGCAAAAATTAAAAACTGCATAACTCAGCTCATAATAAGCCTACAACAATAAAATTTGGTACGTATGTGTTTTGTATCAACACAAAGATGTCTTCGAAAAATAGACGTTATTCGCTGACAGACATGCCCACCTCCCATACAACCCAAAAATTGAACACGCAATAAATAAGCCTCTGTTTAACCTAAAGAGCTAAAAAAATTTGGCACATATGTTTTTTATAACAAAACAAAGATGGTTTTGAAAAACGGACATCATCCGCCCACGGACACGCCTACCTCCCATACAACGTGAAAATTAGTTAACCTACAACAATAAAATTTGATATATATGTGTTTCATATCAACACAAAGATGTCTTCGAAATGGGTGTCATCCGCTCACGGACACGCCCACCTCCCATACAACCCAAAAACTGAAAACGCAATAAATAAGCCTCTGTTTAACATTTTAACATAGCTAAAATATGGCACGTATGTTTTTTATGACAAGACAAAGATGGTTTTGAAAAATGGATGTCATCCGCCTACGGACATGCCTACCTCCCATACTACCAAAAAGCTTAAAACTCAATAAATAAGTTTATGTTTGTCATAGAGAAATTACATTTGGTATGTATGTATTTTATACCAAAACTAGGGTGTGTTCAAAAATTTGGAAGTAATCCGTACATGAACACGCCTACCTCCCATAGCGCAAACACAATAAAGGCATTAACTGTGAGGTACAGGAATAAAACTTGGTATGTGTAAATTTTTCATCAACATTTAAATGCATATAAAATAAAGGCTTCATCCGCCCACGGACTCGGCCATTTACAGTAAAAATTTTTTTTTGTTTTTGAAAAGTGGGCTTAGGGTATTTCAAGTCGGTCTACTTTACACTTTCTTTACTTGTTTTTAATTAAATTTGTCACTTAAACCACTTTTAAACTCTTTTGAAATTTGAAAATATATTTTTAAGTAATTTGTATTTTATTGCAAATTTCTTTTTTATTTAAAAAAAAAAAAAAACATTTAAAAAAAATCTTTGTTGGCCTTGCCGGTATTTGAACGTAAGACAGTCGAGTACTAGACGCACACGTCTGCACACTCCGCCAAACATGAACTTTCTAAAGGGTGATCAAATTTTAATAAGTACGTTTTTATATGGGTTTCGTGTTCTATAGACCAACAGTCAATCGACTGTTGATTTGAAAATTTCATTTGTTGGATGGTATTTAACAGTGAAATCTGTTATTTCAACCCATGATTTGTTCTAAAAGCATTTTTCCCTGAGTGTAATGTCAGAGCGTTAAAAGAAAAGTGACTTATGATTACTTGATTAATTTTCAAGAAAAACCAAATATTTAATCAAAGTTGAATCAAAGTTTGCCAAAAATTTTTTTTTGATTACAATTCTTATTCCTCAGATGACTTAGAGAATTAGCAATCAAATATAATAAAAAAATACAAGCGCCGAGGATCGAAGTAATTAAAAGGAGCCTCCCAACAAGTCTGATAAAATTGAGGTGAACAAAAATAAAACAATGTATTGAAAATTGCCAGCTGTTCAATCAGACTATTGTCACAATAAAGCAACAAATTTTTTTTCAACTACAAGAATTTCGTAACATTCCCACTGCATACAACCCCTACAAGCATAATTTAATAATCAAGAATCAATAATTTTGTCATTAAATATGTTTCGAAAAATTTTTAATAACGACTTTTGCTTGGGTTTTCAAGATAAATAAAAGTGGAAGCAGATCTGGGTATTGTTTTTTTTCTGTGGCAAGTATGGTTGTAAAAGAGGGAGTAACGAAACCTGTTCTATAATATTCAAATATTTAATTATGGTAGTTGAAAAAAAAAAACTCATTGCACAGCACTTAGTCTTTACTCTAACAGCTGTGCAGGACAAAATAGCAACCGAGTGTTTCTAACTTTTTGAAAAATGCAATGTTTGTTTAAAACGTAAAAATAAATTATTTATTACCAGGACACACATAGTATAGCGGAACCAAACTGCAGAGATTTAAAATGCTTGCGTAAAAGAGGAATGATTCCAAAAAGCTATCATCAGGAATACTTGAATATGAAATGCGGCAAAAAGTAAAAGATACTTTTGGCTCATTCCATACAGACGAGTGTGACGTTTTGACTACTTTATCGTGCTGAAAATGGTATTAACCGGTGAAAATTTTAGCAATTTACTATAGGGTATTTTAGAAGATGCCCCAAGGTAAAATGCTAAAACATAATGCAATTATTTATAGTAGTTTAATAGTTACATTCGCTTAAACACCTGGGACAGGTGTGACGAGCACAACTTTAAAAACTAAAAATTCTGAGTTTAACATTGAAATTCAGTCCATCTGCCACAATGAGACCATTTTTGACTTGCAGTTATTAAAATTTAATATATTTTCTGTAGAATACCAGTGAAAAATATTTTGAAAAAATGGCGATAACCATTCTTTTTTAAATGGGACGGGTGTGACATAAGATTTTCCCGGGTGTGACGAGTGCGAATGATGTGGGAATTATATATAAGAACTTAATGGGTTTAATAACTTTCACATATTTTTGATACTTAAATCAAAAAAATATGTTTTTAATTAATGTATTAATTTAAAAAAAAAAAATATTTTTTAGCAAAAAATTTTTTTGCATGAATTTTTTATCAAATTAATACCTATACAAATAATTTCAAGTTTTAAATATATTTAAAAAAAAAATATTTTTTTGCAAAAAATTTTTCGCATGAATTTTTGATCAAATTAATACCTATACAAATGATTTCGCTATACATGAATTTACAAAGCTTGTTTTAATCAAAGAATTTATTCATATACTTGCAAAAATTTCATTATTAGAAAAAAATTTTGAAAACCGTTCCGGGTGTGACCAACTTCTTGTAACGGAAATGAAGAATAAAAATAATTTATTGAATGAAAAAAGTTAACAAATTTATGTAAAACATCAACATTCTTACTTTAGGAAAGTTTCATTCTTATCATAAGCCCATGTTGCTTCTTAGGAAAACTATAGCCTTTTTTGGGACGGGTGTGACACAGAAAAAACACTCAGTTTAAATATTTTTTACTTTGAAAACACAGTAACCAATCATAATTTCAAACTATTCTAACACAACATTAATATATTTTTTAATATTACTAACCTTATTTTTGTTAAAGTTGTATCAAAAGATGACTGATTTCAAGGTTTAAATTAAATCAAAATATTTAAAAATTTTTTTCAACTCGAAGTTTGTTTAGTTAAATTGTCAAAATAATATAAAAAAGCATTTAATTTAAAAATATTTTTGCAGCAGGACTAACTTAAGATTCCACTTCAATTCGAAAACCAAAAATTACTTTTAATACATGCATTTTAGAATTCATGTTTCCTCATTTCTGTGGAATGAGCCTTTTGCTGAAACTGATAATGAAGATCAGACAATTTTGCTTGAAAACGAGGGATATTTTCTTGATATCTTCAACGAATGAATAATTCTTTTATTTCCAATAATATTGAAATATGTAATATTTTTCTTTGGTATATTGAACTTATTTTTATCTTAAGATTTCTTATTATCCTTTAAAATTTCTTTAAATAAAATATTAGATAGCATAAATATGTTTTGTTCTTATAATAGTTAAAAAAAAAAATCATCGTAGGAGCCATATTGCCACATGATTTAGTAATATCATAAAATCGAAATTATCTTAAACTCCAAAACTCATTCAAAAGTTGAAAACAATTAAAATTGTTCAACACTGTTTGATAATGAGAAAGTAATAATAAAATCATGCATCCAAAAAATAAAAAACATTCATTATTAAAACAGCCGTTTCCTGTCAAATTTCCACATAAAATGTGGAGTAGTATTTAAATGCAATTGTGGACACGGCATAAGAAAAATTTTTCATTAATTTTCAATACATTAATGTTAAAAAGAAGCAACATTGCTATGAACTGTCAAATTTAAGATTTGACATTATAAATTTTACCGACTATTCTAATATATGTGCTTAAGAAGAGTCCTGCTACTGAGAAGAAATATATGGAACTGGAAGTGATAGTTATAGTTCTAATGACAATGTACCATTATCTATATGAAAACGTCAACTAATTGCGACCGAGTTATATTAAATATTAGTTAATTATTAATTATTAATTTTAATTAAAAAAAAAAATTAATAATTATTTAAATTTTATGCATTAGAGCCTAAAGGTGATCCTTATTCTAATAAAATTTTGATTTAGTACCGTGGTTCGTTATTAAATTTTAATTTTTGTGCATAAGAGCTGGAAAAAATGCATTAGAGCTCCTTTATTTAATATGAAAACCGAAAGTAATGCGAGTTACCAATATTTTGTAACGCGAGTTACTGCATAATTTTTCTATTATTATTAAAACTTATTATTGAGCTTACTGGTCAAGTAATTATAATTATTTAATTATAATTACAAGTTTTTTAATGAAGACAACAACTTTAACAGCAACAACAACTCTGTATAGAGCAAATCACATAGCATTGACTAGACAGTCTGTTCCGTGGCTGCTTAACCAACTCATCAGTAGTCTTGCGTGATTTTCGCTGTGGTCCACTCAGTTGCTTAAGTTTTATTTGAACACAAGAACAGCTGAAAAAGTGTCTTTGTTTACTTTTTCATGTTGTCGTTATGAACAAATCCAACTTATTCTATTTTTAGCAACAAGAGCTTTTTTTCTACCATATTGCTTCTTCGAATTCGAATGAAGCTTTATTTCGAAAGTAGACCATAGCTTTTTCTTCTATCAGAGTTTTTGTCGTTGTGTTTGTTGTTGTTGTTCTACCTATTCACAGAACCAACCAGGCTTCAGCTAATCTAGCTGATGTTAACCACGGTATTCTATTATTTTAAATACTTTGATTTAATATTTCTGTTTTTATAGAGATAAATTTATCGAAATCCTGCCATACCCATAAATTTTACGGAAAAATTTGAAAGAAATTTACTCTCTGAAAATGTTGTCCAAATTTGGTAACGCGAGTTACTTACCTCAATTATTTTTTCACTGGGTAAATATTATGGTACCACAGAATTATAGTAGCAATTTCTAATATACAAAACCCATTCTTTATATACTACTTTCTGAATGTAACGTGAGTTACCATGGAATTGCCCAGTTATGCAAAATATTTCTTAAAGAAAAAATTGCTATAAAAATAAAGTTCATAACAGAACAAACCACCGGCAGACTAAACAGCAATTTTATTGGCAGGTATACATACCAATTCATTAGAAGTCGTTTGTGACTTCTGCATTTCACTTATTTTATAAAGCTCATTAACGCAATTCAAGCAGAACCAAATTGAAATTATACGTGCTTAAACTTCAAAACAATATTTTTCTACTCTTTGTCAAGTCGCAAAATTTCGAAAAGGTGACTACATTCATGTTGTATGAATATGATGTTAAACACATTGTTATCTACTATTTCAAAATTCTGAGCTAAAATTAAAAATGTTGCTGGTATTTCAAGCTTATGAGGCTTTAAGAAGGTTTTTAAAAATACGTAGATTTTTTAAATGTCGTTCTCAGTTCTCAGAAAAAAAAATTGAAATAATATAAAATTGATGCTTGAGTGGTAGCCGCATTTACCTGCTTTAATACAGTTTGACAGAAAAATTTAAAAATGGCCTTTACGCTTTAATAAATATAAAAAAAAACTAAATCTTGAAAAAATAAAATAACACAGCTTTAAGCACAAATTGAATTAACAGTACTCAAGCCCATCGAAGCATATTTTACAAGATTTCACTCGACAAAAAAAAAACTCGATTGAGTTATTTACACTAGAAGTTGCCAGTGTCGCTTCAGTTAACTTCCTTCCGGTCTGTGCCTCTGTGATATGTTTTTTGTTATTTTAACGTTTTTATGCAGAAACATTTCTTTTGTTGTTTCTACATTTTGCTTGTCAAGGACATGCAAATGTGTCTTATTTGTTTGCTGTTGGGCACTTGGCGTTCCATCAACAGCAGCGCATTTCAATACTCTACACCGTTACACCCAACGCCCACATCAATTCCGCCCAACCTTGATTGCTGTGCTTCATCCTTGTCAGTACGTTTTGCAAAGCAATTCCATATCCTGCAGGTTTCGTTGTCCAATGCTTTGAAATTTTATACTTGTACACTTGATCAACAATGACTTCATTTTGTGCACCATTTGTGTGTTTTCATATTTTTTCATTGGCGGAAGTACAAACAAAAAAAAAAAAGAAAACTGCTGGCTAACGTTGTATTTTTTGTATAAACATGCTATAATATTTTTGACATTTTGACTGTACTATAATTTTGACATGTTGCTGGTCTTTAAAAGGCGGAATGAATGCAAGCAATTATTTTTATGCTCGATTTATGCATGTTACACCCAAATTTATGTGTGCGTGAGTGTGTGTTGGAGTGTGCGTTTGTCAGTTGGCTTGCAGCACTGACAGTACCTGTCAAATATCACAAATGTTTGCTTTCTCAGAAATAGTTGTTTTTGCCCCCTTCCCCCTTCTCCGCTACGCAATCGATGCATTCAATATTAAAACCAAAGCAAAATAAACAGAAATTTGAGCATGAAAAACATGTCAGTTTATTTTTTTTGCATAGTTTAGCAAATTTTATGTGCAACATATATATTTGCTTTTTTATGGCATTTCAAGTTGCAGCGACTTGATGCATCGTAAAAGCTTTATCACAATAAAAATAGCTTAAATTTTATTATGCATCATTTATCTAACTGTTTGTTCCACTGTAAATAGTTGCATTGCTTATTTTATAGATTGATATGCATCGCAATAAAAACCTAGAATGCTATAAAATAGGAAAATAAAAATTGTGCTTTTTTTATATTTGACAGGGAAAAAATAAAAAATTTCAATCAGTTTTGAGCTTAAAATGAAATATGTTGAAGAATTTATTTTGATAAAGTTTTAGTTAACGGTATTAAAATTTAAATTTGATATCAAATAAAATTTGAGTGTATCCAATATGTTTGTAGTATGGTAAATTGTCAATATGACATAAACTGTGCATGCAACGAATTGTACCATTTATTAAAAGTTTGAAAAAAAAGTCAAAATTCCTACAACTTGTCGTTTTTGTGAGTCACAAGAAAGATATATTATGTCTATTTTCGAAAATATCATTAAATAAATTTAAAACTACGCAAAAGTACTCGAAATTTCAAAATTCTCCCTGTTATTGATCAAAAATTTAGTTAGTTTTTGGAATTTTATATTCCCCAAGAATGGAAAGTACCGTCCCAACAGTGTCTCTATGGTTCCGAATGACAAAATATTATGTACATTTTGTTCACCCTGTACAAAATTATATTACCTAAAATCAATACTGAAAACCATATAAATCATTATAAAAAAAGATCTCACCCCGTGTCATGCCATACTACCAACTTTTTACTAGACATACTTAAACCTAGTGCCAAGCATACCAAACAGATATTCTAATTTCTCTACAGCCATCTTTAGCAATTTCTTTGGTCAATTCAATTCGGACAAAGTTGTAGTTCTGTATTTTTTTGGGATCGTAATTTTTCCAGTTTTCTCGGAACCTACTTTTATTACCTACCTTACCTTACTTTTTATTACCTACTCGTAGACGTGATGGCGGCAAGCAAAAAAAAGCATTTCTCTATCCAGTTTCTGTTCGAGAAGCACACAAGCACCATTTAAACTACCTGTATACGAAGCAGTTGTATCACAATAAAGAATTCGTACTTCCTCTTCAAGATGCTAGTAGATAATACTATTGTAAACTGCCTCTGCCTGTTCACATCCTGAAGAGTTGTCCAATTTTGGCACAGTTGTTCTTTATTAACATATGAAATAACTATTGGTTTTTGGTCTTTATCCCAATTGAGTCATCCCAATCGACAGTTGCAGTATCCGGTACCTCATTTTGTAAATCGACTTTTATAACTGCAGCGTGCACATTTCGCATTTCCGTGCGAATTCTTTGAACGTAGAACTTGGTTATGAGAAATGTATCCCTGTTATGTCCAAGTGCCTCAAAAGTTGTTTCAATAATCACCACAGAATTTCTTGTGCCTCAATGACACCTCTTTGATGCTGCCACTAATTTTGGAGTGACGAAATTTTTCTTCGTAGAAGTTCTATTAGTATCGCACTGAGTGCTCTGAGTAAGGAAAGGCAGATTTTCTTGTAAATCCATTATTTCCGAATCAGCAGACGATTTTTCTTGTTGTGCTTCACAAAATTAGTTCGAAGGAGTTAAGGACAATAAAAATTTTGCAAACCGGTTTTCTTCCTCAATGTTTCTAAGGCGCATCTTTTCCTCTACTACGGTAATTTTTTTTGTCCACAACAGCTAAATGCCAGGTCTGGCTCTTTCTAGCCCTGCAAAAAATCATATTTTCATTTAATTTTATTGTTTGATGCCCATCGGCATATCGGCCATTCCAAGCCTAATGCAAGTTTTTTTTTCAAAAATTGACCTCATGCTCTTCGATTTGCTTAAATTTTGGCATATCCGGCCATTCAAAGCCTAATGCAAGTTTTTTTTTCAAAAATTGACCTCATGCTCTTCGATTTGCTTGAATTTTGGCTATAGATTCCTTTTTCACTTACCTCAACTAAACGTGTATTTTATTCACGAACTACACGTTAGGCTCGTATGCTATTCACGTGACAAAAATTGGATAAAAACGTACGAGTACGAAAATAAGAAAAACAAGTAAAGAAAGTCTAAAGTCGGTCTAGGCCGACTATGAAATACCCTAAACCCACTTTAAAAAAAAAAAAAAATAATATTATTGAAACACGCCCATTTTCAATAATATTATTTTTTTTTGCATTCGTGGGCGGATGAAGCCTTTATTTTATATGCATTTAAATGTTGATGAAAAATTTAAAAATACCAAGTTTTATTCCTGTAGTTCACAGTTAACCCTTTCAATGGACTTGTCCATTATATTGGACACTTCGGAAAAATTTTTTTTTTTTATTTTCCAAAGTTTTTTTCTAAAATCAAATAGGTTGGTGCTATGAAGTGAAGTTGTGCCAACATGACAAAAATAATTTTAGGTAGATATATAACGTTTAACTTAGTTAGATTTTCGATTTTATGACCAACAGTAGCCTTCAATTTTTTTATATCGCGTGTTAATAAATTTTGCAAATAAAGTGAGTTTGTGATTGGTGTGCAAAGTATAATTTTTTTTTTATAATAAAAAAAAACAAAAAACAAATTGGCGATTTCAGCCCTTGAAAGGACTTTGACCGAGCTTCTTATCATCAATTGTGTTATGTGTATTATTAAATGTTTGCACACAATTAACCGAGAACTGGACCTACACGTTTTATGCCGACTCCGAACGGCTAAAGTTCATGTTCTCAAGAAGCTTTACATGGCATTATGGTGACCGAACTGAACAATTTTTTATTGAAAAAACTTTTCGCCGCGACTGTGGATCGAACTCGGGCTCCGAGCGTACTAAGCCACACACTTAACCTGCACGCCACGATCACCATAATTTTTTTTTTTTGTTATAATAACATTTGCATAAATAACGCATTTGCATTTGTCTCCGGATGTTTTAGTTGAACTAAAATATTATAATACAACGTTATCGTGGTTTTGTCCATTATATTAGACAGCCTGCCAAAAGCAGCTCATGTAAAAATCAAAGGGATGTTTTTTAATCTTTTTATTGCTTAAATGATGGGAATATAAGCTCAAAAAAATTGTCCACGATTATTCTAGGCAAGCCATTGAAAGGGTTAATGCCTTTATTATGCTTTCGCTATGGGAGATGAGCGTGTTCATGAACGGATAACTCCCAATTTTTGAACACGCCTTAATTTTGGTATAAAATACATACATACCAAATTTGATCTCTCTGTGACTAACATAATCTTATTTATTGCGTTTTCAATTTTTGGGTTGTATCGGAGGTGGGCGTGTCCGTGATCGGATGGCATCAATTTTTTGAAGACATTTTTGTGTTAATACAGAAAAACCATCTTTGTCTTGTCATAAAAAATACACGTGCCACATGTTATCTCTGTAGGTTAAACAGAAGCTTATTTATTGCGTTTTCAATTTTTGGGTTGTATCGGAGGTAGGCGTGTCCGTGGGCGAATGATGTCCATTTTTTTTTAAAATTCTTTGTTTTGTCATAAAAAACATACTTCCCAAATTTTATCTCTGTAGGTCACACAAGGGCTTATTTATTTTGTTTTCAATTTTTGGGTTGTATGGGAGGTGGGCGTGTCCGTGAACGGACGACATCAATTTTTCGAAGACATTTTTGTGTTTAGGTCACACAGGGGCTTATTTTCTTCGTTTTCAATTTTTGGGTTGTATGGGAGGTGGGCGTGTCCGTGATCGGATGACATCAGTTTTTCGAAGACATTTTTGTGTTTACTTTTATAATCGACTTACAAATATTAACCTTCGGTTTTGCGTTCAGAAAAATAGAACAATTCTTTCGTATTGAAACTAAAACATTACAAAAAAAAAAATAAAAATCGGGGCCACTCTAATGATCAATGGTAAAATTTAATATTTCGGTTTCATGTGATAGAAGGCACAAGGTTATGGTGCGATAATATGGTATTATAATGTCGTATGATGGTGTGGTGTTAAGGTTATGGCATAGTGGTTATCATTAGATGAACGTTATAGTACTAGAATGATGAGAGTATGATATGATTAATTTTATAAAATAGAAAAAAGAAAGTTTCACATTCAGTAATAGAAATTGTCAATAAAATTCATAGAATAACATTGGACCATCGGAGAATGAAAGCGTTTGAGGTGACTGAGGCTGTATGTATTTCAACTAATCGGGTGCATTACATAAACATTTAGACCTGAAAAAACTATCCATACGATGGGCTGATGGCTTACACTCGAGTATAGTCGCTTTAGCGAAAAACCATAAATTGGACTTAAGCTATTTATGAACTGCTATCCCATCCAGCATATTCTCCAGACTCAATCCCCAGTTTAAAAACCGAAAAAAATGACTTCGCCACTAGAGAATTGGGTCGAATGAAGAGATCATCACTGAAAAAAACGCTTTTTTCTTGAGAACCTTGAGGAAACCTGTTATTTGAAGGGAGTGAACAAAATGGGTAAAACGAGCTAGCAAGGAGACATAAAGAGGTTTTTGACGAAAAAAATATCTTTAATTCATACTTTATTGCCACTAAAAAGTTTTACCAGAATTTTTATAAAAATTAAAAATTATAAAAATTTTCTTATAAAAATATTCATTCTTTTCCCAACCCTCTAAAAGTAACAAAATTGTTTGCAAATAACATTGCAAATCGAGACTGAATAAGGATATATCGATAGTTAAGTGATAAGTGAAAAATTTCAAATGTTCAGGAGCGTCGATTTTGTTTTTAAATTTCAATACATCTCGATGCAAAACACTAATTTTAACTGTGTACTGACACGCATTCACTGGCTATGCTTTTTCAATAAATTTACACAAAGTATATATTATATTGTTGGATTGAAAAATGCAGTAAACCTATTTTCGTCAAAAGGTCACTTATCACTTTAGTGCACTTAACCATCGATATGAAATTTTGAAAACTTAATTTAAGGAGGAACATTACATTCGAGGCAGAGAAAACAGACCTTTTTTTAAAAATTCATAATTCAGTCAAAAACAAACATTTTTTCAAAATTTTTTATTGCACAGAATTCAACAAATTACAAGAAAAACAATTCAAAAAAATATATTTTCACTTTAAAATATATATATATTGTCTTTAAAAATTCATAAAAAATTGAAAAAAAAAATTTTAATAGCAAATCAAGTTTAAAAAAAAACAAAAAAAAAAAATTTCTCCAAAAAATAAACCCGCTAGTGCTGCAACCAGTACGAAAACCATGGTTTGGAAATAAAAACGTTCAAAGTTTGTGAACAAAGAAAAATCAAAATGCGCTCCCACTAATCCGGCTGTAACTTTTGAACCCGTAAGCATTTTTCCATGAAATTATTATTTTTATTCTTATAATCGTAAGAATATTAACTAAAATACAAAATTATAAAAAAGTCAATTTCAAAAAACGGCAAATGCCATGTCCCCCCTTAAAAGACTTTATGAGAAGATTACTGCTTTGGCTTGTTCTCATAAGCATAAATCTATTCGTAACGTGCAACGATGTCAACATTTCTTTCAACAATTACACGGACCTTCGGTTCACGAATACGGGAACAAAACTCCCTAACAGTTGAAAGCTCATGTTATATCAAATGTATGCTATTTCGAAAAAGCCCAAATATGACTGTATTTCACAGTATATAACATGGCAGTCTACTTACACAAATTTTAAAATAGGATCTGTTGTGATAAAGAATATATTAAATTTTAATAACCTTATTAAATCTTATTTTTTTAACCAATCCATACTTCGAATAAATTTCGAAATGAAAACTGTACAAAAATTTTGCACACAAGCTTGGGAATGATAAAAGTATAAAATTCCCAGAAAGAAACACAATTTAAAGCATACAAATTGTTTGGCAGTCCGCTTAACGTGGCACGAGGCATAGAGTACTCTGGTTCTGTTGTTTTTCATCCTAGCCACAGCATCACTTTTACAACCCCAATATTGCCCAGTAGCGAACATTAGTAGCATTTATCTAAAGCTTAAAAAAACTAATTAAATTTTAAATCTTCTTATATTTCACACGTAATGACGGTAATTTTCTAATTAAGCAGAAGACATTTTCGCTACCACACACATGCATTGTAAATTGTGGAGTTTTCACAGCTCAGTGCAATAAATCTGCTGCTTCTAAATTGCAGAAAATAAACTTCATCGTCTAATCTTTAAAATTTGTCTTGCTGTCATATGAAATCCTAGCAATTATTTGATAAATTTGCTCATTAGTTGAACGATTTCATTAGAGTAACGTTGTAGCAAGAATAGTGCACATACACACACACATAAGCACATAAACACCTAGGCACACACATTGATTGATATGGGCCGAACCCACCCCCAGCGCACAGCGCTAAGAAGCTGTGGTATTAATTTAACATCAACGTGAAGAGCATCCTAATAAAAGCTAAACTTATAGAAAAAAAAAGGAAACGAAGAACTAAAATGAAGATTTATAGCGGTAACTAAGCGCACACATTATGGCAGCACTGGTGAGCTGTGGTGGTAAAAGCTGTTGGCGCTAGTGAAAACTGTTGTTGTTGCTGGTGCAACGTTGTGGTCACGATAGCGGTTTATGTCACAGCTCTTCACCTGAGTGGTTTTTGAGTGAGTTGCTGTTGATTTGCAGGAAATGCAGCACTCAGCTGCAGTTGCTGCACATATATTTTGGTTAACCTACATATGCGCTTTTTTTCTTTTATTTATTTAATTTTTTCTTTTTGACATTTTCTTGGTTATTGTGCTAAACAACAGCTGGCTGCTTGATTGTTTATTTTCTTTCTATCATGACTTTTTCCAAATTCGTTGTATATGTATAAAAATAAATCAGCATAATTGAAGCCATTTGGCCAGCCTGCTTGTCTGACTGTTTTCTTTTTGCTCATCATCATGACTTTTATGCCATTCAAAGAAAATTAAAGCAAAAATAAAATAAATAAAAAAAAAAAAAAAAAAGAATTGAAGCCACTTGGCAAGCTCGCTTGTCTCCGTCTCAAGGCCTTACAATGACTTGTATGCATGCACCTTGCTGTGAACAAGCACTGCTGCAAATACTCAGCATTTGTCACCCACTCTACACTCACTGACTTTGACACTGCTTTTGAATTTATGTGGGTGACAATTTATTTTGAATTTTATGCCATGCTCTGGTTCAAGCGTCAAGAGTCACATACAAGCCAGTTTGTTGTCAGGCTCATGATGTAAATTGACGTTATGGGCTGCTCTTCTCTGTTGCTTCATCCAACCACCAGCGCCTAGTCGTGAACAAGGACGTTATCAAGTGCCACAGTCAGAGTGAGTCCTTGTGGTATCTCAGTGCTTCTTCTTTTACTCCGCAACTCAACGGATGTTGCTCATACATTAGATAACCAACATTTGTCTCTTGTGCTTCTGCTTTGCTGTGTTGCCTGAAAAGCTTTTCAATTTTACAATCACAAAAACTCACACAAACACACAAACTCACACACTTTCAGCTTGCTATTGTTCTATTGTCACCTGCTTGTATTACTTGTTAGTGTGTCGTCGTTATTTGATTCCGCTCACGTTGCACGTATCTCGCTTTTGGATGCTTGACTACCTTTTTGTACTTTATGCCACGGCCTCCAGGCGGAAGTGTTACTTTATGTTGTGACACGCTTTTCTTTGCATTCCATCGTATTCTATAATATTGTTGTTTATTACTTTGGTTTTGTTTTATTTTATGCCGTACAAAAACGAGTACGTTTGGTGGTTATGGTTGATTTATTTTTGTTTGAATTTTCTTTTTATTTTCAATATTTTTATGTTTATTTGATTTTAGCTCAGAGCAAGCAGCGAGCATAAAATTTTGCTGTTGCAAGATAAAATGGCAGAATTTATTTATGCAAAAAATAAAATACTTCCCAACAATTTGGTAATTAGAATTGAATGATTTATCAAATTTCTATTAAATTTGTTCGTTTTTTTAAATTTATTGTTATTTATGAGTATAATTTGTTTTTTGGTTTTGTTTTTTAATTGGGGGTAGTCCGGGTATTCTTGGACACACTTTTATTTAGGCCAAAAACTCACCAAAAAAAAAAAATTGATGTTTCTCAAAATTTCAAAGCTTGCCTAGCAGTACAGTACCTAGTGTTCTTTTTGGTAACAGCAATTTGATCAAAAATGAAAAGCTCTCTCATGAGTGAGAGAAATTTGTATGGGTTCTATGGAATGCTTGATTTGTATTCTATCAATTATTTTTTTTTTGACAAGTGAGGATCACTGCAATAATAGTTTCAATAAACCGGGTGAAGAACTTTGATGGGCTCTATGGATTACTTTGACAATTATCGTTGATTCTTTTGCAAATTAGATTCGATTAAAGGGTGAAAACCTTGTGACTTTTGGTTCTCTGATCTTTTTTAGTGTTCAAATTCAAGACGAATGAAACTTAAATCCTTCGAAAAGTATTGTTACACAGCTGTGCAGGATTTATGCATAAATGATATATCTGAGGGAGGGGTTCCCAACCTTCTTAAAATAAATACAATTTTTGGGAAAAAACCGCTCTTTAATCAATATAAAATATAGTTGGGTGAGAGCTTTTGAGTTGATCGATTTTGAGTTTTTCTCAAAAGTAAACATTTCTTCAAAAAATTTAGTTTAATGCATTCATCAATCGTCAAATTTGTAAAAAATCGTGTTTTTAACTCAAAATTTTGACTTTCTATGTTAATATCTTAGTCAAATTTTAACGGTTTTCCAAGTTTTCTATTTATTTTTAAAAGTTTGTTAAAATTTTCTTTCGCATATGATAACAATCACTCTTTAGCTCTAACCGAAATAATTTTTAAAAATTTTCTTTTAAATTATCGTTAGTTGCCAAGAGAGAGAAAAACTGTCTCAAACTGAATGTTCTGCATTGGGAATCCAATATATCTGCCATTTTGGAATGTATATAATTTATTTCTTTTGTATTTAAGTCTTATCAAAAAACAAAAAAAAAAAACAAATTGGCCATTTCAGCCCTTGAAAGTACTTTGACCGAGCTTATTATGATCAATTGTGTTGTGTATGTTATTAAATGTTTGCACACACTTGACCGAGAACTGGACCTACATGTTTTATGCCGATTCCGAACGGCTAAAGTTTATGTTCTCAAGAAGCTTTATATGGCTTGCCATTGTCTGCAAAGATGTGGTGACCGATCAGAAAAATTTTTTATTGAAAAAAACTTTTCGCCGTGGCTGGGGATCGAACCCGGGCTTCAAGCATGCTAAGCCACACACTCAACCTGCATGCCACGGTCACTAAGTCTTATCAGTCAACTTAAAAAAAATTTTTTAAATTTTAGGTAGAGGTCGCGCATCGACATATTTCTATATAACTTCAGTATTTACCGCGCGATCTTACAGAATGATATGTTTTTTCTTTCTCAGGAAGACCTATTTTTTGTCCCCAGAACTCATTGACCTCAGTTGACCCCTTATTGTACTGACCCAGCGGAAATCAGTTTCTTCCATCTTTACGTACCATTTTTGTTTCAGAAATGAAAAGGCCATATAAAATTATTTAAATTTTACAAAAGAATTTTTTCGCTATTTCCACTAGAAATATTTTTAAAATTGTTGTATTAAATTTTTTTGCAAATTTTTAAATTTTTTGTCATAGTATTACTTTTACAAAATATTCACGTTCTCATCCAAATATACCATCCATCTTAATGTACAATTAGGAATTAAGATTTCACCGGACATCAACTCAAATTCTGCATAATTTTTTTGGATCGGAGAAATCCCCATGGAGCGGATTTGGTTATCTTGAATCTCTTTTTTGGCTAAAAAATCAAGTTTTTTGCATATAAATTTTCTTTTCTTCAGAATGCATACCCGAGATAAGCAAAAAAATAAAAGATACTGATAGTACACAAATGTTTTCTAAAGACTGGTCGTCGTTGACGTCAAAAAAAACGAAATTTTTTCGAAACTTTCTTTCAATATTGTTTCAGATTAGCTGGTGTGCGGCGACATTTTGTTTTTGCCTATAAGGCGAGACAATCTAATGTTTATATTTAAATTATTCCTTTTAAAGAGAGAGCACAAAATTTGATCTTTTCTCAAAATATGGGATACAAATGATTTCTGTTGTAAGAACAGAAAAACTCAAAATTTCATTTTTGACTTTCTTTCAAAATTAATAGCGCATTTAAGGTAAATTAATTTTGTCTGGACAGTAAATTTCTAAGCTGTCCATGCCATCAAAAAATGAAGGCTACTCTTTTAAGTATTTTGGCAAAATTTAATTTTTTTTAAATTTTGTTTTTCTATTTTTTAAAAAATTAATAAAAGTAAAAAACATGTAAAGAAAGTCTAAATTTGGTCTAGGCCGACAAGAAATACCATAAACCTCCTTTTCAAAATACAGTAAAAGTATTGAAAATGGTCGTGTTCGTGGTTGGATGAAGCCAGTTTTTTATATGCATTTCAATTTTGATGAAAAATTTACAAATAAAAAGTTTTATTCCTATAGCTCACATGTTAATACCTTTATAGTGGGTTCGCTATTGTGGGTTGTATGGGAGATGGGCGTGTTCGTAGACGGATAATGTCCAAATATAAAAAAAATCTTAGTTTTAATATAAAATACATACATACATACCATATTTTATCTCTCTAGGACAGTGGTCATCAACTTATGTTTTCCCATAGCCCGCGGGCGTCGTGTGTTTTTGAGCTTTTGATCACGAAGTAGCATTCGGCTCGCTGTGAACGTACACTGCGTAAAAGTTTGTTTTTTCTGCTGTGCTTTAAATTTTTAGTCAGTCTGTTTTGAGCGTTCATGCGGTAAGGTTGTCGCTCACTGGTTTGTTGTTGAATATAAATATTTTACAATGTTTCAAGAAAGAAGGTTTTTACAATTTTTATTTGCTGACAATTTTTACAGTGAATCACAATATGTGATATGCTTTTTTCGACGAACTTCTTAAAACATTATATTCATTAACTTTTACCATAACTTATCTCTTTTTGTTCTTTCTATGTTTTAACATCTATCCTATTATTAAACATGCTATTTTTATAGCAAAAAAAAACACAACTTTCACGACAATATTTGCTTCAACCAAATGATGCGAGAGCTTTTGAAAACTTCTTGTTTCAGTGTAAAGCTCTACACTCGGAAAGCTGTTGTTGTTGTTTGAACAAAGTTGTTGCGCGTTGATAACCACTGCTCTAGGACAAACATAAGCTTATTTATGGAGTTTTCAATTTTTGGGTTAGACGGAAGATAGGCGTGACATGGGCTGATGGAGGCCAGTTTTTGGAAACATATTTTCTTTGATATAAAAGGCATACGTACCAAATATTATCTCTAATGGTCAAACATAAGTTTATTTATGGCTTTTTAAATTTTTTTGGTTTATGGGAGGTGGGTGTGTCCGTGAACTGATGACGCTCATTTTTCGAATACATCGTTGTTTTGAAATAAAATACATACGCATAAAATTTTGTTTGTTTAGGACAATAATAAGCTTATATATGAACTTTATAATTTTTTAGATGCATGGAAGGAAGCAGCACTTTACCACAATTGTGGTAGATCTACCACTTTTTTCGATTTTTTTGACATCTACCACTTTTACCAACCACTATTTACCTTTTCTCAAAATCTACCACTTTTTTATTTCTGTCACAATTTCTATCATCAAGCTATTTTGAAAGAATTATATCTATTATTTGTTTCTTAAATTTAATTTTTATAATATTTTACCGAGACAGAAAATGGAATTTTTTAAATGTGTGATTGGATTTGAATAGTATTGCATTGGAATAAATCATAAAATCTTTGCAAAAAAAAAAATAAAAATTTGATTTTCAGTTTTTTTTTTCAATTAACCCGAAATTCTTTTTTTAATTTCGCAGGACACGAAAACGTTACCTAAATTACAACTCTTAAAAAGTTTTCAAGTTCAATATAACACCTTATCTAACAATCTTTTGGTGCGCATGAAAACTTTGCTTGAAAGTTGCTTATTTTCTGGTTCGCCAGCAGCTCCTAACTTGGCTCTTGGCGTGCTCACGGTCCAGTTTGTACGTTGCATCTCATGATAGGCAGTGGGAGTTACGGAAATTTAAAAAACGGCTTGGGCCACGAGCGTCTAAAAAGTAGCGAGATCCAATAACGAGATATTTACGTTTATCAGTCTTTATGATCCGGTATTCACAATTGAAAATTGATGTATTGCTATTTTTGGAAAATAATTTGAGAACAGTTGCTTATCTTATTTTTCCAATAAAATTTAATGAATGTTAAAATAAAGCTATACCATAATTTTTGTGAGATTACTGCAAGTAAGGCCCATTTTTTGAAGATAGGAAAAAATCTACCACTTATTTTCTTTATCTACCACTCTTTTCAGACACAATCTACCACTATTTATAATTTTCAAGTGACAACACTGGAAGGAAGGCGTGTCCGTGGGCGGATTTCAAAAATATTCAATAGTGCAGATTCTTGGGCTTATGTTATCATGTGTACTTAGTTTCATACAGTTATCTTAACTTCTCTTCGTATCCAGTGTTTACAGACAATACACAGACGGACACAGCTAAATCGACTTACGGGGGTTCCGCTGATCAAGAATATATACACTTTTCTATACCGGACTCGTTTATTTCTATGTGTTACAAACGTTTGAACAAAATTAATATATCCACATCTTTCAGGTTTAGGGAACAAAAAGGGGCGTCGTCCATCAATGTATAAGCCCACCTCCCATACAACCCCAACATGGAAAATTCTATAAAGAGGCTTATCTTTAAGCCATTTTAACCAGGGACCGTACCGGTTATGGTTTTTATCAAAAAAGTCAATTATTAATTGTTATTTTTTAACTTTTAATTTTTCCGACAAAAATAAAATTTATTTTGTACGTTATATTTTTTTAGGCAAACATAAAAGTTACTTTTGACTTTTATTTTATCGGTCAAAAATAACAGTTATTTTCTGCCTTTTATTTTTTCGGTCAAATATATCAAGCAATTGGTGTTTTTTCAAAGGCCATTTTACTGACTAAAAAACTATCAATACCATTATTTTGGTCTCATCGGTGATCACGTGTTACATATGGTATCAATAGTTTTTTAATCGGACAAGCGGCCTTTAAAAAAACACAGATTGCCTGATATTTTTGACCGAAAAAATCAAAGTCACAAAATAACTGCTATTTTTGACCGATAAAATAAAAGTCAAAGGTAACCGTTATTTTTGTCTGAAAAAATAAAAGGCAAAAAATAACAGTTTGATTCTATAACTTTTATAGAATCAGTCGAAAATTTAAAAGGCTCTTAATATTCGTGAAACTGAGGCCATTTGTATCATAATCGTTTATTTGAAAATGTCCTTCGACAATTTTTTCATTGTGTCTTTTTCATTCGAAAATTGTAAAATAACAGTTATTTTCGGTCCCTGATTTTAACCCTAAAAAAAAACTGTTTTATGAGTCTTTTTTGACCTTTTTTCACAAAAGGACAAAAAAGATCTATACATTGAAGAGTTAGAGGATTAAAATGTTCTAAAAAAATGTTAGTAGTTTTTTAACATAAATCTTCCAAACTCATACTAGTATAGCTAAAATAACATGTTAATGTCACATGGTTTCCTATTATGATTCACCATATGAATTTGCAAAAAGGGTGACAATTTAAACCCCTCTACAATAAGACTCAGACATGAACTTTCAAAACGCCGATGCATGTACCATATTTTTCTTTTGGTCTTCTCTGCCAGAATCCTTTTTCGGAACCTTGTTATTTTGTGTTGAACAGCGTAATCTATGAATAAAAAACAAAAAATTATGTGCAACAGAGTACACGCAAAAGACGTTTAACTTCTTCAAAGTATTTTTTTAGTTTAAGTTTTATTTTAATTTTAACTATTTTAAATTTAATTATTTTCGCCACTATTTTGTGATGTGTTCGCTACGATTTAGGTTATTTTATATCACTTTTAGGTACACTGAACCAAAAAAGTACACAGTAATTATGAATTTTTACATGTTCTCCATGAATTGCATTCGTGAATTCCAGTCAACAATTACATGATTCACATGAACTATTCATGGTTAAGAGTACCAGGCCTCAGTTGTGTTGATGCAGTACAAATGTTGAATGAATTTTGAATTTTGAAATTTGTACAAAATTACCAGGCCTCAGTTGCGATAATGCTGTACAAATTTTGAATAAAAATTTAGTGTTTATGTGTTTAAATGGTCTACAAATTAAGGAAACATGAAAAAATGCAATATAAAAAACATAAGAAAATTTAACTGTTTAACAGACGTTAAGGAAATACCATTTAGAGAAATTAAACAAAAATATTTCATCATTCAATTTTTACATAAACCGTTTCTTTATCTTTTGTAGTTTTTAAGATATCGATTTTCAAAATTACAAAATTTAGTTAAGTGCAAAAATTAAAACAAGAAATATTTTTAATAAAAATGTATGAAACCATAAAAGTGGGCCAATTTGTTCCAAAGATATAGTTAAATAACTCCCAAACTCGGGCTGATGATGAAAAACGGACATCATCAACTTCAACTTTGTAAGGAACTTTCTAGCCAGGGTTAGCTCGTCGGATAGCCGGGGTTTGTACAAAAATATTACCTGGTGTTTTTATTTCGTTTCTTTTTTCACAAAATTCATTTTTCATTTCATTGATTATTTTCAGATCCTACTCGATTTCAATCGAAGTCCTTCAAAGTAAGGTCCGTGAAATCCGTACCCATTGGCCTGCCCACGGTGTACTTGAAATTACGATGGGCCGTCCGGTATGAAACCACTAGGGCCAAATGTAAAATTCAGTCGTAGATGAGGTCTAGCTGGTGTTGAACAAAAATGATATCACTTGAAAGCTTTAAGAGCGGAAAGTCCGGTATGGAACCACTCGGGTGGACAGAAAAAAACAGCTTTCGTGATGCCACCAGAATGTTTTATGGCTGGTCGTCCGATATGAAACCACTCGGGCCAACAAGAAAACACTGTTCACTGTTGTACTTGGCCACTTATTTACTGTCACTGGTTCACTTCCTGTCCTTGGTCACTTGTTCACTTGACTCACCGATGTGAGCTGCTTGCCTGTTGACTTCAAAAGAGACCCACTGTTGGTTCGCTGACTTCTTTTATCCCCAAAAAGGGCAACGGGAGCTTGTTTGTGTCACAAAATTTTTATCTGATCTCGACCTTGAATCTCGCTTGCCTAAAACTAGCGGCAACCTTTTGCCCTGCATGTTATTGTTGTCATAATCGCTGTTTATTGACCCCTATGTATTTTGTTACTGCATTCACTAGTGAGTTCATAGAATGCATTTTGTTTGTATGTTTTGCTGGTTTTGCTTTATGCGACTTTGTTATGTTGTTTTGTTGTTGTGCTACTATGATCATGCCACTGGCTTGCTGTATGTTTTGTTATTGTTTGATTGCGGGACGCACAGCTGCGTGTTTATGAACAGAGGCGGTTCGCGGTACGCCTGGGTTTTTGTCCAGGTTCGGTTTATTTGTTGCAGGGTGGTGGGTTCAGCAGAGGCGTCGCCCTCTGTGCACATGTCGGTCAGAGAAAAATGTAAGGCTTAAATTGACAAAATTTAGGTTTTCCTACACTTAAATAAAGTTCTATTTTGTTCTTCTGTGTTATCAATGAATTTTTAACTTATTTTAAAGTGAAGAATTGAAACGACACTGCGGACGATCTTGCTGACGAGCTCGAATCGAATTTTTCATTGATGAAATTGTATTTACCTTGGGTGGAAATTTTCACAATATTTTTGAGCGAAAGAATGTGTTCACACGGTGCTGAAGAGCCTGACAAGCAAAGAACGTATTCGACGATTTGCGAAAATTCAATGGTACTGGCAATTGATGACATTCCATAAGTGCATCTCCCAAAAAATGTCCACCAAAAGTGAAGAAAAACATTAAAATAAAGCACTCTAACAGCTTTTAACTTTTTTTTTTTTTTTATTTTGATTAGTATTACTGCTATGTTAGTTGAATTTAACTTATTATAATTTATTATACCCTAAACCTGAAAGGTCAGGGTATATTAACTTTGTGCAAACGTTTGTAACGCATAGAACGAAGCGAGTCCGGTATAGAAAAGTATATATATTCTTGATCAGCGTCACCACGTGAGTCGAGCTATCCATGTCCATCCGTCCGTCCGTCCGTCCGTCTGTCCGTCTGTGTGTTGTCCGTATACACAGGATAAGAAGAAGGACTTGAGATAATTGGATGAAACTTGGTACACATGGTCAAATGAACCCAAGAATCTGCACTATTGAATATTTTTGGAATCCGCCGACGGACACGCCTACCTCCCATACAACGCGAAAATTGAAAACTGCATAACTCAGTTTATAATTAGCCTACAACAATAAAATTTGGTATGTTTGTGTTTTATATTAACACAAAGATGTCTTTGAAAAATGGACGTCATCCGCTTACGGACACGCCCACCTCCCATACAACCCAAAAATTAAAAACGCTATAAATAAGCCTCTGCTTAACCTACAGAGCTCAAGTTTGGGACATGTGTTTGTTATGACAAAACAAAGGCGGTTTTGAAAAATGGACATCATCCGCCCACGGACACGCCTACCTCTCATACAACGCGAAAATTGAAAACTGCATAACTCAGCTCATAATTAGCCTACAACAACAAAATTTGATATGTTTGTGTTTTATATCAACACAAAGATGTCTTTGAAAAATGGACGTCATCGGGTTACAGACACGCCCACCTCCCATACAACCCAAAAATTGAAAACGCAATAAATAAGCCTCTGTTTAACCTACAGAGCTAAAATTTGGCACGTATGTTTTTTATGACAAGACAAAGATGGTTTGGAAAAATGGACGTCATCCGCCTACGGACACGCCTTTTTCCCATACAACCCAAAAAGTTTTAAACTCAATAAATAAGGTTATGTTTGTCATAGAGAAATTCAATTTGGTATGCATGTATTTTATACCAAAACTAAGGTGTGTTCAAAAAGTGGGAGTAATCCGTCCATGAACACGCCCACTTCCCATAGCGAAAGCACAATAAAGGCATGAACTGTGAGCTACAGGCATAAAACTTGGTATGTGTAAATTTTTCATCAATATTTAAATGCATATAAAATATAGGCTTCATCCGCCCTTGGAGACGCCCATTTATAATAAAAATTTTTTGTTTTTGAAAAATGGGTTTAGGGTATTTCATAGTCGGCCTAGACCGACTTTAGACTTTCTTTACTTGTTTTTATTAAAATTTATAATGAACATCTTTACTGTATTTTACTACTGTCGGAAAAATTTGTCGCGTCCGTATTCGTGCTATATCTATTTAAAAAAAGGTTAGAGATAAATCTCATATTTCATAAGTCTGCAAAGAAAAGTTATACTTTGACCGCCATTAACATGTATATTATATATAAAAAAAAGTTCTCAAAATTAGCTAAATTTTGCATATTTCTATACCAGCTTAAAAAACTTTTGTTTTTTGTCGCGTCCGTTCCATTGTGTGATTGCTTATTACTTTGTACTAATTTGTACGAAATCTTGCCAATATTTTTATAAAATGTAGCACTCTTTCATCACTTTAGAACACTTAAAATACATATCGGCTCTTTTTGTTTTCTTCTTGTTTTTTGAGTAATTAAAACTGTGTGAATGTCGCGTCCGTGCCACTGGGAGATGCCCATATGCAAAATCGATTTATTTTTCCACTCTTCGAAACCGTGCAGTAATTTTTGATGTAGCCGTATTAATCAAATACTTTTGCTGATTTTTTTAAGCTAGTATCTTGTGACACCTTTTTCATTGATTTCTCGAACATTTTCCAATCTGGAAATTTCCACAAGGCAACCCATATAAAATTTCTTATTTGACCCAACTCTTCAGTTCATCCTTCGAGGTACTCCAGGGCACCATCCGGTAGATTGTCGTGAATTTTAAAATTAAAAATAAATATGTGAGAATATAAGTATCTACAATTATTTTCCGGTGTACCACACTTAAAAAATTTCTGGAAAATATAGCGAATCAATTCTTCATCGTATTTACCTGTGGCGATCAGTTATTTTTTCATGCTATTTGTTTTTGGATCCAAATAAAACTCACTTTGTCCAAGCATATTGTATCCTCTTAGCACTTCCCTATAATGTGCAACGTCGATTGCCGAATTGTTGTCATTTTCTATTTGGCGAAATGTGTCTTGAATGTATTCAGCCTACAAGACGAAAGAAATAAAGTAAATAAATAAACAAGTTTTTGAATTAAAGGTAAATAATTATTTTTCAGCAATTAACTAAAGATTTAATAAACTATCTTGTGATTTAATGAAGTACAAGTACATTTTCGAAAATGGACTTTTGAAAAATGTTAAAATAATTGTTGAGCAGCGACTTAATTCTATGAAATAGCATTCAAGTGCGTATTGAACTTTCAATATTGAACTGATAGCTAGACCCAACGCTGTACCCAATGTCCGATCTTCAAAATGTCAAAAATTCTAAGTTAAAGACAGTGTATATTTAAGGATGTTTAGCGCGTTTGTAAGGGTGGAAGAAGTACAAGTTTTTTTTCATCAGATTAAAAATTTCTTGTTGTACTTGTAACAAATTTTCTTGACGATTTCAGAAGGTTCATGCAACATTGAATATGTTCTGGTTTTTGCTATTAACACCATTCGACGCTTAAATTTCACGTTATAGTACATATAGATATTTCAATCAATATCTAAGCATTGCATAACTTTCCAAACAAATCTTTAACCATCACAAGCAATCAAAAAAGTTCATCAATGTCCAACAATGATTGGAGCAACTTAAAAATTAAAGCCATCAAAGCACTTATTAAGTTTTTAAGAAAATTCCCAAAAAATACGGCCGTAAAAAGCATTTCGTTTCGTGCCCTGCGGAAGTCAGACACTTGAAGTTCCTGACCCCATTTCACTCGCCGTCGAAACTTTTCAGCTTAGATTAAATTACAAAACTTTTACAAAAGGTAACACAAACTTTCAACGTTTACATTCTTTCAGTTGTACTTGTTGTAAGTAAGCAAAACAAAGATACATAAATTAAAAAGCTTTAGCCATGAAGTTTTAATGCCATGCTATGACAAGGGTAGAAAATAACAAGTTTGGTATGTAGCCATGTAATGCAAATAAGGATGTAGTAAAATAATGTTTTTATTTAACTTACCAAGAAAAATTGCGTAATTTTGATATATAAACATACAAACATACATACATGCAGATAATTAGTTTAGGTCAAAATCATGTAACAAAAATTAGGCTCAATAAAACTTTATAACAGATGTAGCAGAGCACTGAAAAATAAATGTCTGTTAATGAGCCAACAACTGCTGCTGTTTTGATTAACTTAAATTGAATTTATTTCATATAGAAAGCAATTAAAAATGCTTTACAGCTATTAGTTTAACTGACTTGATGGTAGTTAGTTTTAATGAAGTTAAGATATGAAGCTTAAAAAGTTTACATGTACGTATAACGCACACTTAACACGTTACAAAAAGTTAAAGGGTACCAATAGAGAACTAGTGTGCTTAAAAGTGTATAAAAAAGACTCTTCTGTTCAAGTCTTTAAAATGTCAAATGAAAATGTTGGTTAGGGAACTTGATAAAATTGGTATTTTAGTCTCGATAAAATCGAAAGTCGAAAATCAAAATCAAGCATGAAAAATCACAATGTTAAAGCAAAAATTCTTGCATCTTATTAAGTAATCTCTGTCACATTTGGGAACCCCTGAAAAATTTTCAAGTCATAAATATTCAATGTCTTTCTTTCTTTCTTTTTTTCTAGTCATTATTTCTTACCCTAAAAAGTACTGCATCAGCAGCAACTAAGCAGAAAATTGTTATAAATCCAGCTTGCAAAAAAAAAAAAAAAATAAAAACATTTAGCAACAAGAATGAGCTTTTAAGCTTAACTAACCTCTATTTGTTTGGCGGATAAAAAAAATAGATAAAAAGCAATTGAGTTGTTTATTTTATATTTTGTTGTTTTTTTCTGTTGTTGTCATTGTTATGAGCAAAACTTCGTTTACGGATGATGTGACAAAATTCATCACAGCAACCCACTAAAAAACAAAAAAATTCCATTGAAATCCATTATAAAAAACACTATTAAAATTTAATTAAGTTATACAGAACTTTCAAAGTCTTTTAATGTTGTTAAAATTTTTATGTTTGTCCTTGCTTGCTTGTTACATGCAAACACACTTCATAGCTGCTGCAACACGCTAGTTAGTGCATTTCAGCTGCAGCTGAACGTGACAAGTTTATGTTTTAGTTATTTTTGTAACATGCTTTTTGACATATTTTTCTTTTTTTTTACTTTATTCTTCTACAGAGTTCTGTTTTATATTCAACGTTGTATAAAATATTTAATGGCTCAAGTGTTATGAACAGCAAACAACCGGAAGCTGGTGGCAGGAAGTAACAGCTTTTTATTTTCTCATATGTTGTGTATTATTAGTTGCTGAAAGCTGTGTTTAGCGTTTAGCTTAATTTATGACATTCGTCAAGTTTGTTTTGACTCAACATAAACAAATTTTTGAACATTTTTATTTGTTCGTCAAAAAATTTCGAACATAAAACTAGGCGCACGATAAAGCAAATGAAATAAAAATAATCGTTACAATTGCAAAATAAGTCTGCATACAATGATTACTTAGTATAATATACAAATATTAAAGTTAACATAACCATCAAGAACTGTCAGATTTAAAGTCAGGCTTAACATTTTTGAAGCCTGCATAATTACCCATGAACTTCGATAAGGCTAGGAAAGTTAAATATGCGACAGCTGAAGCTTGGTTTGCGCTTCTATAGAGTTTGCACTAGAAGTTGACTTGTTTTCGAAGATATAGTTGACATAATACTTAGCTGTTATGAAATATTTTAAAAGTTAATTTTAGTAGTTTTATAAAGGCTTATTTCACAGTTTCTAATAAACTTAAAAGTGTTTGTTTACAGAAGCTTGGGAAGTTTTATTTTTGAAAGAACTTTGGCTAAATTGTTTTGTCTTTGTTATAGGTTGCGGTTATAGTGAACGCGATTCAGACAGGCAGGCAGGCTGAAATCTGTGTAAAAAAACGAGATGTAAATAGCTATCTATCTCGCTTGTTCACATTGCCTGTCTGCCTGCCTGTCTGACTCGGCGTTCACTATAACCGCAACCTAAGTCTGCAAAAGATTGGTATAAATCTGTAATAGAAGAATTATCGAAATTACCTTCAGTTTTGTTTGAGTAGCTCTTTAAAGCCTGCGAAATTATATGAGCCTAAATTAAAATCTCTCGGCCTTAGAAAACAACGTAGTCAAAATTTAAATAAATAAAAGAAATTAATAGTACAGAAAAATATTGGAGAAATGCACAATGTTTGGCGTATACCACAAGCGTTATGTGAAAGAAAAATAAAAATGCCAGCGACCAATAGATTCATAATTAAATCAGGACAAGAAAAACTGACTTTTGGTCTCTGCAACCAATACAATGATCGGCAACCGTTACAAAACTATTAACGGAATTATATGAAAATTATTTACTTGAAATTAAAAATTTTAATCGAAACTACAAAAAAACCTAAAAATTTGTACAGAAAAATATCAAATTATTTATTAAATAACTGTTGATTGGCAATGCAAAAAAGAACGAAAACGTAAGGGTTGTTTTGAAAATCGTAAAACATATCAGAAATTGATTTTGTACGTGAGGCGGAAAATTAATGATTTTCGTTGGTAACTCTAGTCAAATGGCAGAATTTCAAGTTTGCATCTAGTAGTCTAACAAATTTTGATCTATTTGGTCTACCTAACCATCCCCATCGCATTGCGATATTTCTTAACAAAACTTTTGAGTGATTTTTTGAAAAAAAGTGTTTTAATGGGTGTTTTCTACTCAAATGGTTTTTCCATTGGGAAATGGGTTGATTGCATCTTTTGAGTTTTTATAACCTCAAGCTTTGTACATTAGACCGGGTCAATTTTTTTTTAAAATCGGAGGCGTGGAAAATGTTCTACGGAAAATTCTGACTATCTTTTCCAAAAAAAACACTAAGCCTAAATTCGATTTCGAGCCTCCGGTTTTTCGAAAGAAAGTTTGAATTTGTGTTTTGCTAAAAAATGTGGAGAAATGACACAAAGAACCAGAGGCGTTCCTAGGGGGGGAGGGGGAAGGGGGGCGGTCCGCCCCGGGTACCACCATTTTAGGGGTGACACCATTTCGATTTTTTTTTATTTCTCTCACAAACAGAAAAAGTGATAAAATACTTTATAGTAAAAAATGTAATTGCTGTTTATACCCTAAACCTGAAAGGTCAGGGTATATTAACTTTGTGCAAACGTTTGTAACGCATAGAACGAAGCGAGTCCGGTATAGAAAAGTATATATATTCTTGATCAGCGTCACCACGTGAGTCGAGCTATCCATGTCCGTCCGTCCGTCCGTCCATCCGTCCGTCCGTCCGTCCGTCTGTGTGTTGTCCGTATACACAGGATAAGAAGAAGGAGTTGAGATAATTGGATGAAACTTGGTACACATGGTCACATATACCCAAGGATCTGCACTATTGAATATTTTTGGAATCCGCCCACGGACACGCCTACCTCCCATACAACGCAAAAATTGAAAACTGCATAACTCAGCTCATAATTAACCTACAACAATAAAATTTAGTATATATGTGTTTTGTATCAACACAAAGATGTCATCGAAAAATGGGTGTCGTTTGCTCACGGACACGCCCACCTCCCATACAATCCAAAAATTGAAAACGCAATAAATAAGCTTGTGTTAAACCTAAAGAGCTTAAATTTGGCACATATGTTTTTTCTGACACGACAAAGATGTTTTTGAAAAATGGACATCATCCGCCCACGGACACGCCTACCTCCCATACAGTGCAAAAATTGAAAACTGCATAACTCAGCTCATAGTTAACCTACAACAATAAAATTTGATATATATGTGTTTTATACCTGATATGTATTGATTATTCGTTACATTTATCACTAATTATCTTGTTTATTTTACATTTATACCAAGAGCTTAGAAGTAAGACTTATACATAATTTTAACTGAATAAAGCTTTTAGTCTACAAGTAGAACTGCGTTTAAATACATTACATTTGGCGACGAGTCGGTCAAAATCCACGTGCTATTTGATATACTTAATAAAGAAAAGAAAATAAATATATAAACAGTTTTAAGTGCTTTTATCATTTTTAATTAAATGCAATATCAAAGCAAAAATTAAAACTTCAATTATGGCGGAGACTCCAATAGCAGTGATTGGAACAATTGAAGCGTTCAACATCGGCGATGATTTCTCGCTGTATATAAGTAGACTCAATCACCTACTATCGTTAAATAAAATAACGAAAGATTCAGATAAAATTTCATTTTTGATAAGTCTCGGAGGTGCTGAACTATATAAAACATTGATTTCAATATTAGCACCGAAAACCGAAAAAGACTACATATATTCAATTATAGTGGACAAATTAAAAGAGCATTTTCAACCACGAAAGAACATTATTGTGGAATGTTTCAAATTTTTTAAGAGAGATCAACTGTCCACCGAATCAATATCAGATTATATTGTGGAGTTGAAACAGTTATCACAAACATGTGATTTTGAAACATTTCTGGACAAAGCTCTACTCATAAAATTTGTATGCGGCTTAAGTAATGAGCATATCCAAAACAGGTTGCTGAATGAGTGTAAGTTGGAAAATTTCGAAAAAGCTTGCCAAATTGCTCTTTCGATGGACATGACAAACAACAGCATGGAAATGATGAGAACAAGTTCGATCCATCATATCAAACATCAAACCTCATCAGTGCAGAGTTCCAGAGCCAAAAGAGAGTATGCGCCAGGCGAACGCAGCAGAAATGTTGGCAACAACACCAGAGAAAAGTACCGCAGCCAAAGTCAAAGCAGACCGCGGCAGGTCAAATGTTACTACTGTCAGAAGCTGGGACATATTGAGAGAAACTGTTGGGCAAAGCAGAAGATTGAAAAATTGCATGATAGAAATAAGTCGCATGGTTTAGCACGTAAGAGTAGGTCAAGTATTAAGAATATTGACTATGTTAGTGATTATACAAGTAACGATATTAATTATTTATACAATTTTTTTGCATGCAGTTCTACAAAATCATTAGAAATAATAGCTGAATTGGAGGGTTCAAAGTTAGATATGGAAATTGATACGGGAGCTTGCGTTTCCGTATGGCATATTTCAGATTATCATAACTATTTTGAACATTTAAAATTAGAAAAATTTTATAGAAATTTAAAAGTTATTACCGGTGCCAGTGTCATTATTGTTGGATGTATTTTTGTAAATGTTAAGTTAAGAGAGCAAATTTTTAAATTGGAATTAGTAATTTTGGACTCGGATCACAAGTTTAAGCCATTGATAGGAAGAAATTGGTTGGACATTTTGTTACCTGAATGGCGTGGTATGTTTTGTAGTGTAAATAGTTTAACAAATAGTGTCAGCACAGATTTTAATTTAGAAAAATACAAAAGCTTATTTTCAAATTCAAACAATTCAACCATTAATGGATATTTAGCTGAAATTGAGCTCAAAGATGAGTATTATCCAATATTTGCAAAAGCATATACTGTACCTTTTGGTTCGAGAAAGAAAGTTGAAGATGAGTTGGATAGGCTGTGTGAACAAGGTGTTTTGGTGCCTGTGAATAGAAGCAAATGGGCGAGTCCAGTGGTAATTGTGAACAAAGGCGATGGTTCAATAAGATTATGTGTTAATTGTAGGCGGACTGTGAACCGATTTGTTGAAATGGAACATTATGTTATTCCCCGTATGGATGAAATAATTGCTAGTTTGTCTGGTTGGAAATATTTTTGTAAGCTTGATTTGACAGGTGCTTATTTGCAGGTTAGTGTTTCAGATAGATCAAGAGAACTTTTAACTATAAATACGCACCGAGGATTGTACCAGTTTACTAGATTGGTCTATGGGTTAAAAACAGCACCGCAAATATTTTCCAAAATTATTTGTGAAATTCTGAAAGGCTTGGAAAAAGTACAAATTTATTTTGATGATATTTTAATTGGAGGTTCAACTATGGATGAATGTAAGAAAAATTTATGTAATGTGTTTGATAAATTGTTGGAATTCAATGTAAAAGTAAATTTTGATAAATGTCAATTTTTCCAAACTGAGATCGAGTATTTAGGATATATTATTAATGAAAAAGGCATAAGTCCGTCAAAAAGAAAAATTGAAGCTGTTGTAAAAGCGCCTACACCGATTAATAAGATGCAGTTGAAATCGTATCTCGGTATGATAAATTATTATAATCATTGTATACCAAATCTGTCATCTGAACTGTATTTGTTGCATGAGTTAACGAGAAATAACGTAATTTGGTTATGGACAGATGAACATCAAGAAGTTTTTGAACGTAAAAAGTAAAAATTTAGTTCTAGATATAGGCATTTTAACCCACTACGACCCAACAAAACAGATTGTAATCTCTTGCGATGCTAGCCCATATGGTGTTGGTGGTGTATTATCGCACGTGATTGATGGCGTTGAGCGCCCTGTTATGTTCGTTTCTAGCACTTTGAAACCAGCGGAAAGGAATTACTCACAGCTTCATCGCGAAGCTCTTGCAATAGTTTTTTCCATACGCAAGTTTCATAAGTTTATTTTCGGGTTACAATTCATCATTGAAAGTGACCATCAACCATTAAAAGAAATATTTAATGACAGGAAGGATTTACCTGTGGTGGCTTCGAATCGGTTGCAAAGGTGGGCCGTGTTTTTGTCGATGTATAATTATACCATTAAATATAAAAAGGGTTCGCAGATGTGTCATGCTGACGCCTTATCTAGATTACCCCTGCCTGAGATGACCAATGAAGAAGATGATAGTATTAATATTTTTCAGTTAGTCAGTGAGCTTCCGATAGATGTCAATGATATACGAAAAGAGTTGCAAAACGATGTCGTGTTAAGTGCGGTTTATAAAAATGTCGTTGATGGTTGGCCTAAAAATGTTCCAAAAGCGCAAGAAATATTTTATAGGTATCGCGTATCGTTGGCTACGGAAGATGGCTGTTTGTTTTATGGCGATCGTGTTGTTGTTCCGCCTGCGCTAGTTCAAGAAGTTCTTCACTTGCTGCACAGTGGTCATATCGGTATAGTGCGAATGAAGGCATTAGCGAGAACATATGTTTGGTGGCCGGGTATTGATCGCGATATTGAAAGATTTAGTCGGAGTTGTAAAGTTTGTTCAATAACTCAAAATGTGCCTAAACCAATTTTAACTTCATGGCCAAAACCAAATTTTCCATTTGAGCGCATTCACATCGATTTTTGTAAATTAGAAAATGTCACAATTTTAGTGTTATTTGATACGTTTTCCAAATGGATTGAGGCGAGGGTTTTGAAAACTGCAACTGCAAATGTTGTAATTGAGATCTTACGTTCAATTTTCGCAGTTTTCGGCTTACCAAAACAAATAGTCAGTGACAATGGTCCCCCTTTTGGTTCGAAAGAATTTATTGAGTTTTGCGAGCGTAGTGGTATTGAATGCTTAAAATCGCCGCCATATCATCCACAGTCTAATGGTAGTGCAGAAAGAGGAGTACAGATTGTAAAACAGTGTTTAAAGAAAGAATTATTAGATCCAAGAAATATAAATAAATCATGGGATTTTAAAATAAATAATTTTCTTTTGAAATATCGTAGTACGCCTACAACTACAACAAAGGTATCTCCAGCAAATTTAATTTTGAAATACAAACCACGTACATTATTAGACCTCGTTAATCCAAAATATAATGGTAAGAAAATGTATGAAAAGAAACCAAATATTGAAAAAGGGAAAAGAAATAAAAGAGATAACATGCAAATAAAACCAATTTTGAATAAAAGAACGCAAATTTTGAATTTTGAGAAAAATGAAGTTGTATTGTATAGAAATATTTTGAATAACTATTGTAAATGGATAACCGCAAGAATTGTTGAAAAATTAAGTAGTTTAAGATATTGCATCGATATCAATGGAAAACGCCGAGTCGCGCATATTAATCAGTTAAGAAAATATCATGGAAAAGTTATTCGTTTTAGTTCTTATCCATTCACTCATACATATACTAAATCAGGTCCGAAAAGAAAACGTAGTTTTGATGAACCTGAATTAGGTGAAATCAGAAGATCTGAACGAATAAAACGGCAAAAAGAAGTTAAATGATGATAATATTAAATTGTATTATTTGTAACTATGAATTTTTGTGGTTAAGTAAATCCTTTATGTATTAAAAACATAAATCTTGTTTAATAATAATCATTAGCAAAACTTTGTATTATATGAAATTAATATATCTTTAGTATGTAAGTTTCATTTAAATTTGGGAGGAAATGATATGTATTGATTATTCGTTACATTTATCACTAATTATCTTGTTTATTTTACATTTATACCAAGAGCTTAGAAGTAAGACTTATACATAATTTTAACTGAATAAAGCTTTTAGTCTACAAGTAGAACTGCGTTTAAATACATTACAATACCAACACAAAGATGTCTTCGAAAAATGGGCGTCATCTGCTCACGGACACGCCCACCACCCATACAACCCAAAAATTGAAAATGCAATAAATAAGCCTGTGTTTAACCTACAGAGCTAAAATTTGGAACATATGTTTTTTTTGACAAGACAAAGACGTTTTTGAAAAATGAAAATCATACGCCTACGGACACGCCTACCTCCCATACAACCCAAAAAGTTTAAAACTCAATAAATAAGGTTTTGTTTGTCATAGAGAAATTAAATTTGGTATGTATGTATTTTATACCAAAACTAAGGTGTGTTCAAAAATTGAATTAAAATATAGGCTTCATGCGCCCACGGACACGCCCATTTACAATAAAAATTTTTTTGTTTTTGAAAAGTGGGTTTAGGGTATTTTATAGTCGGCCTAGACCGACTTTAGACTTTCTTTACTTGTTTAAAATATAAAATTGTGCTTGCAAGTCTAAGCAAAGAGGAGGAAACATTGCGAAAACGTTTCGAGCTTTAAAATCCGAAAACTTTTTGTAACACAACGCAAATGACGTTTTTATTTGGCAGCAGCTGACGACGAAATTTCAGAAAAGGAGCTAGTTGCTGAAATTGATTCCGATGCTGCGTAGGCACATAAATGCAGCACAAATCGATTTCGAAAGCGCCAACAATAAGACAGCATTAAAAATGCTCACTTTCATTGTGCAGTGGTCCTTTTTGGAAACTTCGCCAAATATTTCATTAGCATTGAAATTATTTCCTACAATTTGTTTATCAGTAGCTTCATGCGAAAGGAGTTTTTCAAAGCTTAAATTAATACAGACTTTCTTGGACTTCCATTGGACTTCCAAGGTATTCCATGGGGCAGGCCAGAGTTTCCGATCTTGCTTTTTTATCCATTGCAAACGAGCTTGAAATCAATATTGCTGATTTTGATGAGGTTATTTCAAATATTGCAACTCTTAAAGTAAGTAATGCCAGTATTTAGGACAGCTCACTTTTAACGCATCGAAATGGTACGCAAATAGTTACAAAATTTGGTTTTTTGTTTTTCTTAATTTTAGAATATTGACCAAATTATTAAGTTACATAAAATTTAAGAGATTTTTTTAACATATCTTTAAAATCTTTAACAAAAACAAAAAAAACGGATTCTTGGATTTAGCGAAACTTTTTTTAAATTTTATGTGAAGTATTAACTTTTGACTTTCAAAATATTATCTGCACCTTTTCATAAACAAGAAAATTATGCAGGATAAAAAATAAAGTCTTACTAATTTGTATTATTTTCAATAAACATCTATTATCTATATGTCTAGCATTCTCACAGAGTTTCGTTAGGATCGGGTTACTTTTGTACGTACCTTCCATACAAAATTATATAAAATTTAAATATACATCCTAGGGAGGTACCCCTAAGGTCTTATAAATTTCTACCATTTTCAGTGCACATCTATTTCTCTATTTGCTTAGCCATTTGACCAAATTTTGTTAAGATCGGCCAACTTTGGCATGCATACAAAATCTCCCATACAAAATAATGAAAAAAATTAATATAGGAAAAATATCCAAGGAAAGTACCCCTAGGAACTGACCAATTTCAACCATTTTTGCAATTTTTGTTAAATTTAACAATCATGACATTTTTAATATTTAATCATTTAATTTATAAAAAATAAAATATTTTTATTACAAATTGAGTGGTAAAATTTTTCGGTGCAAGCGATTTTTTTATAAATTAAATGATTTTAAATCGCGCGATTTTAATACAAAATTTTTAACTGCGGTGCTTAATATAATTTGCAACCAAAAAAGTTCAAATAACAGTTATTAAATTCTTTAAAATCGCATTTTACTACAATAAAAACAAAAATTTTTCGAAATGTAATATTTTTTTTTGTTTTTTTAACAATTTGTTATTGTTTGTCATCTGTTGTTTTTTTCGGAAAACATAAAGGAAATAATAAAAACACAAAATCTCATCGAATTGGTTTCTAATTGCATTTAGAAATTTCTTATAGGGGTGACACCATGGGTATTTGCCCCGGGTGACACCAAGCCTAGGAACGCCTCTGCAAAGAACCAAAAAAGTATTGCACTAAGATAATTATTTATTTCAACTTGAAAGCAAACAGGACTTCCTAAAACAATTTTTTCAATCTTATATTGAGTTTAGCTAGTTTCTTTTTCTGTTAAACTTTTTGTTACTTTTTACTTTATTTTGTTTTGTTTATTTTACCTTTGTTTTTTAACGAATTTATTCATTTCTTACATTTTTGTGTTTCATCGCGTTTAATTTTAATTTCAGAAATCTGTTTATTTATTTGACTTCGGATTTTCATTAGATTCATAATTAACCCCTTTGAAATTTTGATCAAACATAAAAATATGATGAACATTTTTCTTAAATGAGGACATTAAATGAAGACTTTTTACCGGAAACCTTTAAATTTTTACCTTAATACATTTTTTTGGATGCTCTATACATTTTTTCACATACTGAAGTAAAACACTAAATCAAACTTTCCCTCAAAAACCGGAGGCTCGAAATCAATTTAAGACCAAAAGTTTCTTTTTTAGTTTTTTTTTTTCATCCATAAAAATTGGCCCGCAGTATTGCACTTTGTTAAAAAAGAGTTGGCGCGTTAAACTTCAAACTTCTCTAACATCATTACAACTTTCAAACTCGTATTCATTGATCAATTTTGAATTTCAGTTGATAAGAAATGAGGAAAAAATTAAAGCAAGCTTACAGTGTAAGACCATGTCTTGCCCGGAATCAAACGCGGTACCTGTAATTGTGGTCAAACACGCTTTCCAATCGACTTCCGAGGTCGTTTTATGCCTTTGATTTAGTTCTTTTTGATTTTGTGACAATACTTTTGCGAACAAGTGCTTTCTACAAATATTTAGCGATAGTTATCAAAACAATATATAACAAAACAAAAAATAGCTTAAAATAATACAAAAACTTTTTATGGTTTTGCTTTACAAATTTTATTTGTCTTTCATTTGATTTTAGACTGGAGTTTTTTATGAAGCGTATTGAATCCTGTGTTTTAAGATCCTTTTTTTTATAAGAAGTTTTTGGTTATAAGAAGTTATTTTATAAGAAGTTATCCTGGAGGACACGATAAATATTGAGGAGCAATTGAGTACAAATTGCAAAATTTCAAATTTACTCTCCATAAGACAGTTTATAAGCAATTAAAACTATTTAACGAAGAACTGCGCTCGTGTATGAGATAAGTAAAATCGTATACGCCGGTATATTTCGATCTTCGTTATAACTCCGATTCAAAATTGTCCGAGCCGAAGTCGGAGTTGGAGCTGTAAAATCAATCGGAAGTTCCGACCTTTCGGAACCAAAGTCGAAGCTCCGTTACAGCCCTAATTTTTACCCAGTTTATCGGTTTTTTGTTTTTTTATAAATCGACTTGTCCTAATGTACATAGGATATATGAATTTGGTCACTTTATCTCATATCTTATGAACTATTCTTGCTGCCCTCGAATTTGTACATGGTTTATATAAATTTCGATGGCTTAAGTCATACAGTTGTTCACGTTTCCCTTGTACATACATATGTACATTAGGGCGTATCGAAAAATTTAGATCGTATTCTAAGAGGTCTCAAAAGTTGCATAGGCTTGTCAAGATCACCCAAAAAAAAAATTTATAAAAAGTAAAGGACATCTTTCTGCCCCGCATGGACTAAGTTGTTTTTTGGGAAAAACAATAAAAAATAACGATCTTAAAATGCTTTGATTTTTTTAAGAAAAACCACGTGTGTCTTAAAGCAAAAGTAATAATGCAGTTTAACTAATAATTTCTTGCCACACACGGTGATACTCATGATTTTACCAACAGTATCCTGTATGAAGGATATTCGAAGCGAAAGTTGTACTTGGGATAGCACAAGACTTTTGATTGTAAGCATTGATTATAAATTTTGGTGGTACTGTTTATAGTGTTGATGTATTTCATAAATATCATAAATTAATAATTTGCATAGTTTTTACATTTGTATTCTTTTGTTTTAGAGAAATGTATACTAGAACGCAATTTTTTAACTTTTTCAAAAAAATGAATATAAGATGTGGAACCAGAAGTAGTGTCGAAGAAAATCTTCTTAATTTGGGTTTTTTGAAAATTTCTGAACATGATACTGCCTAAAAATATTTTTTTAATATATCAGTTTAAGACCCCAATTTTTTTTTTTCTTTTTCGATATTTTAAAAAAAGTTATTTCCTAGCATCAATTTTTTAAAAAATGACAAATGTCATAATAATGACAATGTCCAAAATCAGATATTCATTCAGTGCAGGATATATCTGATATTTTAGTATATATATTATCTTTGAACGAAGAGTATTAGGCTGTAGGTATACCATAAAGTATTCGTCAAAAAAGTTTCATGGCCTTGAAATATTTGTTAAAACGACACCATACAAACCGCGCTGTAAGAAGTAATTCTACGTCAAAATAAATTCAATTAAGCAAAAAAAAAAAATTATATTTTCATTGTCCAAATTAGATATGTTTCATCCAATTCGGATGGGAAAATATAATTTATTTTCTGTACTTTTATATACTTTTATACTAACAAGAACAAAAACCAATTGAAAATTACATAGTTCGGTTGCTTATATTTTGGATGTGCATAAACAACAACAAAATTAATTTTTTACAACAAGCCCAAGATAACACGTATTTTGAACATATTGACGTGTTTGTCTAAAAAATATTCAAGCCCAATTTCTGGCTTAAACTGCGAACAAGAAGATGGTTTTGAGATGGTTTTGAGCTCTATTGAGCTGATTTCAGTTAAGCACGCTTTGAGCTTGATTTTAGCCCATTTTTTGTCTCCGTGAAGCATACAATCTTGTACAGGAATTCATGAATGCAAACATTTAGATCATGTAAAAATTCATAATTATTATGTACTTTTTTTTTGGTTCAGTGTGCCTTAACAAACTATTAATAAAAGGGCCCATACCGGTGCTTACATATTCCACAACATGCACGCGCACCCGGTTTTGGTAAGGCCACAAAGTAGTGGCCGAAAAAATTATTTAATTTAATATAGTTAAAATTAATATTAAACAAAACTTAATGACGTGTACTCTGCTGCACGCAATTTTTTTTTTTTTTTATTTATAGATTACACTGTTCACACATAAAAAAAATAAAGTTCCGATAACGGATTCTGGAAGAGAGGTCCAACAAAAATATATATTCTTGTTTAAGTGGCATTTTAATTTTCACCCTTTTTTGAAATTCTTATGGTGAATCGTAATAGGAAACCATGTGACGCTTACATTTTAGCTATAGAATGTGTTTGGAAGATTTGTGTAAAAAACTACGCGTAACATTTTTGTAGAACATTTTAACCCTCTAACTCTTCAGAGTAAGGGTCTTTTTTTCCATTTATGAAAAAAACATTTTGGTGTATTGACAGACTTATAGTTAAATTTTATGACATTTTGTGCGGCATTTGAACCCTCTTTAGCCCACTTTTACAGGTTTTTTGTCTTTTTGTTGAAAAACGGGCTATAGAGAGCTCAAATGTTCCACAAAAATACTTCTCAGTATTATTAAATTTTACTATTCATCCCTCAATACACCAAAGCTCAAAATTCAACTTGAAGGCCATTGAATAAGTCAAAATTTATAATCTGTTGAAGGATTAAATTCGAAGTCATTCAGAATCGGTGCTAAATTATTCCAAGAAAAGGCGTTTTTTAGGATGTAAGGACTGTTTGTATGAAAGAAACGTATTACGTAAAATTTCACTCAACGTCATCATACAAAGAAAAGCTTTTCATATCATATCCATTAATAAGAGATGAGTACAAATTGTTTGAAAAATGTTTTTATAAATGTTTATATTGTAAATATATAGAAAAAAACTTGCCTTAATTTAAAAACTATTTTTCAATTTCAAATTGTTCAGCACAAAACCAAAATGATTGATTTTTATTTTCTTGCAAAAATATGTTCGCAAAGCTTACTCTTGTACAAATCAGAGATTTAATAAAATCAACACAGAAATAAAACTCTAACAAGGATTACACAAAAAGGATGTGTCAAAATAATCATATCCTATTTATGTGAAAGCATTGCTGAGCAGACGCTACAGAGAGTTACACGTAGCTGTAAAAGTTTGGTTTAGCAACGTGCGTGCGTGCAACAAAAAGTTCTTGTGGTAACGTAGTATATAAGTATGTGTGTGTATTTGATAGTATGTATGTATGTATGTTTGAGGAGTATGCATTTGAATGTGAACATTTGTGATACGCTTGCGATTACATATGAGTTCATGTATGTTTGTATGCTAAGGGAAAAAAATAATAAAAAGCAACACTAATACATTCATGCATATGAATGCACACTTTGGCAACATAAGTTTGTGCATCGTTGTCGTGCGCATTTCCCTCGCGAGTGTGAATTTATGCATCAATGGGCACGGCATGGCATTTTTTAAAATTGCATGTCTAAGTGTGAGTGGGTATGTGTGTGTATGGGTAAGCGACAAAAAAGTTGTCATGCCGAAAAAAACGTGGCATACGTTTGTAGAGCTAATGAGTGATCACCAACATGGTGGCAATTATGCCGGAAGCGGATATGCAGCCGGTTAAGCAACAAAATGCGATTAAAAATATGTGTGTGTGTGTGCGCAGCTGTTGGCTTAAAATAATGACACAGAGTGTGCAAAAAGTATGGCGCAAAAACGAATTGCATTGCAGAAAACATAGTTTGAAGTTTTTTTGGAGAAATTTAAAAATTTCTTTTAAGTGTGAAATCTTCAACACTAGAGTTTCTTATTAAATAAATACTGATTGTGTCGTTAATGACGTCGAATATTTCCTACAGTTCATTATTTCAGTTCAGTTTGTGAGCGTTTTTAACACGCCATCCCCCGCCCCCACATTCAACACTAAAAACAGAAATTTTTCAAATTCTTTCTTGACTGCAGTAAAATTTAAGTATTTTCACTTTTAACATGAACAAAGCAAATTTTTCGCGGTAGTTTTTTTTTCTTGCTTCCACATTTGTTTGTGAAAATACAAATATATGTGCATGTGCATGTGTGTGTGTGTGTGAGAGTGTATATAAGTATATATATATGTTTTCTGAAGCATGTGAACGCGTTGAATTTGACTTTTTGCTGCAGTTCCTTTGGTTGCCTTTTCGGTTGTTTGTTTACTTTTTGTGCTCTCACAACAACACCAGGAATTTCCAAGCCATAAAGTGCATATTTTCGCAAGAATGTTCAAGCAACACAAAGCAACTTATGCGAATGAAGGAGCTTTTATTTTATTTATTTTTTTCTCCAACTATTTTATTTAACTTAATTTAGTTATTCTGCATACAAATGCTTGAAAATGTCTGCAAGTGCGTTAAGCTTCTAGCAGCTTCTTTATGATAGCTTTAAATTTTACTATTTTCTGGTTTTGTATGAGTGCATTATTTTGCAATCCTTCTTCTTCGTTTCTTTTGGCTTTAAAATATTCTCGTAAACTAACATTGTTTGTCAAGAATGCTTTTATGCATTATTCATATATTTTCTTATAAATTTTATTGCATAAAATATTGATGAAAATTTTCTGAAGGCGAGTAAATTAGAAAATTTTCAAAATGAATTTTTAACTAACAAATAATTCAAACTGATTGCATATTTATGTGGAAGTTCATATAAATGTGTTCACATTTTTGAAATATTACATAAATAAGATATGACTTATTTCTACGTTCTTTTAAGAACTATTTGTTGTCATGCATGTATGTAACTTAATTATTGACACCTACACATATTTTTAATTTTCGTAAAATAATACCCAGTGGTGACCGTGGCACGCAGGTTAAGTGTGTGGCTTAGCATGCTCGGAGCCCGGGTTCAATCCTCAGCCGCGGCGAAAAGTTTTTTTCAATAAAAAATTTTTCTGATCGGTCACCACCTCTCTGCAGACAATGGCAAACCTCAGAGAGTAAATAATGCCATGTAAAGCTTCTTGAGAACATGAGCCGTTCGGAGTCGGCATAAAACATGTAGGTCCAGTTCTCGGTCAATTGTGTGCAAACATTTAATAACACACACAACACAATTGATCATAAGAAGCTCGGTCAAAGTCCTTTCAAAGGCTGAAATGGCCAATTTGTTTGTTTTTTTTTTTTAATACCCAGCAAACCAAAAGATCTCGTTTTGATTTTGTTTAGACGATGGTTTGTCTCGTTAACGATGATTTAATATCGTAACGATTAGAAAACGGAGTTTCGTTAACGATGCCGTGAATAAAAGTTCGATATCCTTGCAATATTGAGGTTGAATAAAATTTTCATGTCTCAACGATATTGAGAATAATTAAAATTTCCCGGGCTCAGTGTAGGTATTGAGGTTGTCACTAATTCTAATTCTTTTATTTGCCATACAAATTAAAAGCACTTCACACATCTGTTTAGAATCTAATTTTATCTATTTTTTTATTTAGGCTTAAGGCGTTAGGCCACTGTAGACGCCTGAAAAATATGCATACTTTGATTTGTTTTTTGTTTTCAGAAATACTACGCAATAAATCAAGATTCAAAAAATGGGTGTTTATTATACATATATACTGATATATATACTGCTATGTATATCAGTGATTGTATACAGTAGTGGTCCAGTGTTTATAGTAGATGCCTACCTGTTCGGTGTAACTCTACTTGCCCTATGGCGAGGAGTCATGGACTTTCGAAATCAACTCTCAACAGACGCATTCTCAGGACTCGCATCCATCGAAACTGCCGGTGTGCAGGATCATAGGGCCGACATGTCTATTAGGAGTTGCTGTCTCAAGTCCAATGGTTTTTGGAATATAATTAAACCCAAGATTTCTACTGAGCAACCCTTCTTTTCAATCATATAATGCAGAATATAATCGCCATTATCGGCATATAAAAATTAATTATTTTCCGGGCAGGACCAGTGCCCTATGGAAATCGGGTTTTCAAAACCTGTACCGTACAATGATAAGGTGCCATTTATCATTTTGGGTAAAATAATTTACTAATCCGACAACCATAGTACCAAATTGTGGACATTTAATTTGAGGTTAAGTTCATTCCACCCCCATTGGTAGGGAGCGAGACCTATCTAAAATCTCTTGAATGGGATATGCCAGCCTGGTTGTACTGAGACACAACGTTACGCCGAGTTGTTGTCTAGCTTGCGACCTTAAGCTTACCATAGCCAGCAACGATACTTCCCGAAGGGCCAGCCCACGGTAGTCCCCCGGCAAAAGGGTTTTCACCTTAAAATGAGCTCTCAATAAAACTGGAAATGAATTTAATGCTTTTGACTCACATGACTTTATAAGCAAGCTTATCATAGTATCCCAGTATAAATGCTGTTGGATACTTTTTGGATATTTTTATGACTACTCAAGATGTCTAATAAAATCAGACCAACTTGGAGCCATATTCTAGTATATTCTAATATATTCAATATACTGTTGAACACTTATTTGTTTTTCCAAAACTGACCACCTTATCTAAATCAAATTAGAAAACTTGGTTCAGTCGACATACAACATTAACCAAATGCTTAGCATGCCCGAACACAGGATCATATTATGCTCCATGAGACCAATTTTTCATTTTCCAATAAAGGTGCCTATCGTTGGAAGTTTGTTCGTTCTCATCACTTATACTTGTATACCAGGGATGATATTTTGAGTGGATTAGTACTTTTTTGAGTACTATTGACTTTACAAAAGTACCCGAGTACCTTCTTGCCGCAAAAAGTACTCTGGTATGTTAAAGAATTTTGCTTGAAATTTTGTCAAGAGCAAAAAAATCATTTTTGAAAATGAAGTCATAAACTTGTTGCCAAAATTCTCGCCCAGTCACGTATTATTTGCCGTTGATTTTAGAAATGTTCCCAGAACAAGAACTTTTAAAAAAAAAGTCAAACATTTTTATTAAAATTGGCAATATCTTTGGTCAGGCGGCAAAGATTTGAAATTTTTTGGATCAGATAGTATGATCTTTTTCAGTACTTCTATTTCCAACCATTTGTTTATTGGTAACTGCTACACCAGCCTATATTTTTACGAAAACATGGTTGATAGTGGCGATGACAGCTTTTTTTTACCCGAAACAATGAAAAAGTACTATTTGCCTTTGTAAAGAAGTATTCTCGAAAATTATCCGATATCATCACTGTTGTATACCCATAAAATATATATCATTTTATTCACACCAGTAATTATCTTGGTAATTATCTTGGTAATTATCTTGGCTAAACCAGGTTTATTGACCATCACCGTGATAACAGTATAGGGGTATTCTCGCTGTCTTGCAAAACCCTTGCAAGGTGTACGAATTGCAAAAGTTGCAGAATCTTGCAACCCGTGCAACGACACAACAACAAAATACAAGCTATTAAAGTTTTGCAATTCGTGCAATTTGTGCAACAGTGATACCCATGTTTTGAGTGGACGTGCAACCGTGCACTCTGATTGAGACAAATTTTTTTATTTTAGTTCGTGTGAGTTAGAGTAAGTATTTAAATTTTTTGTTTTCGCCTGTTCGCGGCATTTCTTTTTATATTCGCAATATTTGTGATTTTGTGCGCTCCGACAGTGTTGCATATTTCAGTATTGCAAGGTTGCATTTTCACATATTTTGCATTTTTGCTATATTGCGAGAATACTCCTTATGGTTTTATATCATTTGCTACGGATACACAGGTACAATAACCAGATTTTTTGTCCCATTTCCATGATTTTGCAACTCAAAGCGAGGGCTCATGGCAATCTATCTCTTACGTGACATACATAATTGAACCGTCGTTTAAATACGCATGACACAACCCTCCTCCTTTTCACTGGCTTGAGACAGGCTAGTGGCTTACCATCATCACCACTAGGCGGAGTAAGTGACTGTATACAATAATTTTTGTAAAACGTTAAATTTCAAAATGGCGGCTATACAGCGTTTTTGGGATGACATCTTCATTTTAAAGGGGTCCACGGACGAACTTTTGGAATTTTTGAGTTACAAAAATCCAATGAATTTTTTTTAAGTATTTATAATATCGGCTAAAAAAGCAGGTGGGATATTTTTGATATATTGATTTTCGTCCAAATCGCGCTCTTCTAAAGTGGAAAGTGAAAAATTTGTCTAAAAAAATCATCAGGTTATTGTTAATAACAAATAAACTGTTCAATTTAAAAAAAATACCTACGTACTTCCATACACAATATATTTTTCAAGATATATTCGAAGTTTCAAGTGAATCGGCTGAAATTTGTCTGAGTTATGTTTTCGGCAAACTTAAAAAATGCAGATTTGAGATAAACGCATTTGAAGTTTTGAATAGTAGAAAGTGCCGACCAGGAGGTCTTATACTAAAATTAAAAAAATCAAGTACTTAGAAATTTTTCCCGGCCATGAACTTTTAAGACATCACTTTTGAGGTCATAAGGGACCATTTAGGAGTGGCCTAACGCCTTAATATACTCATAAATATAATTATTTTATCATGTCTAGATATATTTCATTTAGAAATAAAGAAACTACTAATTTTGGTATGTTTTGAGCAGACTCGCTTGTTCAATACTACATTGCTTCTAAGTAAATGCAGTGTCATAACATCGTCCATTCTCAGCAAATATTGAATGCCGATATAGTCTCTTCCGATGTAATTTTCTATGTACTGATTACCAAGTTGTCAATTTCTTCACCACCATTGTCGGTATAGCGTTGTTTTTTTTCCAAATCTTAATCATTTATTGATTAAAATGTTAAAATGTTACAATGTTTTAAATATTGTCGGTATAGATTCCACAATAGATTCCACAATACATTGCTCAATAACAGAATTAGATATTTGCTGCAATGGTTCTTCTTCTCGAAGTAAATGGAATGAATATTGAATGCATCATATGCTAGACGTTATCGTAACTCTAATGGAAACTCTTGGGAAACTCTCAAGTCGGTCGAGCCCGACTATGGATAACCTAAACCACCTATCATATTTAAAGATATATTATATGAGTACTAATTACAGGAGCATTATAGGAGTATTAAGTATATATATTTGTTTGGTATATATATACTTAAACCAATATAAATAACTTCTTATTTTTTTCAAAATCCATGCATTCCTTTACAGTTTTTAACAGGCTTCACTAGTGTGGGTCGCTTGGGAGTTGGGCATGTTTGTAGGCGGGTGACGCCCCACGTCACTTGTTTTCACACCTAAGTTTTGATATTGGGCGTTTGCATTGGCGGGTGACGCTCATTTTGTAAGCATACCTTAATTTTGATATAAAATCCTCGCATCCCTGTAGGTCACATTTAAAATTTTTTTATGGTATTTTCAATATTGTGAGTTGTATGGGAGGTGACATTTTCTGGGGCGGGTGATTCTCATTTTGTGTGCACACCTAAATTTTGATATAAAATCCTCCCATACCAAGTTTTATCCCTGTAGGTCATGTATAAACCTTTTTATGGTATTTCAATCAATATTGTGAATTGTATGGGAGTTGGGCATGTTCGTGGTTGTGTGACGCCCATTTTTTCACACCTTAGTTTTGATAAAAAATGATGCCATACCAAGTTTAATACCTGTAGATCATATATAAACTTTTTATGGTATTTTCAATGTTGGGAGTTGTATGGGAGGTGGGCGTTTGCATTTGCGGGTGACGCCCATTTTGTGTACACACCTTAATTTTGATATAAAATCCTCACATACCAAGTTTTATACCTATAGGTCATATATAAATCTTTCTATGATATTTTCAATATTGTGGGTTGTATGGGAGGTGGGCGTCTGCATGGCCAGATGACGCCCACTTTACGTGGGAACCTTAGTTTTGATTTAAAATCCTCCCATACCAATTTTAATCCTTGTACACCTTAAAAAACCAGTTTATGGTATTTTCAATATTTTGGATTGTATGGGAGGTGGGCGTGTTTGTGTGCGGATCACGCCCATTTTTGTGCATGTTTTAGGTTTTGAACAAAATACATACATATTAAATTTAATTTCTGTAGATTTAATAAAACCCTCTATACAGTCATATCAATTTTTTGGTTGTATAAGAGATAGGCGTGTCCATATGTGGATTCCAAAAATATTAAATAGTGCAGATCCTTGGTGCCATGTGAACATGAGCACCAAGTTTCATGCAATTATCTCAACTCATTCTTCTTATGCTGGGTTCACGGACAACACACAGAGGGATACGGCTAAATCGACTAACGAGGTGATTCTGATCAAGAATATATATAGTTTTCTATACCGGGCTCGCTAATTTCTAGGTGTGACAAACGTTTGCACAAAGTTAATATACCCTGAATTTTCAGGCTTAGGGTATAAAAAAAACGGGTAAAATTAACAGGGTATAATTATTAGGGTATACAAACCATATGTTGAAAACAAAAAAATTACAAAAAACCCCTCATACAAAAAAAATTTAAAAGTTTCTAGCGCACTTCCGGTTGAGCACTTGAGCTGTGTGCATGGTGGTTTTTATCTTTGACATAGTGTGTTACCAGACCCTATAAAGATCTCAATGAATCAAGATACATCGAAATCGATCAAGTATAACTCGAGAGATCTTAGAAGCCGATTCGAAAAAACTTGTTTCGAGAACCACGAAACTAGATTTACTTCTACGAACGATAATATATAAATGTGTGAAAGACAAGCGAATATAATATTGATATTTTTTCTACAGGATTCTTTACACTTTAAAGAGCAATTTTCTAAAAAAAAAAAATATATATTTTTTGCTTTGTACACATTGTAATAGTACCTTAATGAAACGGAATTAAACTTTTATTAAATTAAATGTGCATTTACGTCACGAGATTTATTATAACATGTGACAATAATTCACATTAGGTAGAGAATTAACGCCAAGCGTATGACTGCCATCAAATTTTTGTTTTGAATATTCCGAACAAGAGCAAATTATTTTATAAAAAAACACACCATTTGGTACCTTAAATGGACTCATAAAAATGAAGAGAGTGATACCACCGAATTTGTGGCAATAATGCACATGGCGTGAATTCTCAACCTCATGTGTTCTATTGCCAAATGTGATAATAAATCTTGTGACGTCAGTGCACAGCCCTGGTACTACATGATATTTTTTTTGCTAAGTGTAATGGCAATAATGCATACAGCTATGGCATTATTGCCATGAAAATTATTTCTGCCAATTTATGGCACTAGTACATTTCATATGTGAATTAATGCCATAACCTCTTTTACGGCAATAATTCACTTGGCATTAATACCTTTTGTCGTGTCAATTATTGCCATAAAGTAAATTATGGTAATAAATCACTTGGCGTTGATTCCTTGTGTCTTGTGAATTAGTGCCATAACCAATTTGCTGGCAATAATGCACTTTTTATGGCAATAAGTCATATTCGAAGAATTTTTTAATTTAACACTATGGCAACAATTCACACTCTTGCTTATGGCAACAATTCACATGGCAATAATTCTCCACACCCGTGAGTTCAGGAAAAGTTAAATCGAGCTAACAAGGGTTTACCAGTTGAATATGATTTTGGAAAGTTAAGCCCTTTTTAATGGTACGGTTTCTAAGTGTGTCAAAAAAAACAGTTTTTTGTTTTTGGAGCTGTCTTAAGATACGGGGAGGGGACAACTAAACTTTGGGAATTTGACATTGAAAATTGGGAAAAAAACAACAAAAAAATTATAATAACACTAAAAAATACTTTCACACGACATAATTATATATTTTTAAAGCTGTGTTAAGTAAATAGTTACTAAATCAGGATCAAATTTTGTATGAAAGAACTAACGGAAGCTTATTTCGTTTTTGTTTCGAAAATCGAATGAACTTAAAAATAAGGTTTGTGGATAAGGTATGGTGATAGGTATGGTGTTTCATTTCTAACGTGAAGTTGTTGTTTGAATAAACTAAAACCAAACAAAATGTTAAACCTTACGTTCGGATTATGCCACCTACGAGAGCGTTTTCATAATCATGATTGATCTTTAATATAGCGTAAGAGAACATTTTAAACATGAACGTGTAAATTTACTGCTTTTTTGTGGCTCTACTTAATACTTTAGGCGAATTAATAAATATGTAAATTCAGGCTAAAGAATATATTCCATGTCAAATATACATAGCTAGGAGCAAAAGCAGCACAAAAGCAGCGTATATGGCAGCTCATGGCGCACAAGGCTATTTTTTGTTGTTTTTTTTTTTTTGGTTTAAACATAAAAAATTTTATTATTTTAATTCTCAATGAGATATCGATTTTACTTAACAACAATTGACTACACAAGCATACATACATACACAAAAGCTCTAAAGCCCCTATGACCAAAACATGCATACAAACACTGAAAGCAACACATGCTGTACAGCAGCAATGCATAAAACAAGCATTGAATTCAATATAAATTGTCAGTTGAAACATGTTTAACACCAGCAATGACAGCACTACAAACATTACTAACGCCACCACTAGCATCAGTGCTTGTTTCAGGGTGGTCCATAACAGCTCATGTGTTAAAAGCACGCTAGTCTATGCTTCATTTGGGGGGCCCCTTGGAATTTAATTTAATTTTATGCATTATCAATTCAACTAAAGTTTCAAAGACTATGCATGAATACTCGACAGTATTGACAGATTTCTAATTATAGTGCTAATGGAGTTTTATGTGCATGTATGTTAATAAAGTGCTTATTAGTGTTCAACTTTCATTGATAATGAATACATTATGGAATAAATTAATTTAAGTACAAACACTCATACATACCAACCACACTCACCCACGACTAGTCTGTCTGCATGCCAAAGACCAACTTTTATATATCAAAATGTAAAATGAAATTAAATCGTGCAGCTTAATTTTGTCATTTGTTGCAGATATCGAAGCAGAAGCTTAAGGATTCTGAAACTTTTTTTTTTATAAACACATTTATTGCAAATGTGACATTCATTCAGCTAGCTATTCCTTACATTCCCTTCATTCACTGCTGTTGTTGGTGTTATTGTTTTGTTGTTGCTATGCAGTGTTTAGAAAATACTGAAGCTTTTATGCTTGGAATGCGGATGCCATTAAATTAAGACAATAAGAATAGTTTTAGCAATTTTTGGTAGTGTATTAGAGAAGGATAATAAATTTGTGGTATATAATAGCTTCATTTTGTGGGCTTTGTATTTGCACTTTATTTTTATTGAGGAAATGATTGACATAAAATGTGCCGTTTTGAAATGGAATTTTAGGCACATGTCTTTTCGTATACTTATATAGGAAATTGTTTGGCCGAAAGCTTTTTACCCATTATTGGTTTTTTTTTTTTTTAGTTAACACTATGGGTGTTTTGGGAAATAGACATTTTGTGGATTATATAAACTTTTTGAAGTGAAACTTCTTTGGCGGCGAGTGAAACTTCAAGGTCTCTTATTCGTGACGCTAGGCTAACGTTTTCAATTCATATGAAAATTTAAAAAAATTTATTGTTATGGCCGAGAATTGAACCCCGAACATTGTTGCTTAAAAGCCGGAATCTATACCTTAACGCCACGTAGGCACATGATAAACAGTCAAACAAAATGTAATTAAAACTGAACGCGTAACATACTGCAAATAACACAATTAACATTAACATTACATTATTAACATAACCGTAACATTAATTTTCATCCTGCAAGTATGCACGAAAAAAAATAGAAAAATAGCTAAAACAGGAGCAGAACGCGTTCGTGAATATAGAGAGCGAATTAGAGCTCTTAAGAATACAGCCGCAGCTGGGTCTGCAACTAATGATGAAGGTAAGGTGATTGCAACAACGGCTGAGTTTCAAAATGCATTTTTATGAAACATCAGTGTATTTTGGTGAATCTACAAAGAACCAATCCCCAAAAAACACACTGATGCTTTGTAAAAATGTATTTTGGAACTCAGCCATCATCTCAACAAAATCTTAAAGCCAACCAAGTTGATGCACTAAACAATCAACGTTCGCTGCTTTATGAGGCCCTCTATCAACATAGCAATTATTATGATCAGAAAGCAGGAGGTAATAATGAACAAGATTTGCCTCTGCTTTCGGAGGCTCCTTCAAAGAGTACTATGCAAATGCAATCCAGCATTCAAAAAGTAACAATGTTGAGAACACATTCGAAAGCAACTAAAACACCAACTGAACTAAAACAAGTACCTAAAATAACTGTTATTTTACAATTTTCAAATGCAAAAAATTGTCGAAAAACTTTTTCAAATAAACCATTATGTTACAAATGTCCTCAGCCTCACGAATATTAAATCGCTTTTAAATTTGAAACTGATTCTTTAAAAGTTAATTTCTTGCCTAGTATATTTCGAGGAAAAATAAAGGTTACTTTTGACTTTTATTTTGTCGGTCAAAAATAGCAGTTATTTTGTGACTTTAATTTTTTCGGTCAAAAATATCAAGCAATTTGTGTTTTCTTAAAGGCCGCTTGACAGATTGAACTGTTGACACCATGTGTAAAATGTCTCACCGATGAGATGAAAATAATAATATCAAAATTTTTTTATCGGTTTAAATGACTTGAACAAATATAAATTACCTGATATTTTTGACCGAAAAATAAACGGCAGAAAATAACTGTTATTTTTGCCCAAAAAAACTATAAGGCACAAAAAACTGTTATTTTTGTCGGAAAAAATAAAAATTAAGAGATAAAAGTTAATATGTGACTCTTTCAACCAAAACCAAAGCCGGTACGGTCCCTGGATGCAAATATTGAATCAACAAATTATTATTCTATTTCGTATTGATTGAATTTCTTTTCAGATACTTTTTCTCTCTATTTCACACTAAAATCTCTCTTATTTCTTACTGTTAAAGAAGTTTCACTTCTGCCATGTGTACGTTGCTACACGCGACTTTTTTTTTTTTGCTTTAGGTCTCTATCCAGCTCTTAAGTAATTTCTCAAGAAAAAGTTACTTATATTTCTTTTCTGTGTAAAAGTATAAATTCACAGTGTCGACTCTGTTCCTTTTTAATAAAAAAAGTAGCAAAACAGAAAAAATTCTTCTTACGAGCTGGTTTCTCTTTTAAGTAATTTTGACAAAACAAAAAATACTTTTTGATTACTTTTCAGTTCAGTTCAGTTCAGTTCTTACAGCGCCGTTTGTATAGGGTCGTTTTAACCGATTTTTTCAGGTCATAAGGCAACTTTTTGGCTAATACTTTAGGGTATACCTACAGCCTTTAATACTTATCGTTCAAAGATATTATATATACTAAAATATCAGATATATCCTGAATATCTAATTTTGGATTTTGTACTATAATATTAAAGTCACAAAATAGTAAAATATAAGAAGAAAAATGCATGTTTTTGTATAAGAAAATCAATCATCAGCTGCTAATAATGTGCCTGCTGCTTTCTTTGTTTTTCTTTCGTTGTTTATGCTTGTATTGCTTTGGTTTTGCACGAACTGATTGGTTCGCTTTGGCAGCATTGGTTTGCATTGGGTTTATGTATGCACTACTGTTCTAGTATACTATTTTGAAACCACAGGTCATGAACCTCTTTTCAACTCAGTCAATGAACTCAAACTCTCAAATTTAACGAAAGGTCTGTGATTCGGTTAGATTTAGCTCTTATGGAAAAAACGAGTTGAATCATATTTCGTTTTATGCTTTTACCCAATAGATGGCGTAAAATTTTAATTTTTGTTTTTAATGCAAATTAATTTGGATTCCACATCCCACTAACACTAGCGAGTGAAGTTCGCAAACAATACATCGAACAGAGACGAAAGTGAAGCTCGCAAACTAAATATCGGACAGTGACGAAAGTGACACTAATGGAAAGGACATGTGCTCAGCGTGAAAAATAGTTACTATACGATTTTTTAAAAATCACGGTTTTAATTTTAATTTGAAATTAGTAGTTAAACTGACTGTAGCTCGCAAACTATATATCGGGCAGAGACGAAAGTGACACCTATGGAAAGTGCATTTGCTTCGCCTTCTTTTCAACGAAGTCAATGAACTCAACCTTCCAAACTTAACAAAATTATCGAAAAAATTTGAAATTTTGCTTGTTTCTTTTTGCTTGCTCATTTAATCATACTTACTTTTTAACTTTTTCTTTGTTTTGGACTCGATAAGTAGTCCATAATTGAGTGTTATTCATTTATTTGTTAATTTTCGGAATATCAATAAAAATACGTGCAAAATGAACAAAACAATCGGACCAAAGAAACAAAGTAGAAGAGATTACAACTTAAACGGAATCCTACGTCTACACTTACGATACTATCGAAACTATTTCTTTTTTGTATGAAAATATGCTTTACTTGGGAGCTGGAAACACACTCAGAAAAAAACACATTTCTTTTACCTATAAAAAATTTCTTTATTTTCGATAATAGCAATTTTCTCTTTTTCAAATTATATTTTCTTCTATTAGAATAAACTTTCACATTTTGGAAGCAATATTTCTTCAGTTGTGGGAAATGGAAATATTTCCAAAAAAATTCTCATTTATAGAGAAAAATTTATTGAAAATAAAAAATTTTCCCTATATTTTGATAAAAAGCTCACTATGAGAAGTATTTTTTTCAATAAAAACAAATCTTTTCTCAAAAATAAAAAGACTTGTTCTCTAAAAACGATATATTTTTATGTATTTCTCTTTTTCATAAAAGCTTTTTATAATTTTTAGGAAATTTTAAGGATCACATTTAGAGAAAAGCATTCTCTGGAGTAAAGCCTATACCATTTTTCTCTAAATAGAATGCCTCTTTTATCATATTCCGAGAAACTTTTTTCTGAGAGTGTGTAGACAATTTTTATTAGTTATCCAAATAAGTCATTAGGTATCAAAAATTTTATATATTTTAGTATAAGACACTTGGTCAATTATGCTACAATGAGTTCACCAACTACTTTGAGATCATCTCGTATTTGGTATTATAACCTGTCGCAGTAATTATTTGTTCTATCCTAGCTGGCATACTAAGTTGACTAAGTCTTCACATTCTGTTGAGGTAATAGCGTTCCAAACTGCTTGGCATCGTTCCAAACTGCTTGGCATCGTGAAAAAATCCGGATTCGGATAGTCATAGAACCTCTTCTTCAGGAAAAACCGCAGGTTCTCAATGGGATTGATCGGAGGCTACATCATTGTATTGATAATATTGGTTTTAATTGCATTGGTACCTTAAGCCTTATGTTTTGGAACGTTGTCTTGCATTAATGTATATTTTTTAACATTTGATTCCAATTTTTCCAGAAATGGAAAATAATCGTGCTATAATATATTGATGTAGACATTAGCCGTCGTCTTGTCTTCAATCAAAATTTGCTTACCGACACCCTTTTCTGATCAAACAAACCCTGAATAAAATGTTTCCTCCTCCAAATTGAACGGCAGGAACAACAGCTCGATCAGTTATCCTTTTACCGAATTCCGTCTGATCCGTGAATGCTTATTTTAATTTCGTCAGTCTAAATCACGTAATATAACTGCGCCAAAGACAAATTTACATGAATTTTTGGAGACGCTAACCCCAACTTTCTGTGACATGCTGTTAGTAGAGAGTTCTTAATATTGCTCCGAGCTTTGTATACCATTTTTAGTCGCTCTCCATTAACAGTCATTCTTGAAACTTGTTTTCCCCAAGTTCGTATAAGTTCTTAGAGCTTATAGCTCTCCGATCAAGGTAATTTAAAATGTTTTGGTCAATTGTAACATTTCATTTCTGTCCTCGAAACCTACAGAACCCTTAAAAGTTCAAAGGCCGCACCCAAAAATTAGCCAAATCCTGTACTAAGAACCCACTGAAAAATCATAGAGAAGAAGCTGGAAGTTTTCTTAAAAAACATATGTAGTTATTTTTCGTTCTCAGAAACCTCAGAAGCAATATTAATAGTTCGGCTCATGCCTAAAGTACGTGAATACTTTTCACGTGAAAACGAATTTCACGTGTAGTTCCTGAATATAATACACTTATAGTAGAGGTACGTGTTTCCAAAAACGAACTTCACGTAGTCTAAATTTCCGTGCGCACGTGTAGTTCGAAACACGTGTTTGAACTGAGCTCTAGTACGAAGGTTATAGCCAAATCAAAATAGGATTGCCACCTACATTTTTTTTAATTTTTACAATTTGCTGGGCGAACACTAGCAAAGATAAGTAATTGCATCTGAATCCGTTGTCAGAATTTAAAAAATTATGTAATTTTTTATCCCACATTTTTTTTTATTTTTATGAATTCGTTGCTAGAGCGAACTTAATGTAAAAATAGATCTCTGAATCCAAAACCGTTGTTTTAATCTGTCAAAAATATATAGAGAAATTTTATAGAAGCAACAATTTTGAATAGAAAATTCAAAGACAGAGGCGTTTTGATTCCTCGCATCCCAATAAGTTTAGCTGATGTGCCATTTAAATTTAAGCGTCTTCAATGCCCTGTTCGCATTCGTCGTTACCATTAATAGGTCACAAGGACAATCTTATATGCGGTATAAATTTGGAAAATCCAATTTTCTCTTATGGTTTTCTTTAATTGCCTGGCTTAGCGGACAAGGGTTCAGCTAATGTCTCATATGGGCATCTCCCAGTGGCACGGACGCGACATTCGCACGCTTTTAATTACTCGAAAAACAAGAAAGAAACAAAAAGAGCCGATATGTATTTTAAGTGTTCTAACGCGATAAAAGAGTACATTTTAAAAAAATATTGGCAAGATTTAGTACAAATTAGTACAAAGTAATAAACAATCATACAATGAAACGGACGCGACAAAAAACAGAAGTTTCTTAAGCTGGTACAGAAATATGCAAAATTTAGATAATTTTGAGAATTTTTTTATGTATAATTAAACATGTTAATGGAGGTCAAAGGATAACTTTTCTTCGTAGACTTATGAAATATGAGAATTATATCTTAACTTTTTGTAAATACCCAATGTGCACAAAAACGGATGCTTATCCGTTTCGAACCCGATACGAGTCCGTCAGAGTGGAATTTTTTTTTTTGATGTTTCGACGGATCAGTTTCGAACCCATTACGGGTCCGTGGATGCGGAATCGGTTTTTTTGTGTTTTGACGGACCCGTTTCGAACCCGTTGCGAGTCCATCGACGCGGAATCGTTTTTTTATGTTCTGAAGGACCCGTTTCAAACCCGTTACGAGTCCGTCGACGCGGAATCGTTTTTTTTATGTTTTGACGGATCCGTTTCGAAACCGTTACGAGTCCGTCGATGCGGAATCGTTTTTTTATGTTCTGAAGGACCCGTTTCGAACCCGTTACGAGTTCAACGACACGGAATCGTTTTTTTATGTTTTGACGGACCCGTTTCGAACTCGTTACGAGTCCGTCGACGCGGAATCGTTTTTTTATGTTTTGACGGACCCGTTTTGAACCCGTTACGAGTTCAACGACACGGAATCGTTTTTTTATGTTTTTACGGACCCGTTTCGAACCCGTTACGAGTCCGTCGACGCGGAATATCTATAGATACAGCACGAATACGGACGAATACGGACAGTAGTAAAATACAGTAAAGATGTTCATTATAAATTTTAATAATAATAAGTTATAATAAGTTCAATTCAAGTTACATAGCAGTAATACTTATCAAAATAAAAAAAACATCAAGTTTAAAGCTGTTAGAGTGCTTTATTTTAATGTTTTTCTTCACTTTTGGTGGACCTTTTTTGGGAGATGCCCATATGTAACAGTGATTAAGAAAACATTTCAACTATTGATTTAATTGCAATATGAATGTCATAAATTAATTAATTTAGTTATTTGGCTTAGTGAATAAACCAATTAAAGAACTGGCATAAAAAAAAACAAAAAAAATTAAATAAGAAATGAAAAAGTTAATCAAATCAAGCTTAGCTTATTAAGAATAATCAATTGAAATAATGGTTACGTGAATTATTAATAATTAATTATGAGGAGGATAATAAAAATGCGATGATAAATGAGGCAGACAGTTCAAAATACAATTATAATAAGGCACAATTAATTATTTATTACATTTCGAAATTATTTTCTTAAGTTTTCGATGTGTAGAGCGGTTTATATCGTTTAACTGCTTTAAGAACTTTTTTTATTGATACTTGTTGTTTAATTCTACATAAATAAGCTCATAAACAATGTTTTTTACAAGCAGCCAGCTTCAAAAATGCGAGTTTTGTTAAGTTTGGTGAAGAAATCAGCCCAAAAGCAGGCAACAATAAGCAAATATTGGAATTATATTCAGAGATAATTTAAGAAATATTAATTTTTATGATTTGTTTTTTAAGTCAAACTATAACAAACATGCATTTACTCAATATTTAAGGTTTGCACACATTTAAGCATGGGTAAGAAAAAAATTTTATTACACAGCTGTACAAACAAAGTTGTAGAACATGGCTTTAAATTGCCAATCATGCTATATAAATGAAAAACTAACCTCAAATAAGCTATACGCTCAATCGACAGCAAAATCAATTTATATCCATAGAAAAGCTAAAAAAAATCAAACATTTATTTAAGATTGTTTGCGTTATAAATTCAATACTAAATAGTTTTCAACACGCAAGCAACAATAAAAGCTAGCACGTGTTCAACCAACATACTTTCGCACAAAGTTTGAATTCAATATAAATGTGTTAAGGTTGATAATTTGTTGTGCAGTAAAGAAAAAATTCAAAGAAAAACTTTTCATAACACGCAAAAATAACTTTAAACAAAACTTGCTTAAAAATTCTTTGGCAAGTAAGACAAAAATATTAAAAGCATTTCAAGAAGCTGCTTTAAGTAGCTTTAAACAAAAAGCCTGCCTTAAGCTGCACTTTAAATAATACAAAAAAAAAGCAATTGAAAAAACGCCTTAAAAGTTTTTTCTTACATTTTCTATGACCATTAATTGCAGTTGGCAACTCTGTTATAGCTCTTAACGGCTGCTATAATTATGGCAACTATTTGTACATGCTTCATTAAACTTGATTTGTATTTGAGCAGCAGCTAAACCGGAAGTTTTGCTGGACGCTGGCCATATTTGGCGCTCTTCAACAAGCGCCACCCAAGGCAGTGGTTAACCGTAACGGTACTGTATTTAGTCTCCTGCCATTAAGCACTTTGTGGCAACTTCTAAAATTTTCAAGCAAATCTTTCATTTTTGCCACTTTTTGCTTCAACATTCATCCCAAACAAAAGTTTGTTGCAAAGTTTTTCAACTAATCTTGGCGGTTACTTCGAAGACTATTCCTTAGAGTACCGTTTTTTTTTTAACATTTTTCTTTACTTTTCTAAGCTTTAATGTTGCATGCCTACCTTTTTTATTTATTTTTTTATTTTTTTATTTTCTTGCTACTTATGACCTTATTGCCTTTTTTATTTATGCTTCCTTCGAATATACTTCGACAAAACTTTGTTATGAGGTGTTTTCATTTTTTTCTCTTTTTTCTTTTTAAAACTTTTTATGCGCAGCAAGTTTATAAAAAATCCTTAAATTTACATTAAAAATTTTTAAGACATCAGACAATTGATCGATTTTATAGACATTTAATCTTTAAGAAAACAACTGAAGTTTTTACATCGATAAGCAATAAAAACTTTTTTGATGTGCCATAAATTTTAAGCTTTTGAGGCGGCAAAACAATTTGACAGTTAATATTGAGTTTGAGGCGAAAAAAATTTTGTTTATGTTTACTACCAGCAAAAAACCATAAGTATTTAATGTGTTTTTAATCTGAATAAATGTTTTTATTTTATGGCATACAAATTAATGGAGGGCTTCGTTGGTCTAACTGATGACTAGTTGCGGAACATGAAAGTTTTTTTCAATATAAATTTTGTCATAATTTGTGAATACCCAAAAATAATATTAACAAGTTGTATTGCTTTGATATGTTTAAGGCGGTTTTGAAGTGAATTTTTTCACTGTTTAAGAAACTCACCTAAAAAAACAAACGATTATATCTAAGTTTTTGCAGTGATGCATAACTGGTACATTCAATATTTATCCTATTAACCCTTACATAGCAGCTGTTTGAATTGGTTGTAACGGTATTTTTCAAAATTGGTACCAATACATGTTATTTCGGTTCTTGCTTTTTTAAGGTTTTATTTTCTTTAGTTATAAATATAACGGCAAATAAGTTGAAGTAAACATAAAACACTGCAATCCTTACTCACACACATACCTGTGAAAAAATCTTTATTTATTCTTCTAAATTAATTTCATCCTCCTCAAAGTAGTCCAAACTCACCCTCGACACTATGTAATAAAATTATGCCAACGTGTTTTTCAATTTTCAAAACTTGGTGCAAAGTTCTCTTCCGGTAGATCTTTCAATTTCTTCTTAGTTTCGGTTTTTATCTCTTCTATTGATTCAAAACGATGATTCACGGAGTGGTCTCTTGAGTTTAGCGAATAGTCAGAAGTCAAATGGTGCTAAGTCATGAAAATACGGTGGTTGCGAAACGATATGGCTTGAGTTTTTGGCGAAACGATCACGAAATTTTTCCATGAAATTTAGCATTTTTGGCACCATTCGTGATTTCACTTTTCTGAAGCCCAAATGATCACTCAAAATGGTTCATACTGATCCTTTCGATATTCCAATAAGGTCAGTAAGGTCTCGGACTGTCAACCGTCGCACAATGGGAGGGAGGACTTCACACAACTTTTGGCCATAAATAGTAAAAATAAGAGTTTTGAAATTTGGTATGAATGCTTTTTATACCCCCACGCGTACTGCGTAAGGGGTATATTAATTTTGTCATGACGTGTGTAACACCCAAAAGGAGACGTGGTAGGTGAATAATTGTTAGCTGATTAGGTACAAACCAAATCAGATGTTGGCTGAGTATAGGTACATGAACCAATACTCAGTTGAATGACCAAAGAAAACACCACACAACAGTTTTTAGTTCCAAAAATGCAGACTTTATTCTTAAACTTTTTTTATAGAACTAACCCCTCATAAACTAAAATTAGGAGTATTTAAAGGAAAATACTTAAGACTAAAATATGAATAATTAAAATATGAAATTGCTGCATTGCACAATAATAAAAACAACAAATATAAAATTGCTGTATTGCACTATAAGAATGCAGTTTCTTGACCGCAGGTTATTGCACTTAAATTTGTGACTTAATTTACAATTTTGTTTTGGTTGCAATTCAGCTGATTTAACAATGCTGAAATGCATGTCGTTGGCCTACAAATATGCTGGTGTCAACAAACTGCGCTTTATGTGCAGTTGATTTTATAAACAAATTGTTTTATTGCTTATTGTTTACTTTTTGTTGTTTTTATTTCTGTGCAATGCAATATAATCTATAAAATATATATATATATATCATAAAGTATAAACATTCTCCCCCCCGTTGAGTGTCTAACTCAACTTAAGAAATGTCTACATCAAATGGTGACTTGTGCTGACGTGGCATCGGTTGAGGAGATGTGCTAGCCTTGGTTGCGGATGTTCGTTGGTAGTGTGTTCTTATCTTGCAAGTACTGTAGGTTATGATACCAAATATCGCTAAAATTAATGCTGAATAACTGATTACATGATGATGGATTTTATTGGATTCGAGTTGGTTCGGTAGCTGGTCAAAATCTTCTTTGGATAGTTTCGTCTGAAGATCAGTGAGTTGTTCTAGTTTTGTTTCAATATCTTTGAAGTTTGGTGTTAGTAAGCCCTGTAGTGCGTTAGGTTGACTGATGGACGAGATATTTCCGATACCAGCAAATGATGTGTATACTCGACTGGATGATTCAATATAACCTTGGATCTGGATGTCATCATTTTTTAAGCTGCAGTGTTGGTCAATTGTGAGTATTCCTGACCCTATAAGTGTTAGTTGAATGGTTTCGTGATTACAAACTGCTGTGATTTCAGTTGGAATTGTCGAAGCGTAAATCCATTTATTAGCAAGATGCAATGATGTAAATGTTAACTGATCAGAGTACTTTGTTAGGTCACAGGTTTGGGACGTTTTGTTGTTAAAAAGTTGAATCTCGCAAGCAAGTTTCTTTGATTGCCTTCCAATGGTAGCTTGCTTCCTGCTTATTAAATAAATGTCATCACTAGTCAATGTTGCTGCTTCAACGTCGGCTCGGCTAAGTGCAATGTATTGATCCCGATGGCCGCTGACTGCTAGAATTTCGGTGGTGGGTTTAATTGCCACAAGCGTGTTATTTACTGTTATTGGAATCGGGTGTATAAGAAATAGGTCTAGTTTATTATGATCAACTAGTGGTACAGCTAATTCAAAGATGACGTGATTCCTTGTTAATCCAGACTTAACACTCATAATGGTATAAAGGTCCAGCAGGTTGTGGTCTTCGACTGGTAGAGCCCAACTAGTAGGTAAGTGTCCTTTGATAGTCAGGATTTCTTTCGCAAGTTGTTTTGGTGTAAGGATCTGTGGACTTATTTTTCCATGTTTAGTGTGCGTTAGGATGTTTATCAAATCTGCTTGTGTGTGCTGCAAATCTGTGCTAACCATAGAGAGTTGAGTAATTAAAACTGTCAGTTGCTGAGTCAGCCGTAGTTGAGCAGCTGTGTCTTCAATTTTGTTTATGTCCACGTTGATCAAACGCTGTATTTCAGTCAAACGTGAGGATGTATCCACTTCATCTTGTTTTATTATGTTGATTGTGGAATCAATAATTGACGTTTGATTCTTCAACAGCCTTAAAAGATGTTCTTCGTTGGATTTGACTTCATTTATAGTGTTTGACATCTGTTCGGCATAGTCTGAGTCGAGAACACCAAACAAAGTGTGAGCCACGTTTCCGATGACATTAAATGCACCTCTTTTGGGACGATTTGATAACAATAAGGTTTCCTCCTGGTGCAGATTGTTAACAGTAGCTTCAAAGTAATCGATGAGTGAACTGCATGAGATGTCCGACGTCGGGTGTAAGCAGAGCTTCCTGAGTGTTGTGATTCCATCTGATAGTGAATTTATTTGGTAATGAAATGGCGCAAGGTCATAGTATATGATGATTTTCCAGATACCTGTTGATAGCCGTGCGGCACCTATTCCTTCGAAGTAAATGCCAGGCTTGTTACGAAATCTTGATGTATTTATTGGAGAGGTCATTGCTAATGGCAACATCAGTAATGCAACCAGCATTACTGAGAGAGCAAGACCCTTTGATGTCGACTTGTTTTTTGAGATATCTTCATGTGGATGTGGCCATTTACGTTTGTGATTATTTGTCAGTACACTTGTTGCAGGTTCTATTTTTTCTGTTTCTTCTTCAGTGAATAATGGAGCTAATTCGTGTATGGGTCGTTTGGATATGCCCGAAGCTGTCTTAACATCAACGACCCGAATAAAGCCATCATTTCCCTTGTAGGTTCGAATAATGCGACCAAGGGGCCATTGAAGGACTGGAACGTTATCCTTCTTTATGATGACCAATGTTCCTTCCTTTACATTTGGTGTTGGATGCTTCCATTTAGACCTTTGTTGGAGCTCGTGCAGGTATTCGTGGTGCCATCTTGTCCAGAATCTATGTTTTATATCTGACACATATTTCCAATTTGTTTTAAGTGATCTTCTAGTTTCTGATACCCTTGAGTCGACTGGGGTTGTGAGTGGTTCTCCTATGATGAAGTGACCTGGTGTTAGTGCTCCTATATCATTTGGGTCTGAAGACAACGGGGTGAGAGGCCTAGAGTTTAGAATTGCCTCTATTTCAACTACAACAGTCTCTAGTTCTTCATATGTAAGAGAAGCAGTAGAGACACTGCGACACAAATGATGCTTCGCAGATTTGACTGCAGCTTCCCAGAGTCCACCAAAATGAGGGGCTTTAGGCGGAATGAACTTAAATTCGATGCCCTTGTCACTGCAGGTTTTAATAATTTTCTCTTGAGCTGAATTAGAGAAAACAGCTTGTTGCAATTCATTCAATTGATTCTTTGCACCCACAAAATTTGTTGCATTATCAGAATACAATGTCTGGCACCTGCCACGGCGGCTGATAAAACGTTTTAGTGCTCCAATAAAGGCGTCAGTAGTGAGGTCCGAAACAATCTCCATATGTACCGCTTTCGTGACAAAACAACAAAATACTGCAATATATGCTTTTTGAGGTCGTTTTCCGCGGATTTTGTAATGGATCCATATTGGACCGCAGTAATCGACACCAGCTGTTAGAAATGGCCGTGATTCAGTTACTCTATCCGCTGGTAGATTGCCCATGATTTGACTGTAGAGCTTTGGTTTTGCTCTGACGCAACGCACACAGTTTTGTACAATATTGCGTGCCATTGTTTTTCCTCTTACAATCCAGAATTTCTGCCTCGAGGCTGCTAATAAGGCCTGCGGGCCACAATGTTTGTTGTCTTGATGAACCATGATAAGTAACAATTTTACTATTGAATCATTGTATGGTAGCAAGATTGGATGTTTTTCATCAAAGGGTAATGATGATGCTTCTAATCGGCCTCCCACACGCATTAAACCTTGATCGTCTAAGAAAGGACATAGGCTGGCAAGTTGATTTGATTTGCTCACTTGCTTGTATTTTTGTAAGTCTTTAATTTCACTTTTAAAATCTGCCATTTGAATAGTCCTGATTATAACTGCCAAGGACTTATTCATTTCTGATGCACATATGGATAGATGATTTGGCCGAGCTGTTGTTTGTTTCTTAAGATTTTCAATAAAACGTAGCATGTAGGCAACTGTGCGTTGCAAAGCTCGAAATGAGTTTTTGTGGTTGATTCCATAAATTAGCGCCTCCGATGATGCTGACGACGAAGTTACTATTGATGCAGTGTTTGTTTCTCTTCCTTGTTTGTCATCGAAGATTTCAAAATTTTCATAAGCCGGCGCCTCCGATGATGCTGCCATTGTCACTACAGTAATCGGTTTTCTTCTTTCGATGTCATTGGGTGTATCGGCAGGTTTTGGTGTTGGTATGAGCCATGATTCTTGGCTGCCATGTAGAAACAAAGGTCCGAAAAACCATGTGGTACACAAGGTGAATTTTTCAGGATTAATCCCCCTTGAAATTATGTCGGCTGGATTATCTTTTGATGAGACATGATGCCATTGATTGATATGTGATATTTCTTGAATCCTGCTTACTCGGTTGGCGACGAAAGTGTGTAATGAAGATGCTGATGTTTTAATCCATGATAAAACTATTTCTGAGTCTGACCAAAAAAATGCTGGTACATGTTGATATTTCAGATCCTGCTTCACTCGTTCTGTAAGCTCGACTCCTAGAACAGCTGCACACAATTCCAATCGAGGAAGCGTTTGAAGTTTTAAGGGTGCTATCCTTGATTTTGCGCAGAGCAAGTTCGATGTTATGGTTCGATCCTTGTATGTTGTTCGCACATAAACAGCTGCTCCGTACGCTCGTTCTGAGGCATCGGCGAAGGTGTGTAGCTGAACCTTTACTTGAGGTTTTGAATGAAGGATGTGTCGGGGTACCTTTAAGTTATTGAGTTCCAATATATTTTTTCTGAAGTGTTGCCATTCTTGTTGAATTTGATGTGGTAGCCTTTCATCCCATCCATATTCTTGCTTCCATAGCTTTTGCATGAATATTTTTGCGGATACGATTACAGGCCCAAAGATTCCTAATGGGTCGAAGATTCGTGCTAAGTCTGAAGCTACTACCCGTTTTGTAATCGGTTGAACTGGCGACAGGTTTGCTCGTCCGCACAGTTGATCTGTTTTTGGATGCCAAATGAGACCTAGTGTCTTTGTAGCTTTATCATCCAAATCCAAATTAACTTCTTGATCTTCCACGGGTATATTTGCTAGTAGCCTTAAGTTGTTAGAACACCATTTCCGGAGTTTGAAGCCAGCTTCTTGAAGAATTTGTGTAAGTTGGGTTTGAGATTCTAAAGCTGATGCGATGTCATTGGCACCACTGAGACAATCGTCCACATAAAAATCTTCAAGCAAAGTTCGTGCACCTTGTGGGTATTTACTCATATTCTGTTTTGCCAGATGTTGCAGACATTTGGTAGCCAAATAAGGTGCTGATGTTGTTCCGTACGTCACTGTTTTAAGTCGATAGTATTGAATAAGTTCACTTGGGTCCTTCCGCCACACAATGAGCTGCTGAGCTGTGTCCTCTTCATGCATGCCAATCTGTCGATACATCTTTTCAATATCGGCTGTGAATACGTATTTGTATGTTCTAAATCGCAACAGCATTGAAAATAGATCACTTTGAACAGTAGGGCCCTTATGCAATATATCGTTTAAAGCCTGGCCACTTGACGTTTTGGCTGATGCGTCAAATACGACCCTGAGCTTTGTGGTACTGCTATCTGGTTTTAGCACATAATGATGAGGAATGAAATAATGGACATCGGGAACATCTTTCGGCCATATCTTTTCCATATGATTCAACGATTCGTACTCATCCATGAACTTTATGTATTGCGATTGTATGGTCGGATCTCTCTGCAATCTTTTTTCGAGCGATAAAAATCTGTTAATAGCCATGTCCTTTGATTTTCCAAGAGCTGTTGGACTTTCAGAAAACAGTAAACGGGTAATAAAACGGCCATCATTATCTCTTCTTATGTTATTGGCAAAATGGGTTTCACACCAATTTTCAACTGGGGTCATGACCTGGCTGACTGTGTTCAAATCGTCGATTCTCCAAAATCTTTCTAGAATAGAGTCCAAGTTTTCATCTTCTGTGGTAGCTACGGCGCATGCTGCAGTTGCTTCTGTTGACACTTCAGTTTTTCCAATGACAATCCATCCAAAAACCGTGTTTTGTAGGAGTGGCTGATTTATTTTTAGTGTAAGCTGCTCTGGGTGGATTAGACTATGGTAAAGCTCAGCACCAATAAGCATGTCAATTTTTCCTGACTTGAAGAACTCGGGATCGGCTAGGTTTAGATGACCTGGAAGGTTCCAATTTGAGACTTCTAGGTCCTTTGTTGGTTGTGAGGAAATAAGTTTCGGCATAACATAAGCTTCTATTCTAGTTGAAAAGTCTTCTGTTCGTGAATGAATCGCAACGTTGACTCTTGAAGTTGAGATTCCAGTTTGTTGTCCGATTCCTTCAATGGAAAGCTGGGACCTTGTAGTGGTTAATGATAACTTGTTGACGAGCCGTTGTGTCACCATGTTGATTTGTGAACCGGAATCCAGTAGTGCACGTGCTTCGCATACCTGTCCATTGTTTGCTACAACTCGAATTTTTGCTGTAGCCAACAGTACATAATTGTTGTTTTTCGTTGCATGATTAGTTGTTGCCACAGTTGCAGGTGAATTTTCTTTTGCTTCATTCCTTGTTCCATTTGATGACAATTCTTGTTGCTGCAGATGAAGTAGTGAATTGTGTTTTTTCGAACACTTTGGACAGTGTCGCCACACACATTGTACTGCTGCGTGACCTGGCTTTAGACAATTCAGGCATAATTTGTATTTTTGCACAAATTTTATACGATCTTGCACCTTGAGCTTTAGAAAGTTGTCGCATGCAAAGAGCGGATGGAATTTCTTTCCACATGACAAACAGAGTTTGATGTCAATTTGTGCGGCTGATGATGTTAAGACCTTTGCTGGCGCCTTTGGTTTTTCTCGTTGTCCAATAGTTTCCATGGTTTGGAATTGTAATTCCAGGAAAGCCAACAATTCTGACATTTTAGGAATTTCCTTAGGCCTCACAATTGATTGTTCATATTGAATGTATGTGCTTCGATCGAATTTTTTGATCAGAAGGTGAATCAGCAATGGATCCCATGAATCAGTTTTGATGCCTAAATTATTTAAAGCAAGTAGGCATTCCCTTGTTGTGTCGTGCAGGTGTTTAACTGCTGTTATATTTGAAGTTCCGGATGGTTGATCTACCAGTTTCTTTATAAGTGTTGATGTCAATACTCTTTTGTTGTTGTAGCGCTCTTCTAGTAGCTTCCATGCTGCGACATAGTTTTCATCAGTAATAGCTAGGTGACTGATTAAACTTGATGCTTCTCCTGTAAGCTGTGTTTTTAGATGCCACATTTTTTCCACGCTTGACAATGGTTGTTTATGGATGATTTCAGTAAACAAACCGTGGAATTGGCTCCATTTTAAGTAATCCCCATCAAATTTCGGAATTTGTACCTTTGGAATTGGTAAAGTGCCCTTTGAAGGGTGATACTCATGCTGTTGAACGGGTTGATTAAGCATTAAAGTGATCTCTGTTAATTTTAGATGCACTTCTTGCTCAAGTGACTGAAACTTCTCTGCATCATAGCCTAAAGCTACTGGATTGGAGTGTTGCTCCCAAATTTGTTCGTCAAATATGGCTATGTCGTGCCATAGTTGGTTCACAAATTCCGCCTTGAGGTCATAATACGGTGATGATTGTCCCTCCAAGACTCTAATGTTAGAGAGCCTTGACTCTAGGAGAGACATTTTTCTGTGGGCCTTTCTTATCAGGCCATTAGTTAGATTCTCCATGTTTGAGATGTCTTCGCCTAATGCACCTTGTTCCGGTGTCTGAATATTGTCGTCACCACTGTCTTCATCAATCGCTGAATCCAAAGTTTTGATTTCTTGCTTAAAGTGCTTTACGTATTTTTCGCAAAGCACTGTCAGCTGCATGTAGTAGTCCTTAACAAAATACTCGTGACTGCGATCCTTTGTATTACTAAGCTCTACATGATTTGCCTTGAATTTGGCATGTATGGTTTCAAGCTGGCTTAGCCGAAGTTTGTAATATTTAAGATCCCTCCGAACTTCTGGATCCTTTTTGTAGTTCCGGATGATCCTTTCGATTTCGTCTCCGAGCTGAGACTGTGCTGTGTACAATTCCTCCATCACTTAGTTGATTGCTGTCTTCTAATCAGATGTTGGTGGAGAACTTGTGTGGTGTCGTCTTTGTCACTTTATTACGGCCGATTGTTTGATTAGTGATCAATAGATTGATGGATACTTGGCACTTGAACCAGTTATCCTTCGTATTGATCACGTCGGGGTCACCAATGAATAATTGTTAGCTGATTAGGTACAAACCAAATCAGATGTTGGCTGAGTATAGGTACATGAACCAATACTCAGTTGAATGACCAAAGAAAACACCACACAACAGTTTTTAGTTCCAAAAATGCAGACTTTATTCTTAAACTTTTTTTATAGAACTAACCCCTCATAAACTAAAATTAGGAGTATTTAAAGGAAAATACTTAAGACTAAAATATGAATAATTAAAATATGAAATTGCTGCATTGCACAATAATAAAAACAACAAATATAAAATTGCTGTATTGCACTATAAGAATGCAGTTTCTTGACCGCAGGTTATTGCACTTAAATTTGTGACTTAATTTACAATTTTGTTTTGGTTGCAATTCAGCTGATTTAACAATGCTGAAATGCATGTCGTTGGCCTACAAATATGCTGGTGTCAACAAACTGCGCTTTATGTGCAGTTGATTTTATAAACAAATTGTTTTATTGCTTATTGTTTACTTTTTGTTGTTTTTATTTCTGTGCAATGCAATATAATCTATAAAATATATATATATATATCATATAGAAAAGTATATATATTCTTGATCAGCATCACCACCTGAGTTGATTTAGCCATGTCCGTCTGTCTGTCCGTCTGTCCGTCTGTCTGTGGACACGATTGCAGCCGCAATTTTGAAGCTATCGTGCTGAAATTCGATATTTAAGCTTTTTTTAAAAAAAACTAAGATCAAGTTCGAGAATGGGTAAAATCGGATGAAAACCACGCCTACCTCCCATACAACCGCAAAATAGAAAACTCTGTAAAGAGACTAATATTACAACTACAATACTGAAGTTCAGTATTTGTTTATTGTATGTCAAAAATAAGGTGTGTAAGAAAAATGGGCAATATCCACCCACAAACACGCCCACCTCCCATACAACCCCAAAATTGAAAACCCTATAAAGAGGCTAATATTAAAGGTACAAAACGGAAACTCGATATTCGTGTATTCCATGACAAAACTGAGGTGTGTTAGAAAAATTGGCGTGATACACAAACTAACACGCCCACCTCCCATACAAACCCAAAATTGAAAACGTTATAAAATGACTTAAATTTAAGCTGCAGGAAAACAATTTGATATACAGTGTCAGCTCACTAATCCGAATTAATGATTGCATACCCTGATTCGGATTAAAGAAATATTCGGATTGGTGGATAGGCTATTATTATGTATAATAATTCACATTATATTATTTTCGGATATAAAACACGAGTTAGACGCCACCACCACTCTTCAAATGCATGACATTTTTGACGGGCTTGAACCTTAAAATGAACACACCATAAATCGTGGAAAAATCCTCGATTTCGTATAGGACAAACCAAAATTGGAAGTTCTTGAGTTAGATACAGCCGTGGGCATGTGGGTCTGTGGTTCAATTCCAATCAAAAATTTGAACGAGTTCGCACTTCCCAATAATGTTTGTAAATGTTTAACCGAAATCCGACTGATTTTTTGGGAAAATAAGTGACCACGGATGAAACATGGATCCACCACTTTACACCAAAATCGAAGGAATCAGCAAAAGAGTGGGAAGTTCCAAGTGGAAGTGCATCAAAGCAAACGAAGACTCAACAAACGGCTGGAAACGTGTTGGCATCTATATTTTGGCATTCAAGTATCATTTTTTTCATCGACTATCTGAGAAAAGTAAAAACAATCAGCAGCGGCTTTTATTGCAAATTTTTGGACCTATTTAAGAACGAAATCCAAACAATCCCCATTTATCGAAGAAAAAAATCATATTTTTTTAAACAATGCACAATTCCATCGAAACCACACTCAGAAAAAAAAGTACATTAAGAAACCGTAAAATCGCCATTTGTAGTTGACAAAAGTCGTCCGACATTAAAAAATGTTAAAATTGATATTATCGTAATGTACTTTTTACATTACGAAACCTACATTTAAAAATGTATAACTGTCACATAATAATGTTATTTTAACACTTAAAATATCAAAAAGTATCAGTACATTAATGTAGATAAAAAAAAAATGTATTAAAAAATAATTTGCCACGAGTGGGAATCGAACCTTGGCTCAGAGCACCCAAAGCCACACTCATAACCTGTGTGCCACGGTCACCTGTATGTCTCAACGGCTCAGCTCTTAAAGAAACATTACATCTGCTTGTTGTTGACATCTACATTTATAGTGTTGATATTTTTCTTATCAATTCAACAAAATACATGTTAACTTAACATTTTCTTACGTAAAATCCACATTTTCTGATTTACATTGGAGCTTTTTTCTTGAAGCTTTTTTCTGAGTGCATGGCTAAATTGTACGAGTTACTCTTCGAACTACTTATTCCCCCCTATTCTCCAGACATGATGTACCGTTATTTATGAAATCGCATTTATGCTTTTGTCAAAAAAAAAAATTTTTGAACCTAGGAATTAATAAATGAAAGAAAAAAAATTAAAATTCGGTTTAGCGAGTTGCAATCATTGCGGACTATAGAGTATGCAACGCGTCATATATTCAATTCGGATTACTGGATAATTCGGATTACACACCGTTCGGATTAGAGAGCTGGCACTGTATATGTATTTTAGATACATAAAAACAATAAAATCTCTCAAAATCTCATAAAAAAAGCTCTCCAATTTAAGATTATTTTACCTTTAAGAATCGGCCGTGGGGGTATTTTAACTTTGGCCAAGTCGAAGATATACCTTACTAGTTTTAGTTAAATTTGAAATATATATAAGTTTGGATCAAATTCGCTCACAGACACGTCCACCTTCCATACAAATTTTTTTATAAGAAATAGTAAAAATAAACTTAGAGGTTTGAAATTTGGTATGAGACCTTTTTCCAATTATATATGAAATATATATAAGTTTGGATCAAATCCGCTCACAGACACGTCCACCTTCCATACAAATTTTTTTGTAAGAAATAGTAAAAATAAACTTAGAGGTTTGAAATTTGGTATTTGAAACGTCTAGCTCCTTTATAATTTCCTTCCATGAATTAGTACTTTGTGCATAGTTGGAGGCATATTGTACCATCCGTAATACGTTAATCCTCTACATCTTGTTGCTCAAACTTTCAGCTTTAGCTTTTATTTTAACTTTTTGCTTCGGCCCAGACGAAAACATTCTTTACTAATAATTTGAGGACTACATTTTGTAACATCAAGTCATACACTTTCTCATTTCACATCACTTCTTGTTACTTTTAATATAATTTTCATTTTTAAGATACGCTGAAAATAATAAATTAATTTATTTTTTAAATGATACTTAACGAGAAAAAATCACATTAAACCCATTTGGGGCAAGTTCAGGCAGCAAGAACCATATTTTTCTATAATTATATTTATTTTTTAATGCTATTTTGTAAAAATTGGAGAGATGTTTTTTGATATTTTTTTTTAACTGTTAAAGTTTCCAAATTTTTTAGCGCATTTTCACGGATGTTCGTGACATTAGTGCCAATTTAAAAATAAAAACATTCTCTACCGAAATAAAAAAAATAAAAAAAAATTGAAATCATTCCCAGTATTTTTGGAGCACACAGTTTATAGTAGGATGGGTTGAAAAAAACCCTTCACGATCCAAAAACCAGAAACAATCATTATCAAAGTTTGATAAAATCGGTCTGCAATATTCCATGCCTTATTGTAGTATCATTCACAATACGATTTCACCATGTATTATTCCTGAAGTAGAAAAAAAAACCACAAACTTTGTTTGAAGTGCATTACAAATCTCTTCTTTAGTTGTAATCTCATCAAGGTCCCTCAAATATATAAAAATTAAATGCTACCCAGCTAGCATTTGGACGATTGTTTGAGGAGCGCAATCATTTCGCGATTCTTTTTTTAATCGTCCAGACGATTGTTACGGTAGAATTTTATTTTTCTCTTCCAAATTATGCTTTTGCGAGTCTTGATGACGATTATTGGACGAGTGAATCGTTATTCACGCATTTTGGCGAGCATTTAAAGATTGCTGGTAGGCAATGCTTGCATATAACTCTTGAATATGGTATTTATGCGACTCATTTTGATGATTGATTGCCGAGTGTTTTTTTTTTTAACTCTACAATTGTCATTTAATCCTTCTGACGACCATAAAAAAATTGTTATTTGCAGAAGCGCATCGCAGACGACTCTTTAAGGCGATTGTTTCAAGGCTCACTTGAAGTTGGATTAAAAGCGTCTTACGCGATTCTTTTCTACGCATCGTAGACGACTCAGATGGAAGAGTCGCCGGCTTGACACAGTGTCTTCCGTTGTACTGAACTTGCGCGATCGGAAAAGGACATCGTCGACGATTTATTTAATCGCCCGGTCCAATCGCGGAAGATCCGTCTACGATTGAAGATGCTAGCTGGGTAGCTTTAACCCTGTGTTGAGTTTCAACCAAAAAAATAACCCTGCAAACATTTCCATTTGCCTGAGGAACTCCATTGAATCGCTTAGTAGATGAGAAAATAGCCGGCGAGCACTTTTGAGAGTCGTCCGAGTATCACCGAATATAAGCAGCTGAGGTCATTAAAGTGATTCGCTTGGAAAAGACAAATCGCTAATAGGAGTCTTTAGTGATCCACCGGGAAGATTCGCCAACGCATCACCGAGAGAAGTCTTAAGCAATTTGCTAGGAAGAGTCGCAAACAAATCGCCGAGAAGTATTTTAACCTATTTGCCGTGAGATAATCGCTGAGAGGAGTCTTAAGCGATTCGCCCGTAAGAGTCACACATGAATCGGAAGAAAAAGTCTTAAATAATTCGCCGGCAAGAGTCGGCCAAGGGTCTTTGGCGATTTTTGCGAAGCATCGTATTTGAACGTTACAAGTTGTTGTATGGTTAAAGAAGCGGGCTCAACAGACATTGTCCTTTTCCAATTCAATGAATTTTTTTACAGGTTCAACTTAATTTTAACGATATTTCGTAGCCGGCTTCATATTCCAATAAAAGATTTTGAAAACTTATTAAAAAGCCATCTTCGCATAGCCGAATAAGCGAAGGATGACTTTGAAAATCTCTTGGGTGATTTAAAAGCGATCCATCTTTCAACAATCGCTAGAATAAAAAAAACAAGATTTTGAAAATTTTTCGTCAATCACACATTCATCGCTTGGTCAATCGAAAATGGATCCATCTTCCAACGTTTGCCGGATTTTCGAGAGTCGCGAATTCATCTACTCGGCGCTTGAAAAAATATCCATCTTGCAAAGAACCTTTGGAAGTATCCCTAGGGCATCGCCAAATTAACTTATTTTCCAATCGTCTTCCAAATGTTTGCAGAGATGGGAATGATTCACATATGGTTAACTAATATCCGATGCGGTCGTACAAGCACAATTGACATCGAACATTATGGACATCCAAATGAGGTCACCACACCAGAAATGGTTACTAAAATTTACGATATCGATTTGGTCGATCGCAGAGTTAAAGTGCGTGCAATTGTTCCACACACGAACGGGTGTGGAACATTTTGCGAAATCATTGGGATATGAAAAAATTATACGCAATATGGTTGCCACGTTTGCTCATAATCGTACACAAACATATGTGCAGTCTCATGGCAAAATTCCATGAATTGCAGTAAGAATTGCTTCTTCATCTAGCATATTCTTCAGATTTGGCCCGCAGCGACTATTTTCTGTTTCCAAACCTGAAGAAAAGGCTCAGCGGAAAGAGATTTGCCACCAAACAGGAGCTCATCACCGAAACGAGGTTTATTTTGAGAATCTTCCGAAAAACGTATTTTTCGCATGGAATCACAAATTGGAGGAACGTTGGACGAAGTGTAGCGAGCTAAAAAAAGATTATATTGAAAAATTTTACTTTTTTGGCGTAAAAAACATTACTTGTTTAATTTTTCATGGAATTATCAAACGGCCCTCGTAGGAGTCTGTAAAGTATTCATGATCTAATGATAGATCCCTCATTGTACGCATCTTCGTGTCATTTTCTTAGTATTGTTCCCATACATTGTTCAGACACTGCAGTCACTCTTCAAAATAGTTCGATGTCGTCTTACGATCTGTGAAATCCTTTTGAAATTCCTAAGTATCTATGTCCGAGTATGGTTTTCTCTTTTGAGAGCACCTGTTTGCAGCCACGATGATGTTTGTGAGTCGTTATTTTGTCTGAGCACCTCTATAGCAACATCGCCATAGAGAACCTTAACGCTTTCGATTGTGTCTTGCATTGGCTGATGAATTGAGCGTCTTTCTCCGTCTTCCAACATTTCCACCAGCGTTCTTATATGCCATCCAGGCTTACAGAAAGACGTGAGTGCCGATTTTTTGTTATTCTCAGCCACTGGAGATGTTTTAATTACACTATTTGTATCTATATTTTCAAGTCTTTTCACATTATGCTGAGGCTTTATTGAGGATCTTCAACTTTTGACATCTTTGCGAAAGGGTCGCTTGAACCAGTAACGACTCTTTCAGTATTAATATGTAAATTTAAATTTCTTGTAACTATATGTGCTATAGCGGCCAAGTTAGTCACCACCACAGCATTGCGATAATTGGTTAACGAAGACTGGAAATCCGACTCCTTGCACCGTATGCTTCACCCTTACTTAGTAAAATTAGCCCCGACAGAGTCGAGGGCTTGTTAGATTTCGCCATCATCAGATCTATTCCATATTTTTTGCATTCTATTGATTATGTTATATGAAAATTTTTGTTACGTACTTGTCTAAGGCATCAATATTATTTTCTCCATGCATATATAAGATACTAAAATTTTTTTTCTTTCTTTTCATTTTTAGAATTGTGCGATGCCGCTCTTAAGATTCAGGCTACATTCCGTGGGCATTTGTCGCGAAAGCTGGTCAACAAGGATGAGCCCGAAGACGTTGATATACAGGAAATAACCAAAAAAGTAGCCGAGGAATTAGATATTGATCTAACGGATCCGGAGCTAAACAAAGCAGCTACCAAGATACAAGCCTCATTTCGAGGACACAAAACTCGCAAAGAAGCGGGAACTGATTAAAAGTTGTAAGACCAAAAACAACAACAATTTTAACTAAAAATAACAAAAAAAAAAATTGAAAATATTGCAAAAATTAAGGCAAGTTTTGCCAGAATTTCGTAAGATTTAAATAAAAAACAAAATAAAATGTTGGAAAATAAATGCAGATAAACAAGCACTTAAATGTAAAAGCTACCAAACTAGAAGCATAGCAGAAATCAACACATATGCTATAAGAAATATAACAAAATAAAAACTTTAAAGAAATTAATAAAAAAAAAAAAAAAAAACAAAAACAAGTCAGTCCATATTATTAAACCTTTTAATAAAATCAATGAAAGCATTAAAATTGAACTAAATTATTATGAACACAAAATGAAGAAAATTAAAAAAAAAAAAAACTCAACAAACTAAGTCAAAAAGCTTTAAAAAAGGTATACATACATAAACACGTACATGCTACATATTAATTCCAAAAAAAAAAAACAATTCAGACGTTTAAAAAGCTTTTGCATCAAATTAAAATTTATATTGCAATTATTATGAAAGTCAAACTTTTTAAGCGCCAAAAGCTTTCGAAAGACGAAAAAGCAAAAAAAAAAAAAAAATCCGATATTAGGGTAATTCATTCAAAGCTGTAGAAATTATGTAGCTTTTGACATTTTTGTTAAATTAGCCAAAAAAAAACTGTAAAACAACTTTTACTTACTTAAAAACATAGGTGTTAAAGAAATTTAATTAAAACAACAAAAACAACAACAACAAATTATATATTAAAACATAACTAAACATGTATAAGTTTAAAAAAATTCTTATGTAAAATGCTTATTAAAAATTATAAAACATTTTTAATTAATATTGAGCTTAAGAAAAATATTAATATGAAAAAAAAACAATTTTTTTAAAAGCTTTAATTATATTAACTAAATGTTAAAGCTTGAGCAATTATTTCAAGAGGCATTTAAAAGAGTACAGTTCGTGCAATTATTTAAAAGCTGCTTTTTTAATAATTTAATTCGCCAAATATTTATAATTTTTTTATAAGAATTTCTGTTTTATGTTGCATTTAATTAAAGCAAATATTAATTTGAAGCTATGTGCAGCTTTTTATGTGTATATATGTTGCGGAAATTATTTCAAAGAAAACAGCTTTAAAAGCTCTTTAAAATAACTCTTTTTCGAACCAAAGAATAAAGCTTAAAAAAATCACAAGCTATTGCTGACTAAAAAGTACTTGAACAAGCTGCTAATCGATAAAGTGAAAAACTTTAAAGCTTTTTCTGACTTAAAATTTCTTGAACACATGTTAAGTTTAAAGCTTAAAGATTAGGTTTAAACTTAGAGCTTTTAGTTTTTTGGAGTATTTTATTAGATTTTCTTAAATTTAATTTTGAATTAACTTAGCAATTTATAAAAGCTTATCTTTATTTAATTAAAAGCTTAATTCTTGTACACGCTCATGTCTGCATTGTATTTAAAATTTAATATTTTATTTAAAACTCAACTCAATACCTTGATTGGTGCAAAAGTTCATAAAAAGCTTGCTTGTTTTTTACTTTCTTTTAGCTCATCAAATAATTCAAGTCAAAGCTTGCAAGTTTTTTTTCTTTTACACTCAAAAAAATACATAAAAAACCTTTTGAGAGAACAAACGTTTTTCAAAAAGCTTAATTATTTTGTTTTTTGTCATAAAACTTAAAAATACATTAACAAAACACAGCTTAAAACACTGGGCGAAAAAAGCTCGCATATGTTGTCGTGTAAAAAGCTTAGAAATTTCCATTAATTTTTTTCATCATTAAATAATTTAATTATTATCTACAAATCATATCAGTTTTTTAGTAAATATATTTAAAATTTTATCATTTCTGCTCATTAGTATTGACAAAGCTTTAGGTCATAATATCCAAAACTTTTGGTGAGAGCTTTCTAACGGTTGCATTTTTTAACTTTTCAAGTCTGGGTATTTAAACATTGAGAAACTTTATAATTCGCAGCTAAATTCTTACAAAATTTCAATATTTAAACAATCATAAAGAAACATAACTTCAAAAAATTTGAAGCATAATAAAGAAAACTTAAAGATTTAAAAAAAAAATGTTTTGCAATTAAATGCAAAATCAAACTAAGAACAAAAATTTTTAAAAACAGCACTTATCTTAAATAAACTTACAAAAGATTTACAAAAACAATAAATATACAAACTATAACTTCCAAATCTTTCAAAAACTTAACAGACAGCTATAAAGAATTATAAAGAAATTTTTGTTATTTCAGGATTTGACCCTAAAAAGCTTATTTTGTTTTGAACAAACACTACTTATAAGCTATAAGATACTGTTCACACCTTAAAAATCAACACTGCTCCAATGAAACTTGGAAAACGTTATTAAAAAAAAAACAAAATTTATTAAAATTTAATTTATGCCAAAACATTATTTTTTTAAAAAACTAAAACAAAAAATAAATTTTCAAAAAATTGGAGAGATAATATAAAGAATTTGCAAAACTTGTTAAAACAGCACATGAGTTTGGAAATATCTATAATACCATAAATAATAATATTTAATTTATTTATCACAGGCACTTGCTTAAACAAAATATTTTGTTCTATGTTTATGTGAAATATATTGAGTTAAAAATAAAAAAAAAAATAAAAACATAATAAACTAAGCAGTTAGTTAAGCGTATAAATGTATGTACCTCTTGTTTACAGTTACCTCTTCAAGTATTCTTATTTAATGGTTTTATTTTTTTTCTTAATTCATTACAAATAAAAAAATATATAAAACTTTTGCTTTATCAACAACAAATTTAGCATGTTTGTAATGCCATTACAAATACAGTAAAACAAAAATCAAATACATTATTACACTTGCATATATATATATATATAAATAAATATATTAATATATTTCTCAGCTTACAGTGACTTTGAATACTTGTTGAGTATTTAACAAAAACAAATTTAATAAAAAAATCATACTTAAAATAAAATTGTGGATTGTGAAAAGGATCTTCAGTGGTAAAGAAGAACAACTTGAATGCATAAATATGCAAAAAAAAAAAAAAACAAAACAAACTAAACACATTTAATATACTATTAAGATTGATTATAACTATATAAAAAGAATTAAAACTAATAAAGAAAATCCCAACATTTAGAAACAAACTAAAATTCAAATTGTATTCATTTATATATGTCTGGCATTCGAAGCGATAAGTTATAATTTGAACTAGAATTTTTTTTAAATTACTTAGAAGCTACATTGCTTATCTCCATAACGACATCTAGCTGTCAAATACATTTTATAAACTGAAATCGCAATCCAAATCCACATTTGTTCATTAGAAACCTCTCCACACCTGCTTTTTGTAAGATGCCCTACATGATGAAATTGAAGGGATCGCATGATAGCGGGACGGCTTGTCTGAAACCTCGTTCAGTCATTCATAATCCTCGCATGATCCTAGCAGCCAAATTGATTCTGCTGTTGCAGCATTTAAAGCAATATATTCCGATACACTGGAAGGAGTAACAGTGACCTACTTTTTGCTTGACCAGAATGCCGAGTAATGATATACTTTAAACATATACTCACTGACTGACTTACGATCAATGCTTCTGCAAACCTAAATAATTGTTAAAATTTCGTAGAACATTCAGTGAAAACAATTTTTTCTTTTTATTACTTACTTATTAACTTACTTAGCTGGTCGGTTTTGGCCTCGTCTAAGAATTTTCGTCAGCCTTTTTTGTTGTGCACTTGTTGGCGCCAGTTAGAAACTCCAAGCATCGTCAGGTTATCCAACGCCTGGTTTTTCCAACGGAGATACGGTCTTCCTCGTCTGCTTTGACCGCCGTTGGGTACAGAATCAAATGATTTTTTCTCTGCAGCATCGCGATGCATCGTCCTTCATTCTCTCCACATGACCTAGCCAGCAAAGCCGTTCAATTTTAATACGCTTGACAATATCGATTTCGGCATATAGCTCATACAGCTCGATGTTCTATCGTATTCGGTATTCGTCATTGACGCAGATTGCAGCATAGATCTAACGAAGAATTTTTCTCTCGAACGCTCCCAAAGTCCTTTCATAAGTGCTGCTCAACGTCCAGGTTTGTGATGCGTATAATAGGACGAGCATGATTATTGACTTAAAGAGCGTCAGTTTTGTTCACCGAGAGATAAAGCTCTGCTTCTCAATTGCCCACTGAGCTCAAAGTAACACCTGTTGGTAAAAGTTATCCTTCGTTTAATCTCAATACTGATATCATATGAGGTATTTATGCTGGATCCCAGGTAAACAAAGTCCTTAACAACCTCAAAGGAGGTGTTATCAATAGTGACGTGGTTTCCAAGACGCTGGGACTGTTTGTTTGTTGACACAAGATACTTCGTTGTATCTAGGTTCACTGCAAGACCTTGATTCGACTAGACTCTTTTTATAGCCTGGAGAAAGCTGCATTGACTTCACGCTTATTATGGCCAATGATGTCAATATCATCAGCATACGCCAGCAGCATAACACTCTTATAGAAAATTGTGCCACTGCGTCTCAGGTCAGTAGCTCGGCTGATCTTCTCCATTACTAAATTAAAAAACAGGAATCAGCACTGCTGGTGTTGCTCAGTATCAGCCTGCATAGACGTATTAACTTTGTAGGAATACCATGTCAGGAATCAGACATGGCGGCATATAGGTGGCTAATTATTGGACTGTCAAAGGCGGCTTTGTAATCGATAAAAATATATGTGTGGCCGCCACGCAGGGTATAAGTGAAACTTTAACCCAAAAAAGTAGAGTTTGTAATTCAATCTTACTAAAAAAGTCTCATTTCATATAAAGCCATTAGAAGATTAAGTTTATTTTAAAAGAGCGAAAGTGCTTATCCTCAATTTTATGCGTTATGAAAAAAGCAAATAGTAGGAGTAAGACTTCCCATTTAGGCGTTTCAAGCGTGTTTTGACCGGTTGCGTAACATGTGGCAGAGCGTTGTCATGTTGCAAAATTACCTTGTTATGCCTTTGATCGCACTCTGGACGTTTTTGCTTCTATGCTCGGTTCAAACGGATCAATTGAGTTCGGTAGAGTTGCCCTGTGATAGTTTCACCTAGTTGTAGCGGCCTTTAGTAGTATGCTATAAATTGAGTTCGTCTTGTAAAAAAATGTACTTAAAAATGGAATCCATTAAAGTTTCAATGACCACCTGCGAATGACGATCCGCTTGTGACTTCATATAATCCCATTGCATCCGATTGGCCATAGAATCTTCCTTATTTGTCCAAATGATCCATGGAATCCATGAATCACTGACCCGTCTGTGACCTCAGATAATCTTATTGCATCCGATTGGCCATTGAATCATACAGATTGAAAATTCCACCGTAAGTTTTCACGGTTGGAAATTGAAGCATAACGTATCTAGTTGAAAATTCCACCTTCAAAAAGTATGGTCTAAAACCTTGTTGATCAATTCGTTTGTTAGCTCGGACTCAAACCATTGTTTGATAATTTTTTTCCTTGAATTTATAGGGTGTTTCGAACACTTAATTTCAATAAAATTCACCTTAATTCACCTAAACTGACGTAAATTCACTTTAATTGGCCTCAGTTTCATTCGTTTCATCGGTTTAACTACCCAATTCGTTCGCCGTATGTTGTATACGCGGCTAAAGAAGTTTCACTTCAAAAAGATGGTGTATGTCGATTTGTTCCTCTAGGATCTTCTTCTCCAAGATTTGTCGTAGCGTAAATATCTGGTCCATGGTGGACGCTCGAGGTCTGAAGCCACACTGATAAGGTCCAATCAGTTGGTTGACGATGGGCTTCAGTCTTTCACACAATACGCTCGACAGTACCTTGTATGCGATATTAAGAAGCCTTATGCCATGGTGATTGCCACAAATGGTTGGATCGCTTTTCTTGTGAATTGTGCAGAGCACACTGAGGTTCCAATCATTTGGAATGTATTCTTTTGACCATATTTTGCATAGAAGCATGTGAATGCATTCAAACAGAACTTCGCCACCGTTCTTTAACAGCTCAGCTGGTAAGCCATCGGCTCTTGCGGCTTTGTTGTTTTTATGCCGAGCTATAGCTGTTAAGACTTCGTTACAGTCGGGCAGCGGAAGTTCAACGCTATCATCCAAAACTGAGGTTTCCGGTATATCATCTCTATTGGCGGAATTGTTGTCAGCGTCGCCATTAAGATGACCTTCTGGAATTACCATATAAATTTCATCAAGTAGTTCACCGCATAAAAACGCCGTTTTAACATCAAGCTAATGGAATAGAAGATGTTCGTGAATTCTTTTTTAATGTTCATGAATTACCGTGAGCTTTGCTACTAGTGCATACGTTTCTGAATAATCTAGTTCAGCTTTTTAAGCTTAAACCCTTTTACTTAATGTCTGGCTTTATATCGGATTGGAACCCCCTTTGAGCGTTTTGGCTTTCTTCGGAGGCAGCACTATCTCCCAGACCTTGTTTTTTTTCATTGATTCTAGTTATTCTTCCACAGAATTTATTCATTTGTCAGCATCATATTAGATTAGCACATTATAAATAACAAAGCAAATAGTATTTATTTAATAATAGCATTAATTTTGAAAATATCAAAATTGGTCATATCACTACAATGAAGCTCCTGGAATTCTTGGTCTTTTGTTGAGGTGCGCTTGCCAAGAATCTAGAATTTGTAACAAAATTTATAAGGAAATAAGTTTTGGACTAAGACAGTGCTAATATGATGATATATTGTACAGTTTCAATGATTCGTTAAAGTTGAAGCGTTTTCGGCCGACATATTCGATAGGCGTGGCTTCTGACAGACTTGATGAATCAATTCAAAGAAAAAAGATGCTTTGCATAAATGCGTTTTGATTTTTAAGATTATTCAAATGTTATTGTATCATTTTTTTCGAAACTTCGTAATCTACGTACACACTTTGCTTAATTCTAAGTTATCATCCAAACTCCAAGCTATACCCCAGCGCGTTGTGTTTCCTTGACAAAATTCAGTTGTCGCAGAATTTGTAATTTTATTCGCACGCAGTATATTTGTTATTTTAGCTAAGCTCGACTTGTGACCAAGCATTGAGGTGAAAATGCTAAGTAATACATATAAACAATAAAGTTAAAAATACAACAATTTGTTTTAATAAATACTTACTTAACTCTATTAGAGAACAACAGACTTTCCTCCACAATGCGTTGCACAAAGGCAACTTCGCCGCCATCACAAGCCAGCTCTTCCGTTTGTCCTGTATGACAGTTTCGCGGTTCAGGTCGTTTTTCAGGATTACGTGTATTAGCTGTAAATGGCTGCGGCAGTGTTGAATCATAGAATGGCGGGTTGCAAAGACAAAACTGATAGGTGGTAGTATCAGTTGCTGGTAGCGTAGCAAAGAAATTTGAAAAAACAACATTTTTATCAGTCTGTTCGTAGATTTGCACAAACTCTTGTAGTGCATTGCGTTGCACATTCTCTGTGGCGTATTCCAAATTAATAGCATTTGATTCAAGTGCCTGCATGCGCCAAGAATTTTTGCGAGCCGCCAGCAGCGAATAGATACAAGAAGAACCACAACCTGATAAGATATTAATAATTGCAATTTTGTCTACAAATCTAATTTAAGTATGTTTTACCTATGTCAATGCCACGCACTTCGTCCACTTCCAGGCAATTAACAAGATCCTCCAACCACAGAATATAATTGAGCCGCAACGGCAACGTCGGTACCAGGCTACCCGGTGCGAATTCTATTTGCAGCTGGAAGTATTCTTGGAGCAGTGTTTGTGTTAGCGCACGTAGTGCAGATTCATTTTTATAATCAATGCAAACTCTGCCCGTGAGTTCCTGAAATTTATTTAATTTGTATGATTCTTTAAACCTTTTGAATCTTGTAACTTACCAAATTACAGACTTTGCGAAAATCTTTGTATTTAATGGCAAGCTCAGTGTAGTCAGGTGGTGTACGAAATATATTGCGTGGATGCATTTTTCTTTTATTTTTTAAGGACATTTTAACTTTTAATAAGGCTTTTATTTACGGTTTTAAACGTTCAATCGTTTATTTATATCAGAGTTGATGGCAATGCTTTTCATTCGCCTTCTGTCAATTGACAAGTATAGTACGAAGCAAAAATTAGATATTTAACAAACAGCTGGTAGAATGACAGAGATGTAGCGAACGTAAACACTGGAAGTACGTTCGTTGTATTTGAATTTGCGTCAATTTATTCACCGTACGCAATGCAGTAAAAATGTGTAAAAGCTTATAAGGGACAGTTGTATGCCTACGTACGCAACGTTGGGAATACGTCGGACAAGTCAGAAAAGTTGTTATGACAGCTCGTTATATATAACCACCAATGAGAAGAAAGCAAAGAAACAAATTTGGGACCTAGGCTGTATGCGAATTGATCTAAAATTTAGAAAATGACTTTTCTTTTCATTGGAAAGTTCCAGCCCTGCAATAAGTTAGAAAAAAGCTGATAAAACTGTGCGAACACATATTTGACAACTAAAATATATTGCGGTAGCATTTGTTTTGCTTTGTATTTTTGTTTTCTGTGTTTTGTAAAAAAATAATTTAAATGAAATCAAGTGCAAGTTATTCTGTTTCTACAAAAAATGGAAGAAAACATCAAATCAATGCAGCTCAAGGCGCAGTATCTCAAGAAATTGTCGCCTCTCGTTGCGTACTATTCTTGCTTTTTTTTGATTTTTTTAAATTCAAAATATTTTTTGCTTAAACTGTCAATATATTACACATAAAAATGCTGCCAGATTATTAAATAAAAATCCGTTAAGGTCTTGCGTAAAAAATCCATGTATTTCTTAATAGGCTTATAGAGGTTAACCTATTGTGGGTTGTATTGGAATTGGGCGCGTTCGTTGGTTAATGGCACCCTCGTTTTTAACATACTTTAGTATGGATATAACATATTCCCATACCAAGTTTTAGCTCTGTTTGTCAAATTTAAACCATTTTATATGTTTTTTAATTTTGTGAGTTGCATAGGAAGTGGAAATATTCGTGGGTGTAGCACGCCCATTTTAAAATGCAATTATTAATATGCAAAATACAATTGTAGGCGTCTTATGCCATGTTCACACAGAGAGTTTAGTTTGCGTTTCGTTTGAGTTTAAATCCAGCTGTTCACACAGAGGTGCGTCGGCAGAATTGAGTTTACGGTGGATTGAAATGATCACCAATTTTTGGAATTTCGCTCAAAACTCAGCTTTTTACGGCCCATACTGACTGACTGATGAGAAACCCTCATCTTCTATACTTTCCCAAGTTATTTTATTTGTTTTTTGGCTTATTTTTGTTAAAAATAAAATACAAATAGAAACTTGCACAATTGAGAATCAGCTGTTGTTGGCATTTTTTATCGTTCAATCGAATCGAACACAGCTAAAATCTAACTGAACGAATGTTTTTATCAAACACTAGCATACTTTTAGGCATGTATCAAATTGAGTTGTGGTAAACGTAGAAAGCAAGTTGTGTTTAACTGCATTTTCTCCTGCAAAATTGTACTGGAAACGCCAGCGTTTAAATTGAGTTTAAGGGCAAAACGCAACTTTGTACTGGAAACGCAAACTAAACTCTCTGTGTGAACATGGTATTAGTTCTGATGTAAAATGCATTCATATCACATTTTATTTCTGTAGCTTAAATACAACCCTCTGCATAATGATTTCAAATTTGTGATTATAAGGGCCGAACAATACGTGTCCGTGGGTGGACTTCAAGAATATTCAATAGTGCAAATCGAAAATGTATACATATCAAGCTTCATACAATTATCTCAACTTTGTTCATCTACTCTGTTAATGGACAACACGCAGACGGACGAACGGTCAAACACACAGGGCTAAATCGACTCACGAGGTGACGCTGATCAAGAATATATACACTTTTCTCTTCCGGACTCGCTTATTTCTAGGTGTTACAAACGTTTGCACAAAGTTAATATGCCATAAACTTAAAGATTTTAGGTATAATGACTTGAAATGAACAATCAGGAATTTTAAAATAATAAATTCTTACTTTATAGGTGTTTGTACACTTTTCCCAATTTAAACCTCCCACATTTTGTGACAAAAATAATATAGAACAATATGGCACCTTCACCAATTTAGACATGAAAAGGCTGCTCAAAACTTTTCTAAATTGTAGGTAAGCACTGCAATATCGACAAACTTCCAATAATATAGTTTAGACACTCAATTTAGATCAATTCGCACACAGCCCTAATTCAGTAAACTTAAAGACGCTTCAGACTATCTGATATATCAAACAACTTTTGTATGCTTTTTTTATCGCAGTTCTCAAAACATCTGACAAGTCATAGCGTCTTCTGATAATCATGTTTGCACTTTTAAAGACTTTCTGTTAAGGTACTATTACAGTGTGAAGCCATTAAAAACAACACCTTTTATATTAATTTTTTTCACATAGTATTATAAAATTATTCAATTCAAATTTATTTACATTATGTACAGTTAAAGTTGAAGATATAAAAAAAATGTTTTTTTTTGTTTTTGTATTTGTTGTTTATTTTCTAGAGGTCGTTGAAGTTGGCATGTTTAAAAAAAGGTTGTAAGTTGGTTTCTCGTCTCCAACATTTCCAAGGCGTCGGAAAGTAAAAAATCACAGTGCATTCTTCAGTAAAGGGTTGTAGTTGAGCACTCTACCTACGGAAATAAAAAAATAAGGTAAACAAAAAAAAATGGCATGCGTTGAAAAACAAATTTACAAAAAACCCCTCTTTTTGGCAGAAATTCTTAGCCGTAAAAAACAAAATATAAAAGTTTCTCTACTTTTTATAGGTAGAGTGCTTAACAGAGTCTATGAAGATTACAATAAATAAAGTTTCATCGAAATCGATCAAGCAGAACTCGAGATATCTTAGAAACCAATTCGAAAAAACTTATTTCGAGAAAAACGCGATTAGATTTTCTTCTATGAACGATGATATCTATATAATTAATAGGCTAAGGTTTTTTTTGTGACTTCAACTCCTCCCAGACCAATGGACCGATTCTATCGATTTAGATGTCATTAAATCAGGTTTAGGCTGTATATGTGCAAACCACTTTTAAAAATTGTGATTTCACTTCAGGGGGTTCCCAACCTTTTAAAACAGAAATAAAATTTTTGTACAAAAATCCGTTATTTTATCGATTTGAAATTTAGTTTGAGAAGAGCTTATGAGTTGATCGAATTTGAATTTTTTTCAAAACTAAAAATTTTTAACCAAAATTATCTTTTATGCATTCCTCAAATGTCAATTGTCCGAAAAATGCAGTTTCAAAAATCAAAAATTCCACTTTCCGAGCAAACGACTCAGTCAAATTTTAACGGTTTTCAAAAAAAAAAAAAAAATTTTTTTTTGGGTTTTTTGGTGTTTTTTCACCTAAATGTGTCATAAATCGATGTTGTAGGTGTTCTGTAAGTACCTTTTATTAATTTCTGAAATATATCTTAGTATTATTTATTAAATCTATTTTTTAATGCGTTTTTTTTTAACATTAGTTATATTTTATAGCTGGAAGAGTTAAGCTGCGATGTTTTCGAATAGTAATAATGTTTTTCTCAGTTTTTATATTAGTGTAAGTCCGTCTTCGTATTTTGACAGTTACATTAAAAAATTTTGTGTCAGATCAAACGTTTAAAGTCAAACCATTCAGATAATGATCTTTTATATCATTATTGAGACTCAATATATCGTTTCTAACAATTAATTTTTATTGAATTGCTCGAATTCGGGCAACAGGTTTACTAGTATGAATAAATGCGTGACATACGAATATAATGTATATTATATCTTTTGTTTTATTTGATATTTTTTTCTAAAATTTCGTATACGCAATCTAAAGACCTTAAGGAACCAGATTCTGAGTTTTTACACACTGTAATAGTACCTTAAGAAAACTTAGATTAAATGAAAAATTAATTAAATTGTCCAAGTTGTTAACCTATTTGCTTACCTTTTCTTTTGTTTTTGCCATAATTTGTTATTTTCCTCAAGTGTCCGCAATAAAACATACACTCTGTTTGAGAACTCTAACGACATATAAAAATATGTTCACATAATCCGAGCTTTATTCTTTGATATTATTTTTCAGATAGTCTGAAGCGGCTTTTTCTTGAGTATTTACTGATGAAAGAAAAGCATTTTTTCCTTTGGAACACTCTTAAATGTGAAAGAAGCTCAAGAATTTGGCATTTTTAATTCGTCCGAAAAGAAATAATTTAATACTTTCTGATTTTTCAAATCAAAAACTATTTTTTTACTTAAAAAAATGTTATAACTAGTGTCCGACCGAAACCAAAATTTTGGCCGAAACCGAAACCGAATTTCGGCCATTTTTGTAATATTCGGCCGAAACCGAAACCGAAACTGAATGTCTACTTGAAAATTGTTTTAAAAAACAAATTATTTTTTAATTTTCTTGTTAAAAGCTTTCAAAAATATAACAATTGAAACATATTATAATAACGTATATATACGATAAATATTCTTTTGCCTTTATTCATAAAAATTTACGAGCCTCTTATAAAGCCTTTACAAAAAAAAAAACCCAAAAACAGTATTCATTAACGTCCAATACCGACATAAAAATCTCTTATAAAGGCTTCTTAAATGAGTAACCTTCAATAAACCCTTGATAAAGCCTTTTTAAAATTTTTACTCTACCGTGAGCACAAATATTGTCAAAAATACTTCAAACTGTTTCAAAAAATATGGAAACATGGCAAAACATTCCAAAATATTGCAATTATAAGTGACAATTTTTTTTCAGAGAAGAACATAGATTAAACATTTTTTTGACTGTTTGCATGTCAAAATATGTGACTATTGCTTTTTGACTATTGAGCACTTTAAATCTATTTCAAGATATTTTTATGAATAAGACCGTTTGAATATTAATGTTTAACTTTAAAATAATAAATAAAGAGATCATTTTAATTTCACTTTAAGGAACTTTTTAGTATTTAAAGATAAATAACTTAATATTATAATCTAAAAAAAAATCTACATTTATCGTTTTGTGCTGGACCCAACCCACACGATAAATCAAATTACTGAATTTCACGTTTTTGTTCTACTTAACACCATTAAAAATTTTGATGAAAGCGAACTCACATCTACCATTGAAATATACATATGTAAGAACCGAATTAGTAGTGTCTGATCAAATATTCGGTTTCGGTTTCGGCCATATTGATGCCGAATAGCCGAAACTGATTAAAAGGGCCGAAACTGGCCGAAACCGAAACCGAAACCGAATATTCGGTCGGACACTAGTTATAACGCAAGTTTAACATCTTTCTTATATTCTGTGGATGAATATGCACGCAATTTTTCACCGAAATCGTGCCCAAAAAGCGAGCAGTTGGTCAATTGACGAGTGCCCTGTCAGCTGGACAGATTGATTCTGATTTTCACTCAGAATTAGAACTGCATTGTCTTGAAGCTATAAGCAATAACAATTTATTATGTTTATTTTATCATTTCTAGCTCCTTGTTAGTGGCAAAATGCAGCTGTTAGTAAGAGCGTGCAATATTTCAGATCATAATTTGTTATAGCTGCTAAATAGACTGATAATGTTTTTTCTTCTTGTTTTTCTTTTCTTTAAACATATATATTTGTATGAAATTTCTTAATTTTTATTTATCATTTTTACATGTCATTTTTAGCAAGAAAGAATATGAAATAATTCTCACATTTCTTCCCAAGCATTTTGTTTTTTTTCATACTTTTGTCAGAAAAGACAGACCTCAAACAACAAATTAAAAAAATATCTTTGAATTCAGTACAAGTGATGAAAATTTATAGCAGCAGTTAAAAAAGCATAACTTTTTCGATGTACTAATTTTTCGAGGATTCTGAACAGAGCAAAAATTAAAAGATTCTGAATATCGGTAGTTTACACTGAAGGTGGTTTGTTGCAGAACTACGTCTGCCCGGGTCAACTAGTTTTAAATGAATTCTTAAATAAAGGTTGTATTTCTTTAATCATTCAAGGCATTCGGAATGACATTTTCTGTTTCCTGATTCATTTCGTACGTTCCGGATTATCTAATTTATTTGTCTTTATTATTTTGGTATATTCCAAACGCGTTCGTTTCATACCATCGACTGAGTTGGAATTAAGGCTGTGTGCGAATTGAACTAAAATTTAGAAAGTGACTTTTCTTTTCATTGGAAACTTCCAGCCCTGCAATGATTTAGAAAAAAAGCTAAAAAAACTGTGCGAACTCATATTTGACAACTAAATTTTTGACAACTAAAATATATTTTGGAAGCATTTGTTTTGCTTTGTGTTTATGTTTTCTGTATTGTATGTAAATGAATAATAGCTGTGTTTTTTACCAAGCGAGTAGTCAAAAAACGACTGCTTACTCGCTTAAGAATTTTTTTAAAACTTGGAAGCATTTTCTGAAAAGTCAAAAACGTTGTTTATGTTCTGATAAAATTTTTATAAACAATTTTTGACAAATTTATTTTATATATCAAAGTTCTGACAATTAGTGATGCATAAATTTTCAGATTTTAAGCATTGGAGACTCGGTTCTGAAAACAAACCCGATACTCAAAAGATTTTCAGTGCTAAAAGCTTAAGCAAACAACATAGTTTTACATAATGAGTATATTTGATAAATTTTGTTTATCTTACCTGTTAAATTATAATGTATTTTTATTGAAATAGTGATCTGAAGCAAATTATGAGTATTTCGTGAAAAGTATTTGGTACAAAAAATGTTCATTTCATACATCGCTATTGACTATCAATCAGATATAGTTGCCACCTTTGTAGGAAATTTATACAATTATTGAAACATAACTTGGAAGCAATTTTTTTCGTTTGGTCGGCAAACTTTTAAGCGAGTAACAGTTTCCTGTGTTATTTAAGCGAGTATACATATGATAAGCGGTCGTTTTTTAACTACTCGCTTGGTGAAAAACACAGCTAATATAAATAAAATCAAGTGCTCTTCTTCAGATCTTGAAATAAACAGAAGAAAACATTTAATCAATGCAGCTCAAGACGGAGTATCTAACAGAAGTTGTCGTCTCTTGCTGCATTCTATTCTTTTTATTTATTTTGAAACTATACATTTTTTTATTGAAACTGTCAATAATATATCACAAGAAAATGCTGCCAGGTCATTAAATGAAAATCCGTTAAGGCCTTGCGTAAAAAATTCCATATATTTTCAAATGAAATAAAACAACATTTAAGAAAATATGTAAAGAATCTCCTTAGTTGATCTAGCCCGACTATAACTTATTATTATTATTCAAAATCCATGTGTTTCTGTAAAGGCTGTATATTTCGTTATTGTGGCTTTGCAATTATTTCAACTCCTTATCCTGTATTAACGGACAACACACAGACGGACGGACAGAGCCAAGTCGACTCACGAGGTGACGCTGATCAAGAACATATATAATTTTCTATACCGAACCTGCTTATTTCTAGGTGTTACAAACGTTTTCACAAAGTAAATATGCTCTGACCTTACAGGTTTGGCGTATAATCGCTTGAAATGAACAATAAATAATTTTAAAATAATAAATTTTTGCTTTATCAGTTCTTTTACTCGTTTCCCAATTAAAAACTCCCACATTTTGCCCCAAAAATAAAAAAAGAACAATATAGCACCCTCACCAATTTAGAGACGAAAAAGTCTACTCAAAAATTTTCTAAATTGTAGGCAAGCAAAGCTATACCGACAAACTTCCAATAATTTAGTTTAGACACTCAATTTAGATCAATTCGCACACAGCCTAAAAGAACAAAATAAAAAAAAAATGTAAAAATTGTAAAAAATGGCGCTTTCGGTATCAAAATAGGTTTTAATGCAATATTATGTGCCTTTATTAAACATATATGATATCAAAGCTACATTTTTGCTATTTATTTAAAATAATTCATCGACTGATCAACAACACATACATATTGGGCCTCATTGTTGATTCCGCGCGAAAATAATTCCGCTGCGGAAAACATTTTCTATCGACAAAATTATTTCCATTGTTGGTTCCTGCGGAAAGAACTGTGTTACCGGCGGTTTTGACATTTGCTGCGGAACGGCACTTCTTAACCGATAAAAAATGTTTACTTTTATTTTACTCACTTCTAGGCAAGTAGTGATGTATAATCTCGATATCTTTTGGTACTAGATACTACACTCGAGAATATATGCAGCACTAAGTTGTCATTTTATTTATTTTTATTTATTTATTTCATTTCAGTCTATGAATATATAATTCCTAAATTCAAATTAAACATTTGTAATGTTGATTTTGGTCGATTGTCAAAAATAATTAAACTAAACTTATTAAAATTTTGAAATGGACACTATTGGTTTATTTTTTGTGGAATCTGATGACGAATATTGCACTGATATGAGGCTAGAGAGAAGAGTCTTAAGGTGAAGTGCAAAGGACATTATGGAAATGACCGACAAGGAGTAAGTATCGTCAGAAATTTGTATTCTATATGTTCTGTAAATAATCAAATTTTTTTAAATATTTCAGTTTTCAAAAAAATTTTAGGGTCAACAAGGATGCTTTTAAGTACGTTTTAAGCGAGTTTGAAAGCAACAGTATCCAACAAAAAAGACAGGGTGCACTCACCGCTAAAGACAAGCTAGCTGCTTGTTTAAGATTTCTAGCGGAAGGCACTTATCAGCACGGAATCGGAAAAGATTTTAATGTTAATGTGGCACAGTCTACATTTTCATTAATTCTTTTGGAAGTTCTAGACTCTCTAGAAGGACGCCTTTGTTCTAAGTGGATATCGTTGCATATGGACAGAGATGAAGAACGTGACGCGAAGACAGCGTTCTTCCAAACATGTAGTATGCCTGGAATCACAATGGCTGTCGATGGTACTCATGTGAAAATAAAGGCACCCAAAAGTGACAAACACCTGTTTTTCAACAGAAAGGGATATTACAGTATAAATGTTATGATTGTAAGTATATTTAGTTTTTTAATTGTGCATTTTTCTTTTTTAAAAATCAACGTTTATTAGATATGCGACCATAGTCTTAAAATAAGATACGTATCTGCGCAATTCCCCGGAAGTTGTCATGATTCCCATATATGGGAGATGAAAGATGCAAAACATTATTTTGCATCAAAATATCGGAATGGAATGTAATCAGTTATTTTAGGTAAACATTTAACGTCATGTTTGCAATAATAATCACTTTAATCACTGGTTTTAGGCGACAAGGGATATCCTTTACAACCTTGGCTTCTGACACCATTCAGAGAGCCAATTGATTGTGAAAGAAAGCGGAGATTCAATACTGCACATGCCAAAGGAAGAATAGTCGTCGAGCGTACTATTGGCGTCCTAAAAAACGTCTTTAGGTGCCTAATATCGGAGCGAGGACTGCATTATGATCCAGCAAAAGCAGCTAGAATAATAAATTTATGTTGTGCCCTGCACAATATACGATTGCATTATAATGTGACTGATGAGGATATTTCAATACCAACATATGAAGAAGACGAAAGTGATAGTATTTTAATTGGTGATTTCGCTGCTGATGAAGCGAATTTAATAAGAAATAGAATTTTGGAATATTTTTAAAAGTTTTTATTTCAATGTGTTTTAATATTTGTTAAATTTAACCAATCACTAAATCGATTTATTAAAAAAAAATTTAAAAATTCACAAAATAAAAGGTTAGAGAAACATAAAGCAAATCACTTAAGTTGTACTTAATTTATGTAACTCTTACTCTAGAAGTCTTTTTTTATATCAAGTTTATCTTTCAGTATCTCTTTTAGTTCTAAACTGTGTTTTTTTTGTTCTTCCAACTGTTCTTGTAGAATTTTTGTTTGCTTTATTTTACTTTCACTTATTTTTGACAAACTCCTCCTTATATCTCTCATAGTTTTGTAATTGTCTTCATTTTGCTTTTTTATTTCTTCCAAAGTCTTTGTAACATTTGATGCCAGATTTTTCTGCACGGAGATCTGCTCTTTTAAGAGCTCATTTTGATGCTCAACTCGCCGTCTCTTGGGGTGTGACAACTTAGAGCTGCCAGTCACAACGCTACAATTTTGTTCTGAGCTGTTTCGATTTACGCATACTGCATCTGCAATGCATTCTGCAGGCTGTTCCAAATCAAATTCGATTATCTCTTCAATAATTTCTTCATCAATTTCAACACCATCTGTATTGAGGGTTGAATTGGGATTTCCAAAACTATTAATTGTTGGGATTCCATCAATTGAAGCGCTGAAATTAATCATGCAGCTTACATCCTCTTCTATTGAACTTAGTGGAACTCTTTTAAAAGGGCCACCACCAGTTCCTTGAAGCTGCTGTTTGTTTTTACAAAGTTTCTTTTATACACCGGATTTGAAATCTGTCCAAACCTAACATCGAAAACATTAGTGGATGTTAAATGCAACACACAAAGTTACATTACCTTCTTCCATCCTGAGGCATCTTTTTTAGGAGGCCCGCATGCATTTAGTGTTACTGACAGATTTCCCCAGAATTCAGTCAATTCTCCTGGAGCTCTTTGACTGAATCCCTGGGCAATGTCAGTATTTTCTTTCATCTTCGCAACCAGTATCTCAAGTTGGTTTTTGTTGGTGTATTTCTGCTTCTTATTCCTAAAATAAACCAATTTATAAGTAATTTTGTATTAATTTGTAAAAAATGTCGGAAAACTTACATGTTTGTTATGTTCTGATATGACGAAAATTTCAAAGCTTGCTTTCCGCAAAAAAAATATAACGGAATGAAAACACAGTTAAATGTCGATACTGCGGAATCAACAATCCAATTTAAAATTTGCGGAACAAAATAAAAACAAAGTAGGTAATGCAGTTTCATATGACGGAATCAACAATAGAAAATAAAATTTCCGCGCGGGAAGATTGCGGAAATCCTGCGGAACGGAATCAACAATGAGGCCCATTTGTTCTTTTTGTTCTAATGTTTTTACTTTATTCGTTATATTTTGAATAAACAACAGTCTATTCCATTCCTTCTGTTCTTAATCCAGAATGAATAAAGAAATAAAGTCATAGTTGTTTACAGTCAGTGTTGCCAGAACAATTTATAAAAATATGCGTTTTAGAAAATGATTGCGTATCCATTGCTTAAACCGTGTTTCAATCGAAACCAATGATTATCATTGCTGCGACGGTGTTGTCACTGCTTGGTTTGAATTATGACTCCAATCATTATTTTAACACTGCCCCGCTGCATATTCACAAAAAAAAAGGAGTAATTTGTGTGAGTACAACCAACGAAGTAAAATATAAGGAAGCGCTGTTTCCCTCACATACACTGTATGTGTACTGTGGCATTTTTGCAAACTGCCATACCGACATCACAGGCATTTTTTTACATTTCTATTGAAAAATTTCCCCTCCGCTTACCCCTGCTCGATCATCACTTTTTTCCCGCCAAATTCAATCTATAGAACTGTCAAAATGTAAGCTATACTGCAGAGGCGCATTCAATTTAAATAGTTGCACCCTAGTTAGGGCGCTCTTGTTATGAATGATTTATTAATAAAATTACAATATATCAGTGAAATTAGTTTTGAATCATTTCAGTTTTATTCTGAGTTGACGTCTTTTACTTAATTTTACCAATATTTTGTTTGTTTACGAGTGAAATATGCCTACAGGAGAACCGAACACAACTTACGTCTTCCTTTACAACATTACCGAATGCGGTCCTGTTTGAATGTTTTTGTATTTGTGACAACGTTATTGTGTTTGTGAAATGCTTCATTTCAGCTCAATTACACTGCTTCCTTATATTTTACTTCGTTGAGTACAACTAACGAACAATGTTAATAGAAATCATTCAATCCAAAAGATTGCGTGTAAATGATATATTTTGAGTGACTGCTATACCGGCATAAACTTTTGTGGCAAACAGTACTTTGGTATTTTGCTTCGTAGCTTACCAAAAAGGCGAACAGAACTATTATTGCTGTCAAAACAAATTCATGTGTTTTTTCTAGAATTCATAATTTTTAAAATTGTTGCGAAATCCAATAACTAGTTCGTAAACTAATAAATTATTTTAAAAACTCAAACAAAAATGTCGGAAACAAGTTCTAAGGATACGGTGCTAAAGACAGCAATGACTTATATATGCGGAGGTAAGTCCTTTAGTGCTGGTTTTTGATGGTGGCTAAAATCATGCTTTCGTCGTACGATTTGCGCTAGCTTTTTCATTTGATGCGCAATTTGGTTTAATTTAATAATTAATATTTAAATTTAATATATTTCATCCAGAATGTCATCATGAAAACGAAATGCGTCCTCGTGATCCAATACGTTGCCGTGAATGTGGCTACCGTATCATGTATAAGAAGCGCACAAAGCGATGTAAGTATCAACTTTATATCGATAGGATTCTTTGAAGCCGTCTGCTTTAAAGTACAAAGTTTAAAGTTAAATAGGCTGAAAAGATAGTTCTTAACTTTATCAATACTTTCAAATATTTTATGGCAAACTAATTGAAGTAATTTAAATAGACTCTCCTTAAAATACTTCAAGGAGTAGGTATTATACATTACGTATCACTTCTTCTGTACCTATTCTTTTTTTTTTTTTTTTGATTTGAAGTTACTCTAGAATTCCGTAGAATAACTAGAGCTGAATTGGCCAATCCGAAGATTAAAACGCCATCACCAATTATGTTTATTGTATCCTTAGTTAAAATTTATTATCAAGTACATGTGATTGCTTATCGAAAACTCGAACGCTCTCACTTTTTTATATTAAACGAATACATCTCAAAAGATCGAAGTGGGACTTCCGCGCAACTGACTGTATATTTACTTAAACCACTTCGAAACTTTATATGATGTTTTTAATTAAAATTGATTTTTTACTATCGATTGGAGCTTTACACCCTCCATGGTGAGGAGATTAACCGGAAGTGGCTGTACCTATTCATTTAGAAACAATTTTTCATTGTTCAAGAAATGTCTTTTAATATGTATTTGCAATCCCCACAGATTATTTTCGTTAGATAATCTTTTCGCGTCTGTGTCTGAGTACGCTACGTCATATCAACCCCTTTGCGCGAAATTATCGTATCGTTTTTTCGTTTTTTCTACTTTTCTGTGCTTTAGCTTGCAATATCAAAACCAAATTTAGCATGTGCTTTTGGATAACCTATAGGGATTTCAGCTACAATATTTTACATGGTGTTGCGTTATAGGATGTAAAACAAATTTGCATCAAAAAGTCAATTTCGAAAAAAATAGCACATACGATAATTTCGAGCAAAGGGGTCGATATGTGTGGTGATTTAAATGTAGATCTTGTAGTTATTTGGATTGATTTTGTGTTGCAGAACATTTTCCTTCCATTTCGAACAACTTTCCAAAGCAAGCATTTTAGATCATGATATGTTATTTTCTTCATATACTTAACATTGATTTTACAATAACATCATCCGATTCACATTTGTTCTATCGTGATTTTAAAGCAATATATACTGGTACCCTGTTCTGTGAATAAGCTATTAAAATTAGAAATAGTACCAACTATAGCCAGTCGAAACGTAATCCTACAATTCACAAATGGGATATATATCGCTTGTAGAGAAACTTTTCTATTTGTGTTTAAGTCACTGGAAAAAAGAATATTCCTGCGACAAACTTAATTTTATTCTTCCAGAAAAAATTTTATGGAAAAATTTAAACACAATTGGTTTAAAAGAGAGAGCTTTTGAATGTAACTTGGATTGAATGAATTGATTGATTTCTTCTTTCAAGCATATAAACTTATTGACTCTTCCAACTACACTATTAACTATCGACTTGTATATAATCATAAAGATAAATTTTATTTTAAAACTGTCCCTAAGGATAAAGTAATAAAGTATATTTCGACCATCAAATCCAACGCTGTTGGAGGTGATGATATACATCTGAGATTCGTTAAACTCATATTACCGTGAATAGCTTCTAGCTTGACATATATACTTAATTTTACCATTACTTCCATTACCTTTCCTCATGGAGGATGACCAATGTGATTCCCATTGGAAAAAGAAACATTTGAATGCTCATAAACTGTTCAATGAGAATCAGTCTGGCTATAAGGCAAAGCATATTTGTACAACTGCCATACTCATGTTGATTGAAGACATTCGGCCAGCATATGACAACAACGAGCTATTTTAACATTGTTAGACTTTTCCAAAGCTTTTGACTCTGTTAACCATAAGATTGTCCTGCAAAAACTTGAACATTATTTTATGTTTAGTACCTGTGCAACTAAGCTTATGAGAAAATATTTTAGAGAGTTAACCATAAAACGTGTTTTGCGATCAAAAAATAAAATTTTCTGTAGTTCCACAGGGGTCAATCGACATCGGAGGATACACAAGACCATCTATCTAGTTCGATTAGGTTGGCAGAAGACTTGATTTCTAGAGCTCAAACTGTACAATCATAATTCTTTCAATAAATAAATAAATGTGATATAATTTAAAAAAAAAAATATATCACATATTTAACAAAATTAATTTTTCTCTAAATTACTTTGCTTTGCATAATTAATATATCGCACACTAAATACAAAACAGTCACAACTCAAAAAACATGACTTTTCAGGAGAAGCGAAAAATAAAACGTTTTGGTTGAAACTGCAGAAGAAAATGAATTTTCATTTGAACACACAAACTTCATTCTTCCAGTTAATGAAGAAAATAATGAAAAAGATAGTGAGATATTTGTTTTGTGAATGGATTTATAACAAAAAGTCGATATAAAAAATTTCGAGTTGTGACTGTTTTGTATTTAGTGTGCGATATTTTCTAATCAATTTTTTTTATTATACAAAATTTAATAAGTATTTTTCTTTTCAATTTCAGTGGTAGTCTTTGATGCTCGTTAATTTTGGTATGCAAGCCAATATCTATTTATATATAAGCTAAATTTTATGTTTAAATATGTAATTGAATAATTAAATATACAGTTTCTTCAATAAATTATCAATAAAGAAAATGTTTGTTTTAAATAATTATTTTATTTAATTTAATCAAAGGACCAGAGTAAATCGTTATAAAATACTCGAAAAAAACACAAAACAAAAATAACAAAGTTCGAATTAACCTCAAGCATACATGCAAGCTACCTTTACGGATAAAATTTGAATAGCAAATTTCAATATTTTTTCAAAACTAATTAACATTTTGTATAGCCAGAAAATATAATACACGGTCGAATTGTTTTGAGTGACATAATTTTTCTAAAGCATGGTTGAATATCGTTTTATCAGCTTTGACTGCGTCAATATATATAAGATTGTAGCCTAAGAAAACAAAAACCATTAAAATAACGGTTAGTATGACTTTTTGAACGTAAAGTTTGAACATTTTTTATATTTTTTTTTTTCTTTTTCAGATAAAAATTCCAATTGGAAATGCTTTATATCGTGAAATTGTAAAAGACTTCCCTGAAGTCGGTATGAAAGCTTGCTGTAGTTGCTAAGGTGAATAGAGACTTCATCGAAAACATATTAACAGTTTTTTAACAGATCCTGCCAACAATGCTGTAATCGAGCGAAATGGAATGAAAAATTCAACGTCTTCACGTTGTTGTGGAGAAAGTGATAAGTTGTGATGGCATTGCAATACATTTGGATATGAACATTACCAGAAAGAGAATCCAACAAATTTTGCACAAAAATAACGTCTGATATGAACCGCGCTCTTCCCAACTAAGTTTCCTCCACGGTATACTGCGACCCGTCCATCATTTTCCGAAACATGCGATGAAAAATATTGTGGAAGCATAATAATCTACAGCTACATGTAAATAAGTTGAATTTTTACGGTAGAAAGGAGTTCCCTTTCAATTGCTGGAGCTAAAAGCAACTTATGATGGCTTTGTGCATTTCGATTACGATTGCAACAGAGTTGCGCCAAATAATGGAATTACTTGTGTAAATGTCAGTTTTTAAAGTGCCAAAAATTGTTCAATAACTTACAAAGGTGCCTTCCTTTTCAGATGCAAAGAAAGACAGCAGAAAAAGTGTGAGCGTGAGGAAATTTACTTTGTTTTAGAGGTTTACCGGAGCATAAGGATGGACGAATATTCTATCAGCAGGTTAAGCGTCTAACCCAAGGTTTCAAACCCGCAGCATCCACTTGTAGAGATGAAAATGGTGATCTGGTTAATATACGCAATGCGCACTGAGGTTGTGGAGACAGCATTTTTCCCAAATTGTTGCAGACGACGATCCCAACAATTCCACCCTTGGAGAATGTGGAATTGTTGGGATCGTCGCCACCAATCGACGATTGGTTCCACTCTACGTCTCAATCGATGGTAGAGTGGAAATTGTGCCACCAAGCCATGACGAGGTTAAAGTTGCTTTCAAGCGACTCAAAAATAGCAAATCAGCAGGTGCTGACGGCGATGAATTGCTAAGCTGCATGCATAAACTCATCAGCAAAATATGGCTAGCGGAAGGCATACCCGACAATTGAGATGTCAGTGTGCTTTGTCCTATATTAAAGAAAGCAGACCCGACAATCTGCGTCAGCTACCGAAGCATCAGTCATATTTCCATCGCGTATAAGGTTCTTTCAAGCGTACTGTGTAAAAAATTGAAGCCGCATACCATAACACCGGTTGGACCTTATCAGTGTGGCTTTCGTCTTGGCAACATCAGAACATCAAATCGACATAATTTTTTTTTTATATAATAAAGCTGCTTTCGATAGTCTGATACGGGATTGCCTGTACGCAACAATGTCTGAGTTCGGATTTCTGCAAAGTTAAAAGTTAGTTCTGCAGGATGACGTGGAACAATACATGTCCTCCCTCAAGGTAGGAAATGACCTCTCCGAAATCTTAAATACTGAACGAGGATTTAGACAAGCCGACCCGCTAACATGTCATCTCTTCAATTTCATCATGGTGGATCTGCATAAGGAAGGTGGGTACACATCGCATTGCCACCATATTTTACAAAGATGTTCAGCACCTTGTGTGCGCTGATGATATCGATATTATCGGTTGAACCAAGAGAGGTGTGACTGCTGCTTTTGCCGCTGTCGAAAAGTATATGCTGTCTGAAAAGAGGAAAGCGTGACGTTTATGCTCTCATGTTACAGCAGGCAAATACAACTTTGTAGAAGTCAATTGGTTTACATACTTTGGCATTGTCGTCAACAGCAACAACAATGTCAGCCTGGAGACTATAAGTGAAGAGTAACAATTGCTAATAGCTGCTACTACGGGCTAAGTAAGCAATAAGGTTCCAGAGCCCTCTCTCGATCGACAACACTGACATTCTACAAGACGTTCAGTATAGACTGTGCTTCCGAGGAAGACCTAACCGCGCTTGGTTTAACAAACTAGAGCAGGTGCGCACGAGGCAGTGGTGCCTGGCCAGAGCTGATGAAGTTGGCCAATATGCGACCACGGTTTGTCATAGCCACCTTAGTAAGTAAAAATTTGCGTATAACCATTAAACATACAAATGTCCGATATATATTTTTGGGCCATGACAGTATAGAAACAAACTTGGTAGACAATAAAAGAGACAAACCTTTGTCGAAGCGATTCAAAGGCGGTTTTAAGAAAAAATTTTAATTAATTGATGAAGGCCCAGAATGTGAGCCGAAATATCGACAGTAAATAAATGAACATAAGCCAAAAATTGTTGTTCTTTTATTATACGGCCATAGCTCAAAATATAGGTATATAAGAAACAAACAACTGAAGACTAAAAAAAGATTAACCTATAAATTTTCTCAGACTTCAGAATATTGTAGAGATAAATAAATAAACTCTTTGTTTTTGAATTTTCTTTAAACTAGTTTTATTTTTATACTCGGAAATATATTTTAAACTAAAACATTTTTGTTTAATTATTTTCCACAAATGTCTATATAATATTATTATAATAATATTAATATGTTTTTTGTTTTCTTTTTGTTTTTGCAATGCATAAAAGTGGTTGTATTTGTTTTTTTTTTTAAATGAAACTGTTGTCTTTTATTATATGTCTTATGTTAATTTTTCTCAATGACGTTTGCCAAAAATTTGTTTCATTTTGTAATTTTTATTTTCATGTTTTGTTTTTGTTTTGTTGCTTTCTAACAAAAAACACACATTTACACTAAAAATGTTGCTTTCACAATATTTAATAATTATTATAATATTAATAATAAGTTTTAATATTATGTATGTTTACATAATTTTTTGTGTTTTTTTATTTTTTAATTTATTAAATGTTCTCCTTCAGTCAATGTAGCAATTAAGTTTGTTTTTTTACATTTTATTATTATTTTTATGTGTTTTTAATTATTATTTTTATATGTGAGTATATATGTTTTTGTTCATGTATGAGTGTTTGTATGTGTGTGTATGTATGTATGTTGTTTTTTTAAGTAATACATTCAAATATTTAGCTTATTCATTGTTATTTATTTTTAAAACAAGACTACCATATAAAAGTAGCTTTTTTCTAGAACTAAAACTTAAGCTTAAATTAAAGCTGACTTAAGTGGGAATCGGGCAAAATAAGTTTCTTTTATATTGTTTAATATTAAATAAATGGCATATTTTGACTTATAAAATAATTAACTTTTAAATTAAAAAGATTTAAAATTAAATGAGATATTTTATGCTGCAAAAAATGGCAACTTAAAATTATTGAGTGCTTGCTTCAAGTTATGTATCCGTAAATAAATTATTTGATAGTTTTTAATGGCAAATTAAAGCTTAATTTAAATTATATTAATTTGATAAATGCTCATTGAGGGTTAAAACAATTTTTGTTTTGCTGTTGTTGATTCAACTATTTTAAATGCAAATTGAAATGAAGCTTTTATAAGAGAGCGATGTCGTTCATAAGCTTTTAAGTTAATATAATTAATTTTTAAAATAAGTATTTTTTTTATGTTTAGGTTTATTAAAGAAATCATATTTCAGGTACATCACAACTTAAAATTTAAGAATTAAATGAGTTAAATTGTTAGCTTTTTATTTTTTTTTTTTAAATTTGTTTTTGTTATTAAATGAAATAACAAACATAAATTGGCGTGCTTGCGAAGTTTTTATAAATGCTTAAAACTGTTTTTTTTTAAGTTCAAGCGAAAATGAATGGCAAGTTTTTTATTGAAATAAAAATAAACTTAAGTGTTATAGTTTAAAAAGTAGGTATTGTTTATAAATATTTTATTGTTACAAGAAGAAAGTGTGCAAAATAGAAAAAATACAAATTATAAGCTTTTAAAAAATTAAGTTAACTTTTTTAAGGTTTAAATTTAAATACAAGTTCAAATGAATTCCTAGAGCTTTTGACTAAAAAGTTCACGGCTAATTTGAGTTAATTGTTGTCGTTTGTGGCACAGAGCAATTAAGCGCAGTGGAGCATGTTAAACGCTTTCGTGCTTAAAGCTTTATGTACTTATTGCTTAAAAATATTGATATTTTGACAAAATTATTCCTTTTTAGGTAGGCACTTCCCTTACAGCTCACATTTCAAAAAAGTCAAAAGTATACAAAAAATACCTTCAAAAGTTCAAAAGAGCTTTTGTATGCAACGAAAACTTCTACGTTCTCGCTAAAATGCCAAAAAAGTTCTCTAAATTTAGGAGGTATTCTTCTTTATTTTTTTGAAAAAGTTCACTTAAAAGCTTTGTATGAATAAATTTGGCTCTCTATTATTGAATAGCTCTGCAAATTTTAAGTAAGTTATTGTTGAGGCTCAACAGATCTTCAACCAACATGAACTTTGAGAACAAAGAATTGCAAAACAAAAACTTTTGTTCTTAGCTTTGATAAATTTGTAAAAATTTTGAAAGAAAAATACTAGTTTTCTTGATATGACTAACTTATTCGCCAACTAAACAATCTTGTAATAAAAGCTAAAAGCTTTTCTAAACACTCAAAAATTTTGCAATCACAGATTTAAGCTCTTTTCGACAACAGATCTATAAAGAATAACAAATAAGAATACAAAAAGCTTTTAATAAAAAGCTTTTCTCAATAGAAGTTAAAAAACTTCGCTTTCTTTAAAACGTGTTCTTTAGTGCATTTATACGTGGTTGATAGGGTTGGAAAAACTTTTGCTTGAAGAGCTTTTTGTGCGATAAGGCTTTAATATTGATTTTTACATCAAGAAAAAAGTATGGCAAGATCAGCTTCGTTTGCATGGAAGCTCTCAGAGTTAAGACTTTTTTAGTACATTTTATTTTCTTCCGAAAAAGCTTCAAAACATGTACTCCGTTAACAAATTGCTTGAACATATTAAGATTATGCGAATATCAACACTATTTAGTCAAGCAATAGTCTTTGTCAATAAAATATTTGACTTTACGAAGTAAAAAAGCTTTTGAATGAAGAGCTTTTTACAAAAAAAGCTATAATATTGATTTTCGCATTATCAAAGAAGTAAAAAGTGATGAGTTTAGCTTTACTCGGACAAAAGCTTTAAGTCTTCTTTGATTTAAAAGCTTTTTAGTACGGAGCTTTTACGTAAATGCTGCAAAATAAGAACTCTGTTCACGAATTGATAAAAAACATTATTTTTTTGAATATTTAAGCACTATTTAGCCAAGCAATTGCCTTTAAAAAAAAATTTACAAAGCTCACACATCAATAAAAAAGTAGACTTTAAAGCTTTGTATGAATAAAGTTGGCTGAATTAGTTATTCAGTAGAACTGCACATTTTAAGTTAGTCATGATTGAGGCCCAAAAGCCTTCTAAGAACATGTACCTTGAGAACAAATAATTGAAAAAGCTTTGTACTGAGCTTTGCTAAAATTCGTAAAAATTTTGAAATAAAAGGACTAACTTACTTGATATGACACAAAAACATATAATAAGAAGCAGCTTCAAAATTTTAAAGAGCTTTATTTGGCGTGTCAGCGGGAGGTAAAACATTTTTTCTTCTCACTGGCACTCCAAATAAAGCTTTTTTCAAATTTTGGAGGTCTTATTGTTATGTTTTTGAATATAACTAACCAAATTTGCATTAAAAGCTTAAAGCTTTTCTAAACAATAACTTGCTAACACTTAAAAAAAAATGTTGCAATGAAAGCTTAAAGCTCTTTTCGACAACAATTAACTCTCTTAGCCCCTTCAATTTGCATTGAGATTCATTTACATATTGTTCTATGTTTTTTTTTCTGTTTTGCAAACTCAAAAGCTCAAAACTTGGAACACAATTTCAATTCAAATGCAGCTTTAAGCTAAGCATTGCTTAAAGCTTAATTAACACTATTTCAAATGCAGCTTTAAGCTGTTTGCAGCGCCAGCTTTTCGCCATGCCTTCGCTTGCAGTGCACGCGCAAACTATAGCTGTGTGCAAACTTCTCACCACATTGTCGACAGCGCTGCGCATGCGCGCGATGCTTCCAATAACGATGCAGCGCCAACGAGCCTTTTGTATGATAGCTAAACACCAACATGGTGGAGCGATGATCATTGGAGCAGATGGCACAGCTAAGCTTTCGATCGACCATGCGATTCAAGTATTTGTCACGCAACATGGCGATAACAACATCGGGTGGAGTGCGTATTTTTTTCGGCTGCGCCTGTTTACGTGAAGAACGCTTGTCGGAGCTGGCGCTAGCACTAGAGCAGCTGGAAGTTGTGTGAGTATTGTTGGCGGAAGTGCTATGGTTGTCGTCAGTTCTTGAATTCTCCACCTCAACTTGATTCTGCTTCTTGCTAAAATCCAGCGGCGTCGTTAAATATTGCTGCTGACTGGCAGCATCAGCCAGCAATGGCAGCAAAGTGGCCAATTGTGATAGTGATTTACGCGACTTGCTGCTAGCAAGATTCTGTTGTGCTGTTTGTTGCTGTGGCTGCTGCTGACTTTTCTTTGGGCTCTGTTGATGGCGTATGGCATGCAAGTCGGCGTGTCGCTTCAGCGGCGATGTTTGCTTTTTGTTTATAACAGTTGTTGTTGTAACGGCTGCTGCTGCTGCAACTGGTGATGGCGACTTTTTGGCTGCGGTTACTTTAGGCGTTATGGTCAGCGTAATGTCTTCCTTATTCTTCAAATACTCAATGTACTCCTCAGTCTCACTGCGCAGTCGCGCACGTTTCTGTGTCTGTTGCTGATTGCCGCTCAGCAGCTGTTGTCCTGTTGTTGTAGCTGTTGGCATAGCTGCATATGGCAGCAGCGGCGTCTCGGCGGCATAATATTTGTTAATGATATCCTTGACATAGTTTTGAAATTGTGTGCCAAATTTATTGAGTTGCTGGTATTCCATGGCAGCAATGAGTGCTGCATTCGATGAATTCTCTTTGTTGTCTCTGATCAGTTCAAGGCGATGTTCTCTGTTGTTGTTGCTGTTGTTGGCATTAAAATTATTAACTCTTTGCTGTGGTAGTTGTGGTTGTTGATGTTGATGTTGCTGATGTTGTTGTTGTTGTTGATTTGTTTTGCATCTCTTCTGGTTGTTATTGTTGAGATTAAAATTATTTTTATACGCGGGAGGCGATTTAATAAGCTGCTGATTCTCTTGATCTTCAACATCGTGCTGATGTTGATGTTGCTGATATTTTCGCTTGTTGTTGTTGTTGTTGCCAATGCTATTGCTGCTCGCTGTTATTGTTGTTGTTGTTGTGCTGGCTGTTTGCATAGCCAATTCGCTGGCAATTTCTTGCAAGTCGAAATTTTTACTCAAAAATGACGACATCGCCTTGCGCTGATCAAGCTTGTTGTTGCTTTTTGTATTTGTTGTTGCTATTCCATGAGCCATGTGTGTTAAACGATCACTTATTTGTACTTTCATTGGCGACATGCCATCGCTGGAGGTTGTTGATGATGCCGAGGACGGTGTGTTTTCATCATCTTCACCGGTGGAATGTTGTCGCAAGCGTTGTTGTTGCTGTTGTTGATAGTAGTTGGCATAAGTTGTTGTTAGTTTTGATCGTTGCTGTTGTTGTTGTTGTTGTTGAAAAGTAACACCATACGCAGCATTATTGCTGTTGCTGTTGTTGTTGTTGTTATTGTAGTGTTGACTTTTGCTTAGGCTCTGCAGCAGCGCAGCAGCTTCCTTGGTCGTCCATTGCGAAGGCAGTTTATTATTAAACAGGAGTTGATGATTAGCTGGAATTTTCAACTCGTGCACGCCCCCCGCTTTATGAAAATCCTGAGCGACTGAAGCTGTATTGCGACTGATGGCGTCCATTTTTAGTAGACTGTTAAAGAGAGAAAAAGAGAAAAATAGAAAATTAGTAATTATATGACAATGAAAATGAGTGTGTTGTTAAAAATTATGTCGAAAACATAGAAAATCATATCAAAACTAGAGTTAATGCTTAAAAAGAAAAACATAGCATATAGAATTATATACAAATTATGTTTTAGATATAATTCTAAAAGACATAACATTAAATTGAATCAAATAATACAAAATATTGTTAAAAACATAGAAAAATAGCATTAAACTGTAGTTAATTGAAATTAAGAAAAACATAGCATAAAGAATTATATCAAAATTATGTTTTAGATAATATATGTTTCTTAAAAATGGAGTGAACTTATAAAAATGATGTTAAGAACATGAAGTTTATGAATATAAAGAAAAACATAGCACATAGAATTAAATAAATATATTTGATGAATTAATTAAAATAACCGTAAAAAACATAGAAAACGGCAATTAACTATAGTTGATTAAAACCAAGAAAAACATAGAATATAGAATTATTGAAATTATGTTGTAGATAATTTATAAAATACATTAAAATTTAATGAATTCATAAAAAATAATGTTAAAAACTTACAAAACCTTATTGAACTAAAGTTAATTAAAATTCAGAAAAACATAGAATGTTAAGATAAGGTGTTCATAATATACGATGCATTGAAATTAAGAGAAATAATAAAAAAATAATGTTAAAATCATAGAACAACATATAGAAACTACAGTTAGAGCACATAACGAAAAACATAGCATAAAGAATTATATAAATTATGTTTTAAATAATATACGTTCCATTAAAATTGAATAATGAATAAAAAAATAATGTTTAAAACTTAGAAAAATAGAAGTAAACCGAAGTTATAAAAACATAGAATACATAATTATATTTTAGATAATATATAATACATTAATATTGAATGATTCAATAAAAATAATGTTAAAACGTACAAAAACAGCAATTAAGTATAGTTAATCAAAATTAAGAAAAACATAGCATATAGAATTATATACAAATTATGTTGAAGATAATATAGGTAACTTGAAAATGGAGTGAACTAATAAAAATAATGTTAAAAACATAGAACAACATATGAAAGCAACAATTAATGCATATAACGAAAAACATAGCATATAGAATTATAAAAAATATGAACTTAATAAAACATAGAATATAAAATAGAACGTTGTAGATAATATAGGTTACTTTAAAATGTAGTGAATTAATACAAAAGTTTTAGAAACATAGAAAAACACGCAATAAACAGTTAATTAAAATGAAGAAAAACAAAGAAAATATAATTATACAAATTATGTTGCAGAGAACGAAATTTTTGTTTAGAAAACAAAGAAATGCTTTATTTTTAATTCACAAAAACGCAATAAACTGATATTTTTACTCGCATAAGAAAAGAAAATGTTAAAAACATAGTATATAAAAATTGAATCCAAGTCAATTAATGTTAAAAGTCAATTCAAGCAATGTTTGAACAACATAGATTGAAATATATTTTTTCCCTCAAAACATAGTATGTCTTAACATATGAAAACATAAGAAAAACATAGAATATAGAATTATATGAATTATTACAAAATGGCTTACTTTAAAATCGAGTGAATTAATACAAAAATAGTATTACAAACATAGAAAATTAGCAATAAACTAGAGCCAATGAAAATGCCGAAAAACATCGAATATAAAGTTATATAGTTATAATCATGTCGTAAAGAACGGCTGTTTTGTTTAGAAGTCACAGAAATGAATAAAAACGAAATAGAGTAATCTTTGTTACTTGCATAAGCTATCAAAAAACATAGAATATAAAAAATGTATTCAAAAGAAGACCCTCAAAGCCAGTTCAAAAATTTTTGGAAAACATAGATTAAGATACATTTTCCAGTCAAAACATGTTATTAACATAGAACTTTTTTAGATTTTGCAAGATTTAATAACGAATTACATAAAAACATAGACAAAATAAAAGGTCACAAACATTTTTTTCAATACGACACTATAAATAAAAGCATGGGCGAAGTAAATTTAGAAATAACTGAAAACAAAGAGTTAAAAACATAGAATTCAAAACATAGAATTTGAATTCAAAAGCACTTTTTTGTCTTTAACATACATTTTATGAGCAAGACCCGAATTTTGTTGACTTTGCCTTTTTTTTTGTTTGTCGTTATAATATTTCGAGAATAAAAGATTCCCGAAATGTAAAATCAAATTATTTTTATTTGAAAAATTTTTTTTTAGTGCCATAAAATTCGGACTCTGGTTATGACAATAACAAATTGTTTATACAATAAATAGAATTTTCATAAACATTTGAAAATTAAATTAAAATCAAAAATATTGAATTGAAAAAAAAGAACACATTCACTCTAAGCATTTTTCTAATGGTTTTTTCGCATGTCCTTACATAAAAAATTGTATGCTCACATGTGACTCCTGAACGTACATACGTTCAAACGTATGTTCGTATGCTTATTTGTATCATGATAGTTTTGTATCACATATGCTTCATAGGCGTGTGCAAAAATATAGTCAATGAGTCATATAAGACTCATGCTCACAAATGACTCATGAATTTATATGCGTTGCAACATATTTTAATGCGCTCAATAGCAATATGTTTTGAAGCGCATATGCTTCATATACATGCTTCATATGCATGTGGACAAATATCAAGGAAGCAAATGAAAAACATAGAATAAATAATTATACGAAGCTAAATTTTAAAACCATTTTAAAAACATAGAACTTATAATCTATAAACGTTTTTAGTTCAAGCAAATATTTTTTGATATTAGAAAAAAGAAATTTTTAGAAAACATAGAATAGAACAATATCAGTTTCTTTTTTGTGTGAAGACCGATCTTTTCTAATGCACACAGTATGTATGCATTTTGGTCACTATATTTATAAAGACGTTTCACGTTTCCATTATATAAGTTCATGAATTTCATGCCTTTTTAATGCTTATCTCATGAACTATTCTTGCTGCCCTTGTACTTGTACATAGATTATATGAATTTCGGTCACCAAACTCATAAAGTAGTTCACATTTCCCTTGTATATGTAAATGATATTCATACAATTTTTTCACTTATCTCATGAACTGTTCTTGTTCTCCTCGTATTTGTACATGTTTTGTTATTTATCTCATGAACTGTTCTTGTTCTCCACGTATTTGAACATGAATCTTATTCACGAATATTATGAATAATTCATGTTTGTCCTATGTTTTTAATGGTTTTTAATAATTTTGGTCACTAAACTTATAAAGTCGTTCATGTCTCGCTTGTAATATGTACATGAGATTCATACATTTTTGTCACTAATTTTTCATAATTATTGTTCTTGTTCCTCGTATTTGTGCATGAATTTTATTCCCAAAAATTATGAATGATTCATGTTCGCTTTGTATTTTTTCATGGCATTAAGGAAATTTCTTATTGGTTCATGTGTCTTGTGCACACACTTTATGAACTTTAAACACTAGGCTTATGAAATATTCATGTTCTCGTGATATTTTCTTTTGTGTATTTTGCACATTGATATCATGTATAAATGCATAAGGTGGTAACGCTTTCATTGCAAGAGTTTTATGCATTTTTAACGCTTAACTTATGAACTATTCTTGCTGCCCTTGTATTTGTACATGGATTTTCTGAATTTTGGTCACTAAACTCATAAATAAGTTCACGTTTCCCTTGTATATGTACATGAAAAATGAATGAAACTCTAATTTTTCACACTTATCTCATGCACATTTTCTTATTCTCCTCTTATATGAATATTAATTTTATGAATTTTATTCACAAAAATTATGAATGACTCATATTCGCTTTGCAGGAAGATTTTGGCCGTACAACGGCTTTTTTTAAATTAATTTTCTGCAACTGATACTGCCGCTGTACTGATCTATACGATCGAATTGTGCTGCAAGGTCCGTCGAACAGCCTTTGTACGGAACTTTTCTTATATTTTTCTTATACAACTTCCTGAGTTAAAAAATTTGTAAGTTTTACTTGGAAACTCAATGAATCTGACTTAAACATAAACATAGAATTGGCAATAATTAAAGCAAAAATAATAGAAAAACCAAAAAATCGAATAAAACACAGAAACACACAAAAACTTAACTCAACTCTAAAGCTTCGTGGATAATGAATCGAGTAAAAATGAGGGGGTTAAAAAAAGAAATTACACTGTAAAAAAAATTGTGTTAATTTTTAATAAAAAATGCATGAATACAACAACCAATACAGTGATGCAGAAATTTCTGTAACTGATTTTTAAGTCAAGAATTAACAATAAAGCAGATTTAAATAATAAGAGCCAAACAGAAACAATGCAAAACTAATCACCACAAAGAGCAAAAAAGAGCGTTAAAAACTGCAACAAAAGAGTTATTGTGAATAATATACATATGAAAAAAAAAGAAACAACAACATTGAACACTAGCGAGACACAAAAAATGAGCAAAAATTAAAAGTGAATATTTTTTGTTTTATTTAACTACCGCGCATAGTCTTCCGGATCGCTTCCGTCTGCCTCAAGATATTGAAATAAACGCTCAGAACCACGTTTCTGAGCGGCCGCATTCGGCAGCCCGCCAGTTAGCAGGTCATGCGGTGGTATCAGTGAACCGTTGGCACTCAAACGCCAACCCACCATAGAGGTGGGATTCACAATTATCTCCTGCAACGGCCCACCAGCAATGCTGCCATTGTCATTGGTTGTGGTTGTGGTGTAGATCGTAACCGAACCGCCAGCGTTGCCAATGGCATTGGTTGTGGTTGTAGAGGTGGTGCTAAAGGTTATAGAAATATAAATTTTTATGAGATGTCTATAAATTTTATGCGACAAAAAAAAAAAACAGAAAAAGGGAACAAAATAAGGATTTCAAAATTAAACTCTGCGATTTAAACCAAAAAAAGGGGTGTGGAAAAAAGTACTCGTTAACATATGACAAAAGCAACAAAATTCAAGTTAACGAGCTATACTTGAAATAATTACCCAAACGATGTGCTCGCGTTCTGAAATGTATTCATTTGATTATTCGTTACTAAAGTGTTGCCAATTGTACGCAAAACATTGATATTGTTTGTTGCATTATTTGCATTGTTGTTGGAGTTACTGTTGCCATTACGCGATTGCCTATTATCGTGTGGGCTGCAGGCGTGGCAGTAAAGCAGATAAAGAACAAGAAGAAGTAATTTTGTGTTAGTTAAATTGAGGTTAGTAACTGCATAAGTAAGTAAGTAATTAAGGCAAGTATAACATTACTAAAACTACTTATATAATGTATATAAATTTGCATATTTTTAGCAAATCTTGCTACTTACTGCACTTCATTGATGTGCGCCTGAAACTCCTCTTGTGTATCCGCCAAAAAGGAGCACTTGTTGCAGGCCTTCTTGTTGTGCACCTTTAACACATGCGTCGACAAACGCTCCGCACGCGCCGCCTTATAATCGCACAACAGACAAACGTACGGTTTTGTATGCGTATTCAAGTGACGCTTCAAGCCCCATTTATCCGCGCCTGACCATGGACAATAGCAGCAGGTAAAGCGTTTCTCACGCTTGGGCTTAACGCTGCCACCTACCGAGACGCCATCCTCAGTCTTCTCTTGTTTCATCTGCGGCAGCGGCGCATCGGTGGCCGATGCCACAGCCTCAATAGTCTCGGCAATGCTAAGACTCGACGAGGTGGGCTGGCGTTGACCTTCAAGGAATGCATTGTCCAGCTGCACATTCGCTGCATGGAAGATGTTTGGCTTCTGTTCGGGTGAACCACTCGAATTGCTGGTATTTACCGAGGAGATGGTTATGTTGCTGCGTCCCGAGTTATTGGACGAGCCTGCCACATGACGACGTGTCTTATTGATGTCATACTGCAGCTCACGATGCATGCGCAGAAAATGCTTCTTAACATGATCGGCACGATTGAACTGCTTGAGACAGGCATAGCATTGAAATGGCTTTTCGTCCTTGTGTATGTTTTCGTGACGCGTATAAAGATCGCGTCGATCGGTGGAGTAAGGACAGTGCGTGCAAGCATAACGTTTTTGTATTTGTACGCCGCCATTATTGTTGGCCGCTTGCTGGTTGTTGTTGGAATTGTTATTGGATTTTTTGCGACTGTGACCGCCAGAAGAAGTGCCACCTCCACCACCACCAGCGCCACCCGTATTGCCGGATGTGGTCGGCACTGTTTGTTGGACTATATTTGGAACGGAATTCGTGCTGTTATTGTTGGCTGACGTTGAAGGACTCGCATAGATGACTTCGGTTGCAGTCGCCGTAGCGCTGTTGTCATGACGGTTTTTTGATCTGAAAAAAAAAGAAGACAATTTTATGTTAATAGAGTTGAAGTTTGCATTATAATGTAATGCTAAAATTAAATAAATGGCACTGTTAAGGCGAGTCGGAGCCGCCTTTTAAGCTCGATGTTCAAAATTCCTTGTCTCCTATAGACTCTAAACTTTAGTGATCCCTACAAGACCTTTAAAATGTAATGTGCTTAGGGTTTAGGTTTGAACTGCGCAATGAATACAAACCCAGCTGCGAATATGAACCAAATACTACGCTGACGGCCACCGCAAATGAGAAACGGAAAATTATTTACGGATATGCACCTGGAATGTCCGGACCCTTTTTAGGGAAGGAGTCGGAGCCGCCTTAAAAGCTCCATGTCCAAAACTCCCTGTCTCCTCTAGACTCTCAACTTTAAGGGTCTGTAGAAGACCTTAAAAATGAAATGAGCGTCGGGTTTGGGTCACCACCTAATTATAACTGACAAATGAAAACCAAAGAGGTTCGGATATGAGCTCCTTCTACGTTGACGATCACCGCAAACGAAAAACGGACAATGATTTACGGATATGCACCTGGAAGATCCTGATCCTTTATAGGTAAGGAGTCGGAGCCGCCTTAAAGCTTCATGTCTAAAATTCCCTGTCTCTTCTAGGCTTTTAACTTGAAGGGTATCTTCAAGACCTTTGAAATGGAATGTGCGTAGGGTTTGAGTATCCACTACATTATAACTTCTCAATGAAAACCAAGCCAGTCTCGGTTATGAACCCCTACATTGACGAACACCGCAAACGAAAAACGGACAATGATTTATGGATATGCACCTGGAAAGTTCGGACCCTATTACAGGGAAGGTGCCTTTGTCCAATTGGTGGAATCCCTCGTAAAATAAAGGCTGACATCACCGTCATCCAGGAGATGCGATGGAAAGGACAAGGCTTCTCTAAGAAGGCAGGCTGCGATTTCTACTACAGCTGCACATGGAGAAGTACAAATTTGGATGCGGATTCGTCGTAGGCCGGAAACTTGGCCACCTTGTTTCCCAGTTCATACCTGTGAACGAAAAGCTTGCGACAATCCGCATCAAGGCGAAATTCTTCCACATAAGCCTTATTTGCGCACACGCCCAGACGGAGGAAAAGAATGATGCTGTCAAGGACGCCTTCTACGCAAGCCTAGAAGACTTGTATGATCTCTGCCCGGCCCATGACGTAAAAATAGTCCTCGGCGATTTCAACGCGAAGGTCCAAAAAGAAGGCATTTTTGGCTTTACTGTCGGACAGTCCAGTCTCGAGACCACCAGAACAATGGTCTAAGACTGATCGATTTCACCGCGTCGCAAAACATGGTAGTCAGATTCAAACACTCGATATACACAAGGCCACCTGGCTGTCCCCGGATCAAAACACACGAAACCAGATTGACCACGTTGTGATCGATGGAAACCACGCTTCAAGCGTACTGGATGTGCGCACATTCCGGGGAGTCTATATTGACTCCGACCACTATCTTGTTGCACCCAAGATTATCATGCGATTGTGCAATGCGTAGATATACGCACAGGTCTGCAACGAAAGCTAGATGTCGATAAGTTGCTATTACAACGGACCGCCGAGGCTTACTTCGCTCAACTCTCGGATAAGCTCAACCAACCGAATTCTTGCCTTGATGATGCTAGCGGACTTTGAGCGCATTTATCCCACTCCATGCGAACTGTCGCTGAGGTAATCATTAGTTCCGTAACCTCGTAACCAATGATACGACCAGGAGTATCGCGACGCGATGACAGCAAAACACGCCGCATATAAAAAGATGCTGCAGTCAGTGGAAACGCGAACCAAGCGTGAAAACTATTGCGAAAAGAGGAAGGAAGCGAGAGACGCCTTTTCAGACACAAAAACAGGGAGCAAGAGAAGGGTGAGCATGAGAAAATTGGGGTGTAGAAGGTAAAGAAGGATTCTCGAAAATTCTACCAACAGGTTAAGCAATTAACTCAAGGTTTCAAACCCGGAGCCACTTATAGAGATGAAAATGGCGAATGACCGATACGCTGTGCGCACTGAGATGTGTCGGTCTAGTGTTTAGAACACCGTATAATTAAGCCTTCGCGGCAGGTGTCTACTTAAAATACATTTGTATTTTCTGAACTGTATGAGTGAGAAATAAATAAGCTCTGTAAAACGATTTCCTATGGCTCGAAGGTTATGTTCTATGGTTAGTCTTCGACATCCAACCGAAGAGTACCCGAGCTGTTAGCATTAGGTTGCGAACACTTTCCAATACCATGTTTCTGAGATACGGGATCTCACACTAAGACTTTGGATTACATCCAAGTAACGGAATCAAATATTTACTATTTGCGATTTCAAATCTTTTAAGATAAGATCCAAGAACCTTAAAATCTTCATACGAGAACTATACTTTTGGGAAAGCATGAACTCTTACCTATACCAGTGCTGGTCTAGTTATCGACTTGGGGGGCGTCTTAATAGCTCTGTAAATCCGAACAATCTAATCGAATATCGAGTGCAAATCCTGGTGTGAGGTCAGATCAGACATAGATATTGGTTAGTGGGTACTAGCCAAAGCTTGTTGGGTTGGGGAAAAAAAGCTCAATAAAAAATGGTTTCCGGAATATTTAGAGCTCTCAAGACAGCGGTATGAAAGGTACTCATCAGTCCTGGGCATTTAAACTAGAGCAAAAAAACAATATATCGAAATTTTTAGTCTAAGCGAGCGAAATGTCTAGACTATCATCAGGACGGCTTTTAAGGTCGGCTTAAGATTATAATTTTAGATTTATTTTTTTATAAACAAGCTCTACAAATAACATGAAAACGTCCATGTTCATTAAAAAGACCCATACACGCCCTGTGCCATAAACTCCAAGGCGCAATCACTTTTCCAGTGCCTTCCTATAATTTTTTAATGTCAAAATAGAAAAAAAAAAATTTTAAGAAAATAATAATTTTTCCAAAATTTCTTTTCCAATTATATTTTATACTAAGACTGTATCGCCCATAAAGGAGCCAAAATGATTAAAACCCATACCGGTTATTTTGTGCCAAAATATCGCAATGGCAAATGGATGTGGAATGAAACTGAAGAGAAATTGCAATTCGATCCGCATGTTGAAGCGACGCGTGAGGACATAATCAATACGGGTGGTTTTCGTTTTTTGGCGAAACTAAATCAAATCGAGGAGAATATATTTCGTCAGGAATTTCAACGCAGTGATATAACGCACGATGCCGATGTTGTACTCATACAGGATATAATGAATTTGGTACTCTTCATGGCGCCCTCAGAAATTTTGACCAAAGAATTTGTCTGCTTTGTGCACACACGCACTGTGCATAACTTTATGCATGCGCTGATCATCTATTTCGAGTATTATCTCAAGATGGTAGAATTTGTGCTAATACGACGCGATGAAATCACCGGCGATAAGGCGCAGACACAGAGTCAAGACAGCAATGAAATAAAACGCATCTATTCGGGTTATCTCTCGCAATATCGCTTGTTACTGGCACGTGAGTATAGCGTTATTTTGCTGGGAGACGGTGAAATGCAGCCATACTATCATATAACGCCTATTGTGAATATCTCCAAATCGATCATGGATAAGGCGTTCCATGAAGGCTTTCTCGCCTACTGCACACAAGTTGTCTGGATTGCTATGCATCGTCGTGCCTATGATTACATTGATTTGGAAATGAATCGTCTATTTCGTTCGGAACACTTTAAGTTGAATCGCTATGCCCATATAAGCTTTTCGAAAGTGGAGGCCGCCATGTTGTATGGCAAGAACTATAAACGTGTTAACTATCGTGTACAAACATCGCCGCTCATACAGGAATTGGCGAGTGTGGCGCAGGAGAATCAGCCGATACTATGGATTGGAGAGCGTAAATATCGCGGCAATGATTTTCGCATACACGCACTCGAATTGGAATTTATTGTACCGGATTCTCAGCTATCGCTAATCGATATCAGTCACGGCATACTGGGACATCCGAAAAAGTTCTATAACACTTTGTTGAATCTCGACTGGTCTGCGGTGCGTTTTCAAAATTATTCCGAGGTTTATGATCCATATCGTTTGGTAAGACAGCCTTATTTGGAGATACCGAAAGTGGATGAGGAAAAATTACGCAAACAATGTCAGAAATATGAGCACTTTTATCAAATCAAAAGTCATCAAGAGGATGTACCAATGGAAGTGCTGAAAAAATGGAAACGACGCGATCAGATAATTGAACGCTTCAAGAGTGATGAAAAGACAATTGTCAGTATCTGGACAAAATGTGATTATGAGAGTCGTCGCGAAACTTATGGACCGAGTGTAGAGGTGATAACACGTAGATTCTTAGAGAGAAAAGAGAAATTACGAAAGAAATGAGGATATTATTAACTATTATTTTCGTGTGATTTGTTCTATATTTTAGTAATAAATTGTTTTTGAATTGAGTCAATGAGTGTTTGGTGTTTTGTGGCTCGGTTTTTTTGTAGGAATTCTGATATATATATAATAAATATGATAAATATATATATCATATTTCACTCTTTTTCTGATACTATAGAAGAGGTCAATTGCCATTCTCTGGCATTTCATTCACACAGAACTCTGGAGAATAAGAGCAAGAGGCAAAATATGAATGACACACTCCTTAATGACTACAACAAAAATATCGAGTGGGGTTTTGCTAATAGAGTAGAACTAATGCAAGCAAGATCCAGTATTGTCTCTTATTATTTATACCGGATTGCCTTTGAGCTCTCCTTAATATGAATGCTGTAAATCTTATGGAGTCAGCCGTTCTTAACATTCTAGACCTATCGACTCAATCTAATCTTCGATAGAATATTATGTTTGTGTCGTAAGTAGCGGCCAAGTTCCTAGGTTTCCTCAAACGGTGCAAAAACTACTTCACTTTAGGTGATCTTGATCGGAAACGGAGTACAACTTGCACATTTGGGTGGGGGCTTCAAGAAATTAGTTGAAGCTTCTGGATAAAATTTAACGTCGTGCAATATATCTACTACGAGATGTAATGTTTTATGATCTTTCAATTCTCTTAGGTATCAACGCAATGTTGGGTGCTTAAGCCTTTTATACAGGTACTACCATGGGTAGTTATCAAGGGAGGTACATGATCTGAATTCAATAGTTCGAATATATTCCAGCTCAACTCGGGCGGCTTGTCAAGATAATTCATTATTCAGACGCACAATATATTGTGAAATAATCTCCTTGCGAACTTGTGCGAACTCCCGACAGTTTAAATGTTGTTGTTTGAATATTATGTTGTTTAAATATCTGTGGAAATTTAAAATAAATGTTAAATAAATGTTAAATGTTACTACTCCAATTTTCCATCCTTATTTCGAATTATTACCCGTCTTTAAATTTAATGCAGGATATCGATAATGCCCAGGATTTGGGATAATGCCCAAAGAATTCTATATTTTTAAGTCCTTCCTTGTGTAAAGATAAAAAGAGTGTTAGTTGAAAAATTGCACTCCGATAGAAGGTAAGTTTAATGAAGAAAATGCATCATTAATACTAATTTTAAGTAATTTTAGAAACGAGAATCAATATGGCCAAGACAAAACACTGTGATGAAGTTAAAAATAATTTCATTAGAGATTTTCGAAGTGAAATTACTCATAAAGATATTTGTAGAAAGTATAGTATGGCAAAATCAATTGTAAATTACATTCTAAACAAGTCAGGAATTGTACAAGCAATGTACAAGATTTACCACTACCTAGGATAATACCCGAATAGTTAGGGAATTTAAGATGAATCCAACGAAATCTGCTCCAAGTATTCTTAAATCAGATAAGCACACGTACAATTCAGAGAAGAGCCAAAAACCGAAATGTGTTTTACGTTAAAACCTGCCATAAAGGCTTAATTCTACTGTGCTTTTAACACAGGACCAACACATTACGTTGCAGGCGCCCCTTTGAGAGTACAAAGGTGCAAATTAGCAAATTTTGTCATGACATGACGCAACCTTTAGTTTGTGTGGAGGCCTATCTAACACCTTTTCTGTCCTAAGGGGTACAGCACCCAGTTGGAAAATGCAACTTCACATTACCACAACCACCACTATCAGTCAACCTGGCAACAGTGAGGAGCCACTGACTTTCCGTGGTACCAGTTTTCAAGTCCTTGGTCAGACCTCGTATCAAAACTACCTAGTTAAGCACATCACAGCTTCGGACTTTTGACCAGAAAGAGAAATTATTCTACCAGAACAACCCCTAAAAATAGATCCAATAAGTCCGATCTACGGACCAACAGTCAGATGAATAGTTATAAATATCCATTCACCACATACGGCGCCTTGTAAACACCTCACACACGAAATTATTTAAGCTGAGATTCCGTTTTTGCAAAAATATATTAAGATAACCATGGTCAGTCAACAGGAAGCCCAGACTTAAGGAGAACCAAAAGTCCGGACGACCTTCCACATAAGTCAATCCTCAGAATACTACGCACTCGCCTTACCACAGTCAACAGATGCTCTCTTAACTTCTTTAGGTGCAAAAAACGTTCATTCTTTCTCTCATGTGATTCCCTAGGTATTTGACTTCAGTCACGTACCTAAGGCTCACACCCTCCAGGCTCACAAAAAAAGGTCGCCCGCTTGATAATTTGTTCTTGAGCAATATCATCACTGTCTTGTCCTTTGCCATGCCAGTCATAACCTTACTCGCTTTGGTTTCAAGCTCAGTACGAGAACTACCTTCCACCAATACAAGAAGGTCTTAAGCATATGTCCAGCACTATCCAGAATGATATTTAAGCCGTCGCAATAGAGGATCTTTTCACCTTTTTCCAGCATAGATAGTTTAAAGCACCCATAAAATCAACAAATAACCCCAAAAAATACTTGGAGCTACTCTCATTTACGGTGTTTCTACCGTACAGTCAAGCATCTTCAACGCTTTTCTCTTTTTGGAAACCGAATTGCTTCTCGCAAATCTATGCATCCTCGCGCTTCTGGAGCCATGCCACCATGACCCTCCAGTACCTTTCCAATCACCGGCAGGAGACTGATGCCCCGGCAGGACCAAGGATTGTTCCTTAGTCTTTCAGGTGGCTTCAAGAGCACGATAACCTGTGCTCGCGGTATTAATTTTAAAAAACTCGATAAATGTAAAAAGGCAATATTATACTGACCAAAATAATATGAGTGTTGCAGAAAGCTTCCTAAAAAACAAATAATTTTATATATAATTATTTTTTTTTAATGCCTCACATTTTCTTGGCGTAGAGTCGATAAGCTTTCGGCAAGTTTTCGCAGCTATGTTATACAAAGCTTTCTTTATAATTTCATATAGAATCTTCTTAATAGATGTTTTTTTACTTGAAATTTTATTTTTCCACATTTTCATAAGGAAACATAACGGTTTCTGTGATTTCAAAATATAATTATTTATTCATGTTTATTCATAGGAAAAACATCGCCAAATTTTGATGTTTCCACCATCATGCTTAACGGTTTTTATTGTGTAGCTAGGGTTCAATCCTTGATTCTTGGATTTTTGTACATAAGTTCTTCATCCCATGCAAATAAATTTATTTTTGTTTCATTTCTGTATAGTATAATTTTCCAATTCCTTTTGTTTTGAAATATAGTTTACGTTAGAAAAATCAATCCGTTGCTTGATATTTTTTTGCATCAAGTAATGGAACCATTCTAGCAATCAGCCCATGTAAATTGTTTTCCTGTAAACGTTGTCGGATTGTTCCAGCACTAATTTCCTTATCCTTAAGAAAGGATCTTTGACGGCTTCTCTAACGATAAGCTTATCTACCAAAGGAGTGGTTTTTTCATACGTTCACTGGCTTCTACCTTTTTTACCGTTGAATATTTGTCTTTCAAAAATTGTAATAAAATCAAATTGTAATGGAATGAATGTAATTAAAATTATGAATATAGTTCTGCCTATAAGTATTATTACTATAACATAATTCCGTAAAATGTGAGTGTGGAACGCTTGTTTTTTTTTTGAAAAATTTCATAGCATATTTTTAGGCATTTTTGTTTTGTTAATAATTGAAACTTCAAAAACTTTTTTTATTTTTTTCATTTTGAAATTTTCAGTTTTATAAAAATTTTTTAAACATATTTCGTTGCACCTACTATGGTTTCCGTTTTTACTTTAAGGTATTTTTTAAATATTTACAACTAAAAATTGGTATTTGCACAATTCAAAATCGAATATGTGACCAACGCTGATTTTTAATTCAGCTTAAAGAAAGTCAATATTTCATTCTTTTTCCGTCCGTCATTTTTGACGGGAAAGAACTAGTGCAATTAATAAATAAATATAATTACATTCCTAAAACAAAATGAAGCAGTCTTATTATTTTGGTTAGTATTTTATGTTACCATCATATCGCAAATTTCCTTTCCGTAATTTGAACTACGATCTGCATACGTCATTAGAGCCAGAAAACACAAAGAATTGGTTAAATAAAATGCCATAAGGCCTTACAATACTTTTTAATACTACTTTCTGTGGAAACCAAGTATTGTTCGCAGAGCAAGTTTTTTAAGTATTCATAATCTTTTCTAGAGTTATATTGCTCAAGACGCAAATCAGGATAGTTCGAGCTGGTTTTAAGTTCAGACAAGTTTTTGTAAATTTTTTCAAAAACAATTTCTCAAAAAATTATCTTAAATGTTTTTTATCTGTAATATTACTTTAACAAAAAACTGTTCTTTATATAACGTCCAATTTCCCCCCTCCCCCCCAAAATAGCAATGTATTTGTAATACTCGTTCGAAAACTAATGTTATATGAAACAAAAATAATGCTTTTTTCTAAGGGTGCTCATTTCTCAAGTTTGAACAGAGTACTTAAGTGCATTTAAGTCTTTATTAATCTATTCCAAACAATACAAATATAAATGCAAAAATGGTACCTGCTTTTTGTTGCTATCGTATAGAACCTGTCCCCTAACAAACTCTTAACGTGAATACCTGAATACCTGTGCGTGTCAGTTCAAAAACAACCCCTACAATAAAAATTAAATACTTACTTGGACTTGGCTGTTGTCACTTGCTGTTGTTGTTGCTGTTGTTGTTGTTGTTGAACTTGCTGTTGCACTTGCTGCTGTTGTTGTTGTTGCTGTTGTACTTGCTGCTGCTGTTGCTGTTGTTGTTGTTGTTGTTGTTGTTGTTGTTGCGCAGCATTTGTATAACTCTGCAATTTGCCACCTGTTGTCCATTGTACAATCTGTGCCTGCTGTTCCACTGCCGAACCATCAGCAGCTACCCCACCAGTAGTCCAACGTTGTTGTTGCTCGGCGCCTGCTGCATTTGTCTGTTGACCAGCCGCATTAGTGACCACCTTATTTAGCGCCTGCGTACTTAAAATAGTGCCAGTTGTTGTAAAACCATTCTGCATAAGCGCAGCCAAGCCAAATGCGGTACTGAGATGATCTTCAGATTTGAAATTTCCGCCAGTTGTAGCGACGACAACAGAACCTTCAGGCTGTTGTTGTATTACAACACTGGTATTTTGACCAGCCGCAGCAGCTGCTGCTGCCGCTACGGCACCGTTATGCTCGTACTCAATGGTGGGCGCAGAGGAACGATCGATCTGCTAAAGGTGGCGAAAAAGAAGCAAGACTTGTAACAATAACGCAGCTTTTTTTTGTTTTGTGTCTATAAGAAACTTACCAAATTCGTAAAAGAACGTTCGCCCTCTGGTGCAGTCGGTCCTGTGGTAGCCACCTGCGCAACCGGTGTACCCAATGTATGCAAACCATTTCCGGTCTCTTCCCCATATAATTTTCGTGTGATTTCTTTGAACATATCTTCATAGGCGGCCTCAACATTTGAGGACGGTATTAATGTAGCCATGGCTTATAAAATGCGCGTGCAATGCTACAACTGCGGGTCGGTATAAACTGTAAGAAAACAAAAAGAGAGAAATAATTAAAATTAAGAGCTGTGTAGAAATTAGCGAGAGAAATAAAATAAAACTACATGCTAGAATCAGTGTTGCCATAGCATAAAATTCGAAATCATAACTTTTGTATTTAGCTCAACGGTTTCTTATTGATTTTTTTGAAACGAGGAAATAACCATTTATTGTTATGTATTTGAAAAAAACATAAAACCAAATGAAAAACATTTCGATGTTTGGCTAATATACTAAACTCAGCTATATTTCAGAACATAGAAAATGAATTTTTGAATACTTTGCTATCAATTAATTTAAGTTTTATAATTTTAAAGCAAAATCCGTCACCGAATTTTACATTTCCGATATATCAGATAATATGCATTAATTTGCTAAAAAGCGAAAGCATCGAACCATTTGGCAACACTTAACAGAACATATGTTTGTATAAATATAGTGGCTGAGAGAAGCAGAGTAGAGTAGAGGCGCTACAGTGCGTTTCGAAACTATAAGGTCAAACACAGAAAAATAGTGCCACATAAAATTTATAAGATTTCTTCTTAAAACGTAGACAAGGGAAACGAAAGAAGAGAAGTATTTTTTTAAGAAGAAATTTTGTTGTTTTTCAACAAAAATTTTCTTAAATTTATGTAATAATATATCTTCTTAATTTCTTCTAAAATCCAAATTTTCAAAAACAAGGGGCATGAAAGACGAAGGAAGAGAGGTATTTTTAAAGAAGAAATCTTCTTATTTTCAGAAAAAATTTTCTTAAATTTATTTAATAAGATATCTTCTTAATTTCTTCTAAAATCCATATTTTCGAGACTTCTTTTCAAGTCCTAGACAACTCCAACACTTCGTGTGTCAATTATTTGTTACTTCTTATTTAGTTATTGACCGTGGCGTGCAGGTTAAGTGTGTGGCTTAGCACACTCGGAGCCTGAGTTCGATCCCCAGTCGTGGCGAAAAGTTTTTTCAATAAAAAAAATTTTTCTGATACCTCTCTGCAGACAATGGCAAACCTCAGAGAGTAAATAATGCCATGTAAAGCTTCTTGAGAACTTAAACTTTAGCCATTCGGAGTCGGCATAAAACATGTATGTAGGTCCAGTTCTCGGTTAATTGTGTGCAAACATTTAATAACACACACAACACAATTGATCATACACGGAGAAAATTATTTTGCTTGAATCAAGCCATTACTTTGCTTAAACGCAAATCAGCAAAATTTTGCTCAATAGCGGTTTGATTTTAGAAAACGTTTTCTAAATTGAAATTACTTCTCATATATTTGAAAAAAGCAAAATAAAGATAAATTTTAGCAATAATTTGCTTACTTATTATAAATTCAAATAGCAAATTTTGATTTGATTTAAGCCAAACTTTGCTAAGTTATTATAAGGTAATTTTGTTCAGGCAAAAGCAAAATTTGACTCAATGTAAGCAAAAATTTGCTCAGTTATTATAAATTGATAAAGCAAATTTTGAATTGATTCAAGCAAAAAGTTGCTAGGTTATTGAAATATAAAACAAAATTCGAACTATAAATAGAAATACCGTGGCATGCAGGTTAAGAGTGTGGCTTAGCATGCTCGGAGCCCGAGTTCGATTCCCAGTCGAAATGGCCAATTTGTTTTTTTTTTTTTTTTATTTTATTTTTTATAAATAGAAATAGCAAATTTTGATTTGATTCGAGCAAACACTCGCTCAGTTATTATAAATCGAAAAAGCAAATTTTGATTTAGTTCAAGCGAAAATTTGCTAAGTTATTATAAATTTAAATAGCAAAATTTGCTTGATTTTTGCTGAAAATAAGCAATATTTTGAAGTGGCTGAGAATTATGCTCAAGTTTTGCTTAATCTCCATACAAATTTAGCAAACAGTTTTCTCCGTGTATGAAGCTCGGTCAAAGTCCTTTCAAGGGCTGAAATTGCCAATTTGTTTTTTTTTTTTTTTCTTATTTAGTTATTGCATATTGAGTAGATTTAATAGATTCTTTTTAAAAAAAAAGTAGAAAACCTGGTAGCTGTATGAGATTTCTTCTTAAATAAAATCAAGAAGAAAACCTAGTAGCAGTATGAGATTTCCTCTTAAATTGATTTAAAAGGACATAGTCAATAATTTTAAGAAGCATTTAATTAGTTTAGTAATTTGCAAGCTAATTTCGCAGTTTTTAAACAATAATTTTGGTATAAAAAATATAATAACTCTTCTTCTAAACCTTACTAAACAAGAGAATGCCAAAAGAGGCCATCAAAAGCTTTTACACATTTAGATAGCAACGGTAGAGAATTTGTTTTGAAAAGCTGTTAATCGGTTTTTAAAATAAGCCAGAAGTCAAGTTTCATCGAAAAAAATGCGAGATCATGTCTTTGGAATGAATTTTTTGGTGTTTAATCGGAACCTTCAAACTTCATATTGGGAGTGAATTTAAAGTTAGTAGTTTTCATAACAGAAGTTGGCCACGTTTTATTTGAAATAACATTTCACAACGATACGTTTGAATGTTTATGTAATCGATGCAGACGATGCATAATTACATGAAAATAAGCAATTGGGATATATATCTTTATTTCTCTACACAGATTCTTTTGAGCTCGATACAATTTCTCCAGCGATGATCAATAGTTTCAATATCCTTTTTACAGTACGCTCTTCACAACAACTATCAATCGTAGACTCCTTGTCCTCAATGTTGGCAAATCTTTTGACCGCCAAGTCATTCTAGGTCTATAGAAATACATGTGAGGCAAGTCTTTAGTCAGACCGCAGTGCGAACTAGTTTTTACTTTTTTTAAGTCAAAAATCCTTTAAAAATTAACAAAAAAATCCAAATAATGGTAAATTTTACTTTTTCATCTCAAAATTACATTAAATACATAAATATACAAAAAATTTATTAGGCTGAATCGGATAGGCTTGATTATAAAAATCGAATAAGTAGTATCCAAGATATATTAAAATTGATGCGACTATATTTGAAAACAGCAAGAAAAACTTTAGCAATTTTTTATTTAAAACGTGCCCTTAAATAATTTATTCTTGCAATATTCGTGTAAGGAGAACCCAAATCTATACTAAAATTATAGTAGGATGCCGTGTACAGAACTTTTTTCTGATTTGGGCAATTAGTGACATAGGCCAGTTTCAAAAAAACGGCTTTATTTGTTGATTTTTTCCTCGGAATCGTTTCGACGAAAGTTAAAGTTTAAATTTGATTTAAAAAATGTTATCAGATGATTTAACTTGTTAAGCTCCATTGAGAATTGTATATGTTCAAATGTTGAGAACTTTGTTAAAAAAAATTACATTTTCTCTTTATTTTAGATTTAGCAAAAATAGATCGTTTGCAAAAATAGTCCTTGTCAAAAACTATAAAGGTAATGAAATTTGATATTTAAGTTTTATTGTTAAAAATGAAGATCAAGTTCGAAAATGGGCCCAATTGAATAAAAATCACGTCAACCTTTCATAAAAAGTAACTTAATCAAAACAATAAAATCGCTTTAAATTCCACAAACGTTAATTTAGTAACTTGAAATTAAGATAAACTTTGATCTTAATTATGCACAATGAGTTCAATCAGATGAAAAACACCCCTACCTCCCATACAAAGTAACGTCAAAAACTGTAAATCTCTTAAAATTACATAAAATATGAATCTAATGTTTGAAATTTGTCACATGATCTTTAATTTGTAACATATACGATGAGTTTGAAATTCAGCAAACGTGTACCTCCCATAGAAAGTGACGTCATCAAAACAACATAACTGTCATAAAGTCAATAAAAATTGATGTATTGTTTTGACAGTTCATTCAACAGTCTGTATGAAATGTGGAAAAATTTAATTAAAACTCAGTCCATTCCTTAAGTTTAATATAAATAAATTCGAATATACTTCAAACGAAACGTCAACCTTTCATAAAAAGTAACTTAATCAAAACAATAAAATCGCTTTAAATTCCACAAACGTTAATTTAGTAACTTGAAATTAAGATAAACTTTGATCTTAATTATGCACAATGAGTTCAATCAGATGAAAAACACCCCTACCTCCCCTACAAAGTAACGTCAAAAACTGTAAATCTCTTAAAATTACATAAAATATGAATCTAATGTTTGAAATTTGTCACATGATCTTTAATTTATAACATATACGCTGAGTTTGAAATTCAGCAAACGTGTACCTCCCATAGAAAGTGACGTCATCAAAACAACATAACTGTCATAAAGTCAATAAAAATTGATGTATTGTTTTGACAGTTCATTCAACAGTCTGTATGAAATGTGGAAAAATTTAATTAAAACTCAGTCCATTCCTTAAGTTTAATATAAATAAATTCGAATATACTTCAACGCGGCTTGGACGGTATTTTGATTTCGGCAAAATTAATGATATTTTCATAAAAGTTTTTTTTATATAATTTTATTTGTGATTTTGGGGTATGGGGAATTTTTTTGTACATTCATGAATATAAAAATGACAAAAGTGAAATTTTCATCGCAATCTGTACAGTCGTTTTCGAGTTTATCCCAAACATATCAACAAACTTTTACTCATTTATGTATTGATATAAGAGTGGAACGAAATGTATGGAAGCAAAAAATCTTCAATATTTTTTGAAAATATCGAAAGAAAATTTTAGGTTCTTTCGATATTTTTAAAATTCGAATTTTCGATATTTCGAAAGAAAATCTTGGCTATAGTACTGATTCTATATTCTAGATTAAGTTTCGTTTGAATTAAGCAATGACGGGTGGAATAAATATGTCCAAGGGAATTAATCTTGAATATTTTTTTCAACAATTTAGTTCTTTAAAAATAAATATTATACACGCTTTCCAATTAACCATGAAGCACATTTTATCAAAATTCATTCACGTTTAAGCCTAGTAATATGCTCGATTGCGTGAAATTTCACTGGCAACAGCTATTTTGTTACGAACGAACAGCTGATGATCAACTTACAAATTTCGACAAGATATAAATAAAAAGCCACAATTTATAGAGGAAAAGCAGAAAATCGTTTAAGTTCTGTAATTTTCATATTTGTGATTATATAAATACAAAATAAATATTTATACAAGTATGCATGTCCTTTGTTGTGAAGCAGAACAAGTCATTAGTTTATGGCAGTCTGCAAGCTGCGTAGTTTTGCGACCGCCAACACCGAGGAAATGCGCATCCGTATTTACAATTTCCAACAACTGCAATTTTTAATTGCAAAACTTTAGAAATGGTACAAAAATATCATTTTAATTAGAAACATTGTTCTTTTGCTTGCTCTTTTTTCTTAAATGAAATGGCAATTGTCACTTTTCACGGCAAAATAAATGGTCGGTTCAATTAAATTGCCGTGAAAACAATGTTGCTAGATGCATGTTGCGGAATATAGTACTAGATTTTTCGCAGCGAAGCATAGTACAGCTTTGACGAAAAAAGTTGTGAAATGTTCACGCTTGCTTCACAGCTGTCATTTTTTGTATGGAGATTTGAGTGGAATTTCACGTGAAGCCGAGAAGAGTACTATGCTTTAGAGATGACACTGCACAAGAAGGTTCCAAAATTAAAAAATTTTTTTAACATTACCACAACATCAATCGTTGCCGCGTTTGGGTCGAAAAATACCACATCACGAGTACTTGCATAACGAGTCAATTTTAACCCCCTGGCGTGTATTTTTTTACCCATTGAATTATATATTGAATATATATTGAACTTATTTTCAATAAAAGCGCTCTTATTGCATTTATTAGCTTAAACATCAATATAGCATTTTCCAAAAATTATGTTCACGCTAAAATAATTTTCTTCCATACATGCTGCGATATTTTTGAAACGCAGTGTATTATTAACAGCTGAGAACGTAAATAACTCTTAGAATTTTTCATCAATAAAATGCTGATGTGCAATTCTTGACAAAGAGTGCAGCTTTGAGGCTTAAATTTGATTGTAGGGTTGCATAAGAGTGACATTAGAGAGTAGAAAAGAGAGTAAAAATGTCACTAGCTCAAATTATGCACTCAAAAAAAAGGGGCAGTTATTCTAAATATGAACTAACTTTGGCGTCTTTAAAAATGCATCTTGCTTGTTGTGCCAACTGGCAGTTGAATTCAACTTAAAATGCTGGCACACAACAACTTGAAGGTGGCAACAAATGCCTGACTTGCAGCTGTTTTTTTGTGCCGTCTGCGAATTCTCGATCACTCGAGTGAAATATGCGGGCGATCTTGACTCTAGTCAGCCTGCACCCAAAGTCAAGCTCGAAGCACTGGAAGGGCAAGTCAGACCGATAGACAAGACAAAAAATCAAAACGTTTGCAAAGATTTTTTTTTTTTTTTGCTTTTTAAATACTTACAATAAATTTATAAATAAACAGACACAGCAAAATATGCAGCCACACTAACAACTCCCAAAACGCCAAACGCCCCCATAAAGCACAGCAGCACATAAAGGCAAAAACCGCAAAAAAAAAACATGAAAAAAGGGGCCACACTCAACAACAGCGCATTTTAGCGCGGGAGAACACGTTTTGGCGCGGACGTCGATAACGACGACGACGACGATGATGACGAAAACACAGCGTCTTGGTGGGTGACAGTCACACTAGCGCAACATATGAAAGAGCAGAAAACCAACGAGTAAGCAATAAAAACAAATCATCTGTCTTTATGGCAAGCTTGTTTTTGCCGAGTGAAACGCAAAACACGCGGTAAATGATATGAACGTTTGCATGTGTATGTGTGTGTGTATGTCACCCACCCACTTGAAACGGATCGACCGACCGACCGTCTTTGCCTTTGTGTCCAAAACACTTGGGTGCGAATAAAAAACCAAACCACAAGCAAAGAGTTGAAGTAATATTATTCGTTACAGCGCTGAAGATGTTAAAGAAAATAAAGAATTCCACAGAAGAGGGCAACAAAAAAGCAGAAAACATTAAATAAATAAAGCTAGCTAGGGCCCAAAAGACAACAAAAGGTAGACAAAATTTCAGCAAAAAACAAAAAAAAAAAGAAATAAAACTAAATTTACGTTCCGTTTCATTCCGCAGTGTTGCGCTTATTCATGATAATTTGTCAGCACTGTTTATTATGTTGCGGTTATTCGAAAAATGGGTGTGCAGCAAAAAAGTTTTCTTTTTTTATGTTTCTGCGAAGCTCAAATGTTTAGGAAGCTCAAGGTTGGCGTTGCAAATCTGACACCATCAAATGCAGAGAATCAATGTTTAGCGAAAAACCTAAAACTAACAACCGGTTCTGGTGCTGCTTGGTAGACATTGTGAAGACGGCAGATATTATCATTTTTTATTATAACCCATTTCAACCCATGTCACTTAATAAATATTATACTTTGGCAAAAGGTCATGAATACCTTAATTAGCATAATTAACCTGGCCTAAGTTTGGGCTCAAACGTCACAAGCCCACAAAGTTTTGTCTGACCTTAGTTTGCAGGTTTAAGAGAACAATGTTTTACACCTAACTCTTGATTTTGCCATTTTTCGCAAAATCAGTCACCTATATAACACATAAACTCGCCCATGGTATTTTTTGCAAGTTATAGGCACTTGAACATCTTTTGTTGTAAAAATTTTATACCGATTTTAAAATTGTTAACCTTCAAAATCATCACTAACTTTGATCCGAAGATTTTCCAAATCTGCTTTTGGAATATATTTTCCAAAACATAAAATTTTTAACCGAAAATATCGTTATATGATTCCGTTTTGAGAATTAAGGAACTTGACCTTAAAATTTTCATTGTCGCATCTAAAATTTTGATTTCGACTCTAAAATTGGAAGTCTTCAAAATCATTACAGAGATAAATATAGTTTGATTCGAAGATTTTCCAAAAGCAAACACTGATTTTGATTTGAAATCTTCTAGTTTCGATTCGAAAGATCTGGTATTATCATCTTGAATTTTAAATTTTTTTCCTCTCTTTAGTTCTCGCATTTTGATTAAGAATTTTGAAAATGATTAAGATGGATTCCAAACAACAAATTCTGTTTTTGATCTTGAACCCATATTTTGACTCAAAATCCTCTTTCGTCATCTTGAATTTTCAATATTTATATTTTCCCTCCCTTTAGTTCTAAAATTTTGATTGAGAATTTAAAATTGGGACCCATGAATAAATTCTGGGTTTTATCCGGAACCTCTATTTTGACTCAAAACCCTCTTCTGCCATTATGAATTTTGAAATATACTTTTCCCAGGCATAACATTTTTTTTTAAAAGTAAGAAACTTTGTCTAGAATTATCATCTAGGGATCTACAATTTTGATTTCTACTTTAAAATTGGAAGTCTAGACCACCGCAAAGATAAAAATAGTTTGATCGGAAGATTTTCTTTAATTTATTAAGAATTTAAAATTGAGATCTATTAACAAATTGTGGTTTTGATGCGGAACCTCTATTTGGACTCAAAACCTCTTCTTTCATTATGAATTTTGGAATATATTTTTCCCAGACATAAAATTTTATTTTTAAAGCTAAGAAACTTTACTTAGAAGTTTCATCAGCGGATCTAAAGTTTTCATTTTGACATTAGAACTGGAAATCTTCAAGACCACCGCAAAGTTAAGAATAGTTTGATCAGAAAATTTTCTTAAAGATTTCTGGTTTTGATTCGAAACCTCCTTAAAATATAGTTTAGTCCAGCCATTTTTTTCCTGCATTTGATGTGAACCTCCTGGTTTGGTTCAGAAGATCCGGCATTTTCATCTTGATTTTTCAATTTTTTTTTCCTCTATTTGTGTTCCGAATCGAATCCCGTCCAGGGCATAACCTATGCTTTAAACTTTCTGCATTTCTAATCAACTGATATTCAAAATTAATTAATTAATTAGTATTAATGGTTCACATAGATATACTTATGTTGTTTAATAACTTAAATTGATTAAAGACCTGGTTTTGATTCGGAACCTCCTATAAATATAGTTTGGTCCGAACATTTTCTTAAAAAATCCGGCTTTTAATACGGAATCTCCTGGTTTTGATTCGGTCGATCCGATATTTTCATCTTGAATTTTTAATGTCTTCCCTCTCTTTGGGTCCCGGATTTGAATTGAGTCCAGGACGCTTTAAACTTTCATCATTGCTAACAAGCTGATATTAAAAATTTATTTATAAGTGGGAACTAATGGTTCGCATAGATATATATTGCTTAATAACTTAAATTGACTTAAGTCCTGGTTTTGATTAGGAACTGTCTATAAATATAGTTTGGTCCGAACATTTTCTTAAAAAATCCGGCTTTTAATACGGAATCTAATAGCTTTAATTCGGTCGATCCAGAATTTTCAATGTCATCCCCTTCTTCGTGTCCCGTATTTGAATTCCGTCCAGGATATGACCTATGCTTTTAGCTCTCATCATTTCTTTCAACATTTCTAATAAATTAATATTAAAAATTTATTAATAAATGGGAATTAATGGTTATGGTTCGCATAGATACATATTGTTCAATATCTTGAACTGACTAAGGCAAAGGCATAATGACACTTCATTTAAATCCAAATTATCACGTTTATACAGCTATCGGCCAAGCAAGGAACATGTTGAACTATTAACTACTTAGTCTCCAACTAAGAATTGAAGACAATTAAACAACAATTGAAATCAAAGAGGTTCCATTATAGAGATTCTAAGCGGTTTCCACATTGATATCTCTTATTAGAAAATTGTGAATACATTTTCGAAATTTTCTCCCTGGATTATACTTCGAAGGTTCTTGTGAAGTTTAAAAATTTCGTGAGCGAACTTTTTTTCGCGCTTTGATTTAAGCTCTTGTAACTAATTTATAGAGTTCCTGGGAGTGAACCTTGTATATTAGCTCCACACTTCGAAAGAATTTGTGAAGACAAATTTCAAATTATGTAAGTGAGCTTGTTTACGTGCTTCGATTTAAGCTCCTGCGAAGTAATTTATCAAGGTCTTGAGAGTATTACATCGTATAAGCCTTGTAAGTACTTGTGATTCGAAGCTCAGACGAAGAACCTATCTGAGCTTGTGAGCGTGAGTATTTTTCTTCCTCTATGATACTTCAAATATACTTGTCAATGCAAGTTTTAAAGTTTTATGAGAAAACATACATTACTTGCTTTGCAAGAAGTGCATCCGAAGCACCTTTTCGAAGATATCTCCAGAAAAAAATTTGAATTTGCAGCGGGACCAAAGTAGAAAGGCAAAGTCATGGCGTGATTTCTCTTTAACTAGTGTCGTTACACTTCATTGGTATCGGAGCGAAGTTATTCAAAATAAATTTTAAATGTCGAACTTGATGATCAGAACAGAGTAGAACTTGATCGATCATAGTACAACTAATAGTAACCACTCTTTGTATAAACGTATAAAGGTATGAGTTGGGCTCAATTTTTTGAGTTAAGATTCCTAATCAGCTATTTCAAAAACGTATTTTCTGGCATTTGAATAAAAATTTATAGCCTGGCAAGAATGATATGCCGACAAAATGGATTAAAAAAATCTCGTTTTCACACTTTAGAAAAGAACGAAGTGATTGTGGTTGAAATATTTCTCCTGAAAGTATGAAAAATAAACTTATAAATCTATTTTATATGATATCCTTTCAAATCATTTTGATTTCTTAATCAAGAATTTAAGAATAAAGCTCAAAAAAAGAGCTCATATAACTGCGTCTTATTAGACGATAATGGATCAAATAGAAAAGAAAATGGTTGTTGAAAAAATAGCAAGTCTTCAAACTCCAAAGAGGGACAGAAAAAGATTCTGAAAAGTATGCGAAGAAGATAACAAGGGGGGATTTGGAAGGGCGACTCACCCAGCCAACCCATATTCACTTGCAATATTAAGTTATGTAGTTCGGATTTTGTCCTTATTAAAGAGATCACTGGCAAATTAAGACTGAGAATCAACGGAAAAAGACAATATATTATATCAGGGGCGCTCAGAAGCAAAGTGGTACAAACCATTTATGCAGAAGTAATGTAGAAAAACTGAATTGAAAAAAAATTAATCAATATCACGTTGCTCTTGAAGAAAACAGTGCCATGAAAAATAGCCCAAAAGAAAAATCACGCAAACAAAAGAAGGCAAAATCGCCATCAAGAGAAAAAAACACAAAATTTAATGAAAAAGTGGCTCAAAACGAAATTTTGCTCAACAAAAGGGAAAAGAATTCCAAACATTTTTGGAAAAATTAAACCCAAAAACGAAAATTAGCCCAAAACGAATTGAATATTGTTCCATTTCCTGTAGAGACTTCATGTGTACGAAATATGCAGGACGTTCACAAGTCATTCTCCCCCAATTTTTTGAAGGCACATTTGTTAGAACATTTTATTAAAATCTATGAAAATCCTTAAACCAGGGAATTACTAATTATTTTTTAAAATGGGTGGCCCCAATTTAGATTCTGGAGGCCCCAATCAACATTTTCAAAATTTCCCAAAGAGAACCCGATCAGCAAAATTTATTTCAATTGAAAAAAGTGTTCTTTTTTAGGTGGTATTTGAACTAGGGTCTTCTCGGTTTATAAATTCGGCTTCGAATGGTGGTAGAAGCATAGATCATTATTGTACTGATATTTTTAACCAATATATTTTTACTTATCTGAAAAAAAATGTTCATTTATGGCTTAAGGATAGAACAAATCGGGAAAAATAACTATTAAGTCAAAAAACTAAATTTTTATTTGCCCATAAAATACAGTTTGGGTGGTTCGTTCATATGTGACACAATAGTTGTAAAGGTTTAAATATATTAAAAATAGAAAAAACATACATTCTTAATAAAAATTTGCTCACATAAAACTAATCTTCATGGTCATATGAGCAGAAACTAAGGTAGGGTCATATGTGATCTATTAGTTATGCTGAGGGATAAGCATAGCGATAATCAGCAAAAATAAAAGATCTTTGACTTTTATGTCAAAACTTAAAGCTAATTCACAGCTGAGAAGAAAATTGAGCTGGCTCATTTGCGACCCATAGGTCGTAGAGGGTTAAACATATTAAAAAATAGTTAAGATATATGTTTAGTTACACTAATCAAATATATATAAATAATGTTGGTCAATTTTATTGTTCAAGTGCCCCATTGTGCACCACCTCACCCCACCGATAACAGCTACATACATAGCTAATTAGTACATGCGTTTCAACGCAATCAAATATATAAGCGTCCAGCGACGAACTAAATCTCGTTTTCAAACATATTTTTATACCCCCACGCGTACTGCGTAAGGGGTATATTAATTTTGTCACGATGTGTGTAACACCCAAAAGGAGGCGTGGTAGGTATGGAAAAGTATATATATTCTTGCTCAGCATCACCACCTGAGTTGATTTAGCCATGTCCGTCTGTCTGTCCGTCTGTCCGTCTGTCCGTCTGTCTGTCGACACGATTACAGCCGCAATTTTGAAGCTATCGTAATGAAATTCGATATTTAAGCTTTTTTTAAAAAAACTAAGGTCAAGTTCGAGAATGGGCTAAATCGGATGAGAACCACGCCTACCTCCCATACAACCCAAAAATTGAAAACTCTACAAAGAAGCTAATATTAAAGCTACAATACTAAAATTTTGTATATGTGTATTCTATGTCAAAACTGAGATGTTTTAGGAAAATGGGCGTCATCGACCTACTAACACGCCCACCTCCCATACAACCCCAAAATTGAAAAATCTATAAAGAGGCTAATATTAAAGCTACAAGACGGAAACTCGGTATTTGTGTATTCAATGTCAAAACTGAGATGTTTTAGAAAAATGGGCGTCATCGACCTACTAACACGCCCACCTCCCATACAAACCCAAAATTGAAAAATCTATAAAGAGGCTAATATTAAAGTTACAAGACGGAAACTCGGTATTTGTGTATTCAATGTCAAAACTGAGGTGTGTTAGAAAAATGGGCTTCATCCACCTATTAACACGCCCACCTCCCATACAACCCCAAAATTCAACAATCTATAAAGAGGCTAATATTAAAGCTATAAGACAGAAACTCGGTATTTGTGTATTCTATGTCGAAACTGAGATATGCTAGAAAAATGGGCGTCATACACAATCTAACACGCCCACCTCCCATACAACCCCAAAATTTAAAACTTTATAAAAAGGCTTATATGTAAGCTGCAGGAAAACAATTTGATATGTATGTTTTTTAAAAAAACACATAAAAATAATAATATCTCTCAAAATCTCATACAAAAATCTCTCCAATTTAATAATCTTCCACCGTTAAGAATCGGCAGTGGGGGTATTTTAACTTCGGCCAAGTCGAAGATATACCTTACTAGTTTTTTTTTAATTTAATATCTGGGCGCGATAACATGGCTGGCCTTTCACTAAAAAACAATTTCGAAGTGGTACACATTAGCAGCTCACCCTGGTGGGCTAGCTAGCTGAATGCTAGGCTGGCTGACTGGCTGCCTTGTAGGTTGCTCGGTTGGGTTGTTTTTGCGTGAGCGAAGATCATCATCAACTGGCGTAGAGTAATGCGGGGGTTTAGGTGCGCGAATAGGCAAATGGTCAGTTGGTGCGGTTTGTAAACTTTATGATTGTAAAGTTTATCGTGTGGTTTTAGGTCTCGTATGGTTAATAGCTCGCTTTGTCAGCAGCACACCCGCAAGCTATGTATGTTGTTGTTACTGTAGCTATTCTTGCTGGGCAGATGATCACTGCAAACAATATTTATGCAGACAGCAAAACAACAACAACAAGCAAGTCAAAATCCCCAACAGACAACCGAATACCAGCCATCGGTTTTATTTGTGCTGTACTTTATCTTTTACGTTTGTTTTATTTTTGTTTTTGCGAGTGTCACATTTGATGTCACTTGCGCGAGAACTTATTTCAACAACAACAAAAACACTCAAACATGCCTGACGTGTATTCGTTCTATGCTCCTCATTTGTACAAAAGAAACAGCGCAAATCTTCATTCGCAATCAACACGATCACCCAGCGGTCGCAGACACCCCAGCAGCGTGGCGTCGCCGCCTCATCGCCCAGCCACCAACCGCGCAGCTATCAAGCACGCAGTCATTAGGCTAGCCTGCCAGCCAGTCATCCGGCCCATCAACCGGTTATGCTGTTTGGTTTAAGTTGTTGTTTTTATTTGTCGTTGTTGCTGTTTTGTTTGTGAGTTACGCGCCCATTTTCAACCCACTCATATTGGTTTGGGGCTCTTGGCGGATGTTGTACGTCTTTCGTTATTTGGTTTTTTTTTTCGTTTGTTTTCTACCTCTTTTATTTACTTCTTGCTGCTGCTATTTCCTCTGCTGTATAATCTTCTGTACGCTCTCCGCTAGATGTGATCTCTAGCGATAATCTTGAAAGTTTGGCGTTGTTTTTGTGTGCTCTCTACTGTTTGCAGACTCTCTCACAGTCTTTTTATTTTATTTTAAGCTCTTTTATGAACTTTTGCTACCATGTTGCGTCTGAGTCTGCCGTTCCGACTTTAATCTGGCAAATTAATTTACACTTTATGTGCTCCATCATTAAGTTTGCTAGTTATATTGAGGAACATCCTGTTAAGTGAACAGCTGTGCGCATTTTTATGTAATGCTCACTCTCTCCAAAAAGATAAAGGATTTCCTGAAATTTGTTCAGTTTTCATTATTCAAATTCTCTAGAAAATTCTCCATAAAATATTAGATTTATAGTATATTACAAAAATATAGTTACAATATTTTTAAGAAGTCAACTCATAGCATTAAATTTTTCTCTTCTTGGTCTCAAAACCTGTCTTTGACTCTTTTGTTTTGTATTCAAAACTGTATAAATGAGATCACATTGATTTATGAATAACAAAATATTGTGTGTTTTGTTTTGTTTTTGAGAATAATTAAAAACTTGTCCTAACTTCTTTAGAAATTTTGCGCCATTGTGGGGTTAAAGTTCTCTTTAGAAATGAAACCTTGAATGCTCTGTGCTGTAGTACATGACTTTTGGTGAGGTAGAAACGGTAGGTGATACCGATTGTCTTACAGTTAAATGATTTACTTGAATATAACGGCTGTTTCATATCGCAATTCTTAACCCTTTCCGCAGTAAAAGGTATATGTCCCTGCTTTTTTCCCTTCCAGGGCATATGGTCTTTCAAGTTTGATTGACGTTGTTATCAATACTGGATTGACGTCTTCTGGAGCAACTTGGCTGAAGTTGTAAGATATATTACTTTTTGGATGAAATTGTTCTCTTCTTTTGTTTCAATAAAAACCACACATTTACGATAGCATTGGCATCGGGGCTTTGAGAAGGCCAATCTAGTGTTTTGACCCTATTTTTCTAGTTTCCATGCCGTGCACTGGTGACTTTGGTGCTTGGGTTCATTATCCTTCTATAGTATACAATCACTATTTTCTGTTTCATACTGTTTCAATGCCTCAGCAGATTTCAATAGGTCACATTTGTTTAATTTGCACATGTATTTCGCGTTAAAATTTAGATTTTGTGTGAGTAAAATCGATCAAGCAATTCCCAAAACCTTTCTCTGAAAAGCATCCGTACGCATGAACCTATAATGGACGCTTGAAAGTTCGCTGAATTAATCTCTCGCCGGTGTTTTCGTTCAAGCCTTCTTAAAGCAAAGATAATGTTGCTCCAGTGGCGTTCCAAATTTTCATGTACCCATGTTTTCATGTTCAATAGGATTTTGATGCCCAGGAACCCAAAATTTTGTTAGGTTCGACAAAAAATGCTTTTGAAAAAATAAAAAAATTCGGAATGGCGATGCGTTAAGTTGTGCCGCATCGGGGTTAAAGGTTGATGAAAAGTGGAAAGATTAATTAAAGCCTCCATAACTGCCCAAGTGTTGCTCCTAGAGGGGTAAAATGTTGGTAAACCCATCAAATATTTTTCCTCAACATTTTTCGGGAGCATATCTAAAGCCTATCTCCACTCCTAAGGGGTCTCCCAGACGAAATTGATATTTTTAGGAAATTGGACTCCACCGCTCCCAGGGTGCACCTAGAAGGATTAAATGTGACTGATCCCATTGGTTATTTATTTTCAACGTTTATTTCAAGATACTTACCCTCTACTTCCACGCCTTAAGGGTCCTATACAATTTTTTTTTACATTTCTTTAAAAAAAAATTTTTATAAAATCAGCTCCCATCGCTCCAAAATGATAGACAGAGCCACCTTAACTTTTCTTCTCCAAATTTTTTTCTTCTCCACCGTAAAAATAAGAAATTTTGTAATTATAATTGAAGGGCTTAAAGTTCATATTTTATGTTCATTACGTTCCTTGATGCATTATCAATATCCACTGAAAATATTGCGACCATTACGTGATAAATTTTCGCCGTATACGTAATAGTTTTTGTAAGCATTTTAATGATTTCATACAAATATGCATTTTCAAAACTTTAAGGTCGATTATTTCGAAATATTTTTTATGTGGCATATCATGTTCTTACAATAAGCTCTTCAATTGTAAGAAAATTTGAATTAAATTAATTTATTTTTGTCATGGGATGGATATTTTTTTCGATTTTCGGCGACGACTTGTAACAAAAAAATATTTTTCAATTCCTGATTTACTTTCTACGATGCCAATTGAATCTTTTTTACATCTCTTAAACCAATAACGTTTACTGTATGAGCACGTACTTGATTTCCATTGTCGCCTCTATCCCCTCTATCATCTTCCTCGATATCATTTACGACATCATCTTTCTCTACAACTTCGCTCTGTTCTTCGTCAGACGATTCGTCCGTCTCATCGTCAGATAACTCATCCTCGCATTCGCCATTTTTCGCTTGATTTTGCAAGGGACCGCTGAATGAAATAGGGTAAGAGCTTCAGCTTCACCACTGAGGGTATTGTCTGATTATGAATGTAGAAGCTTTGACTCTTTCTTGAGATAATTCTCGTTTCGGTACTCTAAAGCCGAGAGTCGGGGTTTTCTTGTAAACAAACTGAATATAGCCTTAGCAGTCATTAGTCACTCTTGAAGTCATTCGTAGTCTGCCTGCCCTCAATATCGTCAATATTACCAACTCCTTTGAAAAGTTTCATCCATTCTGAGAATCGATTTCCGAGAATCACATGGAAATGATTCATGTTTATGATTCATTAAAATTTGAAAATATTAATACAGAAATTATTGCTTACACATTTATTCTTTAAATTTTAGTTCTATTAACCACGGTTTGTAGTTTTTTTCGGTTGATAAGTGTTTACTAAAAAACTAAGCAATAAAGTGGAGGGGCCTCTGAGACCCCACGTCCTTGTTTGTGCGAAAAACTTCACGTCCCTAGTTAGAGGTTAAGTTAAAGAAAATTTAAAAGGTTTTTTAAAATGTCTGTAATAATAATCAAATGCGATCTCTTTTTACTGCAGCTCTTTATTTGAAGAAAATCAAGTAATTTAAAATTGAGTTAATGTTTTAAAAAACTGATTATGATTTTTCAAAAAGCCAGCAATGAGGATTATTTTAAAAGTATTTTGCTTATGAAAGTAATTTTTTTGAGAAGGTATATATTTTTTTGGAAAAAACATTTTCTTAACCTTGAAAAAAAAACACTAAAAAACTCAAGAATTTGCGACTTTTGATAAGATATTTAAAAAAAGTACTATTTGATTTGACGAAACAATTTTGTAATTTTATTTGAAGTTTGAAATTTTGACTTTCAAAATATTATCTGCAACTTTTCATAAACAAGAAAGTTATGAAGGTTTAAAAAGGTGACTTTTTGCGAAAATTGTAATTTATATTTATTTATATTATAATTTAAAAATTTTTATTTATTATTAAATTACTTTATTTGTCTAGCATTCTCACAAAGTTTCGTTAGGATCGGCTTACTTTTGTATGTACCTCCCATACAACCTCAAGTTTAGTTAAAATAGAGCCAAGGCAGGTACCCCTAAGGTCTTATCAAGTTCTACCATTTTTAGTGCACATCTATTTCTCTTATTGCCTAACCTTCTGACCAAACTTTGTTAAGACTGGTCATTTTTTGTATAAATCTCCCTAGACTTCAACCATTCAACCATTCCATTTCTTCAACCATTTTGCAGTTGTTTTTAATGAGCTTAAAACAACTACACGAAATTTCATTATCATAGAAGCACTCCTATTTTTTTTTTATCAATTTTGTATTGGAGAATCCACTGTGGGCTGGATCGATTTGTATGGAGATAAAAAAATCCGATGTTGCCTGAGCGGTTTTCGGTTTAGACATGAAAAGTTATTAAAGAAAAGAAAAAGGAAGTCGGGGGTGCACTTTACCCTATCGCACCCTCAATTTTGTGAATTTTTTGGGGAAGAGTGGACTTTTATGTTAGAGTCGATATTTGAAAAATTCGATTTTTTCATTTGTCTCTTAGTACGGCTGACATTTATTTCTTAATTTTTTTATCAAACTAAAAATTTGCCTTAAATACACGATGAAAGGAAAGAAGAAATGCAATTTAAAAAAAAAAAAAAAATTTTATTTAATTATTAAATTTTTATTTTTACAATAAAAGCAGTTTTTTTTCCATCTATTTGAGAAAACATTTAATTTATTGAACTCTTTTTAAAGCCAATGATGAAAAAAATATTAATAATAAAGTAACGTTAAAAATTTTGTAATTTTTTTAAAGTTAATTGAGAGATATTCGCATTCCAAAACAGTACTTTACATTTCGGAGAATTTCTTTCAGTCCTGGCTTTTGGTTAAAACACACGTTAAATAACTAATGGACAATATTAAGAAAATTCATTAAAAATACTTCCTGAAAGAGAATTATTATGATTGCTAACACATTTCAAAGAAAATTAAACAAAAATTTAAAAAAATAAAAAAAAATTAATAAAGAAAAGAAAAGCGTTAAGATACGACTGTTTGCTCGAAGAGTGGAATTTTTGAATTTTGAACTGCATTTTTCATACATTAATATTTAAAGAATGCATAAAAGATAATTTTAAAAAAAAAAAACTGAAATTCGACCATTTTAAAAGCTCCCCTGAAACTAAATTCACATTCATTAAAAAGCAGATATTTTTACAAAAATTTAATTTCTATATAAAAAGGTTGGGAATCTCCTAAAGTGAAAACACAATTTTCAAAGTGGTTACCTCATCGACAGCCTTAACCTGATTTAACAACATCTAAACCGTTTAAAATCGGTCTATGGGTCTTGGGAAGAGTTGAAACCACGAAAAAAAATTTTAGCCTATTAATTATAAAGATTCTTGAAAATATATTCTTTTTATATATTTGAAAAGAAATTCGGCTACAGAACTTTAATCGTTTCCTCAAAAAAAAAAAAAACAAAAGAAAGAAGAGGTATTTTTAACAGAAAAATACTCCCTTTAGTTAAGGCAAAACATTTTAGAGATTGAAAAATGGGCTTTGTGGAAAATAGAGCGGTGAAAAGAGGAAATAAAATTTTTAATGTGGAAGTTAAAAAAGCTTTATTAACAACAACCATAGCCAAGATAACGACATTGAAATTTAAAATTCTTGAAAAAAAATTTTTTGTTAAATTTGCTTGGCTTTAAAAAGAAGCCAGAAAGAAGCTTCTTGGTTTTGTTTTCTTACATCACAATAGCACGCACAATAGAGCAATGTTTTCAAATAACTAAACTACGAAATGCTACAAAAAACGAGAACTGAACAAAAAAAAAAAAAAATGGGTGGGTGGCATAATGCTTTGGTGGTCACTCCACTACAAATGCTTTGCAACACACGCTCGCAGTAAAACATTAAATATTCAATTTATTTGCTTTAGAAGTTGTTGTTGGTTTTGTCGATAGTGTTGGCTGATGCTAGTGGCTGATGTTGATGGTGGTCGTGGTGGTGGTGGTGGTGGTGGTGGTGGTGGCTGGTGCTAGTGGGTTGCTTGCTGGCTATGCTTAGCTCAAGTCTAAGCTAGGCTAGGCTAGGCTAGGCCTGGCTGAACTAAGTTAACATTAGCTAACCTCTGCTCATGTAAGCAACCAAATGACGCCACCAAAGTAAGCGGGGAAAAAAGAATTTGAAAACAAAAACAAAGAAACCAAAGACGTTGATCGTGAATTTAGTGTGGATGTCGTTGTTGCTGTTGCTGTTGTTGTTGTAGTTTTGTGTGGGCAGTTTGGGTTCAGTAAATTATGATCAAGCCAACACGCGGCTATAGTTTTGTTGCGTTCATTAAATTCTATTTAAAATCAATATATATGCACGCCTTGGGTAAGCCCACTTAACCCCCCTCAAACAACCCACACAAACACACACACTCATGTATAAAAAGACCACAGCAATACCACATGCTGCGCCACCCCTGCAGCAGTAAGAAAACCAAAATGATTTTTAATGAAATTTCAAAACAAACTTATTGAAATACCGTAAAGTGTTTGTTGTTGTTGTTGTTTTTTTTTTTCGAGACCAGCAGTTATTGTATAAAATTCAGGTTTTCAAGTTTTTGCGCATAACAATGGCTTAAAGTTTGAATTTGTGTACAACGCACTAAGAAGCAGCAGCAGCAGAAGATCAACACGCAGAAGCGGCCAACGCTATAGGTACAAAACAAGCAGAAGTTGGCCAAGAGACTCATCTGCTAACTTGTTTGGTTGTTGTTGTTGTTGTTGCTGTTTTTGTTATCTCTTGGCTATATGGGCGGCAGGTGGTAAAATGGTCAGTCAGTCTGTCAGTTAATGTGAAGACAACGAACGCGCTTCATTTAAAAGTAAAATTATTTTTTGTTGCTTGGCATATATTTTTTGTTGGGTGGGTTGGTTGGTTTTTGGTTGATTGGTTGGTCGACTGTTTTTTTTTTTTAATTTTTTAATTTATAGCTAGTTGTTGACTTTGATGCTGATGAGGTTTTATTTTTTTTTTAAAAGTTGTCTAAACCACTTTTTGCTGTTATTAATGAAATTTTTAAGTGGTTTAAGGCATGTTTATGCATTTATTTTTTTTTTTTTTAATTTTTTTTTTTTTTGTAAAATATGTGGGCGGCAAGCTTATTTTGTGGAAGTTAGACATTTGCTATTATTTTCTTAAAAATTAAGCATTAATTTTTCAATTTCAAAATATGCTCAGCACCAGTGTAACGTCTTTTTTATTGATTTTTTTTTTATTGTTTCCTGTTTAGTTGTTCTGCTCAAAAAGTTGCAACAGCAGGTGCACCCTTATTATTCAGCCGCCTGCTCGATCAGCCGCCACCTTCTTCTTCTCTTTTGACTCTCTGTATTTTTATACCCCCACGCGTACTGCGTAAGGGGTATATTAATTTTGTCACGACGTGTGTAACGCCCATAAGGAGGCGTGGTAGGTATAGAAAAGTATATATATTCTTGATCAGCATCACCACCTGAGTTGATTTAGCCATGTCCGTCTGTCTGTCCGTCTGTCCGTCTGTCTGTCGACACGATTACAGCCGTAATTTTCAAGCTATCGTAATGAAACTTCATATTTAAGCTTTTTTCTAAAAAGCGAAGATCAAGTTCGAGAATGGGCTAGATCGGATTAAAACCACGCCTACCTCCCATACAACCCTAATAATGAAAACTCTACAAAGAAGCTAATATTAAAGCTACAATACTGAAATTTTGTATATGTGTATTCTATGTCAAAACTGAGATGTCTTAGAAAAATGGGCGTCATCCACCCACTAACACGCCCACCTCCCATACAACCCCAAAATTGAAAAATCTATAAAGAGGCTAATATTAAAGTTACAAGATGGAAACTCAGTATTTGTGTATTTAATGTCAAAACTGAGGTGTGTCATAAAAATGGGTGTCCTCTACCGATTAACACGCCCACCTCCCATACAACCCCCAAATTGAAAAATCTATAAAGAGGCTAATATTCAAGTTACAAGACAGAAACTCGGTATTTATGTATTCTATGTCGAAACTGAGGTATGTTAGAAAAATGGGCGTCATACACAATGTAACACGCCCACCTCCCATACAACCCCAAAATTTAAAACTTTATAAAAAGGCTTATATTTAAGCTGCAGGAAAACAATTTGATATGTATGTATTTTAGACACATAAAAATAATAAAATCTCTCAAAATCTCATACAAAAAGCTCTCCAGTTTAAGATTCTTCCACCCTTAAGAATCGGACGTGGGGGTATTTTAACTTCGGCCAAGTCGAAGATACACCTTACTAGTTTTTATTATTTTTGTATCCTATCTTGTTGTCAAACAAGTTTTGTTTTATGTTTTTCATCTCTGTTGCAGTTCTTATTCTGTGTGTTTGTTTTTTTTTTTCTGGCCCTCGATACCAACTGTCATGCTTATTTTTAATATTCCCTATTTCAACCTGCTTAGTTTTGTGTCCTTTTGAGCTATACAATCATGTTTACTACATTTGAAATCACGTGATCCTGTTTCATTTCTTGAGTGCATTTTTTTTAATGTGCCCGCAGCTATAGCAACACATGTGCTAAAAATGTTGCTGTAGGGGTAGGTTTTTCTACAGCTATACTAAAACGCACATTCTTTTTGAAATTTTTTATTGAAGAGGATCCTTTTTTCATTTTTTGTTTTATAGTATTTAAGTTATTTCAAGTCACTTGCTTTGCTGTTGATTATCTTTTATGTTTTAGGGGTAGAACAATTGCATTTTCTACTAGGGTGACCCAGATTATGTTTTAAAATTTATTCTTATGTTATCTTAAAAGTCGAAAAATGAATCCTTTGAGCACCCATTTAACGCCTCGTTGGTTAAGAATAATGTTGTTGAGAGTTTTAAGTGTCAAGTCGTTTTTTTGTCATATTTAGTGTGATAAGAAAAGCTGCAAATTACATAAAAATCAATTTCATATTAAAACTAATCAAAACTTAAATTTAAAAACCAATTGATTTTTGGGCAGATTTAAATTCAAGTAAGGTTTTTAAAATCCTAGATTCCACAAAAAAAGTCGTAAACTCCAAAGTTTGAAATGAATCCAGTATGATCTATTTCATTAAAGAAATTCAAAAGAAAGATTGGCTTTTCAATTTAAGATATTGTTTATTTTGTAACATTTTTTAGGCTTATCCTGTAAAATGTATAAAAAACTGTTTGTTGTTATTGCTTTTTGGATTTTAGTTGACTAAATAACAATCTAATCGACTAGACACAAAATGTACCTCCAATACAAAAATCAATCACTAGATCGATAAAGTTCACCTACATATTTTCAATTTCAAACATATTCAGACAATTTAGTTCATCTTCTCTTTGGGAAGAAGCATTAATTTCTACAATATATTTCGAAACAATATTCAACAACAATAAAATAAGTTGTCTTTACTTCTACATAGAATATATGTATCTATATCTATACTTTAATGTAAAGGCGCATATGTTTTCTGATATGTGTAGGGTAAACTCATAAACCGCTTCATATATTTCGATGAAAATTGCACTAACAAGACATTTAACCTTCCTGGTTGGACATAGGCTATGTGAAATTACGTTATCGTATTTAAATAAAATGATTTACATGAAAGTGAAAGTCTTTCCAAATTAGGTGTTTTTTTGTAGATTGAAAAGTCATCAATGATTTGAGTTTGGAAAACTTGATATTAATTTGATGTTGGTGATGTTAAGTAAGTTAAGATTGAAGCGGCTGACTTACATTAGATGCACTTAGGCCAATCAGACCCATTGCGGAATCAGAGATTAGTTTTTACCTACTCTATTTCAATCAGTTTGAGTTATTTACAAATCTCAAGATTAGGTAGACCAACGAAGTCACACTACAATCCAGTGGCGTACCGAGAGGCTAAGCCGCCCGGTGCGGATTCCAAATTTGCCGCCCCTCTCATATGCAATAAAAAAAAAAATCTTTGATATTTATATAGGGTTTTGTATGCATAGTTTTCACTTTAGAATTTGGTCTTTCATTGTTCTCAATTATATAAAAAAAATTCTAATATACATATCATCAACCTATTTCTAATACGACGCAAGTTTGGAAAAAATGGAGCAAAACGCGCGCATGAGTCTATTTTTGCTCTCATTTCTTCCGTGGTTTTGTTGTTCTATCTATGTTTAAAAATCTAGAGCAAAAAGTCTACGAGAAACTTCAATCCATTTTCGCCTATCTCATTTCTAAACACTAATATTAAAAAAAAAAATACAACAAGTAACTTGAAATGCCTTGATTAGATTAAAATGGGTTACAACAAAACCAAGTTACTTCAGTACTTTTCAGCACATTACTTAAACGAAGTTAAATTTTATGCGAAAAAATTCACTTCAAAATACCGCAATCGAAAAATTATTTCAAAAATTTATTGAACATTTTTTCTTAGTCACATCTTCTTCTTCAAACGTATCGAATATAATCAAAAACAGCGTACAATGTCGTCACTTGAAAAAAATTTCGATTTAATTGAAAATTTGAAAGTCATAATCTATCAAAAATTATATGATAAGTTCCTTGAATTTTTTTTTGGAAATTATTACAAAAATATAAGTATACTCTCCAGTGATTTTTGCGTTAATAACGGAGAAAGTAAAATTGATTTTAGTCCTGCATCGTCGTACTATGATCCTGATTTTGATCCACAAATGAAAAAAGGTGACGAAGAAGAGCTCATGGACAATCATTTCATGGATACTCGATCTGAAGGTTCTCAAACAATCTTTTCCAATCGTACTACAAAGGATTCTCAAACATTCGTTTTATATCGTGCTACAAAGAAAAGATTATTGCATCCAGCATACAGCAATTGCCGAAAAAAATGAAATGCAAAATTTTCGAAAAGGATTATTGTAATTTTTTATAAAACTTCCATCGAAACCGATGCAAAATTTTTTTGAATGCACATTAGTTCATCAAAAAGATCTTCTGAAATTTTCAAATATGTACAATTAAAGGAAATCGTGAAAAACCCATCTAAAAAGAAGGATATTATAGATAAATTAATTCCTTTAATACATGATAACACAAAAATTAATTTTTGGGAAGATTTTAAGGAATGTGCAGATTCTAAGGATCTTTCTATTGGTTTTACAAGCCATGAGTAAATACCAACATTCATGAACTTATTTATATGTTCCATTAATTTTGTTAAAAATAGTATCAAAAGATTTTTGATTGAGTTTAATGAATAGATTTATATATAATTTACTTAATAAGATACTTGTGTAGATACTTAATTATAATAATACAAAAAAAAAAAAAAAAAAAAAAAAAACAAATTGGCCATTTCAGCCCTTGAAAGGACTTTGACCGAGCTTCTTAGGATCGATTGTGTTGTGTGTGTTATTAAATTTATGCACACAATTGACCGAGAACTGGACCTACATATTTTATGCCGACTCCGAACGGCTCATGTTCTCAAGAAGCTTTACATGGCATTATTTACTCTCTGAGGTTTGCCATTGTCTGCAGAGAGGTGGTGACCGTCCAGAAAAATTTTTTATTGAAAAACTTTTCGCCACGGCTGGGGATCGAACCCGGGCTCCGAGCATGCTAAGCCACACACTTAACCTGCATGCCACGGTCACCAACCAATAATAATAAGATACTTAATTAAAATTGTAACAAATGTTCAACTTATTTTCTAAACAATTGTGTTTTAATTGATATTATACAACAAAACCAAGCAACTTTAAAGTAACTTGATTTTGAAAAAACAGTGTTCTAAGAAACATATAAATGTTTTATTTGCTTTTAAGTAACTTCATAGTTGCCTGGTTTTGTTTAAAAACAAAAATCTTGTTTATATGAAATGAAAAAATATATGACAAAAATTTTCTCAGTATCTTAAGTTCGACTGAATTGTTAAAAAACTGCAACGCAAAATAATTTGGCTAGCACAAGTTTCAAAAATTTCGAAACTTAACTCTTAACTCTTCAATAATTTAACTCTTCAATAATTTGAAAAAACTTAAAAATCTTATATACGGAAAGATTATATCCTATAACACAATACCTCAATTTCTCACAATTTTCAAAAAACAAGTTACTTGGTTTTGTTATATCACGGGAGAATTCTATATTTACTAAAATATAAATATGATATATTGACACCTGAACAAGTATTTTTTAAGGAGTAACCTGGCATAATAAAATTTTGTCATTGCATACACACTATACTTATACCCTACAGTTGAAAATAAAATTTATTTATGATATATAATGTGGTGAACAAAACATATGAAATTAAAAGCGCCATGAATTTTTTAAAAAAATTCCATCAGCAGTATATGTGACAAAAACAATAAAAAATTTTTTTGCGTAATATTTTTCCGAAAAATATATTTGTAATTTTTCAAAATTATATCTATTTTTATTGAACTTATACACATTTTTAAACATAAAAATAAACAAAATTTTGAAGGCGTCAGGTCCCCTTAAACGTTAATAATCGCTATTATTCCAAATGTTGACTTACGCCATATTAGAATTAGGCCAACGATAAAAAAGTTTATTCCTTAATGACACCGAAAAGGAAATTTATACAAATACAATTTTTTTTATAATATTTTATTAAATTATTATTTTTCTTGTTTTTTTATTAGCAAAATCGGTAATTACATTTAGGGTGCTCACAGTTCTGTATTATCTGCTCTGTTTACTTTGCCGTTTATTAACTTTAGAACATTTTAGCACGTGTTAACTTTGATTGTTTTTGTTTTACGTACAAACTTGAGATCCCACTTGTTGCTAAAGTTATCTCATAATTCTTCCTTTCCGTTCATTCGAGGCATGTTTATGAACAAATTTCAAATTTTTGAAAACTATTTTTGCAATTTAGCTCCAAAACACAAAAAAAGGTGCTCACAGTTCGATCTAAATATCTTTCTAAAGTTGTCAGGTGTTAACTTTAGAAGCAAACTGTGAATTCCCTAATTGTCAAAGTCTATTTCATTACTTTACTTGTATTCTATAGATAATATGGCAAGATTTTGTAGGCGAGAAGTACTCATTGTAGTTCTAATGTAGGTTTTTATGAATAAAAGCTTAGAATAAAGCTTAAAAGTATAACAATGTTTGGAACTGCGTTTTCTAGACTTAATTTAAAAATAAATTTTAAAAGTTCAAGTGGACCTTTCATACACGAATCAGTTTCTTTGTGAGCTATAGAAACAATATGCTGAAGTATTTTTCTCTCAACGAGAAACTCTTCATTGTCAATTTCTTCGTGACAGAATTCATTCAGTTTACATTCCAACTTATCATTCAGGAGAATCAAAGGAGTAAGAATTGCGAATTTTTCAGCAAGAGCATGAAGCTGCTGAAACCTTGTGGTCATTTCTCAAAATCAGTTCTTGAAAATTAATAATTAAATTATTAAATTAGAAAATGACCTAAATCAGTTAAGACCACGCCTAACTCCTCTCCAAAGTGATTTTATTAAAACAGTGAAATCCCTTAAAAAATCAAAAAACATTATAAAAGATACGACTTAAAATTATACGCATAAGTCTTATTTCTTAATATGCACTCTGAACTTACAATTCGCCATAATCAAACGAAAATTCCGCCTTTCTCCCACACTCAACACATCAAAGCACAAAACAGCTATTTTTACCAAATATACCTAAGTTGAAAAACGTTATTCTGTTAAACCACTTTTCTACTGGGCATTTCCACTGACAAGTTAAAGCACTTAAAAACTCAAAAAACTTTGAGTTACTCGAAAACACCAGTTATTCAATGCTTGTTTCAAGTCGCAGCCGAGTTATTCGAAAATTCAACTACTCGCACATGCCTAAATATTATGTCTTTTTTTATTTCTTTGGCAACTAATTTTGAGACTCGAAAAACGATTTTACATTTTGGTTGTGCTCAATACGAAGCTCATAAATATAGTTACATTTACTGTGGTGGCCAAATTTATTCATTAAGTTTAGTTCTTTCTTTTGTTTGTACACCTTAAAATGATAATGCACACATATTTATTTTGTAAAAGGCTTTATTTAGCTTCAGTGCCGCCCCTAAACTAGTGCCGCCCGGGGCGGACCGCCCCCCCCGCCCCCCCCACGGTACGCGGCTGCTACAATCAATTACTAAAGAAAAGTTGTCGATTTATAGCTAGTGCTGGGCATGTCTAGAGAAATTGTGTTGTGGATTATCTCTCCTATCGTCTATGGATTTTTTGCAGAAGTGGTTACAAAGGATGTTTAATCTTCGAGCGTAGTTTCTGATAAGGTAGTATTCTAGAACATGGGTTTTAGGCTTTTTAAGGCAAATTCTTTTTCTTAAGATCTTTTAAATACTTTAAGTTAAGGGTTGCTAAGCCCGTAGACCACCATTTTGCTGATTCTTTTCATGGACATTTCATTTCTGAGAAGTCTTCATGTAGAGGTATGTATACCAATTATTTCCCATTTATCGATAATTTCTTGGTATAACCTTTCGTGGACAGTCTCTTTGTCTGGCAATCCAACAAAGGAAGATAAATATCTACTCTGCTATCTCATTTAGAATTCTGTGGTAAATTAGAACCTTCTAAGTGTTATTTCAACAGATTCCAGGGCTTTCGAAGTGACTTCCGCTCAGAAGAATTTGCAATGGTGGCAGAGTCTTGAAAAACAGGTGAATGTTAAGTTATTCAGGTCTTGATGTTCACCTATTGAAAGTTCAAACTAGGTGTATTATTTTCTTTTTGGTCTGCATATTATTTCTTCTGTTTATTGAGTTCTCATTTCAATAATTTTAACCGATGCACTTTTCCAATTCAAATGTCTGCAAATCCCGTCAAGAAAGTATTTCAATGACTTTTAACAAATCACGAGGGGAATTTATTTACTTAATGTGGCTGACGAGGATTTGAGAAATAATGTTACTCGATTTTCTCTGAGCTACGAAGATTGCAATTGCAAATATATAAAGCACATCTTATCCGAAAAACTAGAGACGACTAGGAACAATATTTTGAATTAATATTATGCATTCTCCCTGCTTTTATAACTATTATTAAGTAGAATACTATACTTTGTGGTGACCGTGGCATGCAGGTTAAGTGTGTGGCTTAGCATGCTGGGAGCCCGGGTTCGATTCCCAGCCGCGGCGAAAAGTTTTTTTCAATAAAAAATTTTTCTGATCGGTCACAACCTCTCTGCAGACAATGGCAAACCTCAGAGAGTAAATAATGCCATGTAAAGCTTCTTGGGAACATGAACTTAAGCCGTTCGGAGTCGGCATAAAACATGTAGGTCCAGTTGTCGGTCAATTGTGTGCAAACATTTAATAACACACACAACACAATTGATCATAAGAAGCTCGGTCAAAGTCCTTTCAGGGGCTGAAATGGCAAATTTGTTTGTTTGTTTGTTTTATACTATACTTTTTATTCTACTTTTTATTCATTCTACAGACACAATTTTTCTGCACTCATCTTAACATTTGCCTTTAGATATATTCGGTCAACAAGAGTTTCTATGAATTCCAATTGGCCTATCCATATACACCCATATACCACTAAACCATTATTCCATAACCACCATTTTTAACGATAGCTTTGTTAAAGGCAGTTCATGGTTTTCACCAGACCAACTCACATTTCCTGATGCATTTAGAATCCCCGTTTTCAGTTTTGTACCCGTATGAATTATACGGATTCGATTTCGAAAACAGTGATACGTCTTTTGAGGCTATCCAGGAATGCATGCATTTTTTGGATCTTCATCTTCATAACAACGAAAGTGCTGCTTAGCTCGATGGAAAGAAGTAGTAGTCGGAAGGGTCAATGAGTTGTGCATACGGCGGGTGTGGTAGGACACTCCATTTCAGCGTTTCAAAGTATGTTTTGACTGGCCTTGCAACATGTGTGACGAATGACTTGACCATGTCTTTATTGAAACTGCGACCGTTTTTCCTGCAATGCTCGCCTTAAACGCATTAATTGTAGTCGGAAGCTGGTAATCAGTTCATAACAAATAACACATTGCTGATCCCACTTTGCCATCGATGTTGAGGGATGGCCAGGTTAATCATGTAATTATTACGCTTGAAATTATCGTCATGGATCCACTTTCCATCGTCAGTGACAATACTATGCAAAAATTTCTGCGATTTTGCCGTTGCAGCAGCTGCGAAAAATCGTCAATCGACGTCTCTCTGCCTTATATTGGTTTATATTACATACGAATGTAGTATTCTTTTCATTCAAAGTCAATCCAATGAACATTTCGGTCCCTACCCTTTATGTTTTTAACATTAACATTTTTTTTTTATATTTTCGGATGTCTTTAATCCGAAGTTTGAACAGTTGAATCCTGAATTTGTTTAGTTTTTAATTTATTTAAATTTTTAATATATTTTATAAGTTTCTAACTTAACGAATAATTTTATATTTTTTATAAGTTTCTAACTTTACGAATAATTAACAATTAACAAAAAAATTGTAAAGTGATTCCCATCAAAATAGTTGAATTCGTGGAAATGCGAAGTTAAATTCGTATTTGGCACTAAGTTAAATTTGTACTGTGAAAATAGTACGAATTTAACTTTATCCGGATAAAAAATATGGGTTTGTGTCTTTGCTAAGATCGCAACGGATTTACGAATTTATCTTCACGCACTTTAGATCGTACGGCAGTCAATTTTCTTACTTTTGGATCAACCGAATGCTTTCAGATGCCTGCAAATGGTAACTTCTTGAATTCTCAACGAATTTGCAAGTTCTTATTGCGTTTAACATGGGTCTTGATCGAATAATGCCGCTAAATTCTCATCTTCATTCTTTTTCGGCTGGCCTGGACGTTTTTTTGCATGGATGTCAAAACGAACACTTCTGAAACGTGCAAACTACTCCTGGTACGTTCTAATCGCCGGAACATATTTAGGGTGTGAAACTAAGGAGCAACCGAAGTGCTTGGAATGTATTTTTAATAAATTAAACCAATAAAGTAAAACTTCCTGTCGTAAAACTTCCTACACTCAGGGAAAAAAATGCTTTTATATCAAACAAATTACGGGTTTTACTCTACACTCAAACTACTCCTGGTACGTTCTAATCGCCGGAACATATTTAGGGTATGAAACTAAGGAGCAACCGAAGTGCTTGGAATGTATTTTTAATAAATTAAACCAATAAAGTAAAACTTCCTGTCGTAAAACTTCCTACACTCAGGGAAAAAAATGCTTTTATATCAAATCACGGGTTTTACTGTTAAATACTATCCAACAAATGAAACTTTCAAATTAACAGTCGGTTGACTGTTGGTCGTTAGATTACGAAACCCGTATAAAATCGTACTTATTGAAATTTTATCACTGTTTTGATGATTATGTTTGGCCAAGTGTGCTCACGTGTGCGTCTAATACTCGACTGTCCTAGGTTCAAATACCAGAGGGCCAATAAAGATTTTTTTAAATAAAAAATGAAATATGCAATTTTTTTTTCAAGATTGTAAGTAATTTATTTTTAAGGTTATTTTGGAACTAAACTTGTTATGTTACTGTTATAAAACAGAACTAAAATTTCAATTATTAAATTAAAATTTTTACTTACACAGCTAGGGTGCGAACCCACGTCCCTCGAATGACAGTCTAGCACACTTCCACTGAGATATTGATAACAATTAGATTAATATAACAACTATATATAAAACCATTTAAAAACTTTTCCTTAGACACAAAAATATTTCAACAGATGATTTTAACAGCAGAAAAATACTTTGAAACGTTCATTCAACTAAGAAAATTGTTTACTGTAACGCAAATCATTCAATCTAACAGTGTTTTGAAATAACAGCGGCCGACTGTTAATGTTACAGTTGATATTTTCTGAGTGTGCCCTGCCTGTATAAGAACGGATTGAAATATCAAATTAATTAAATCTTCAGTTCCAAGACGTTCAAGGTTAGGTTAGGTTAAAAGGGTCATGCATCGTTGAGGAGCTTCCGTGGGGTGTTTTGGTCCATTACTAATGCCTTATCTGGTTATTTTTACCAATTTGATTGTGGTATCCAATACAACTGATTACTTTTTATGCTATTTCACCAAACCATCCTGTGCTCTTAGTGAACTTCCAAATGTCTCACAATGATGTGTCCCAAAAAGATAGTTGCTTCAAGTCTTTGTAAAATCTGTTTCCTGTATATCGGAGTCGACGATTCTGAAGATTTGGGCATTCACATGGAAAGTGGGTGATATCAGTGGCGTAGCGAGCATAACTGGCGCCCGGGGCAAAACAATTTTTTGGCGCCCCAAATGAAATAATGAAAAAAATTATGATATATTATATATATTTTTTAATATTTAGTACAAATAATTATAATACACTTATTATATTACATTAATACAAATAACACTATGCGTGGAAATCAGAAAAAGGTTCTGTACATGACAGTTCATTATATTTTGTTTCAGATTTAGGGTCTCTTAACACGAAAATCGCAAAACAAGTTTTTATAGTTAAGCCTAGTAGGGTAAACTGGGGTACCCTTGACTTTGGTGCACATTTGACTATGACGTTTTCGGTATGAACGAACCGTTATTTTACAATAATTTGTTTTATAAATTTTGCATCATTGTATTTCAGTAATCGTCACGAAGTTCGACGATTCTTGCATTACATGAAGAAAAGTAACAGAAAAGTTTTTATGTTTTGCGCGCGCAACTGTTATTTTCCGGCACTATAAGTTATTTTCCGGAAAATATAAGTGAATTTCAATAGAACTAAATATAAACTAAAAAAGTTTAAAAAAAAGATGCCGAGAGCATTTGGGTACATTTGACATTTTTGATTGGGATAATTTTGACAAATATTAGTTGTACGAGTACAAAGATCGAGTAACATCGAGATGTTACCAATTCATTCAAAAGTTTTTTAATATATTTCTAAATTGGTTTTAATAAAAAAGGTGGTTTCAAACATTAGAATAGGTGTATCATTAGCCGAAGAAATAAAAGGACATGAAGAGAAAATAACGTTGGTTAAGGAATGAAGAATGAAAGTCTAAGGATATTAGTAATTCTGAGCTTTGATTATTTTGGGTTGTTCTGTAATGCTAGTCTTATTTTTTCCCAAGTATTCAGCCACTTCATTTTTAAATTATTTTTTATGTAGAGCATTAACATCAGTGGAATTCCCAAAAGCGTTAAAAACACTTGTGGTTATCGTTAACTGGCCCTTAACTACCTAACCTGTTAACTCGTATCCATAATATCTTTGCTAGCAATGTTTATTCCTAACTTTGACAGTTCGTTAAAGATAACTGTTGCTTGCTCAACTACTCGCTAACTGAAATAATAATAAAGTTAATAGTTTTTATTCAAATTGAGTGAATTTTACTATATTTAATTAAGACATCAATTGTATCGAACTGATCATGTTACATTCGATATTTTAACTATATTCTACTCTTACAAACATGAACTAAAGATATATTGAATTTTTGTATGAATAAGGCTAGTCTATTTTGAGAAGTAAAGCATGACTTTCTGCACGACAACAAAAAAATTAATGTTGCGAGTGAAATTTCACGCAAACGGATAGAGTACTAGGATTTACGTGTTTTTTAAAGATTTTATAAGATTTATAAGATTTTTAAAGTTTTCCTCACTTTTTTCAAATATAGTCGCATATGTCGAAATATATCTTGTACACTTCTTGTTCAATATTAATAATCACGCTAAGCCGAATAAAATTTCTAATTTTCTTCATGTTTGATCAACAAATTTTTTCATTTGGATGAGTAGTTTTTGCGCTATCATAATTCATAAAAAATCGAAAACTATTTTCATTTTTAGTGGAGAATATAAACTACCGCCGAAAGAAATGCGTGCAAAAATACGGTCAGGAGATGCATTTGAGTGAAGACGCTAAAATTTGACATTGTACTGTATTTTACATATTTTATTCAATTTAACACTGATTGATACTGAAATAGAAATAAATATTTGAAGTGCTACTCTCAGGTTTGGAAAAACATCTTTTTCTTTAAATGGAAGTTCTGTTCGTTTTAAATCTGTATTATAAAACTCACCCAAATTTTTACAATTCTTTTCAAGATCGTTGTACGGATTATTCTTACTTAATAAATTTTCAACGTCAAGAAAATAACAAAATTTGGAATTAAGGTCCCTTGTCTTGTAAAGTGTGAACTTATTTGCTGATGCAGACGACCAAGAACGCTTTTCATAACGCCAGATTTTTCGCTTTCTGCGGAAAGACCATATCTCGAGTCAATTCTCCGCGCATTTGTCGGCGACATTTTATACGGATTGTTGTATCGATTCTTCATTTTTTACAAAGATTTTTAGCCTTTTCGATAACTTTTTCACATATCTCGTTACGAATTTCTGCAAGTTCAGTCGCCAATAATTTGAGATCATGGAACGCTTCTTTAAACTTAATTTTAGGACCTTGTAATCTGAGCTGCACACGGTCAATTCTCTTAGAGTTCAAGCCAGCAATGGACTAAAGTTATGATATTTAAATTCGGTTTAAGGTAAAGATTGCAGCATTTCTGGTGTACCACTTGTGGCAGTATTTTCATCTGCTAATTTTTCTTTTAGTTCTACGTATTCTTCCAGACCCTCGACAATAACGCTAACTGCTTGCGCTCTGGCGCTCCATCGTGTTACAGATTCTTTAACAGGTTTTTTAAAGCATTTTTAACAATTTCCATCGTAATATTGAACGTGAGAAAAAGAGACGTATGTTATTAATTATTCAAAAACATGTTACAAAGATTGAATCTTGGTTAACTGTCACCAGCTATCACAATATTGCCTTGTTAGCTATCACAATTTACAAATGTTGCCTTATTTTTTTTCTATTATTCTTTGTTGAACGCCAGATATGTGATTTGACATAAAGGCAGCATTATCATAGCATTGTACCCTACAGTTGGCTAACTTAATTATTAAATTAATTAATTAAAACAAATTTTTTTGCAAAACTTTGCTTGTCTTGAGAATGATTTGGCGCCCCTCTACGAGTGGCGCCCGGGGCATGATGACACCCCCTGCCCCCCCCTCGCTACGCCACTGGGTGATATTTCCATTTCTTTCGGATCATAACAGCTTCGACAGAAGTCTAGTGCTGTTATGCCAATCGTATTGCCCATCTGCCCGATGGGGCAGTGACCTGTTAGGATTCCCACCAGTATCCGGGTTCCCGTTTAGACAAGCGCAGCAGGCTCTTAGTTCTGGGCAGAGCCTTCTAGATATAATGCAGTCACTTCTGGAAGCCCGGTATGTGTTTCTCAGACATAATCTTTGGCTTTCAAGTCGTTAATGTTTTGGACGACGCCTATTGGAATGTACACGTCTGTAATGGTGATGTTTGTATCTATCTTTACTTCACTTCTTGTCAGCTTATCTTCATTGTCATTTCCTTCTACATTGCTGTGTCCGGGCAACCGAGCAGAGAGTGTTTACAATTTAGCACCGTTCGGGTGTTTGTCGTTAGTTTTGATGGCCACTTGGCTATCTTCAAAAATTACTACCTTATTGGGGTTTCGATTTTTGCTGTGAATAATTTGTACAGCTTTTTCAATCACATTGATAACTGCCTGAAAAATTCTGCCGTGATCAGGATGTTTGTTCGACTCTTTGATCTGTAGTGCTTTGCAGAATATAACTGATCCTGTTCCGTTCTCCATTTTTGAGCCAAGAGTGTAGAATTAGAGACTACCGTAGGGGGTTCCTTATCTTTCTATTCTTGTCTGCTGGCAATGGACGTGGTGTATTTTGTAACGAATTTCAGACTAGGTATGATGTAGTGGGTTGCTCCTTTTGATTCTACGGTTTCATAGAGATTCTGAATAGATGTATGTCCGATAGTGTTTGTTTTCCAGGCTTGTGACACACTCAGGCGAATAGCGCTCTTGGTTGTCGAACACCTGAGGAACTCTTCTATGGCATGGACGTCTAGCATTATTTCTAGACAAGCCTGTGGCGTAGAATTCATGGCTCCTGTTACTCCTATGCATGAGAACCTTTGTTGTCCTGTTAGAGAGTCAAGGTCAAGCTTCTTTTGTGTACACGTGTCCACCACTTTAGAGAGTCGTAGGTGAAAATAGGTCTGACAATCGCTGTATGGATGATGTGCGGTCGCAGGCTCCATTTTTTACCGAAGGTCCTCTGAAAAACATAGAGGGCGAAAATTGGTTTTTTCTATGTGTTGTGTTTTCAACAGAGCTTGTTATCAAGGATAGTCATAAGACATTTAGCTTCAGTGGAGAGCTGCAGAGTTACTTCTTCGAGTTTTGGCAGTGTGAGGTCCGCTCGGCAGTCTACTTTTCTGCTTCTAATGAACAGAACTAATTTGATCTTGTTTGGATTCACAGCCAGGCCACTCGTTTTAGATAGATTATGAGTATAACAATCTTAACGTACTTGATTATTCTCATAGAATTAATGTAGTTATCCATGATTTAACATTAATGTACTAAACTATCAATTTCAACACTAGATAGCTATGAAACTTAGACATAAAAAAGGTCACATTCATTCATTCCGTATTCATAATATTCATTCAGTAACGGAAACAGCATATCTTGTAATGATTTTAATTGACTTGTTGGAGAAAAAAATGTTATGGTTTTTAATTTTAAAACCAGGTTATGTTAATATGCCTTGTAATATAGGTAGATCACTTCATTTTTTTTTTTTTTTGTAAATTATTATTTGATTTTTATTAAAAAAAAAAAAAAAAATCATGAACAACCCACACACGCATGTTTATGGCACAAATTAATTTTACATAAATTATTTCTAGGAATCATTTAAAAACCACCTCCTAACAACAAAAACAAATCATAAGACATGCGCATGCGCGCCGTTTTTCAAGCAGCAACAGCAGCAGTATAGAGCGCACCACAGCAGACACCTTTTTCTGAATAGCTGCTAAAAACAAAAACAACAACCACAAAGCCAAAGAATATACTTATCTAAATATCTTTCATAATGATGTGCGCAACCTTGTGCGCCTCAAAATTTTTTGGGTGAGGTTAACTGACAGTCAGTCATCTTGATGTTGTTGTTGTTGTTGCTGTTGGCACTGCTTTTGTCTTCACACACAGCCACACATATACAGAGTAAAAGTCTGGTATATAGCAGGGGACGAAGACGTTGACTACTTCTTCACATGCTCGCAACACTGCTAAGCAAAAAAAAAAGAAATAAAAACTCGTCGTCTTCGTCATCATCGCCAACGCCAAAGCGAGGTTTTATCAACGTAAGGTTTCCAAGAAACCACCTACCTACGCTGCTGCTGGCTGCGTCCGGCCGCCTGCTCAATTTCATTTTTGGGTCGAAGACAACGCAAACTACAAGTGGACGTGAAGACGTGGTTAGCAGCGAGAAGGAAACAGCAAACAATGTTGCATAGCTAGATCGCAGCGACGCGACAGGAGTAGAGTAGCCATGAGGTAGTAGCATAGGGGGAAAAAAAGCAGCAGATGAAAATAATGGCAATTCACACAAAAATTCCCGGTCGCCATAGCAAATGAAATAAATACACCCGAGAGACCACCACAACAACAACAACAACAACAACAACATTAACAAAGCATGTTTTTCATTGCGCAGGCGCGACTCACTTTTTCTGCTGTTTTGAGTTTAGCTCAGCGTTTTTTTATATTGGATGATGATGATGACGACGCCGACAAAATCCTGTTGATAGCTTGTGGAATGGGGTGGATTGTGTTGGGTTGTAGTTGTGCGTTTCAAGGCAACAATAACAACAACAACAACGACAACGTCTACCAAAAGGGGTCCAACAGAAAGGTGTTTTCTGTTGGGCTATTCTTCAGCACGGCAGGTAAACGTGCTGCGCATTCGCTCTACACAGATCAGAGCTCTACAGGTAAAAAGCAGGTAAACTTTTTTGGGTTGCCTTGTTTTTTGTGTGTTTCATTTCTTTTTTCATGGTCTTCCCGTGTAACAGGAAATTCCAATGTTTTTGAGATTTTGTTGTCGTTGTTGTGCTGTATCGAGGGTTCAGTCAGCTGCAACTGATTTACGAATTTTGGAAAGCAGCCAGTCATCCAGCAAGCAAACTTCACTTTATGAAAGGCAAAAAAAAAAGTTCTATACAACGAGTACAACGCATTCATTAGGAACCCTATTTTTGTAACAGGTTGCAGGTACCCTACACTGCAGTCCTTTGTGTACTGAGCCACCCTCTTTTAAAGTCGTACTCATTTACAGGGTCAACGGGATGTGCGTACTTATAATCATTATTATGCCATTTTTTTTTGTTATTGTCTTTTCTTCTTCTTAACACGCTTGATTGGGGTCCAAAGCACTTTATTAAGGGTATTCGTGGGAATTGTGCTCAAGACGTTTCTTAAGAAAAGGGTGGCAAGGGTTCAGTTCATAGACATTGTTTGTGGTTCAAATTCAGCTGTTGGTTTCAGGTGACGCTTCAGCGACTGAAGCTCAACAGTTGAAATAAGCATTCAGAATTCAGCAGAAAATGGCAATAAAGAGGGTGCCAAGTGATCTCTCTGCGGGCCCTCAGGCAAGTGTCGGCTACTCATTTACTTCTTTTCAATTTAATGGTTCTTTAATTCCTGAAAATTTCTGTGGTTCGATCTTCTAGGGGTTGTCTTTAGAACTAGGTTTATAACTTCTGTTGTTCTCTTATTTATTTTCCTCAACAAGGTTCAAGTGGGTTGTGGGTTGGTTCAGCTCAACTCGGTTCACTTTAGTTCATGACATCAATAATGCTTGCATGTTTAATTGAAATACCGGCATGAAAGTGTCTGTATCTGCAACACTATATATATTGCGCAGTCAACAGCGTTCCTTCTAGTGCAGAAAATAACCATCACCCAACAGCCCAAGTGAGGCTCATAAATTTGCTGAGTGGTGTTTTATTTTATTTTTTATTTTATGACGACTGCATTTCTAGGAAAGAAAATATGAGAAGCACAACTTAAGTGTTCATTCTCTATTAAGGTGACCAGCCTAAAAATAATCAATACCACATAAATATATGAAATCAGACCTAGTGCAATTTTTTTCATATCTATGTTTGAAGTTTCTTTTTACATGTACTTTTGACGTAAAGCTTCTTCGGCCTCGTTTTGTTTCTTTGCTTGTCCAGAGAAAAAAACAATAAACCAACAGAATTGACAAGTGAAATGGTATAGGTGTTGTAGAGTTAGAGAGACCGTTGCTTACATATGTCTCCCTATGCCGTTTGCAGAGAGAAAGTGTTATTGTATGTATTATTTTTTATGTGAAAATCTTACTCTTCCAATGTATTATTAAATTTTTCCGGTAAGAGGCGCTAAACACCGAAACTACGAAAACTCAACTTGAAACTTTTGAAAACTCTATAATCTTAAAACTGAGATAAGGCGTGACTGGCATCAAAGTAATAACCGCAAAAAATATGAATGATATCAGAATTGGGTCGTGTTCCATATAACTCATACGTCATAAAGGTAATATCTAAGAATGACGGCTCAAAAAATTGAGAGAAAAAACAGAGCATGGCATATCCCATTGAACTGCAAAACCAAAAACTCAAACAAAGTTTTCCATCACTGTCAAACAAGTCCAAACAATCAAAACTACCCCATGTGCCATGCGGATCAGTTTCAAATTCAAGAAGGACTTACTTCTTCATATATTTTAACAGAAACGAATTGCGTTTCGGTTCCGAAAATGATCCGTTTACATATGAAATTTTTGGATGCATCTCAAACTCGGAACGGACTTCAGATATGAATCCGTTTTAGACTATTTTTTATTCGCATTTTTAAAAATGTGAATTTGCGACGGGCTCGTTTTAAAAAAAATACTGACTCGAAACGGAAAAATAATGGTTATACTAGAATCAAAAAATTTGAAAATGTATAAAAACAAGCTTATAACATTAAAGCAATTAGAAAAGTTTTCGAAGAATATCTTGTGTACGGCAAATGCTATGGACTCGTGTTACTTGTTTGCTCATTATAAGGTAAATGTACGGAATTCCGTAAATGAACCTTATCCCGTAAATTTTTTTATTTATTTTTTAATGCCGGAAAATAAGATTGAGCCACTGTCTTGAGAAACGTGTCCTTCCCACATTTGCATCACACTCATTTTCGAGATATCGTTAGATCATTCATAGTTTCCGAGTTAGTCGATACACTTCGCCGCATGCGCACTTTGTTCTGTTTCTCTAATCAAAATGGTTAAGCCTTAGAATATGTTTTCTTAAGCTTAAAATTTGAAAATTTACAGAAGTTTTATAAAATTTATTTTGAACGAAAAGTAAGCAGTGTTTTTAAAGTGTTTTAACAGTGTTTGTTGATTTAATAAAGTAGGTATTAAGAAATATCAGTTATTTTAGTGATTTACGTAATTGAGGACAAACAACTTTTTGAATGAACCTAATGACGTGATAGTAACGGATTTAAGGAAAGTTATTGCATTTTAAATTACTAAATTACATATTCATAAATAATAATTCTTATTATTTTTAAGTTTTGTTAACTTTATATATCCTTCAAAAACATTTTGTGCCAATTACGTGACATAAAATTCTTTTCCAAATCCTTAATATGTGCATTTGTAATTCATTGATTTCCTTTAAATTGATTAAAAAGAAAGTTTTTGAAGTATACTTATTTGTTATCTTTTTGAAAACGTGGTAACAAAATCAAGTCAGTTCGCTAGTTTGTATTGTACAAAACATTTTATTTCTTATATTAAATTTTTAATTTTTGTTTTTAAACAATAATGAATCCCGAAAAATTGTTTACGGGATAAAGTTCAAAATTTCTTCAACGTTGTATATTACGGCATTAGGAGCATAAGGTTTCTAATTGCGTTGCATTTATTAACGAAAAAGCCTTTTTTGAAAAAGAATTAATAAGGAGAATAAATATGACAATTCAGAAGAAATAAAAATTTATTGCAGACGAATATTGAGTGCTGTTTTCGAAAATCATGTCAGTTTTTTAAGATAGCTTGAGTTAAGGCGTCATTGTCAACAATGTTAACATCTTGTTGGTGTCTTATTATTTAACTAAATCTTTTTACCTCATTGACCATAAGCGATTCTTTTATCATTAAATTAAGTAAAGAACTAGATTTAGCACTTAATTATGTTAGAATGGTTATAAGATATCAAAAATATGTAGATAAATTGAGAAATAACTACATCAAAGAAATAAATGTTGGTGAACCATCGTACTTTTATAAACCGTGGAAGTATTAGTTGTTGAACGGGAAGGGGGTAAAGGGGGTATAACTTGACAAAAATAGGGTTTCCTCTCACTAAAAATGAATTAATTTTTAATGTCGCTCTTCATAGAGGGAATTTTTCTCATCTGTCGCTATCTAAGTGAATTCTGAATACGTAATTTTTCATTTTATTCGACCAATAGCTATTGCGGTCTTCCACTCCCTTAAAGTTTCTTAGAAAAGATCTCTGCAAGATCTGCTTATCAATAAAATTGCATAGAATTTAAAACGAGAAGAAGTTGTGCCTTCTGTAATTGCTTGACCACCGCATTCAGTCTAGTTTAAATCCCGATAGTATCAAAAACTACACCAAAATAAAAAACCACACACACCAAAGTTTCTTATTTCTTTTGAAAGGAGATTATGTTTTAGTAAATAGCGGTGCTATGAGGTGAAAACCATAAGGTGGCATTCTTTATAAATTACCTCTACTCAAAACTTTTATTTTTATTCTATTAAAAATTTTTTCAATCCCATGTAATCCAGTAAATTACATTAACATTCAAACCTTGTTTTATGTTTCGTTACTAAAATTATTTTTGAAAAAATTAATGAAGGCATCATATGTCACCATATTACTTAAAAAATGAAAATAGATACCCTTGAACTTATGGTTAGGATTTTTAAGGGAATTAGAGACTTAAATATACGGAATAAAGTTCAATCAACAAATTTTATCACGGAATTAGAGATATTTGGGTAAATTTGAAAATGTACCAAATTTTCTTTTAAAAAACAATTTTTCTCCCTACTTACTATTTTGTAATTAAAAAATACATACAAATGCTCTTAAAAAGATCTTATGTCAAAATATCTTTTAACCTCTCTAAAATAATTCATTAAGCAAAAAGATTCCTTAACCTTATGGAATTCCGTACATTTACCTTAATTGTTCAAAAATTCTAACAAGCAGCTCTATTTGGTTTGGAGGAGCGCCTTAGGAGCACATTATAGACCTTGATCTCGGATCGTTATCCTGGTCAAATGAAAAAGAACTCTCAATTTTCAACTTTCTCATAGTATCCTTTAAATTATTCTTCAATATATAAAGGTATACATGTCGGTCTGTCTATAATACCAAATGCATTGATTCGACGTCGTTCATAACAGCTTGATCTTTACCCATTCACTTGATGGAAAATTGAACTTGGTTTAGCGGTCTCACAAGTCGAGTGGTACGTTAGCTTGACTGGCAACCCAGAGGTCTCGGGTTCGAATATCGCTAATTTAAATTAACTGAGGTAAGGGCATAACACTAACCTCAGGCTCATATTCAGATGTTTATATAAATTTCCTCAACACATTGAACATTTCACACTTGTTTCACTTGATTACGTTTTCTTTTCTACTCATCGATCACCCAATTTTTGAATCAAGGCAGACTGCAATAAACAGTTAAAACACCTGAAATCCTTTGTTCAAAGCTAAAAAAAACAAGCATCGGAGTGAATGCGCTATTTTCTGTAAAAATGTTGTTATGTCCGAAAAAAATAAGTGTGTGACGGTAGAAGTGAAAACTGCGTAGTAAGGATTATTCACATGAGATTATCGAAACGCTGTTTCATACCTAAAAATGCAAAAAATTCAGTTTTTTGCGGTGAAGAGGCATGATTAATGACTTTTTTGTTGCCCTTAAGAAAGGTTTTAATATGCAAGAAAAGTGTAAACAACAATCTACGCATTGAAGGACAACATTATTCATGCCATTGAGGACATATATAGAAACAAATGCTTGAGAAATTACACGAAAATTTTGTCTTACGGATGTCGTGGTGGATATATACTCAACATTTTAAAAATTACGATAATTGCAGAAAATAAACTCTCGATTGCAAATAAATATAGGGCTACTTCATGAAATTTCTTATATTTTTATGTAAATCAAAATTGGTGTTGACTTAAAAGCGCACCTTCACAAATATGCGTTTTTTTAGCATAGAAACTATCTGCTATCTTTGCTTTAAGGTGATTTTGTCATTATCAAACTTCAAGGATAAAACGGAATTATACAATTTTACCGGTTAAAACTGCATTTGACGACGTAATAAACGACGAGTTAAAAGCTAATCTTTTAATTTTGAAACAAGAAATAACAATAGAGTTCAGCTGCTACAGCTTTTTCACACTTTCTAAGCAATAACCCATTTGAAGCCACAATCCAAAGCATCATAAAAATTGATGAAATAATGATAAATTAATGATAAGGGTTCCAGTGGACATATTGGATGGAAATCTGAATTTTCAGTATGGTTTTTTCAACTTTACTTTCCGATAGAGAAAATGGATAAGTCCCTTTCTTGTCTACTAGCATATAACACGCAGAATTTTTTAAAATATTATTGCGAGATTAGCTTTAAGCAATTTTTAAGCGAATAAATATTTTTTTTTGATGAATCTTCTAAGGGAATCTTCTATGAAATTATTTTTTTCACTTTAACTTAATCCTTTAATAAAGATGCCAAAAAGTTTCCGAAAAATGTATTTAAGTCACCTTGAGACGGTTTTTGACCGTTGGTTTAAGGAGATGTAATTTATCATTTTTGTGTTCACAAACTATTTTCAAGTTTCATAATGTCTTTAGACTTTTTGTCTTTTGACCAAACGCAGTGAAAACTCTTTTGAATAAAATTAATAATATTTTGATTTCAAATAATTTATAGTCATTCTTTCGCTTTTAAATAAATTTTATTATAGAGTTTTGGGCACGATTACGATTTCCGGGGCGCCGCGATTTGAAGATGTTTTCTGGTAGAGAACAACAAAAAAACATGATTCCCCGAACAAAAAATCGATAACTCTATTAGTTATCGAGTTATCGATTTCTTAAAAAAATTTTTTGTTAAAAGGTCTGTTCAAAAAAACATCTATATCTTTGCCGTTACTCAATGGATCCTTAAGATTGATATGTCATTTTAAAGGTCATTAAATGACCTTGCAAATATATATCTTATAAATATCATTGCTACAATATTTTTAATTTTATAAGCGAATTTATTCCAAAGTTGAATTTTTTAATAAAAAGAACCGTTATTTTCTAAAAAATTTACGTTATTAAGTTACTAAAAATATATTTTTTTTGAAAAGCTAACAGTTCAACCTTTTGTTTGACATATAAAAATATACATTTTTTATTTAATTTCACACTATATTACATAAAATTAAAATTTTCCAAGTGTTTTCTTTGCTAAAAAATCTGTTCACAAAATTTTCTATATCTTTGCCAATATCCAATGGATCTTAAAGATTGACATGCTATTCGAAAGGTAATTAAATGCCTTTTCAACAATATATAATACAAATAAAATTTCAAAAATGTTTTTTAATTTATAAGCGAATATATATTAGATTTGAATTTTTTAATTAAAAGAACCGTTTTTTTCTGCAGTATTTTCGTTTTTAAGGTACTAAAAATATATATTTTTTGATAAGCTGAAAGTTTTACCTTTTTTTCGATAGATACAAATATTTATTTTTTTATTAACTGATCGACCAAACAATACAAATTTTTTTCACTGACTCGAAAATCCCGTTTATTCATATAAATATTGTATTGTAATAGCGATATTCGTAAATATGGAGTAAGAAAGAAAAACATCTAAGGTAAATATGAGTGAAATAAGCAATGTTCCGTACAAGGGCAAATCATTGTATCATAAAAAACACGACAAAAAGTCAAATAAATTATATATATTATATACCAAATGAAAGATAAATTTTCAAGCTTTAATAATTTACTCTTTATAATTCATAGTAATAACGGTAATTTATGAGAAAATAACGGTTTTATGTAAGAAAATATTCTTTTATTGCATAAAAATACCTATAAAATACAAAGTACTCAACAGATTTCATTAATTTAAAACTTTTCTAAAAGCCTTATATATAACCTTTTAAATTTTACCTTAATCATTAATATCGGTTATATATTAAGAATAGTACAGCCGATTTTCTTCATAGACCTTATAGAAAAAATTTTTTTTAAAAAATCGATAACTCGGAAACAAATCGATAACACAACATTTCCTTTGGCTATTCTTATTTTTATTAAGAGTACTCTTCGAATCCATCGTCAAATCGCGGCGCCCCGGAAATCGTAATCTCCCCGAGTTTTGAAATTCCTGAAATGTTTAACTCAATAAAAATAAATATAACACCGGTTGTTTAAAAAATTTTCAGTTTTTGAAGTGCAGTGTGCTTACTGCAATCTGGTCACTCTATTTCTGTGAATGTGGATCACACTCAACATATTTTTTGTTTTTTGCTATTCTTGTTGTTGTCGATGTTATTGTTTATAATGCATAGTATAGCAAAAAATAAATAAACACATGGAATGAACCCGTAACGAAAAACCACAACAACAGTCAAGAGAAAAACTAACGTATATAGAAAAAAAAAAAACAATCAGACCTGAGCAATAACAAAACATGAATGAATGCCAAGAAATAGAAGGAACTCAAAAAGAAGCAGAAGAATATAAAACATAAGAAATACCGGTACTCATACTCAATATTAGTTGAACACGAAAACACGTAAAAACTATGAAGAAATAAATTAGGACGAGCTAGAGAAATGGACCAAGGAATTCGATTCGAAACTGGAGTTCAAGTGTTGATAAGATAAAAATCGAACTGTGGGCGGTAAAAAGGACGTCTGCATAGCAAAGATAAAGAAGAATATGTGAGAGAGAAAATACATAACTAAAAGGGAGTCCCATAACAATGACAACGACAAAGACGATATGCGTCGTAGTTTCGAATTTCAAGTAATGCTGGGGTGGAAATTATAACGAAGCGGGTGACGCGTCAGAGACCATGACGACAAACACAACAACAACAACCATAATAAACAGAGTTGAGTTGGCAAGGCGACACACATAAAAATCAGGCAGGCAGACAGTAAAAGAGGCGAATGTACAGACATAGCTTGGGTCGGTAACGAAGGGACGCCTGGGCTGGTAGGCAGAAAACACACGTTCTCGTCAACGCTTCGATGAGGTTTTAACTAGAACGTTGAGAATATGTTTGGACCAACTTTCGCCAAGACTCTAGTGTGGGATGTCATTGAAAGTGTGGGTGTTTTTGTGCATGTGTGTGTGTTTGTGTGGGATCATATAAGCAACAAGCGAAAATCTTGACAAACAACAAAATATCAAATAATAGCAACAGGATGTTGCTGTTTACTTTTTCCCCTATTTGGCTGACTCACTGTGTGACTTACCAACGTTCTTAACATTCTGACCACAGGCTGGTAAAGGTTAAGCGAATGAATGATGCCAAGCGATGTTGAGCGCTGACAGTGTTGCTTTTTGATACTATGTGTGGTACAAGTGAGGGAAGAATATGGATTAAGTAAGATGAAGTTGAAAAATAATTTTGGGTGTTCAGACAATTCCAGTATCTGAACTATCCTATAGAATTTAAGCATCTGAAGAAATGTGAAAAGAGTTTCAATAACAATGAACTCTTTTTTTTAAATAACTTTAACGCACATTTTTTTCAAATTAAACCCATTGGACTGAAGAAAATTAGATATTGTTGAAGTATTTTTTTGTTATTCATAACGAAATTAACCCAGTAAACCATACTTTTAGCAAAATAGTCTTAATAAAAATCTTATTTCTTACCTATTTGGGTTTAAGTTAAAGAATTATTCGCTTCACTGAAATGAAATTCATTGACTCAGAAAATAATTTTGGGTTTTCGCAAATGGTTTCACAGAAATACTAAAATTTATACATTTTTGCTTCAAAAAAACTTTTGCAAACTAACATTTTTGTATAAATAACTGTTAAGTACTTAATATTGGGTTTTCGAAAAATTTCGGTTTCAAATTTTATCAAAAATTAAACATTTTCTTATATTTGAAACGTGCTTTATTCAACTAAATGTGTGCCGTTTTGATTGATAACCTTTTGCCATTTTTGGGCTAAAGCCATTATTGCATCTGTATAGAACTTCCGTGTTTTCTGAACGTAAAACTGACCCAAGTGCATCTTGCAATCCTCAATAGAATTTCATTTTACACCATTAAGAAAGTTCTACGGAGATCGCACTATAAAAGATAATTTAAAGGTGAAAGGTCGTGGCTACATGATGGGTGCAGTAAAACTTCTCAGCCGAGTTCTTTCAGTTTCTACCGGATCATCAAAGATGTGTGTGGTCTGGCGTTGTCATGATGGAACACAACACCATGATTTCATCGACTTTTTCAGTGATTGGTCGACCAGAGCGAGATGCATCTTCAACATTCGCTGCTTTTTTTTAGTTACACCAGCGTCTCCGTAAAATTCATACCTTTTTTCAGCAGTCTGCGATGCATTCTCAACTTTTCTGTAATCGAAAAGCAAAATATGACGATAATCAACCTTGTTCCACAATACGATTTGAGTCAAAATTGGATTTGTTTCCGCTCATTGGTGTCATTCCGATTTGAAAATTGAAGCGGAATTTATCAAAACAATCGAAAACAAGCTCCAATTAATCGATTATTTTTCATCCGATAATCGGAATTTTTATCAGTTTTAATCCGATCAGTTGTTTGGATATGAATTTCATTCCGCGCTTTCATTTTGTTGCAGTCAAATTTGTTATGTGATTTAACAAATTGTTTTTAATTTATTTATTAACAATTCAAAATATGATTTAATTTAGGGTAACCGGAAAAATAATTTGGAAGACTGTACCATGCAGCAATCCATGGAAAAGCATCCGAACATTACAAGGGGAAACACAAAAGGAGACCGCGTTCAAATAGTTGTTCATTGGCTGGAGGTCACGGAGATTCTAAGCAGTCATGGTCTCGATTCTTTGATTTTCTTTTGAGTTTCTTTTGTCTTCATCAGGGATGTTCAGCTTTATTCATTTTAGGCTTTTGAAACCTTACAATTGGTTTACCACAGTGGTTATCACTATCACAAGACAAAGCTAAGTTTGCATCCTTTCCTACCGATTTTTGACCACGCCCATGCCTAAGAAGATACATGCGATATTTTGCAATAAATAAAAATTAAGACGTATCAGATATTTTTAGGGGTCTCACAGAGTTCTCTCCTAAATTTTCTTTCTGAATGGTCTTCTGTCTCTAACAAAGTTAGAGCTAATAAAATCGAATTCATCAAAAATTTAACTAAAGAATTAAATGAATTAAAAAAATTTTAAACATTTGTTTCACTTTTCACACCAAAGTCTGAAAATATTTTCACAAAATAACTAAACAGCTGGTTTTGACAGCTTGTTCGAATAGAAATAATTTTGTTTCGAACTTACCATTTCCGATCGGAATGCAGATCACATTCTCAAATCTAATTCGGAATGCACTTCTAGGACGGAATTCAGGCAGAATGTTTCAGATTTGTAATAAATAAACTTTTAATAAATCAGATTAAGCGTTGGACTTAGGCTCATATAATTTGCAGCTCCGGTCTAAGTCAATTTTGAAAAAAATGTATATGAACTTAGTTATTTAGAAAGAAATTTCAATAACGATTTATCAAGTCAGAAAGGAGCGCATTCAGTAAGTCCTTGCTGCACAAGATTGATAGGTATTATAGGAGACAAGAGACATAAGACCTATGAAAATTTTCTTTAAAACCTTTCTTTCTTGATTTGATAAAGTATCCTTGGACAATTTTTTTGTTCTTCCAACAGTTACCAAAATGTTTTCTAATTAATTCAGCAGCTTCAGGCAATTTTTCAGCTTTTTTTTATCTATGGAAGGTTAAAACGAAAATATATCTAGTAATGATTTTGTTAAGGATTAATTATGCATTAATGCTAAATTTAATTTTATTATTAAATAATATCATTTTTGTAAGAATGCTGGCCACGGATTAAAACTTTTTAAGCACACTTTAAATAAAGAAGATATGCGCTAAGTCATGGATAAAAAAACCACCAAAATCCATATGATAAAGAAGATGGATTTTTATTCACAATATATAAATTTATGTTGGGCAAAGCTTAAATATAATAACTTGATTAGAACATTACTTAAAACTTAATAAATAAAGAGTAAAGTAGGAAAGTTATAAAAAAAATTTACAGGGAGAAAACTGAAAGAAACTGAATAGATTTTAAACACAAAAAGTCATAAACTGTACGTTTGAAGCTGGTTCTTAACGAAATTATTTTCAAATAGCTGGGTAATGAATTCCAAAGTCTTGTGCTGCTTATAAAGAAAAATCTACTGCTTTTGAGATATAAGCACATAGGAACAATTAAATCGAATAGTATTGCCTGGGTTGAAATTCAACCAATTTTTTGTTTTTTTTTATAATTATAAAAAATAGTCGGTGCACTCCTTCTCTTTACTTTGATTAATTTAAAAAAATAATTATCAAAATCGGTTGAGAAACACGGGAGAAAATGGTTCTTAGCTGTGTTTCCTACGCCTATTTATTAAATTAATATACTTGACTGATTCAAAAACCTGAAGTTTATCAAAGACCTATTCTATGACTTAAGTATAATAAGCTTATGAAGGAAAATAAGGCTTCAGATTTCTAAATAATTCATCAAGTCGTAGCCAAAAATACCTTTACTTTTAAAGGAGATGTGGTCAAACCTAAGAAACACATAAACATTCCTTCAGTTGAATTAACAAGTTTTTCTCTAACAGTTTTAAGAGAAGATCATACATTTTTTTACTTTAACACGTTGCATTCTATTTCCTAGATAATTGGGATAATAATTTTACTGCCTTAGAGAAGTCAATAAGACAGCGAAGGTTATAAAGTTCTGATCATAAGATAACGTATGTCCTTAATAATATTCAATGCAGTAGTAGAGCAGTTGTGGCTAGACCGAAAGTCAGATTGCAGTGGTGATAACAATTTGTTAGTATGTAGTTATTCAGATATTGGATCAGACAATATTTTTTCGAAGACTTGCCAAAGCAGCTGGTATACTTATAGGCTTGTAGCCTTTTTGATGCTGATTTTGCATAGAAATTACTGTGGCAGCTTTTCACAGTTCAGGAAAGCGAGACGAAGTTAAACAGTTGATAATTTTATGAGTTAAAGGTGCTTATATAAACGGCATGACTAATTTTATAAACCAGATGGGCATTGCATCAATTGCTGCTGCATTAGAGCTTAACTTTAGTATACATTTTGCTACATAATCTTCATTGAAATTTGAAAATTCAAAAGGACAAAAAGGAAAGTTACGTTGATGTTCAGTTAACTCTGTATTGATAACTTAAGTTTGGAACTTAAGTTAGGATTCAGTTGAGAATGGAAGGATTTATTGTTCTGTTTTAGCATAGTAGTCGCTGCGTTACGAGCACTTAAATAGTTTTCCCAGTTAACACTTGTTCGGTTCACTTTCCACTTCGAAAAAAGTTTATTCCGGGTCTTAATAAGCAGATTAACATTTTTCGGACCATACTTCTATTATAACATTTCTTATTCGTACCATTTATGACGTAATAACCACAAAATATGTGAAAAACTTGGGTTGTTTTAAAAATTCTTATCGAAACGAATTTGCTGAAACGAACTTTAAGCAATTTTGAAAAATATCAACTTTTTTCGAAGTTTTTGCCAAACAACGGACAATAATGATAATTTCTTTTTTTCAAAAGTTTTTAATTTTAATCCTTTGTAAGTTGAGTAAAAAACAGTAAAATATCAAATGATGGACTTAGGCCACTCTGATACGTATCGACTTAATTGAACGCTATTTATATGAGCAACACTGTATAATATGAATCATACTTCGACATAGTTAATAGTGTTGGTTTAGTCTGCCTATATATCAGAGCATTCATCGATCATTTCGTGCAGGTCAGGTTCAATTAATTTAATTTTTATTTATCATTCGCCTATTTCCCCCGCTAAACTATTTCCGGTAGGCAAATTTTAAAAAAATTTTGCGGAAAAGATTTTTATTTCCGAAATAAAAAATAATTGAAAGCAAAAGACCAAAAGTTTTTCAAGGTTCTGACAAATATTTTTAAGATTAGTTAATATTGATAACCATTGGCATAAGTGTGTCAAATGTTTGAACGTTCAAGAAACTTTTTCTGCCAAAGTAAATTAGCATTTTTTATCAAAAACGCTAAATATTTTAATTTTTTTTTATATTATATATATATTTTTATTTACAAAACATTTACATACATAAATGCCACACATATTTTAATGGGTTAAGATTATTCAAACTTTCTTTAAAAAGCAACACTGTTTTTCTCACTGGCTTCCTTAATAAACTAGTGAGAGGAGAGAGTGAAGTTGAATCATACAAAATATGAGAAGAGTTTAAAAAACAACAAAAAAAATATAAACCTGAGCGTGGATTTACAAGTGCTGCATGCAGTGAGGAGGTGGTGGTTGATGTTGTTGTTGCTTTCGGTGGTGGTGGTGGTTTAAGGTGGCGTCGTCATAAGCAATGTTGTGGGTTGCTTTGTTGCTGTAGATTCTGCTGCTGTCTGCCTGCCTGCCTGCCCAAAGTACGGCATTCTGAAGAATCATGGCTGGGTTTTTTTTAACCTTGTGATCATAAATACAAGACCAACAACAACAACAGCAATAAAAAATGTGCTGACTGAAGCCTTTACGTTGTTGTTGTTTTTGTCATTGCCGCTGAAACGCATTTCAAACGAAGACAACTAATTTCCGCCCCAAAATGTTTGCTTGTGGTAGCAAAGTAGTAAAGCAAAAGAAAAAAACTAACCGAAAGAGAAAACAAAAACAAAACAACAACAAAAAAGTGATCACGCAAGCTGCTTTTTCAAAAGCTGGCATGACATGCACACACATCAGCTATGAAGGGGAGGAAGAAGCGAATGAAGATCATAACGAAGTGATCGGTTTTTTTCCGTTTTTGTTGGGTGTGTTGGTGCTGATGGCTGCAAAACGTCTTTAAAATCGTGAATAATAAAACAGGATCCGGTTGTCAGCTAGGTTATGATATAACAAAAGTGGAGGGATTATTTTTAAATTGGTGGTAGAAGTGTGGGTGTGTGTGAATGTTAGTGAAAAAAGGAGCAAATATTGTTTAGTTGGTAGTTGCGGGTTGAGAGCAGGGGGCGGTTAAACAAAAACTCACACAGGAAAATCGTTTAAAAAAAGGTACAAACAGGACATCTTTTTAATAACCAAAAAAGCAGTGTTGCTCGAAACTTTTGAAAAATTGCCAAATAAGAATCACTGAGGGTATTTTTTTAAAAAAGTGTGAAATATTCATATGAATGAAAGTCAATGATATAGGGATACCTTTAGAAGTTAATTTCATTTCACAAAAATCCTTTGTGTTTCCCGGAAACCTAATTACCAAGTCATTTATACAAAATCCCTGTCGCCAGCAACAACTATGTGTTTACAATCGCCTCATAACGAGCAACTTGGTGCAGGTAGAAATAAAAAATGCATTCATGTGAAAAGATGAAAATAAAGTAACAAGTAGATGCCTCATCGACACAGATAAACACCCTATGCAGCGCTATGACAGGGTTGTTGCTTATGTGACTAGCATGCTACATTAAAAAAAGTACTTTTTTACTTTCTACTTAACTAATATTTATTTTACATTTGTCAATTTTAGCATTGTGGATATTTATTCTTAGATGTTAATTTAATTTTATACAATCCTGCAAAAAAGTACTATTTTACTCCCTACTTTTCTACTACTCTATACATATGAATTTTATTTATTTTATTTTTGGCAATTTTAAAAGATTAGATATGAATACTTAGGTATTAATTTAATTTATTTTTATACAATCATGGAAAAAAATGAACTTAATTTTAAAATTTTTTGAAGTAGTACAAAACAAGATCAGTACAATTTCCTCTACTATAACTTTAACCATTAGATTTAAAGGCGTTTTTATAGGTGGTTGATACCATATGAAACAAGTCTTAAGAATCCTTTTTGTCCAAATCGGAATTTAAATTGGAAGCCTTAAGAATCCTTCCTGTTTAAATTGGAATTATCATAGATAGCGAGGACAATGATTATGATTTGGGATAAAAGGGATTTGGATAAAAATTAAGACAAGGATTGGGACAGGAATGATGATTACAATAAGGACAATTATTAAAAAAAGAATTGGTTAAGAGCAAATATAAGGTATGCTCCCGTACATTTTGCATTAATTGCGGAAAAACTGTAAATTACGAAAATTATTACATATAGAAGATACAACCTTAAAATTGAAATCGCCAGTGCATATTTTAAGATCAAATCAATACAAGAATAATGATTAAGCTTTGGCAAAGAGCCGGAACTTTTATCGGCTCTGGTTTGCATTCTGGTGGTGGAATAACGGTTTGGAGGAGCGTGGCTTAAAGTGATGTAGGAAAGTTGGAGTTCGTATAAATCCTTATGAAGAGAAGAGTTTATTTGAACTACCTAAAGTCAAATTCCAAGTAGAGTTCCGTAAAATTGCATTTTGTAGAATAGGTTCTATTTCCAATAGGAAAACGAGCCGCAGCACACTTCGGAAATTTGCAGGCTTTGTTTGCTTTATAATGTCCCAAAATAGTTGAAAACGTCACCACTGTCCACAGGGCTCAATCGAATAGAGCATCTGTGGGACTTATTGGACCATAAGAATCGCCAGTAAAATGTTACCCCCGAAAATGTATAGAAGGATGTTTTTTGCGGGTAAGCGAACAGTTATACCAAAAATTAATATGTTATCTTCTTAAATATATGCCGAACCAATTGATGGAGGTTCGTTAGCTTGAAAGGTAACCACTAGGGCGGCTCTCTGTAAACCTTCTTTTCATTGTACCATGGATCTAATTTTATTTTGAAGACAATTTTGTATTTTTCTATTTTGATCACGTGGTTCCAAAATATATAAAAAAAAAATGGTGACTAGAGACTCAACCGATTTTTCTCAAATTTAGGATATCTTAATTCTTCCTCCCAATGATTTAGAAATTGAGTGTGTATTTTGACTTACTTTGTTTCCACATACTTAGAGTCTATTGGACACGTTTTCAGTACTCTCGATTCACGTCACAAATATAATAAGCTTGAATCGCGAAAGGATTTGTTTTAAAATTTTTCAATTAAATAAAATTTCATTAATTTAAAGTTTCATTTGTACTACTTAGAAATTATGTATGTAATCAAAAAGTTGATGAATATATAAGCACACGTTTTTACGATATTTTAACAATAAGAACGAATAAATTCTTATATTATATAGTCACACGCAAAATTGTCCAATTTTAATGGAAAAACTTGTTGAAAATGCTTGAATAAAATTTTTTCTTTAAAATGCCATGATTGAATTAATGCAGACTATTAAAAGAATGCCTTTCTAATGAGCCCTCATTCGTCAAAATCGGATAATATAGATTCAACTTCTGCAAACAGTTTGGGTTAGTTTGTTCGTATTTAAAAAAGTACGATTAAAATGATAAAAAAAACCGATTTTGGTGGAAAATTATCGTCATTTCCGGTGGCTAGACTCTAAATCGAATACCCTCAAATTCAGAATATCTTATGGCATTTTCGTTTCTCCCAAAAAATGTTGCCTTGTCGCGGTGCAAAATGTTTTCAATGTTGCCCGCAGAAAATGTCAACTCAAAATAAACGAATGCAACCATCCTTGTCTAACACACGTATTTCATAATATTGCCGTTTTAAGAACAGCTGATATGCAGGGCAACATTCACCTCTGAGAAAGCTTCGCAGGGCAGAAAATACGCCTTTTTTTGCCTTTGTGAGTGTGAAATTTTAAGAAATGAACACAGAATTTACTCGCCTATTTGCACTTATTTTAGAATCGAACACGAAAAAAGGCAAAGGCAATGAAAAGGCAACATTTTTTGGTAGAAACGAAAACGCCATTAGTTTTTCATCCCAAAGATTCAAAAACTGAGTGTGCTTTTTGACTTTCAAAAATGAGCCGGCCCAACAAGCTTTTAACTTCTGAAAAAATTAGCATATTTTTATTTTTTACGAAGACTTTTCTGACAGTACGGTGGTTAAATGTTACGCAGGTAGATGGGGGTCTAAATATCTTAAATCATGTACTTAAGCACGATATCTTTTTTAACTTTTCAAATTTTATAAGGGCATAAAAAAAAGTAGTGAAATGACTTGCATAACACTCAAAAAACAAAAAATAATACAAATTGGCCATTTCAGCCCTTGAAAGGGCTTTGACCGAGCTTCTTATGATCAATTGTGTTGTGTGTGTTATTAAATGTTTGCACACAATTGACCGAGAACTGGACCTTAATGTTTTATGCCGACTCCGAACAGCTCATGTTCTCAAGAAGCTTTACATGGCATTATTTACTCTCTGAGGTTTGCCATTGTCTGCAGAGAGGTGGTGACCGATCAGAAAAATTTTTTATTGAAAAAAACTTTTCACCGCGGCTGGGGATCGAACCCGGGCTCCGAGCATGCTAAGCTAACACTCACTTATGTGAAAAAAATTGAAAACTATGAAAAATGTAATTGAACTTATTAGAATTGTACGGGTATTACAGAGCCAATTTGATTGACTTCGTATTACCTAACTTCTTAAAGTCAAAAGTAAGGTTTACTGAAATATTAAAATAAAAAAACTGTTTTAAGCACCAATGTAACAATATAACAAAATTAATTCACTTAACGAAAAATACGATGTTTTTTCTATGGAGAATAATGTCTTTAGAGATTTGAGTGCATTAATGTGACATTACTTCATTCCTTGATTCCTTTTATATAATTACCAAATACCCATAATTTGAGACCAATTTTTTAACCTTATAAAGACCTAAGAACCAATCGCATACTGTAAAATTATATAACAAGGAAAACTTCACTTTTTCTATAGTAAGACAGCTTTTTCAGCTCAAAATCAGTCTCGAATAAGTCACTTCAAATTTAACTTTTCACACGTCAAAAGATGTCTTCAAAAGTTGAATTTGAAATATTGAATGTTGTTTGGAAAAGTTAGATTTTGATATGGGTTGAATTTGAATTTGAGCTGAAAAATCTGGGGCTTAAATAACGGCATTCGTGATCGAATAAGTTTTCGTTTCAAAATTTATTTCATGACAAAATTTGTTGTTATATCACAGCATATTTTTGTAATTGATATCTAATTAAGTGATGTAAAAATTATAATCCTCTTCTTCGATGAAGTCCACCTAAATTGGGCCCCTGTCTTTATAGGTATAACAATTTTTGAAAACAAATTTGAATACTGAAGTTAATAAAAATTTCAAGTAAATAACGTAACGGTTTTTCAAACAGAACTAAATTTAAAATACCTTGTATTGTCATTGCTATATCTGACAGCTCTTAGTTTTCAGCTATTTTATTTCTGAAACTTTGGGAATTATCGTATATTTTTGTATACTAAGTTATTGTTGTTTTCTTAATTAAAACACCTATCGTCTTTTTAACTTTGAATAGTAATATAATCCTAGAACTGCTTTCATTATAACTATAAAAATTAAATTTATGTAATGAAATATTAGGTTTTTGCAGATATCGCTGTCGCGATTTGTATCTTCAATAAGTTAAGATCCCGATGTTGTTTTTGCATTTGGGATTTTAGGATTTGAATATTTTAAAAAACTTTTGGAACCAACATAAAACTCAGTTCTTAAAATCTAAAATTAATCAAATGTTTAAATGAGTTAACAAAATTATGCCGAAAGAATGTAACTACGTTTATTTTTTGCTACTTTGTATAGATGCACAAAAAAGTACATACATACAATTTGAATTTGCAACCGAGAAATTTACACAGGGCTGCAGTCGACTAATGAGGGTAGTTTTAAAATTTATGCTAACACTAGATATTTGTTGAGAATTTGACTCATATCCTTCGAATTTAGTACAAACAATGAAATACTTTTGCGCACTACTTTAAAAACATGTCTGCTGATACATGTTGTAAATATTTCAACATACCTTAAAATATGATTTCCAAAAACCAAATAAAAAGTAGTTAGTCCTTCATGAGAGCAATTAAAAGTATCCTTTTTTGTCGCTGGTTATTCACAATCTACAAGAATCCTTTGTCATATCATATATTTCACACCCACATAAATAGCGTCTCAGTTTTCAGTCAATTGCTAAGCAAGTCTTTTAAGTGGGTTGTAATATTTCGTTTTTTTTTTTAAACTCCCCTCAAATGTTTTTTTTTTTTGTTTTATTATTTTTTTTCTTTTATAAATTATGTCGATTATTATCAACAAATATGAGAGCCACTTGAGTAGGTGAACTGCGGCGCGGCACGCACGATCTACACTTAACAGCAATTGTTGCTATACATAAACAACAACAATTTTTCAAAATGTTGCTGAGCGTCTAATTTTTCAAATTTTTTTTTTATATTTCGCACTTTTCCGCGTTAATTAAACTCTTTATAATTGTTGACGATTTTTCGGGGAAACACAAGCTGAGCTCCAAAAAGTTGAAAAAAAAAAACATACAAATCATTTAATGCACGTTGATCACCCGCTACACGCGATCGCAACACATCTAATCACTCTGAAAAATTCCTACAGACTGTGAGCGTTGCTGAGAGCCAGCCAAACACCAGCAGCAGGCGTACGAAGAAAAACAAAAACAAATACAGACCATGCGAAACAACAACGTTGTCGGAGGTGGTATTGGCGGCGTCAGCGTCGTCGGCAACATGCATGCCGCCACTTTACAACGAATGTTGATGCAAAAGCAACTTAAAAGAAAAACAATAAAACTAAATGCCAAAACATAACGTGCAAAGTTGAAGCGATTAAGCGCCGAATGAGAGTCAGAGCGAGAGCAAGCAGCAGACAACAAAAAGCAAAAGCAATAACAACAACATTGCAAGCAACCCACCCGCTGGCATGTTGTTGAGCAAGCAGAAAAACGTACGTTTGTCGATCGTGCACAGAGAGAGAGTGAGAGCCTCAACGCTGTCCACGCCGATGAGGTGGTGTGCGTCGCCAAAACGACCCACAATAAAAACGAGCTCAACTGCTGCCTATGGTGCGGCATTTGTAGGGTGGCTGCAATGGTTCTTCTGTTATTGTTGTTGTTGTTGCTAGTTGGGCCTGGGTTTTTGAGGAGGTAGATATTCATATACATACATACTTACAAAGATTTTTTTTATCAACAACAGGCAGGCAGGCAGATGAAACAAGCAGTGGCGTAGCTAGGGTTGGTGGCACCCGGGGCAGAAACTAAATTGTGCACCCCTTAAGAAGGTTATAGTAAACCTCAAAAGATTAATGTTTAAAAAATACCACGAAATTAATATAGTTTTTTTTAAATAAGAGTTTACTGTTATAATTAGTTCGTTTAAGTGCAAATAAAGTTCAATATTATTTGTATAGTTTATAAAATTCAGTTACAATAGACAAAACTTAAAAATAATCTCATCGATATTAATATATTTGATATCACTTGAAAGATATGTAATTTGGTAACTTACACAAAACTTAAAAAATTTCATTTAATTTCAAATTTGAAGTATATCTTTATTTTTTTGAAGCAGGATTTTCCGCAATCAAGGAATTCTTCAAAAATATTTTATTAACGCAAAATTTTGATTTGTAACAGTGAGTAAATCCCCAAAGATCTATTTTGAATAAAATTTTTCACTATTTCTGTTTTAATTTTACAATGTCAATAAATCCGACTGCATATTTTTGAATCAACCTCTACAAAAATGACATATTTAAGAAAAGATTTAGAAAAAAGCTTATAAGTGCTTATAAGTTATGCGAGAACAATTTACTATCAGTAAACCACACATTATCAGTTTTAAATAATTGGAGAACTGACTTTATGAGTTATAAAAACTTAAGCCAGTTTTTTATAGAAAATTGTGAAAATTTTTAGAAAAATTGTGCATAATTGAAGAAAAAACAGGACGTGGAAGCAAACCGTTGGCAAATTTTCCCTTATTAAGCCTGAATAACCATAAAGTTAAATATTTATTCTAAATCAATCCATGTCTTCTTTATAAAAGTTAAGTGAGAATTAAAATAAAGTATTAAAATTCATTTATAAACTTTTTTCCTAAATTTTATCAACTTCTTTATAGTACTCCATATTCATCTCAACTTCGACTTTGATAGACAAAACTGAGGTCTGTAAGATTTGACTGCCCTATCCTCGACTATTAATATCACAGTATCACTCTATTACAGTGATACCAAATTATTATCAGAAATTTGTATGTACATAATTAGTACTTGTACAAGGTCAAGAGTCATGAATGGCTCAAAAAGAGCTGACAATTACAAGAAATCTGTCGATGCTTCACATTCGGTGACTGAGAACAAAATTTAATTTAAATAATTAGAATAATTTTTAAGGAACTGTGCATCTTCTGTTAAAAACTGTATTTTTGACAGTTTTTGTTGGTTGATTTAATCATAATTATGATTACTTTAGTGAAGTTAAGGAGTCAGAAAACCATCTTAGAGCTTTTAATATACATCTTCAAAATAAAATAAAAAAAACGTCAGAACGCCTTAAAATTGTTATAAAACGCCATTTATTTAATTTAAATAAAAAATTTAATGCATTTAAATCATAATTTAATATTTTTATAAATTTTGTAATCATGTAATTAGTTGAATATTGATTTTTAAATTGTTTCATGTAACAGGATACCCAAAAACATATTACTATTAAAAATTATGTTCTAGCAGATTAAGAGATGTAAATGAGGTTTGTTTTATGATGTATTATCTCAGAACTTAGTAATCACAAAATCATTAAGCATATTTTTATTCCTGACATTTATGACATGAGCACGCTTTTCTGAAAAGTTCTGGAGAAATGAATTGCTTACAAAATAACTGACGCTTCCATTCATCATACTCTGAAAATCATGCAGATTTGCGAAAAATAATGGTAATAGAAATGTATACTATACGAGTAAGTTTGAACACTTCTTAACCTGAATATAAGAAGCAAAAAAACGATTTTTTATAAAATTTTATGGAATAAAAAAGAATGTAACATTATAATATAACATTTTTCTTTTTGTACTCTATCTTACTGTCATGAAAAGTTTGAATTGCATTTATTTGGCAATTGCACCCCTAACCAATGACAAATTATATTCCGAATTGACTTAGGTTTTAGTATGAGCGTTTGTTTATATTGAAACAAATTTCATATAAAGTTAAAGTTTTAATAAAAACGAAGTAAAAAATATTTGCATTCACTTTTGCACCCTCTTTATATTCAAAACATAATACCGCAGTCATTGTTCTTATTGTCATTATAATCAAAGTGTTCTTATTATTAAAAAAAAATCAAAAACTATGTGGTGAAAAGTTCTTTTATCAAATTTTGCACCCCATTTTAGCGTGTACCCGGGGCGGACCGCCCCCCGGCCCCCCTTGCTACGCTACTGGTGAAAAGGGAAGCATCGAAGCAGGTCAGTTTTTGGGTTCGTTTGTTGGGTTGGTTGGTTGGTTTTTTTTGTTGGTTTCTTGCTTTTGAACAGCCACAGGGACGGTTCACTGGGCTGTGTTGTTTGTTAGAAGAACGCTTGAAAGCATAAACAACGCTAGGCCATAGCCAAACCACCCAAGCCCAAATTCCTTCATCCACACCATGTTAGAGCAAGAGCGATGCAAAACAGTGATCAGCGAACGCAACATCAATGCCACAAAAGATGAGCACCACGGTAAGTAAGACAAAAAAAAAAAAATCAATCCAACACACAATCCAATATACAATGTAGTATGTGCTGCTACCTAACGACCTATAGTTGGTAAAATTTTGACAGACTTTTGAATAAATTTGAAGACATCAGGCATCAGTTTTTAATGAATTTAATGTAGGCCCTACTACAATGTAGGCGAAGTGTTTTGTTGAGTCAGGTAATCGTGGGTGTAACGGGGCTTAATTTCCATAAACGGTATCAGATATAATACGATGGTAATGAAGAATTGCAATAAGATATGAAACTAGTAAGGTATATCTTCGACTTGGCCGAAGTTAAAATACCCCCCCAGGTGATTCACAATGGTACAAATTTCAGCTCTTTTATATGAGAATTCAAAAAATTTTACTATTTTGATGACGACTAAAGTACATTCATATCACATTGTTTTCCTGCAAAGTAAAGGAAAGCCTTTTTATAAAGTTTTCAATCAGGGGTTGTATGGGAGGTGGACGTGTTCTTGAGTGGTTGATGCCCATTTTTCTAATACGCCTCAATTTTGTTATAATATACGCAAATACCCAATTTCAGGTCTGTAACTTAAATATTAGGCTATTTATAGAGTTTCCAATATTATGGGTTGTATGGGAGGTGGGCGTGTTCATCGATGGATGACGCCCATTTTTCTAACACATCTAAATTTTATTATAAAAAGAATAATTATCTAATTTTACTTTTGTTGCTTCGACAGAAGCCTATTTATATAGTTTTCAATTTTGGGGTTGTATTTGAGGTGGGCGTGTTCGTGAATGGATTAAGCCCATTTTTCTTCCACTTCTTAATTTTTATATAAAAATAATAAATATTTAATTTTACTTTTATAGCTTCGACACAAGCCTCTATATATAGGTTTCAATAATAGGGTTGTATGGGAGGTGGGCGTGTTAGTGGGTGGATGACGCCCATTTTTCTAACACACTTAAGTTTTGTCATAGACTATACAACTACCGAATTTAAGTTTTGTAGAGTAAATATTCGTTTCTTTATGGTGTTTTCATCATTGGGGTTGTATGGGAGGTAGGCGTGGTTTTCATCCGATTTTTTAAAAAAAGTTTTTTAAAAAAAAGATTAAATAGCTTATTACGATAGCTTTAAAATTACGGCTGTAATCGTGTGCACAGACAGACGGACAGACAGACGGACATGGCTAAATCAATTCAGAATATATATACTTTTCTATACCTACCACGCCTCCTTATGGGCGTTACACACGTCGTGACAAAATTAATATACCCATTACGCAGTACACATGGGGGTATAAATATGTAGCTATATTGGAGAATAACGTGAACAATTAAAATTGGTTGACTTTTATGTCTTATTCACAAATTTAGATATTTCCGGCAAATACGAACGTCAACACGTGTTTGACCCGAATAATGTTTTCTTCACTTTTATTCAATCCCATTTTACATCCAAGAAAGACTTTCCTCAATTTAAATCATACCTTAAATCCTGGTTCTAAATGTTAACCATAGTACTCTGTTCAGATTCACGTGAAATTCCACTCAAACCTCCACACAAAAAATGACAGCTATGAAACAAGCGTCAAAATTTCACCACTTCTTCATCAAAGCATTACTATGTTTCGCTGCGGAAAATCTAGTAATGTATTCCGCAACAAGCATCTAGCAACATTGTTTTCACAGCAATTTAATTGAACCGATCATTTATTTTGCCGTGAAAAGTGACAGTTATCATTTAATTAAAGAAAAATTGCAAGCAAAATAACAAAGTTTCTATTTGAAATTATATTTTTGTGCTATTTTTAAAATTTTCCAATTAATAATTACAGTGGATGGAAATTGTAACGCATGCACCTTTCCGCCGTGTTGGCAATCGCAAATCTTCGCAGCTTGCAGAAATAAACTTATGACCTGTGCTGCTCCACAACAAAGGACATCATCCGTATGCATACCCGTATTCATTATAAAATATTTATTTTGTACTCGAGATTACACGATTTTCTGTGTTGCTTCTAATTAATTCTATATATTTGAAAGTGAAAAAGAAGAAGAAGACATAGAAGAAGAAAGACAATATCAAAAGGAAAAACCTATAGCAATGATAGCGATGGTTTTGGATACAAAAAAAAAAGATTACTTCTCCAAAGCTTTTCTGATTTTGAATACCTGCTCATGTCTTCTTTCGTTGGGTGTTTAAATTATTCCGTCCCGAGACGTTGATCTGAAATTTGTTGCATAGTGTAATAAACTTGACTCTGATTCCCAGCAAAAATGTAAAGTAGCATTTAACAAAGCTGTTAGGTTTATAAAATGTTTTACATTTACATTTTATAAATCAATAGAATTGACCATATTTCTTAAAAAAGTTAAGATGTTATTGACTATAGTTTACAACAATATTTAAATATATGTACATATTCAATATAATCTTTTGCCCAGGGCGGCATTATTATAGGGGCGGCACTGAAGCTAAATTAAGCATTTTACAAAATAGATATGTCTAAAATAACATTTTTAATAGCAAGGGAAGAAGAAATTAAAATTATTGAAGGTTCTTTACTGAAATACCTTAATCGAGAATTCAGATGAGTCTTCAGTCAGCGATGAAGAGTGTAAAGAACATGGTGGTGCAAAATTAATCATCCAAGTTTGTTTTTGAATATCTGTTCAAGTAAATAAAAAAAAATGATATTGAGTGAAGAAAGTCTTTATTTGAACCATTACAATATTTTGTGTTATGTGGAAAAGGGGATATTCTGCAAGTGACTGTTGCAAGTGTCGATACACATTTGTGCCCGTTTTGTCGATTTTCAATGACTTTCCGAAAGATTTCCGGTGATAACTGTTCGCATTCCTGTCGAATATTCTCCTTAAGGTTTTCGATAGTCTGAGGCTTGTTGGCATAAGCCCGCGACTTCAAGTAGCCTTAAAAAAGAAGTCTGGGATGATTAAATTGGTTGATCTTTCTAACGATGACAAATCACCAAAGCGCGAGATTACACGACCAGAAAACGCTTCCTTCACAATATTCATTGTGGCTCTTGCTGTGTGTGCGGTGGATGTAATGGAAATTGTCATAAAGTGGCTTTGAGTGGATGTAATGGAAATTGTCTCTACAATAACTCTTACCAGGCAACGTAAAAAAAATTTTTTTCAAAATAAAGTTATGAGCAACGTAAAAAATTTTTTCTCGCCTATAACTGTTCTGTGGCAACGTAAGAAATATAAATTGAAAATAACTGTTATGAAGCAACGTATAAAATATTTTTCAAAATTTCGAGAACTTTTTCGACCTAAAAAAAATAAATAACTGTTATTTTGGATATCTGATTCTCCTTCAAAAAAGCTCTTTACTGCTTTTGATTATTTGAAGAAACAGTGTTCTAAATACGTTTTAAGCAGAAATATTGTAGATTTTATGTGGCACTATTTTTCTCTGTGTATGTTTGAAAACAATACCTACAAAACCCTATATTAATATTAAATATGTTTTTGTTTATTGTATATGAGAGGGGCGGTCAATTGGGAATCCGCCCCGGGCGGCTTAACCTTTCGATACGCCACTGGTAGGAATACTTTATCCTTAATAGAATTCAAAGAAACTAGACCTGGTTAATTGTGAACAATTCAACTTGTAGGAAAATCGCCATGGGAACCGAATCTCACCATCGATTTGGACAGATTACGCAGCAAAAGAGTGTTAAGTGCAAACATGGTAAATTTATGAATTTTTTTTAGATCTTCTCGGCGAAAAAGTTTAAATTTTCAATGCCAAATTATCTTAAAGGTACTTGAGTTTGTGCCTCTATTTGATCATCTAGACAGCTGAGGGAACAGCATCATTAATTTTTTAAAATTTTTGACATGCCTTCATCGAGGGAATCTTTCCAGATCTTATTTCCTATTTTATGGTTTGTAACTTATATCTGTGGCTCGTTCTTGTAACTCGTACCGATCGCAGTTACCAATCCATATTACCGATTTGACGTCACTCTGACGTAAGTCTCACCTTAAGTGTTCGTGTAAACATCTGAATCGATTTCTGTTCAATTCATTTGTTCCAAATCGACAAGCTGTCAGATGTTCCGATTTCACTTCAATAGAATACTTCAAAAAAGTGTTCGTGTAAGAAAAGTGAATCGATAAAAATTCAAGTTTTTATCACTCACTCTAAGGGTAATGAGAATACTGCCGATAGTTAGTTTTTTTTTGTGGAAGTAAACAAACGCTTTAAATATTAAATAAAATGAATAAAAATAATGAGAAGGTAAGCTAAAGTAATATATAAATATATATTATAGAGTTAAGTATATTTATTTTAACAGCAAGTTAAGTCCGGGCGAGTTTCAAAGTCACAGCGACGTCGGCTTTTGGAGCTAATGCAGCAGCACCGGCATGTTGGAAAGGGCCAGTTCGTGACACAGGACGCCAAGAAAGAGCACTCCGCTACATGGGAAGCTGTGGCGCAGGAACTAAACGCTATGGGTGGATCCCTAAAAAGAGCTGACCAATGGAAGAAGGTACGTAGAACTTTTATACAAGCTATAATATCTTGATGTTTGTATTTTTGCAGAGTTGGATTGATTGGAAATCTTCCGTGAAGCAGCAGTATGGCCGTCACCGGGCATTTAAAAATAGGACAGGGAATTTGCCTGCGTCGGAAGGACCCAAACCAATCGAAGGCTTGGATAAGGAAGTTCTCGACTTCTTCTCGAAGGATGCAGTTGATGGAGACGGACATACGGTCGAAGCTGGATTTGAGGTAATATTTTACTTAGCTTAGTTTTAAGTTTTGCTTGCTATATCATCATAATTTTAAATAAACAACCATTAGACTGAGGCTGCATCTTCGTTTTATGAAGATATCGTGTACCTCGATGATAGCCAAGTGGAAGTGCTGGATGTTGAGTGCGTTCCAGAAAACGTTTGTTTACTGCCAAGGCTACCACAGCAAAACACTAACGAACCAACACCACAGAGAAGAGCAAGAGTTCGAGAGCCTTCCTCCCAAAGTTGTTTGGAGGAAGTAAAAAAAGTTTGTGGAGAAAACCAAGCTCAAATCATGGGTGTTCTAAATAACATAGAACGCTTGATTCAAATTCAAAATGAAACCCTTGCTCAGATGCTGATTTGCATGCAAAACAAAAATTAAAGGTAAATGTGAATCAAACTTCCACTTGTTTCAGTTTTCAAGCCGCAAATTTAACCTATCAAATTTTCTAATTAAATTTAGAAACCTTTTTACAAACCTAATTTAACTTTTGAAGCTTTAAGACTTATTAAAAATTTTTTATACAGAATATTTTGAATTTTTTGTTGTTTATATTTTGATTATGTTTTTAAACTCTTTTATTTAAAATAAGCTTTATTACTTGCAATGAAGTGTTAAGGGTGGACATGACATTGGCCGTTTTTTAAATCGACTTTTTTATAATTTTGTATTTTAGTAAATATTCTTAAGATTCTAAAAAAAACACGAAATTAACATTTTTTGACGAAATTTTTTTTTGTAGTTTTTTAAACTTGATTCGCTATCGTATGACACGAGCTTTTGTTTTTTTAATTTTTTTTCGATTTTGTATGAATTTTTAAAGTCAATATTTTTTTCGAAAAAACACACTTTCAAATTTGGAACATCACCAAAAATTAAAAAAAAAAATTTAAAAAACAAGCTCCTGTCATACGATAACCAATTTTTTTAAGGTTTAAAAAGTCATTTGTTTTGGAAAAATGTTTGTTTTGACTGAATTATGAATTTTAAAAAAAAGTTTGTTTTCTCTGCCGCGAATGTTTTGTCCCACCTTAAACTGAAAAATGTTTATTTTGAAACGTTTTTAGTGGAATATTTTTTATATTTTAATAATGCACAAATTAAGATAAATTAATGCTTAATTTGAAGTTTAGAACCTGAATTTTAATGTATTTTCCGTTTTATTTTTAGATTTTACAACATTGTTTCTGCTGTTGACACGAAACCTACTGCCACAGTGCCTTAAAGTTCCTCGACCTAGTCATATTAAAATTATAGTTAGTTACTAGTCTTATTTATTATTATAAAATAAAAACCTTTGCGTAAAAGTGAGAATTGATGAATTTAATAAAAACCAAATGAATGATTTAAAACATTTCTAATTTTATGATTTAACTTCTTTGAAGTTGCGTTGTGTACTTTTATAAAAACGTTTTTTATGGTTAGTTTATGTGGTTGGATTTTGAAAATGATTTCTGGTAATATTTTCTCGAGTAGCTCTGCCCTCACTCAAAACCGAGTTTGAGTTCATTGCGTCGTCAACATTTTCAGAAGTAACATTATATTCAACTTCCGGAAGTGGTAAGTTGTATTTCCTTCGAATATTATGCAGAGTGCAGCATGCATTAATGATAGAACCAGAGAAAACTGGTGACACCATTAAACCACGATCTCCTGACAAACATCCAAAAACTTTTTTCAAAACGCCATTCAGTCTTTCAACACAGTTTCTGGCTTGAATATGTGTCTTGTTGAACTGCTCCTGGCTTGCACTTTCAACATTTCTGTATGGTGTCATCAGCCATGGTTGTAGAGGATATCCCGAGTCACCAATCAGCCAACCGTCAGATGTTCCATTATCCGTGTACTTGCTGTGAAGAAAACCTTTTAGTCTGCTACTTTCCCATATATAGGCGTCGTGAGTACTTCCTCCAAACCTTGCGTAGCATCCTAAAATTCTTAGATCCAAGTCGCAAACTAACTGAACATTCTTTGAAAAATACCCTTTGCGATTTATGTAGCAATATTCGACGTCAGTTGGAGGTTTTTTTATTTTGACGTGCGTGCAATCAATAGCGCCCAAGACACCGGGAAATCTAGTAGCTTCAAAAAATCTAAAATATTTTAAAAAATAAAACACCAACACATGTTATTTCTTTATTTATAAATTACCTTTCTTTCACCAAACGTTGATCTTCGGAAGTGGTCGGGAAAACAATATATTTTTTCATTAAATAATTTTCAAGTATTTTTGTTATTTGATGAATAATGCCGCTGATCATTGTCTTGCTAATTGGGCACACAAAGTCTTGCCCTATATCACGCAAGAAGGATCCGGTGGCGTAGAAATGCAAGGCTGCACAGAGGCGAAGAGAGTTTGGAATAAACGTGCTTCTCTGACCCGTTTCCATATAAGGACGCATCTCACTCAGTAGGTCAATGGCTGCATCTTTGGAGAACCTAAATAGTTCCACAAACCGGGCTTCAGGAATGTGAAAAGGATCCGAGGTGTCTCTCAAGTGGCGTCTCTGAATCCGCAACATATTCCTGCGGTCGTGCCTTATGGCATACATAACAACAAAAGTATAACTCATTTTACTTTCAAATATTCACTTTTTAATAACAAGACTAATAATAATAACAGCGATATTATAAAATTTTACAGTCCAAAAAATAAAATAAATGCAAACGAACAGCTGCTTGTCATTTGATTCAGTTTCACAACATTTCTTCTTGATTTGTGTTCTTTTTCACCACGGACCAAATATTTAACGATTTGCACTTACACAAACACTAGTTCTCACGAAATCGGTAAATAAGGATCGATACAACGTGACGTCACAAAAATCGGTAACTTGTCGATTCATTTACAAGAACGAGCTACTGGTTGGCAATATTTCTTTGGAAAATTTGCTCAGAATGGTTTGGGTTTTAACTTTGAGGAACATAACAAACATCAAAAATTAAGTTTTAGGCAATTGTAGTTTAAAAATTTATAAAATTGTATTGTTTTACCTCCGTACTGCGTACTACGTAAGGGGTTTATTAACTGGTATATGAATATTGTTGCGACTTGTATAGCACCCATAAAGAGGCGTGGTAAGTAAATAAAAATGCATGCATTATTGATCAGCATCCAAGGGAGTAAGCAGGATGAAAATAAGGTGTGAAAGACCTTATAAATTTTTTTTTTTACCATATCTTTCATTCATGCATTTTACGAGAAATTTGAACACTTCTAAACATCGAAGAATAGTTTTATTTTTTTATCAAAAAAAAAAAATCATTTCTTGAGCGTATTCATCTGGGGGCGGTGTTCTTTTTATTGTTTGCTTCAACTCACAGATAGATGGCGCTGACTGCTAACCATACGGTAGCTCTCCTAAAATTGAAATGTCACTCTGACCATACTATCTAATGGAAAATTTGCCACGATTCACGTACCACTGGCAATAGCCGAGAAGGTTAACACTTTACCTGTTTTCTTTTGTTTTGGGTTTTTCAAATTTGTAACTTTTTTGTGTGATCCGATCAAGAGCTGGAAAAACGGAGGTGAAAAATATTTTGAAGCTGTTCGATATAAGCAACCTAGATTAATTCAGTTACTAACGATACTCAAAACTTTAAGCAAATTGCATTAAAAAAGCTTCAAAAATGCTATTTTCTACTCCATGCAAATATATAAATAAATAATTATCATCAAAATTATACAATATCGCTTAAAAAATACTGATTTGATTTTGACTTTTCCAGCTCTAGTTTCAAAGAAAAAGCAAAAACCACATATTAAAAATTAATTACAACATCACAACCTGGGTTGATTTAGCCATGTCAGTCTGTCTGTCCGTCTGACTGTATATTCGATTACAGTAATTTTGATGCTATCGTAATAAAATTCGATATATAAGTTTTTTTAAATAGAAATAAAGATGAATTTCGAAAATGAGCAAAAAAAATTGGTGGATGAAAACTATGCCCATCTTCCATAGAAAGTGACTCAAATCGTTAAAACCTCTTTAAATTACCGGTGTGAAGTTAGCATCTTTTTCGCAGCATGCGGCGAATATTATATGTTCGATCTCTGTAATCTCATCTGTTATCAGAAAAAGGCTGTTAATTTAAGTGAGCTTTTTAATTCTAAAGCGAATTCAAAAAGCTTTCTAGCACAAGATTAGATTGTGGTTTGAGTAATGACTAAGTATTTGTTCCCTTTTACAGCGCCATCTATGATCTTTTGATGCTGCTGTGGCTAACTTGGTAAGGATAAATGAACATAGAAAATTCTTATTCACTTATTCAACTCAGTTTGGAGGTCTGTCGATATTAAATTCTTATTAATGTTTATATTTTTGCGGATTGAAATAGATTAAAATTGAAAATAGTTTACATAAGGAATTTGAAATTGTATTCTTTACAAAGGCCATCTAGTGCTTTTTATTTATATTCTACGAATTAATAAGAAAATATTTTTAAAAATGTCTCTAAAATATCAAGCATAGTTTTAATTCGATTGACGATTGTTACTTAAGTTTTTGTTTAAAATTTTGAAGATATAAACGAAGTATATTTTAACAAAGCATATATGCATAAAACACTAATAATAAATTTCTAAATTGTTTGTTACGTTAAAAGCTTTTTTACAAAAGCTGATAAATGATATCAGTTATTATTACCTGCATTATTACCTTCTCTAAAAATCAGTTAAAATAGCTTGAGCTAGCTGCCTGTCAATTGCAAAAAGATAATTTAAAAAAAAACCGTTTTAAGTTGGTTCATTGCAAAAAATAATTATAAAAATCTCTTTTACTAACAGATTTCTAAAGATAAAAAGCTTTTAGAAAAGCTCTTTATTATTTTCTATTGTATTTTCCTTGTCTACAACGAAAAATATTAAGGAAATCAAAAACTATGTAATTTATAAAAACTAATTCAATGAAACTTTTGATTCAGAACTTCGAATAAAAGTTTTGTGTGATGATGTATTACAAATTTGACAAAATAGAGCTTGAAAAATTGATAAAAAAATCATTCACATATACTTTGCAACAGTTTTTGCATTGCTTCAAAAAATTACCAAATATGTTAGTAACACAATTTATATAAATGGAAATAGCTTTATCTCCAAGTTTTTAAAGAGTTATAATATAAGAGTTATAATTTTTTGTTATTTTGCAAAAATTGGCCAAACTGTTAGAACCACAGTTTCTTTAAATGGAAATAACTTTTTATCAAATCTAATACATCAGTGTTATGGCAGTTTCAACTTTGACCTCAGAAATTTTTATTAAAAAATCATAGTTTAGTTTTTTTTAAATTGAGTTGGAAAATTTTAACTTTTGTCATTTTGTCAAAATTGGCCAAACTGTTAGAACCACAGTTTCTACAAATGGAAATAACTTTTTATCAAATCTAATACATAAGTATAATGGCAGTTTCAACTTTGACCTCAGAAATTTTTATTAAAAAATCATAGTTCAGTTTTTATACCCCCACGCGTACTGCGTAAGGGGTATATTAATTTTGTCACGACGTGTGTAACGCCCACAAGGAGGCGTGGTAGGTATAGAAAAGTATATATATTCTTGATCAGCATCACCACCCGAGTTGATTTAGCCATGTCCGTCTGTCTGTCCGTCTGTCCGTCTGTCTGTCCGTCTGTCTGTGGACACGATTACAGCCGTAATTTTGAAGCTATCGTGCTGAAATTCGATATTTAAGCTTATTTTTAAAAAACTAAGATCAAGTTCGAGAATGGGCTAAATCGGATGAAAACCACGCCTACCTCCCATACAACCCCAAAATTGAAAACCCTATAAAGAAGCTAATATTAAAGCTAGAATACTGAAATTCGGTATTTATGTATTCTATGTCAAAACAGAGATGTGTTAGAAAAATGGGCGTCATTCATCTACTAACACGCCCACCTCCCATACAACCCCAAAATTGAAAAATCTATATAGAGGCTAATATTAAAGTAACAAAACTGAAACTCGGTATTTGTGTATTCTATGTCAAAACTGAGGTGTGTTAGAAAAATGGGCGTCACCCACCCACTTACACGCCCACCTCCCATACAATCCCAAAATTGAAAACTTTATAAAAAGGCTAATATTAAAGCTCCAGGAAAACAATTTGATATATATGTATTTAAGACACATAAAAATAATAAAATATCTCAAAATCTCATACAAAAAGCTCTCCAATTTAAGATTATTTTACCCTTAAGAATCGGCCGTGGGGGTATTTTAACTTCGGCCAAGTCGAAGATATACCTTACTAGTTTTAAATTGAGTTGGAAAATTTTAACTTTTGTCATTTTTTTCAAAAATAACTGAACTATGATTTTTTAATAAAAATTTCCATTTGTAGAAACTGTGGTTCTAACAGTTTGGCCAATTTTGGTAAAATGACAAAAGTTAAAATTTTCCAACTCAATTTAAAAAAAACTGAACTATGATTTTTTAATAAAAATTTCTGAGGTCAAAGTTGAAACTGGCATTATACTTATGTATTAGATTTGATAAAAAGTCATTTCCATTTGTAGAAACTGTGGTTCTAACAGTTTGGCCAATTTTTGGAAAATGACAAAAGTTTAAATTTTCCAACTCAATTTAAAAAAAAACTGAACTATGATTTTTTAACAAAAATTTCTGAGGTCAAAGTTGAAACTGCCATTATTCTTATGTATTAGATTTGATAAAAAGTTATTTCCATTTGTAGAAACTGTGGTTCTAACAGTTTGGCCAATTTTGGCAAAATGACAAAAAATAAAATTTTCCAACTCAATTTAAAAAAATCTGAACTATGATTTTTTAATAAAAATTTCTGAGGTCAAAGTTGAAACTGCCATTATACTTATGTATTAGATTTGATAAAAAGTTATTTCCATTTGTAGAAACTGTGGTTCTAACCGTTTGGCCAATTTTGGGAAAATGACAAAAGTTTAAATTTTCCAACTCAATTTAAAAAAAACTGAACTATGATTTTTTAACAAAAATTTCTGAGGTCAAAGTTGAAACTGCCATTATTCTTATGTATTAGATTTGATAAAAAGTTATTTCCATTTGTAGAAACTGTGGTTCTAACCGTTTGGCCAATTTTGGCAAAATAACAAATGTTAGAATTTTCCAACTCAATTTAAAAAAACTGAACTATGATTTTTTAATAAAAATATCTGAGGTCAAAGTTGAAACTGCCATTCTTCTTATGTATGAAATTTGATAAAAAGTTATTACCATTTGTAGAAACTGTGGTTCTAACCGTTTGGCCAATTTTGGCAAAATGACAAAAGTTAAAATTTTCCAACTCAATTTAAAAAAAACGGAACTATGATTTTTTAATAAAAATTTCTGAGGTCAAAGTTGAAACTGCCATTTCACATATGAATTAGATTTGAAAAAATGTTATTTGCATTTGTAGAAACTGTGGTTCTAACATTTTGGCCAATTTTGGCAAAATGACAAAAGTTAAAATATTCCAACTCATTTAAAAAAAACCTTAACCATATTAGTTTTACTGAAGATACCTGAGGTCAACAATAATACTGCCATAACACTTTTCTATTAAGTTTGAAACATTTTTTTTTCATTTATAGAACGAACAATTTTGTCAATTTTTGAAACTGTTTCAAAATAAATTTTCATGCCGTTTTATTTTTTTTTTTATTTTGTTATATATTTTCCGTTGTTTGCAATGAAATTAAAAGTGCAAAATAAAAAGAGCTTTTCTTAGAGCTTTTTATTTATATAAATCTGTTAGTAACAGAGATTTTAAACTTTTTCTCTGTTAAAATTTGCACTGTTGCTAACAGAGCTCTGTTAAGTTTTTTTCGCCGAATGCTGCATTTCGCCGTATGCTAACTTCACACCAGTCTTTAAATTCCACAAAAATGTTATGCCTTAAAATTATGCACTTAAGCTTGATCTCAAATACGCACTCTGAGTTTGAAAAATTGAATGAAAATTAACCATACCTACCATACAAAGTGACGCCATCAAAGCGGAAAACCTCTCAAAATTCCATAAAAATATCAAGCTAATAACACAACTTTCACATAAGCTTTAACTTGTAATATAAAAGCAAAAATCGAATGAAAACTTTCCCTTTCTACCATACAAAGTGACTTCATCAAAATATAAAAGCTACAAAAGTTCCACAAAAATTAATGTACCTATGCCTCTCCCACATAGAAAGTGACCTTATAGAAATACTTAAACCTAAATAACTTTGAATAACTTCGAATTGAAGGTGCTTCTATAAACATAGGTTAAGTCATAGGCTAAGTCAAAAATATTCCTTCTAGTTTTTTTTTTAATTTACCTCTATTTTGCATCCGTCATCTTGAGAATCCGAACATTTCTCTATAACAAGTTTTCAAACATAAAAGTTGTTGTGGTAAATATATTCTTATTCTGCGTGTAGTTTTTTTTTCTGAATGTTCAGTTCCTACTGAATGTAGAGATTTCGAGAAAAAATTTCTTGAATATCTGTATCTATGTAGGTATATCCTTTTTTCCTGTTGAAGGTATAAGCAACTCGGAGATAAAACCGTTTGCAACTTAAAGGTTTCGATGGCCAAGGATTAAAAAATTGAAGTAAGATTTTAAACACACAAGATCCAGTAAAAGAAATAAAGAATTTCAGTACTCAAATTTTGAAACTAAAAATAAGAACCTATGATAAAGTTTCTTAACCCCGAAAACCTTTCTTGACTTAAGGACTCATTCAGAGGTTCAGAAGTTTCCTCCATCAACACAGTTGTTCCGATAGAGTTCCTGGTAGAGTAGCCCCTATTAAAAAAATACTCTATTGAACTGAAGAAAATGTAGTTAACTCCACATCCACACACACTCAACTACCCACTTTAAATTCATGTAAGCCACTAACACTTTAATGGTGAGCAACAGCAATTTAAATATTATGTTCGTTCATTGAAAACTCAAGGGTCAACTGGGCTGCATTAATGAAACGTGACAACATTTACAACATTTAGATTCCAGAATAGTAGCAATGAAAGGAAAACAACAAAAACAAAAACAACAACTGCAAATGGGTAAAAAAAACTCCCCCAACTAAGTGCTACACGATCAGTGCTCGCCTTAATATTGCAGCTCAACCAACACGCCAACGATCATAAAATACAGAAATGCAGGGTCGAAGGGTAATAATAATAATAAAACAACCCACTACATATGATATGAAGTTGCTTCAAGTGAGGAAAAATACTCCCACATTTAAGCAAGCTAAATTTCACAACAACAATACTAGCAGTAAAATATCAGTTGCCAGAAAGGTGGAGACACATAAATAAAGGATTGGTAAATTTATAAAAAAAATATTTTAACACTGAAAGCGATCATTAAAATTGACAAAAATATTCAAGAAAGCTTGCTTGTAGGTATGTACAAGAAAAACTACATTTCTCTTCTGCTGAATTTAAGATTAACTTTAATTAACCCTGAATACTCATTAATAGCACACTCTTCTCCAAGACCACAGACTCTGACCCATAAACCCATAAAAGCTGTTTATACGAATACATATAATTTGCACTATAATTAAGCGGAAGTCATTGTTATTGATTCACTTTTTCCCAAAAACTACTGCCAACTGCTACTCTTCTCGCCTGAACTGGCATATCTAGTTAATGCCAATGTTAAACATGGGCGCTACCAATGAGAGATATGTACGTTGATGACGTACTTGTGCGCCAGACGACTTAACTGGAAGTTATTGTAATTGACCTTCTTATTATACAGCATTATATCACTTAGCTACAAACAACCAACCAACTTAACCATGGTTATCGATGGATGATGCAGCGCAACATACAAGTGTTTGTTTATAACTCTGTGCATGTTCTTATTATCTCTCTCTCTCTCTTCAACCGGTTTGATCGCACAACTGGTGCATCATTGACAACATGCCGTGCTGCTGCGCGTTCGTTTGGAATATATTTCTCGTTACTCTCGATACGTTTTCAAGAACCAGTTTTTCCGTTGTACTTGTACTATTGACCGTATTGATGATGATGTTGGTGGAGTTCGTCATTGTTTTGATGACGAAAAGCCGATGAGTTGCAGCCTCGCATATCTCGCATTATTTATATTAACTTTCATTTTCCTTTAGTACGAGTATGATCGGGTGATTAATCAATCTTTAGCTCTGGGCCGTTATGTGCTCGGGCGGCATTTGTTATGATAAGCTGGTATTTCCCAAGCAATTTTTAGACCTAAGTGTGAAATTAAATTGAAAATTTTATCACACAAGTTGTTTTGATTGATAAGAAGGTGAAAAAAACAATGGTGGCTCGTGTAGGTCACGTAGAAAAACTTAAAGTTCCAACTCACATGAGTCAAGGATTTGGTTGGGTTCAACTGCTTTCTGAGGTTACAATTGTGTTTTGATTGAAATTTCCAAATTCTACAATTTCCAAAAATTTCAAATTTTGATTTGAATGAATTTGAGAAAAAATTAAACATAACTATAGAACATAGTTATTTTTACAAGTCCAGCAAGTTTTAATATGATGTGAGCAGGGCCGTATTTAAGCGTGTAGAGCCGTCATAGGGATAAAGACCGTTTCTAAGCTTTTTAAAATGTTGAGTACAACCCAATAAACCAAACGAATTGGCCTAGAATTCGAGGTGAATCCGAGATCTCGGATATTTTTTAAAACGGAGTGCGTTCTCGTTTTGCTAATGAACCTGAGGGCGGAAGAAATCTACACTTCATTCTCGAAACGATATTTTTACCATTACCGAATCACTACCGAAACGAGAATTTCATTAACAAATCGTTTTCGAATAATTTTAGCGATTTGTTTTCGAAATTAAATTTTTTAAATATATTCATATGTTACGCAAATCGATTATTATGATAAAAGGTTATAAGATTATTATTGTTATAAAGAAGCAAAAAAAAGAACATTTTTTTCAGGAACCGAACCCACGTCCATAAAGAAGCAAAAAAATTTTTTCAGGAACCGAACCCACATCCTCTAGATGAAAGTCTTTCAAGTTATACACAAGCCTATCGCAATTGTGAACGCAGTTGTGGGGCTGTGGGTTCAACTTCCAGCTGAATCAAAAACAAATTTATTGTTGTTGTTTTGTTTTTGGTGTTCTTTCTCTATTTTTGAAAAAATCTGAAGATATCACCAGTTTCAAAAAATTTTACGTTGCTTAATTGCAGCCATATAAAAATTAAATTGTTTTTTTATGAGAGTGCCGTGTTGAATTCAAAAACGGTTCGAAAAAATGCAATATTGCGAATTCGAGAATTTAAAATAAAATTAAAATTTTTAAAATTTTTTTGTTTTTTATTTTTAGTTTTAAAATTAAGTTAGAAAATAATTGTACTTTAATGCGTTGACATTTTAAAGCCAACTAAATAAAATGATTTCTTAGATATCTTAGATTCTCAGTTAAGCTAGATATGAGTTAAGAAATCTTTTCTTATATATATAAAATTTTATATTAAAATGTATTCGCTATTTTTAATAATCTCAGGTTCATCTCGAATTCGAATCGAATACGAGAAATCTGATCCGAGTTCTCTGTTTCGTTACTCATTCGACACTAAACCGAGTTCACTATTTGGTTTATCGGGAAATAAAAGACAAATTAATGAAGGAAGATATTAGAACGGAGATATTGATAGTTTCTTATTTCAATTAATTTAAACATTGGAGGTAAGTGGTACTCGCTGATATTATGAAAATCTCTACAGCATCTGTTAATCGGAATATAACTTGTATAGACAGTATGATGTTGATATTCATTTAAAAGTCGTGTATGTTTTGCTAGTATTAATTGGTCAATAATTTGTATCCTGTTTGATAAATACTCACCATTAATAACTCCGTTAAGAATATCGAAGGTAAAACATGAACTATCTAATGTTCTGCTTGACGATAGAGTTATTTAATAAAGCCTGTATTCATAGGGGTACAAATTATTGTAGTCATAGTGGTTATACGTGTCTCTAACAAGGAAAGGTCCCCAGGTATCACCCTCCGATTTGAATGAGCTTTGGATGTGTGATACAAGGCAAAATTCGGTTGACGTATTTTTTATATCTGCTGAAGAAAAGGTCAAGGCTTTCAATGGCGGTCAAAAATTTGCAAAAAATACGTTTTTCCGCAATAACTTCAATATTACGTATTTGGTTTGGACAAGGCACCTTGAAACTTTACGTATTGGGATCTGCCCCAGAGATATGACTTCAGCCTTCCAATTTAGAAGCCAATATATCATGATTCCAATCAATAGCTTTTCTAAAGTCGGTGTAAACTGCATCTTCTTGATGTCCTTTTTCCATTTTGGTTAGAACATCAGAGATCATAGCCATAAGATTTGTGGTGTTTGATCTACCTTTCCGTAAATCATGTTGAATAGCTTTGGTATTACCGATAATATAGTATTCTTCTATTCCTGGAAGGTAGGGATTGGGTCTCCACCACATTATAACTGGCCATTGAAAACAAAATCATCCTCGGATATGAACCCCATACCACGCTGACGACCACCGCAAATGAAAGACAGACAATGATTAACGGATATGCACCTGGCATTTCCTGACTCTTTTTAACCTGACTGCGTTAACTACTACAGCTACCATGCGAAGAAGTTTGAATTTGTAAGCGGATTCGTCGTAGGACCGAAACTACGTCACCTTGTTTCCCGGTTTAGATCTGTGAACGAAAGGCTGGCTAAAATCCGCATCAAGGCGAAATTTTTCTACATAAGCCTTATTTTCGCGCACGCCCCGACGGAGGAAAAGGAAGATACTTTTATGCAAACCTAGAAGACGCATATAATCACTGCCCGGGCAATAATGCGAAAAAAGTCATTGCCCAAGACATTTTTGGCTCCATTGTCTTCCAGTCCCCATGGACCACTTTCAAAAACGGTCTAAGACTGATCGGCTTTGCCGCTGCGTGAAACATGGTAGTTAGTAACACCAGATTCAAACACCTCGATATCAATTTACCATGTTGTGATCAACGGTAGGCGCGCTTCAAACGTACTGAATATGCGCTCATTTCAAGGGGAAAGCTAGGTGTCGCTAAGTTGCAATCACAACCGACCATCGAGGCCTACTTCGCTGAACTCTCGGTTAAGTTCAACCAATCTAACGCTTGCCTCGATGACGCTGGGGGATTTTGGGCAAATTTATTTCACTCTATGAGCGCTGCTGCTGAGGAAGTTATTGGTTTTCGGCGCTTGGTACCTCGTTATCAATGGTATGACCAGGAGTGTCGCGACGCGACGACAGCAAAATACGTTGCACATAAAATACTCTGCAGTTAGCTGCAACGCAAGTCATGCGAAAAACTACCGCCAAAAGAGAAATGAAGAGGGACGCCTTTTCAGACGTAAAAACAGAAAGCAATAAAAGCGTGAGCGAGAAACATTGAGGTGTATCAGGGCAAGAAGGATGCTCAAAAATTCTACCTAAGCGTCTAATCCAAAATTTCAAGCCCGGAGCATCAATTAGTTAAGTTGAAAATGGAGATCTAGTTACAGATACGCAGTGCGCACTGAGATTATGTAGACGGCATTTTCCAATTTGCTTACGGGTGACAATTCCAACAGTTCCGCCTTTGGATAACGCAGCCTGACACCAACAATTGACGATGATGGAGTGGAAATTCCACCACCGAGTCATGACGAGGTTAAAGTTGCTTTTAAGAAAGTCAAAAACAGCAAAGCAGCAGGTGCAGGGCATGCATCAACTCATCAGCAAAATATCCCTAGCGGAAAGCATGCCCAACGATTGGAATCTCAGTGTGCTCTATTATATACTAAAGAAAGTTGATCCGACAATATGCGCCATCTATCGAGGTATCAGTCTTATTTCCATCGCGTACAAGGTTCTTTCGAGCGAATTGTGTGAAAGATTGAAGCCACATACCAATACACTTATTGGACCTTATCAGCGTGGCTTTTATCCTGGCAAGTCCGCCATAGACCAGATATTTACACTAAGCCAAATCCTGGAAAAATCCACGAAAATCAAATCGGCACCCACCATTTCTTTGTCGATTGTAAAGCTGTTTTTGATAGCCCGATTCGGGATTGCCTGTACACAACAATGTCTGAGTTCGGTATACCTGCAAAGTTGATAAGACTCTGTAGGATGACGTTGAGTAATGCATGCAGCTCCATCAAGGTAGGAAATTACCTCTCCGAAACCTTTAATATCGAACGAGGTTTCAGACAAGGCGGATCTATCAGACGATCTCTTCAATTTTACCATCGCAATGGCACCATATTCTACAAAAGTGTCCACTTCCTTGACAACGCTGATGATATCGATATAATCGGCCAAACCAAGAGAGATATAATAGATTCGAAAAGGAATCAGCCAAAGTGGGTTTGACGGTGTACGAGGATATGCTGTCTGCAAATAGGGTAACGCGGCATTTAGGCTCCCGTTTTACAGCAGGCAAATATAACTTTGAAGTTGTCAAGGAGTTTACATACCGCTGTAAACAGCAACAACAATGTCAGCCTGAGATTAAACGAAGAATAACAATTGCTTATAAGCCCTTCTAAGGGATGACTAAGAAATATGGTTCCAGAACCCTCTCTCGATCGACAAAACTAACACTCTACAAGACGCTCATCATACATGTGTTCTCTATGGCACTGATGCATGGGTGGTATCGCAAACAGATGCAGCCGCTCTTGGGGTGTTCGAGAGGAAAGTTCTTCGCAAAATCTTTGGTCCCAATCGAGTTGGCGACAACTATCGCATTCGAATGAAACATGGACTGTATGAGCTCTACGACGACACTGAGTTAGTCCAGCGTATAACAATTCAGCGACTGCGTTAGCTGGGTCATGTCTTTCGTATGAATGAAGAAGCTCCAGCGAAAAAGGTGTTTGAGACAAAAGCCGAGGATCAACGACGAAGAGGAAGACCATGCCTTTGTTGTATTGACCAAGCCGTAGAAGCCCTTATCGCGCTTGGTGAAAGAGATTGAAGACGGCGCGTGCGAAGTAGAGACGCCTGGCGAGAGCTGATGAAGACGGCCGTAACCCGATCACGGGTTGTCATGGCCACATAAGTAAGTAAATAAGTAAGATCTACATATTTGAAAGAATACTTAATTTAAAGTTTGATAAAATTTCAGGGAATTGGCGTTACGTGCCAGGATTGCTTGAATGTTTGATAAAAAGTTGACTGATAAACATGAGGCAATTTATTGAAAATTTATAGCTCATACAGACTTGGAAAGCACTCCTATTTCATCAAACATAGCTGTAGACCCAAATTTTGATAAAAAATCATATCATTGCACGCCAAATAAAATTCATCGTTCGAAGTTTTGTTGGAGTTCGTTAAGAATTCTTTAAGTTCTCTTAGAAACCATCTGTTATTTAGGGATAAACAAGGGAAACAAGGTAGAATGTAACACAATACCAAAAAACATATCCGACATATTTGAAGAAGAGATTGAAGCAATAAAGAATTCAATTCCAACCGACGACGCAGATACGGATGATGAGCAAAATATCGATAATGATAATGAGGATGAAGATAGCGATTGTTTGTGCTTCTGATGATTTTATTCACGAATGTCTCAATTCGATAGACGTTCTTGTAAATTAAATCATGGGTTTTGCTAGAAATGGAGAACTAAGCTTTTCTCTTCCGTATATGTCCATAACCATCTGTTATTTAGGGATAAACAAGGGAAACAAGGTAATGAATGTAACACAATACCAAAAAACATATCCGACATATTTGAAGAAAAGATTGAAGCAATAAAGAATTCAATTCCAACTGACGACGAAGATACGGATGATGAGCAAAATATCGATAATGATAATGAGGATGAAGATACCGATTGTTTGTGCTTCTGATGATTTTATTCACGAATGTCTCAATTCGATAGACGTTCTTGTAAATTAAATCATGGGTTTTGCTAGAAATGGAGAACTAAGCTTTTCTCTTCCGTATATGTGAAGTGTGAACTTGATGGATGGGTTGATTGGTCGATACCGTATGCACTTGAAGACAAGAAAGTAGACAAATCGAATTTTTTTTATATCTTAGACCTAGCCATTGTAAATGTTTATATTCTCTAACATGGAATTCATGAACGAGATTCAAAATGCCCACAATTTTCGTTCCGAAATGGCTGAAGCGCTTGTCTTAGCTGGATCTGCCCCATCACGTGGCCGAGGAAGACCATCATCTCATTCTGCGTCGCCTATTCTACCTACATCTAATTCTAAGCGATCTTATTTGCCAGTAGATAATATCCGTTATGACCAGATCGGTCATTGGCGCTAATTTTTGGATCGTTGTGACAAAAAAAAACATGCAAAATGCACGGTTGCAAGTCTGAGACTGAGGTTATTTGTACAAAATTCAAACTCAATCTTTGTTACACAACTTCAGAAATATTTCTTCACCGTCCATAACCGCTAATAACGGTCAAAATGTTATTTTTCTAGGTTTTTTTTTTATGTAAACATGCATTTTTAGTAAAATATATCAAAAAATATATCTTTTATTAAAAAAAATGTATGTGTCACCTGCCCATTTTTTTTTTATGTGTAATGCTTAAGCCCGCCTTTAGGCGGGTTTGACATTTTCTCTTGTAACTTCGCTCTATAACTAAACATCAAAACCAAAATCTGACTTCAGATTCTTTCGTTTCGACTCAAAATAAGTTAAATCTGATTTTATTGGCTATAATAAAAATTTGGGGCATTAGAGGGTTAAGCCAAGAGTAAGTTATGCCTTATAGGGGTATTCATTTAGCTAGTTAAGTATTCACAAATTGCTAAACTCTATGAATTTTTAGAAAGACCCCAAAACAGGAAAGATATGGAAACTACTTAGAAAAATTTGTTAACTACTACAATACTTAAAAATTATTTCTGCAACCTATGATAAAAATATTATACTTGTACCCAATAACTCGGTAAAAAAATGAGTATTTTAAGACTCTTAATTCTTCCGCTTTATAATCTATGCTAAAAAAATTCCATAACGGTTACAAGAGAATTTTAAACGACTTTGTTTTCACCTTGAAAACCATTATCATAATTTTATTTTATTGCGTCATAAGAGGCAATTTTATAAATTGGTTCCGTTACAACGGTTACTCGTGGCAATAATTTGCTGCCAATTACTTGGTTATGCAAGCTAAAAATATTTTTTTTTAAAGCATCAAATTATATATATTAATAATTTTTGTAATATTATACAAGAACTTATCAAGAGACTTTTGCATTTTTTAAAAATAACTTTTAATAAATAATAAACTTTTATTCCAAAACCTGAAGTCGTAACGATAAATTTTGAATATTTCGAAATTACTGCGAAATAGCACTCAGCGACATCTGCATACTTATATTTTGCCTAAAAATACAAACACAACAAATGAAAACAAACTCACCCTAAGCAAACCATAGTGCGTGCTCCCTCACACTCACAGTCCAGCTGCACCAAAACAGTGTGGAGCTCATGTGAGAGCAGTACGTAAAAAAATGTCATTCGCTCATTGATTTGCAGTGTTGTACATAAAAATGTTTTTACTTTGCTGCTATTTTTTTTTTATGTTTGTTTTTTCTATTTTCTAGATATTGCACAGGAATGCATTTTAAAATTGTTATAGATACAATTTATTGCCTAGCCAACAAACGAAAGAATCAACGAACGAACAAATAAAGCGCAGGGATGAATTGGGCGCAAAAACTATGTGCCATAGAAAGTATGGGTAGGGGGGTTGGACTGCGTTGTGCCACTCTACACCCCACAGCATGAATAGCATAGCAGACACGACTGGTGTGGGCTGGCAACAGCGCCAGCGCCAAATCAATGAAAATATGGTATGGGTAGTGAAAAACTGCATAAAATGTAAAGAACGCCAAGAGCGGAGCGCTAGCCAGACGAGTCTCAAATTTTGGGAAAAATCAATAAAAATTTTCAAATTGTTAGAATTTTGCATAACTTTGAAATCTTTAAAGTTGTTTATTTCATAACAAAATTTAACAAGCTTACCATCATCAACGGCGACATTTTTTGCTGCTGGCTTTGCGTTGAACGTTGGTACAAAGAATCAAGCAGGAAACCTTAATTTCCACCTTAAGTTTGTTAATCCACAGAACTTGCGGCAAAAAGTGGCATTAGTTTTTATTTAACTTTAAGTTATTTGTTTAAACTACATGTTTTAAAAATTTTCTTTTTCACCTGGCGTCAGTTTTACATTTTTTTTTTTTTCTATGACGCTTTTTTCAATCTCTTTGACTCACTTGAATTCAATATTCAATAGAAATCAATTTCAGCAAATTCAGCAACACACACGACTTAAGAAATTCATTTGCACTGAATTTCTAGGAATTTTAATGATTTAACTTTAAAGATGGCGTCTTAAAAAATTTTCAAAACTTTTGCTGCTGGAAAACTTTTCTCACACTTCTTTCTGCTCGACGACCGTCGACGACATCAATTGCCGTTGGACGTAATTGTGTCGTTTTGCCAATTGCCAATACAACAATAATTGAACGAATTCGCCTGCCTGACTTCGGCTTGTTATTCGTTCATTCGTATTCCAACTTCTGCAATCATCATACAAGAAGGTAATCGCACAAAAACTAACGGTTTATAGATATTTTGTAACTGTTCGGTGCGAGTGGGGGAATTTAATGCGCCCGCGTCATATAAACCACCCTTCAGAATGGTTGCACTGGCCCCACCGCTCATACGTCTTTCTTAAGCGAATTGAAAGCAAATCGATCAATAATTTAATTGTTTGCTCAACACACACACACACACACACACACACACACACACACTCTTCGCTTGCAAGTGTTGCTCTCGCCAAATTTTCACAATAAACAGGCTTAAAACAAAAACATCTGAAAAAAAATTAAATAAAATGCAACTGTGGGTCGAAAAAGTGGGAGTGCGCCTGAGTATGAGTCATGAGAGCGCAGCTTTTGTGTGTGTGCAGCGAGAGTTAATGAATTGAATTTTGATTTTTGATGTGCTGGGATTTTCTGGGGGGTTGTTTTTGTTTACACTTTGAGAATTCTGTGTAAATGGGGAGCTATGGCAGAACTAACAATGTTGCCACATAGTGTTGACGATTTCTATGAAATTTAAGCTTTTACCTCTTGTCTAGAGATTTAAAAAACTGTCCGTTTTATGACAGAGATTTTTTTTTGGGGTATGCAAAATAAAATAATCTTCCCAATTAACATTATTATGAGCACTCAATATAATTAAACAGATAAAAATTTTAGTCAAAGAGCTCATGACTATAACTCAGAAATGGGGAAAATATAAAAAAAGATAAAAGAGAGAAATATTTGAGAGCACTCATCATTTTGAGCAGTCTTAATTATGAAGATTTTATGATTTATATTTTATTGTTACGACTCAGAAGAATCTTTTTATTATAAACTAGCAATACTCGGCGCGCGTTGCTACGCCTAAGAGCCTGAACAGAATCAAAAGTCGTTGCGACCGACGATATCGCAAAGCACAACAATAGAGCCTGAACAGAATCAAAAGTCGTTGCGACCGACGATATCGCAAAGCACAACAATACATGAAATATATGAACACGTCCAAAATCAGATCGCAGGTCGTTGGTCGCAACGATAAATCGCTGACTTAGAATCTATTCTATTTTTGCTTTTGCGACCGACGATTTTCTCTCTGAGAGCCATTAGTGCTGCCATCAGCGTTGCCATATGGTCCGATATTTCGTATTTGTTACGATTTTCGGTCCTGAATCCGATGATCCGATACATGGTCGAAATTCATCAAAATGTTACGATTTCAGAAAAAATAGATCCGACGTCCGATTTTGCATATTTTTATTTAAGTATAAGTAATAAAAAAAGAAATTAAGTTATAAAAATTGGTGACAACTGTCAATTTTGTTTTAAAATCCCTGTGTCAAGACTCCTTTTACTAATGACAATGTGTAGTTAAAGGAATGACGATTATTTAATTTAATTTTTACTCTTTTTTCTGTGCTGAAAAGTATTTTGAAATATATTTTATCATAATATTTTTTATATGTACCCAATAAATCAAACGAATTTGCCTAGAATTTGAGGTGAATCCGAAATCTCAGATATTTATTTCGAAAAAAAAGTTCGAAAACGTTTTGCTAATGAACCCGAGGGCGGAAAAAATGCACACTTCATTCTCGAAACGAGATTTTTTCATAATCAAATCACTACCGAGAATTTCAGCATTAGCGAGTAATTTCAGGAGTTTGTTTTCGAAATGAAATTTTTTTAATGTTTTCACATCTTACGCAAATTATTATGATAAAAGATTATGAGATTATTTTTTGTTAAAAATAAGAAAAAAAAAATATTTTCAGGAACCGTACCCATGTCTCTTGGGTGCAAGTTTTCTACGTTATCCGCAAGCATATCTCAGTTGTAACTTTAAAGCTGCGTAATTTGCTTGGTTAGTAAACAAGCACCTGTGAACGTGGGTTCGACTTCCAGCTGAGGCAAAAAAATGTATTGTTGTTTTATTTTTATTTGGTGTTTTATCTCTATTTTTGAAAAAATCTGAAGGGATCACGGATTTAAAAAAAAGTGTTGCGTTGATTCATTGTATATATAAATAAATATATATAAATAAATAACGAGATTGTGGAATGGAGTGTTAAAAAGATCAGATTTAAAATTAAGTTAGAAAATGATTGTTCTTTATTCTGTTATTAAAGTCAAATATATATAAAAACTATTTGTTTCTCAGATATCTTGGATCCTTAGATAAGCTAGATATGAGATAAATATCTCTTCTTAGAAATATGTAATTTTAAAATTTATTCGCTATTTTTTATAATCCCGGATTCATCATAATCGAATGCGAGATTTCTGATCCGAGTTTTCGGTTTCGTTACAAATTCGACGAAAAACCGGGAACGCTGTGTGGTTAATAGGGTAGTTATGTTTCTAATGAACTGACTTTTGAAACAAAATTTTGATATTTTATTAAAAAATACATCTTCAAACATCCACAATGTTTTTATATCTCTTTTTAATGGTTAATGGCTTCCGAAAATTTCTACGTTATTGTTGTTGTTTTTGAAAATTTCACAAATACGATGAGAATCCGATGAGCTGAGTGCAAAAGTTACGATATGAACATTTTTTTGATGGCAACACTGGCTGCCATATTTTTGCGTATAATTGGGTACGTTCAAAGCCATTTTCTTAGTTGTTATTATGAACTGACGTTTGTTGTTTGCTTGTGTTGTATTTACACTAACACTTTTTTGCTTTTGTTGTATTTACAAAGTGTAAACCACAACTAATTGCTAACGAAAATCAAAAAAATCGCAGTCGCTTCATTCTGGACGCATTCGCTGCGTTCTACGACCAGAGAGGATCGTTGGTCGCAACGACTTCTGATTCTGTTCAGGCTCTAAGGCTGCGATTATAGTGAACGCTATTCAGACAGGCAGGCAGGCTGAAATCTGTGTGAAAAAACGATATGCAGATAGCTATCTATCTCGCTTGTTCACATTGCCTGCCTGCCTGCCTGTCTGACTCAGCGCTCACTATAACCGCAACCTTAGGCCGCGTGCAGAGTAAACGCCAATTCAGACTGCCTGCTTAGAAAACACATGTACTTCATCTCTGACTTCAAAACCTATTCGATCATAAATGTAGCTTTAGAAGGACATTACCAAATAGCAACTCCATTCTGAATTTCACTGATCAGCGACTTTTACTTCCAATGCTATTTGATCTATAAAAATTTGGCTTGTATGGGCGGAGTGATACCCCGTTTTCTAATGCCCGTGCTATATTTCTAGTCGAAAGACATTTCCAAAAATTATCCGATATTAAACATTTGAACTGTATTAATGGTGCCACGCCCCATTTTTCAATGCCTGCAGAATTTTTCCAGTCGATAGACACGACCAATATAACATTTGATCGTGTCCATCGTGTTCATATATCCGAGTTTCACAAATTTGTGACTTATGTTTCGAAAGTTATACTGAAAAGTTTGAATGCCTAAAAAATGTCACGCCCCTTCTGCAATGGCTTTAAAATGTTACCAGTAAAACAGCACATGGAAATTGAGTTCGAATACAGAATTTTGGAGCTGTGCAACATGTTATTCTAAAGCAGTGGTCGGCACCCATGAATCACATGCTTTGCCAAAACTCTCACGTATTTTCATACTCTTTCACTCACTCGACAAACAACTATTGCCGAAGCAGCATTGTTTTGAATGATATGCAACTTTTTTGTCTCACTTTCACTTACAGTCTCATTTTTAATTTTGCCGACCACTGTTCTAAAGCTGTTCGATATCGAAAATTATGATTGTATGGGAGAGCACTCTCAAGACTTTGCTAGAGTTTCCCTGAAAATTTCATAACAATTGGTTCAGCGGTTTTGAAGTCTACTTGTAACATACACACAATCATTTTTAAATACATAGAAGATGTTAGCAGCTTATTTAACATATGCTTAACTTACGCAGCCTTTATGCGTTTTCGTTTGCGTTTGCGTTTTACATGCGCTGCGTTGTTTTTGCCAGGCTGTCTTATATAATGGAAAATCATTCAAAAGTTGAATTATAATATTAAGGTTCAACTAAAACAACCAGAGACCAATGCAAATGCATTCTTTATAATGCTTTTATAAAAAACAGAGAAACCAACCAACTTGAGAACCTCCTCCCTTTTGAAGTCGGTTAAAAATAAAATATATGCTTTGCACACCAATCCAAGTTACCACTTTTTTGTGCAACAAATTTTTAACACGCGAAAGAAAAAAATTTTTAGCTTCTGTTGGGAACAAAATCGAAAATCCAACTAAATTAAACGTTATATAGGTATTCCTCTAAATTTATGGTTATCATGTTGGTACAACTTCATTTCATAGTACCAACCTATTTGATTTTAAAAAATACGTTGGAAAATATAAACAAAAATTATTTTCTGATGCGTCCAATATAAATTTATTGAAAAGGTTAAGGAAAACTATTTAATAAGGCTGTATGCATAAAAATAATTTCTGCGCAGATGCACACAAACCATAACATATCAATGCGACATTTCAGATCGTACTGAGATTCTCTTTGAAGGATTTTTATACCCTTAACCTGAAAGGTGAGGGTATATTAACTTTGTGCAAACGTTTGTAACGCATAGAACGAAGCGAGTCCGGTATAGAAAAGTATATATATTCTTGATCAGCGCCACCACGTGAGTCGAGCTTTCTATGTCCGTCCGTCCGTCCGTCCGTCCGTCTGTGTGTTGTCCGTAAACACAGGATAAGAAGAAGGAGTCGAGATAATTGGAAGAAACTTGGTACACATGGTCACATGCACCCAAGGATCTGCAATATTGGATATTTTTGATACCGCCCACGGACACTCCTACCTCCCATACAAACCAAAAATTGAAAACGCAATAAATAAGCCTTTGTTTAACCGAAAGAGCTAAAATTTGGCACATTTGTTTTTTATAACAAAAAAAAAAGATGTTTTTGAAAAATGGACATCATTCGCTCATGGACACGCCCACCTCCCATACAACCCAAAAACTAAAAACGCAATAAATAAGCCTCTGTTTAACTTAGAGAGCTAAAATTTGGCACGTATGTTTGTTATGATAAGACAAAGATGGTTTGGAAAAAGTGAAGTCATCCGACTACGAACACGCCTACCTCCCATACAACCCGAAAAGTTTAAAACTCAATAATTAAGGTGATGTTTGTCATAGAGAGGTGAAATTTGGTATGTATGTATTTTATACCAAAACTAAGGAGTGTTAAAAAATTGGGAGTTAACCGTCCATGACACGTCCACCTTCCATAGCGAAAGCCCAATACAAGCATTTACTGTGAGCTACAGGAATACAATTTGGTATGATTAAATTGTTCATCAACAGTTAAATGCATACAAAATATAGGCTTCATCCGCCCAAGGACTCGCCCATTTTCAATAATATTACTTTTTTTTTGGAAAAGTAGGTTTAGGGTATTTCATAGTCGGCCTAGACTGACTTCAGACTTTCTTTACTTGTTTAATATTTTGGTACAGTGCGATTCCTCTCGATAATATAATTTCCCTTAGGAACCCGTAAAAAAAGCTTATTTTTGGCCTATCTCCGCTCCGTTTACGAGATATCGCGATTGCGACAGTGCGATTCCTCTCGATAATATAATTTCCCTTAGGAACCCGTAAAAAAGCTTATTTTTGGACTATCTCGCTCCGTTTACGAGATATCACGCTTTTTCTATTTTTTAATATTTTGGTACAGTGCGATTCCTCTCGATAATATAATGTCCCTTAGGAACCCCAAAAAAAAGCTTATTTTTGGCCTATCTCGCTCCGTTTACGAGATATCACGCTTTTTCTATTTTTTAATATTTTGGTACAGTGCGATTCCTCTCGATAATATAATTTCCCTTATGAACGCGTAAAAAAAGCTTATTTTTGGCCTGTCTCGCTCCGTTTACGAGATATCACGCTTTTTCCATTTTTTAATATTTTGGTACAGTGCGATTCCTCTCGATAATATAATTTCCCTTAGGAACCCGTAAAAAAAGCTTATTTTTGGCCTATCTCGCTCCGTTTACGAGATATCACGCTTTTTCTATTTTTTAATATTTTGGTAAAACAAGCTTATTTTTGGCCTATCTCGCTCCGTTTACGAGATATCACGCTTTTTCTATTTTTTAATATTTTGGTAAAACACGCTTATTTTTGGCCTATCTCGCTCCGTTTACGAGATATCACGCTTATTCTATTTTTTAATATTTTGGTACAGTGCGATTCCTCTCGATAATATAATTTCCCTTATGAACTCGTAAAAAAAGCTTATTTTTGGACTGTCTCGCTCCGTTTACGAGATATCACGCTTTTTCTATTTTTTAATATTTTGGTACAGTGCGATTCCTCTCGATAATATAATTTCCCTTAGGAACCCGTAAAAAAAGCTTATTTTTGGCCTATCTCGCTCCGTTTACGAGATATCACGCTTTTTCTATTTTTTAATATTTTGGTAGGGGAGAGTGGTACTAGTTGTCACAAAATTTGAATGAACTGCTGTAACTCCCACAAATTAAGCAATAATGGCACTGCAAAACTTTTAAAGATAAATTCAATATTTTATTCTTCAATCCTGATATGAATAACGAATATTATTTTAAAAAAAATCAAAAAATTTTCTAGATAAAAAATTCAACTCGTCTGGGACAAGTAACCCCACCCGTGGGGTAAGTTGTCTCAACGCGTAGTCCTCGTTGTCACACCTCTAAATCGTCGTCGCTGCCGCACTCCGAAGAAAAATTTAAGCAGCAATGTATCAAACAATCACTTTCAATGCATTATGTGCACAACGTTTGCAGTTTATACATTGACGACAATTGTTATTGGATTTGACGATTGACAACAAACTACACGTAGTGAGTCCACATTATTTTTATTGATACTAGCTGTAATCGGCTTGCATCATGATATCTGAAGATGTCCGTCCTCGGTTTGCAAGTCGTTTGCGATTTATGGCATATTTCCTTAAATTCAAATAAAACATAGAATACTTTCAAAATGGTTATATGAAATTATATGTGACAACAAGCCCCACAAGCGCTGTGACAACCTGTACCATTTGGAAAAATATGTAAACAATGTTCTGTAAATTTAAATATAAGGTTTTATCTAAGAATTCATAAGTATTTGCAAAATATAATATTAATCGTATTGGAAATTTATTTAAAGTTGAATTTTGCACACTTCTATTTGTCTAAACACAAATTTTTAAAAAATATAAAAATACACAAATCCAACTTAGTTTCTTAAATCTCTTTTATTTTTTGCAAAACAAAACTAACGGCTCTTAAACTTTCTTGGGATGCTAGAAATTGCAATAGCGTATAGATGACATTGATATTTAACTCGATAACGTGTTGAATCAAAAGATATCGGCGTTGTGACAACTAGTACTTGAGACAACGGGGACGACTCTCCCCTACAGTGCGATTCCTCTCGATAATATAATTTCCCTTAGGAACTCGTAAAAAAAGCTTATTTTTGGCCTATCTCGCTCCGTTTACGAGATATCACGCTTTTTCTATTTTTTAATATTTTGGTACAGTGCGATTCCTCTCGATAATATAATTTCCCTTATGAACTCGTAAAAAAAGCTTATTTTTGGCCTGTCTCGCTCCGTTTACGAGATATCACGCTTTTTCTATTTTTTAATATTTTGGTACAGTGCGATTCCTCTCGATAATATAATTTCCCTTAGGAACCCGTAAAAAAAGCTTATTTTTGGCCTATCTCGCTCCGTTTACGAGATATCACGCTTTTTCTATTTTTTAATATTTTGGTAAAACAAGCTTATTTTTGGCCTATCTCGCTCCGTTTACGAGATATCACGCTTTTTCTATTTTTTAATATTTTGGTATTTCTAAATATTTTGGTACAGTGCGATTCCTCTCGATAATATAATTTCCCTTAGGAAGCCGTAAAAAAAGCTTATTTTTGGCCTATCTCGCTCCGTTTACGAGATATCACGCTTTTTCTATTTTTTAATATTTTGGTACAGTGCGATTCCTCTCGATAATATAATTTCCCTTAGGAACCCGTAAAAAAAGCTTATTTTTGGCCTATCTCGCTCCGTTTACGAGATATCACGCTTTTTCTATTTTTTAATATTTTGGTATTTCTAAATATTTTGGTACAGTGCGATTCCTCTCGATAATATAATTTCCCTTAGGAACCCGTAAAAAAAGCTTATTTTTGGCCTATCTCGCTCCGTTTACGAGATATCACGCTTTTTCTATTTTTTAATATTTTGGTACAGTGCGATTCCTCTCGATAATATAATTTCCCTTAGGAACCCGTAAAAAAAGCTTATTTTTGGCCTATCTCGCTCCGTTTACGAGATATCACGCTTTTTCTATTTTTGAATATTTTGGTAAAACACGCTTATTTTTGGCCTATCTCGCTCCGTTTACGAGATATCACGCTTTTTCTATTTTTTAATATTTTGGTATTTCTAAATATTTTGGTACAGTGCGATTCCTCTCGATAATATAATTTCCCTTAGGAACACGTAAAAAAAGCTTATTTTTGGCCTATCTCGCTCCGTTTACGAGATATCACGCTTTTTCTATTTTTTAATATTTTGGTACAGTGCGATTCCTCTCGATAATATAATTTCCCTTAGGAACACGTAAAAAAAGCTTATTTTTGGCCTATCTCGCTCCGTTTACGAGATATCACGCTTTTTCTATTTTTTAATATTTTGGTATTTCTAAATATTTTGGTACAGTGCGATTCCTCTCGATAATATAATTTCCCTTAGGAACTCGTAAAAAAGCTTATTTTTGGCCTATCTCGCTCCGTTTACGAGATATCACGCTTTTTCTATTTTTTAATATTTTGGTACAGTGCGATTCCTCTCGATAATATAATTTCCCTTAGGAACCCGTAAAAAAAGCTTATTTTTGGCCTATCTCGCTCCGTTTACGAGATATCACCCTTTTTCTATTTTTTAATATTTTGATACAGTGCGATTCCTCTCGATAATATAATTTCTTAGGAACCTTAGGAACCCGTAAAAAAAGCTTATTTTTTGCCTATCTCGCTCCGTTTACGAGATATCACGCTTTTTCTATTTTTTAATATTTTGGTATTTCTAAATATTTTGGTACAGTGCGATTCCTCTCGATAATATAATTTCCCTTAGGAACCCGTAAAAAAAGCTTATTTTTGCCTATCTCGCTCCGTTTACGAGATATCACGCTTTTTCTATTTTTTAATATTTTGGTATTTCTAAATATTTTGGTACAGTGCGATTCCTCTCGATAATATAATTTCCCTTAGGAACTCGTAAAAAAGCTTATTTTTGGCCTATCTCGCTCCGTTTACGAGATATCACGCTTTTTCTATTTTTTAATATTTTGGTACAGTGCGATTCCTCTCGATAATATAATTTCCCTTAGGAATCCGTAAAAACAGCTTATTTTTTGCCTATCTCGCTCCGTTTACGAGATATCACGCTTTTTCTATTTTTTAATATTTTGGTATTTCGTAATATTTTGGTACAGTGCGATTCCTCTCGATAATATAATTTCCCTTAGGAACCCGTAAAAAAAGCTTATTTTTGGCCTATCTCGCTCCGTTTACGAGATATCACGCTTTTTCTATTTTTTAATATTTTGGTACAGTGCGATTCCTCTCGATAATATAATTTCCCTTAGGAAACCGTAAAAAAGCTTATTTTTGGCCTATCTCGCTCCGTTTACGAGATATCACCCTTTTTCTATTTTTTAATATTTTGGTACAGTGCGATTCCTCTCGATAATATAATTTCTCTTAGGAATCCGTAAAAAAGGCTTATTTTTGGCCTATCTCGCTCCGTTTACGAGATATCACGCTTTTTCTATTTTTTAATATTTTGGTATTTCGTAATATTTTGGTACAGTGCGATTCCTCTCGATAATATAATGTCCCTTAGGAACCCGTAAAAAAAGCTTATTTTTGGCCTATCTCGCTCCGTTTACGAGATATCACGCTTTTTCTATTTTTTAATATTTTGGTATTTCGTAATATTTTGGTACAGTGCGATTCCTCTCGATAATATAATTTCCCTTAGGAAACCGTAAAAAAGCTTATTTTTGGCCTATCTCGCTCCGTTTACGAGATATCACCCTTTTTCTATTTTTTAATATTTTGGTACAGTGCGATTCCTCTCGATAATATAATTTCTCTTAGGAATCCGTAAAAAAGGCTTATTTTTGGCCTATCTCGCTCCGTTTACGAGATATCACGCTTTTTCTATTTTTTAATATTTTGGTATTTCGTAATATTTTGGTACAGTGCGATTCCTCTCGATAATATAATGTCCCTTAGGAACCCGTAAAAAAGCTTATTTTTGGCCTATCTCGCTCCGTTTACGAGATATCACGCTTTTTCTATTTTTTAATATTTTGGTATTTCGTAATATTTTGGTACAGTGCGATTCCTCTCGATAATATAATTTCCCTTAGGAACCCGTAAAAAAAGTTTATTTTTGGCCTATCTCGCTCCGTTTACGAGATATCACGCTTTTTCTATTTGTTAATATTTTGGTACAGTGCGATTCCTCTCGATAATATAATGTCCCTTAGGAACCCGTAAAAAAAGTTTATTTTTGGCCTATCTCGCTCCGTTTACGAGATATCACGCTTTTTCTATTTTTTAATATTTTGGTACAGTGCGATTCCTCTCGATAATATAATTTCCCTTAGGAACCCGTAAAAAAAGTTTATTTTTGGCCTATCTCTCTCCGTTTACGAGATATCACGCTTTTTCTATTTTTTAATATTTTGGTACAGTGCGATTCCTCTCGATAATATAATTTCCCTTAGGAACCCGTAAAAAAAGTTTATTTTTGGCCTATCTCGCTCCGTTTACGAGATATCACGCTTTTTCTATTTGTTAATATTTTGGTACAGTGCGATTCCTCTCGATAATATAATGTCCCTTAGGAACCCGTAAAAAAAGTTTATTTTTGGCCTATCTCGCTCCGTTTACGAGATATCACGCTTTTTCTATTTGTTAATATTTTGGTACAGTGCGATTCCTCTCGATAATATAATTTCCCTTAGGAACGCGTAAAAAAAGCTATTTTTGGACTATCTCGCTCCGTTTACGAGATATCACGCTTTTTCTATTTTTTAATATTTTGGTATTTCGTAATATTTTGGTACAGTGCGATTCCTCTCGATAATATAATTTCTCTTAGGAATCCGTAAACAAGGCTTATTTTTGGCCTATCTCGCTCCGTTTACGAGATATCACGCTTTTTCTATTTTTTAATATTTTGGTATTTCGTAATATTTTGGTACAGTGCGATTCCTCTCGATAATATAATGTCCCTTAGGAACCCGTAAAAAAAGCTTATTTTTGGCCTATCTCGCTCCGTTTACGAGATATCACGCTTTTTCTATTTTTTAATATTTTGGTAAAACAAGCTTATTTTTGGCCTATCTCGCTCCGTTTACGAGATATCACGCTTTTTCTATTTTTTAATATTTTGGTACAGTGCGATTCCTCTCGATAATATAATTTCCCTTAGGAATCCGTAAAAAAAGCTTATTTTTGGCCTATCTCGCTCCGTTTACGAGATATCACGCTTTTTCTATTTTTTAATATTTTGGTAAAACAAGCTTATTTTTGGCCTATCTCGCTCCGTTTACGAGATATCACGCTTTTTCTATTTTTTAATATTTTGGTACAGTGCGATTCCTCTCGATAATATAATTTCCCTTAGGAATCCGTAAAAAAGGCTTATTTTTGGCCTATCTCGCTCCGTTTACGAGATATCACGCTTTTTCTATTTTTTAATATTTTGGTATTTCGTAATATTTTGGTACAGTGCGATTCCTCTCGATAATATAATTTCCCTTAGGAACCCGTAAAAAAGCTTATTTTTGGCCTATCTCGCTCCGTTTACGAGATATCACGCTTTTTCTATTTTTTAATATTTTGGTATTTCTAAATATTTTGGTACAGTGCGATTCCTCTCGATAATATAATTTCCCTTAGGAACCCGTAAAAAAAGTTTATTTTTGGCCTATCTCGCTCCGTTTACGAGATATCAACCTTTTTCTATTTTTTAATATTTTGGTACAGTGCGATTCCTCTCGATAATATAATTTCCCTTAGGAACCCGTAAAAAAAGCTTATTTTTTGCCTATCTCGCTCCGTTTACGAGATATCACGCTTTTTCTATTTTTTAATATTTTGGTATTTCTAAATATTTTGGTACAGTGCGATTCCTCTCGATAATATAATTTCCCTTAGGAACTCGTAAAAAAGCTTATTTTTGGCCTATCTCGCTCCGTTTACGAGATATCACGCTTTTTCTATTTTTTAATATTTTGGTATTTCGTAATATTTTGGTACAGTGCGATTCCTCTCGATAATATTATTTCCCTTAGGAATCCGTAAAAAAAGCTTATTTTTGGCCTATCTCGCTCCGTTTACGAGATATCACGCTTTTTCTATTTTTTAATATTTTGGTATTTCGTAATATTTTGGTACAGTGCGATTCCTCTCGATAATATAATTTCCCTTAGGAACGCGTAAAAAAAGTTTATTTTTGGCCTATCTCGCTCCGTTTACGAGATATCACCCTTTTTCTATTTTTTAATATTTTGGTACAGTGCGATTCCTCTCGATAATATAATGTCCCTTAGGAACCCGTAAAAAAAGCTTATTTTTGGCCTATCTCGCTCCGTTTACGAGATATCACGCTTTTTCTATTTTTTAATATTTTGGTATTTCGTAATATTTTGGTACAGTGCGATTCCTCTCGATAATATAATTTCCCTTAGGAACCCGTAAAAAAAGCTTATTTTTGGCCTATCTCGCTCCGTTTACGAGATATCACGCTTTTTCTATTTTTTAATATTTTGGTATTTCGTAATATTTTGGTACAGTGCGATTCCTCTCGATAATATAATTTCCCTTAGGAACCCGTAAAAAAAGTTTATTTTTTGGCCTATCTCGCTCCGTTTACGAGATATCACCCTTTTTCTATTTTTTAATATTTTGGTACAGTGCGATTCCTCTCGATAATATAATTTCCCTTAGGAACCCGTAAAAAAAGTTTATTTTTGGCCTATCTCGCTCCGTTTACGAGATATCACGCTTTTTCTATTTTTTAATATTTTGGTATTTCTAAATATTTTGGTACAGTGCGATTCCTCTCGATAATATTATTTCCCTTAGGAATCCGTAAAAAAGGCTTATTTTTGGCCTATCTCGCTCCGTTTATGAGATATCACGCTTTTTCTATTTTTTAATATTTTGGTATTTCGTAATATTTTGGTACAGTGCGATTCCTCTCGATAATATAATTTCCCTTAGGAACCCGTAAAAAAAGTTTATTTTTGGCCTATCTCGCTCCGTTTACGAGATATCACGCTTTTTCTATTTGTCAATATTTTGGTACAGTGCGATTCCTCTCGATAATATAATGTCCCTTAGGAACCCGTAAAAAAAGCTTATTTTTGGCCTATCTCGCTCCGTTTACGAGATATCACGCTTTTTCTATTTTTTAATATTTTGGTATTTCGTAATATTTTGGTACAGTGCGATTCCTCTCGATAATATAATTTCCCTTAGGAACCCGTAAAAAAAGCTTATTTTTGGCCTATCTCGCTCCGTTTACGAGATATCACGCTTTTTCTATTTTTTAATATTTTGGTATTTCGTAATATTTTGGTACAGTGCGATTCCTCTCGATAATATAATTTCCCTTACGAACTCGTAAAAAAGCTTATTTTTGGCCTATCTCGCTCCGTTTACGAGATATCACGCTTTTTCTATTTTTTAATATTTTGGTATTTCTAAATATTTTGGTACAGTGCGATTCCTCTCGATAATATAATTTCCCTTAGGAACCCGTAAAAAAAGCTTATTTTTGGCCTATCTCGCTCCGTTTACGAGATATCACGCTTTTTCTATTTTTTAATATTTTGGTAAAACAAGCTTATTTTTGGCCTATCTCGCTCCGTTTACGAGATATCACGCTTTTTCTATTTTTTAATATTTTGGTACAGTGCGATTCCTCTCGATAATATAATTTCCCTTAGGAACCCGTAAAAAAAGCTTATTTTTGGCCTATCTCGCTCCGTTTACGAGATATCACGCTTTTTCTATTTTTTAATATTCTGGTAAAACAAGCTTATTTTTGGCCTATCTCGCTCCGTTTACGAGATATCACGCTTTTTCTATTTTTTAATATTTTGGTACAGTGCGATTCCTCTCGATAATATAATTTCCCTTAGGAACCCGTAAAAAAAGCTTATTTTTGGCCTATCTCGCTCCGTTTACGAGATATCACGCTTTTTCTATTTTTTAATATTTTGGTATTTCGTAATATTTTGGTACAGTGCGATTCCTCTCGATAATATAATTTCCCTTAGGAACGCGTAAAAAAAGTTTATTTTTGGCCTATCTCGCTCCGTTTACGAGATATCACGCTTTTTCTATTTGTTAATATTTTGGTACAGTGCGATTCCTCTCGATAATATAATGTCCCTTAGGAACCCGTAAAAAAAGCTTATTTTTGGCCTATCTCGCTCCGTTTACGAGATATCACGCTTTTTCTATTTTTTAATATTTTGGTATTTCGTAATATTTTGGTACAGTGCGATTCCTCTCGATAATATAATTTCCCTTAGGAACTCGTAAAAAAAGTTTATTTTTGGCCTATCTCGCTCCGTTTACGAGATATCACGCTTTTTCTATTTTTTAATATTTTGGTATTTCGTAATATTTTGGTACAGTGCGATTCCTCTCGATAATATAATTTCCCTTAGGAACCCGTAAAAAAGCTTATTTTTGGCCTATCTCGCTCCGTTTACGAGATATCACGCTTTTTCTATTTTTTAATATTTTGGTAAAACAAGCTTATTTTTGGCCTATCTCGCTCCGTTTACGAGATATCACGCTTTTTCTATTTTTTAATATTTTGGTATTTCGTAATATTTTGGTACAGTGCGATTCCTCTCGATAATATAATTTCCCTTAGGAACGCGTAAAAAAAGTTTATTTTTGGCCTATCTCGCTCCGTTTACGAGATATCACGCTTTTTCTATTTGTTAATATTTTGGTACAGTGCGATTCCTCTCGATAATATAATGTCCCTTAGGAACCCGTAAAAAAAGCTTATTTTTGGCCTATCTCGCTCCGTTTACGAGATATCACGCTTTTTCTATTTTTTAATATTTTGGTATTTCGTAATATTTTGGTACAGTGCGATTCCTCTCGATAATATAATTTCCCTTAGGAACCCGTAAAAAAAGCTTATTTTTGGCCTATCTCGCTCCGTTTACGAGATATCACGCTTTTTCTATTTTTTAATATTTTGGTATTTCGTAATATTTTGGTACAGTGCGATTCCTCTCGATAATATAATTTCCCTTAGGAACCCGTAAAAAAAGTTTATTTTTGGCCTATCTCGCTCCGTTTACGAGATATCACGCTTTTTCTATTTTTTAATATTTTGGTAAAACAAGCTTATTTTTGGCCTATCTCGCTCCGTTTACGAGATATCACGCTTTTTCTATTTTTTAATATTTTGGTATTTCGTAATATTTTGGTACAGTGCGATTCCTCTCGATAATATAATTTCCCTTAGGAACCCGTAAAAAAAGCTTATTTTTGGCCTATCTCGCTCCGTTTACGAGATATCACGCTTTTTCTATTTTTTAATATTTTGGTAAAACAAGCTTATTTTTGGCCTATCTCGCTCCGTTTACGAGATATCACGCTTTTTCTATTTTTTAATATTTTGGTATTTCGTAATATTTTGGTACAGTGCGATTCCTCTCGATAATATAATTTCCCTTAGGAACGCGTAAAAAAAGTTTATTTTTGGCCTATCTCGCTCCGTTTACGAGATATCACGCTTTTTCTATTTGTTAATATTTTGGTACAGTGCGATTCCTCTCGATAATATAATTTCCCTTAGGAACCCGTAAAAAAAGCTTATTTTTGGCCTATCTCGCTCCGTTTACGAGATATCACGCTTTTTCTATTTTTTAATATTTTGGTATTTCGTAATATTTTGGTACAGTGCGATTCCTCTCGATAATATAATTTCCCTTAGGAACCCGTAAAAAAAGCTTATTTTTGGCCTATCTCGCTCCGTTTACGAGATATCACGCTTTTTCTATTTTTTAATATTTTGGTATTTCGTAATATTTTGGTACAGTGCGATTCCTCTCGATAATATAATTTCCCTTAGGAACCCGTAAAAAAAGTTTATTTTTGGCCTATCTCGCTCCGTTTACGAGATATCACCCTTTTTCTATTTTTTAATATTTTGGTACAGTGCGATTCCTCTCGATAATATAATTTCCCTTAGGAACCCGTAAAAAAAGTTTATTTTTGGCCTATCTCGCTCCGTTTACGAGATATCACGCTTTTTCTATTTTTTAATATTTTGGTATTTCTAAATATTTTGGTACAGTGCGATTCCTCTCGATAATATTATTTCCCTTAGGAATCCGTAAAAAAGGCTTATTTTTGGCCTATCTCGCTCCGTTTACGAGATATCACGCTTTTTCTATTTTTTAATATTTTGGTATTTCGTAATATTTTGGTACAGTGCGATTCCTCTCGATAATATAATTTCCCTTAGGAACTCGTAAAAAAAGTTTATTTTTGGTCTATCTCGCTCCGTTTACGAGATATCACGCTTTTTCTATTTGTTAATATTTTGGTACAGTGCGATTCCTCTCGATAATATAATGTCCCTTAGGAACCCGTAAAAAAAGCTTATTTTTGGCCTATCTCGCTCCGTTTACGAGATATCACGCTTTTTCTATTTTTTAATATTTTGGTATTTCGTAATATTTTGGTACAGTGCGATTCCTCTCGATAATATAATTTCCCTTAGGAACCCGTAAAAAAAGTTTATTTTTTGGCCTATCTCGCTCCGTTTACGAGATATCACCCTTTTTCTATTTTTTAATATTTTGGTACAGTGCGATTCCTCTCGATAATATAATTTCCCTTAGGAACCCGTAAAAAAAGTTTATTTTTGGCCTATCTCGCTCCGTTTACGAGATATCACGCTTTTTCTATTTTTTAATATTTTGGTATTTCTAAATATTTTGGTACAGTGCGATTCCTCTCGATAATATTATTTCCCTTAGGAATCCGTAAAAAAGGCTTATTTTTGGCCTATCTCGCTCCGTTTACGAGATATCACGCTTTTTCTATTTTTTAATATTTTGGTATTTCGTAATATTTTGGTACAGTGCGATTCCTCTCGATAATATAATTTCCCTTAGGAACCCGTAAAAAAAGTTTATTTTTGGCCTATCTCGCTCCGTTTACGAGATATCACGCTTTTTCTATTTGTTAATATTTTGGTACAGTGCGATTCCTCTCGATAATATAATGTCCCTTAGGAACTCGTAAAAAAAGCTTATTTTTGGCCTATCTCGCTCCGTTTACGAGATATCACGCTTTTTCTATTTTTTAATATTTTGGTATTTCGTAATATTTTGGTACAGTGCGATTCCTCTCGATAATATAATTTCCCTTAGGAACCCGTAAAAAAAGCTTATTTTTGGCCTATCTCGCTCCGTTTACGAGATATCACGCTTATTCTATTTTTTAATATTTTGGTATTTCGTAATATTTTGGTACAGTGCGATTCCTCTCGATAATATAATTTCCCTTAGGAACTCGTAAAAAAGCTTATTTTTGGCCTATCTCGCTCCGTTTACGAGATATCACGCTTTTTCTATTTTTTAATATTTTGGTATTTCTAAATATTTTGGTACAGTGCGATTCCTCTCGATAATATAATTTCCCTTAGGAACCCGTAAAAAAAGCTTATTTTTGGCCTATCTCGCTCCGTTTACGAGATATCACGCTTTTTCTATTTTTGAATATTTTGGTAAAACAAGCTTATTTTTGGCCTATCTCGCTCCGTTTACGAGATATCACGCTTTTTCTATTTTTTAATATTTTGGTACAGTGCGATTCCTCTCGATAATATAATTTCCCTTAGGAACCCGTAAAAAAAGCTTATTTTTGGCCTATCTCGCTCCGTTTACGAGATATCACGCTTTTTCTATTTTTTAATATTTTGGTAAAACAAGCTTATTTTTGGCCTATCTCGCTCCGTTTACGAGATATCACGCTTTTTCTATTTTTTAATATTTTGGTACAGTGCGATTCCTCTCGATAATATAATTTCCCTTAGGAACCCGTAAAAAAAGCTTATTTTTGGCCTATCTCGCTCCGTTTACGAGATATCACGCTTTTTCTATTTTGTAATATTTTGGTAAAACAAGCTTATTTTTGGCCTATCTCGCTCCGTTTACGAGATATCACGCTTTTTCTATTTTTTAATATTTTGGTACAGTGCGATTCCTCTCGATAATATAATTTCCCTTAGGAATCCGTAAAAAAGGCTTATTTTTGGCCTATCTCGCTCCGTTTACGAGATATCACGCTTTTTCTATTTTTTAATATTTTGGTATTTCTAAATATTTTGGTACAGTGCGATTCCTCTCGATAATATAATTTCCCTTAGGAACCCGTAAAAAAAGTTTATTTTTGGCCTATCTCGCTCCGTTTACGAGATATCACGCTTTTTCTATTTTTTAATATTTTGGTATTTCGTAATATTTTGGTACAGTGCGATTCCTCTCGATAATATAATGTCCCTTAGGAACCCGTAAAAAAAGCTTATTTTTGGCCTATCTCGCTCCGTTTACGAGATATCACCCTTTTTCTATTTTTTAATATTTTGGTACAGTGCGATTCCTCTCGATAATATAATTTCCCTTAGGAATCCGTAAAAAAAGCTTATTTTTGGCCTATCTCGCTCCGTTTACGAGATATCACGCTTTTTCTATTTTTTAATATTTTGGTATTTCTAAATATTTTGGTACAGTGCGATTCCTCTCGATAATATAATTTCCCTTAGGAACCCGTAAAAAAAGCTTATTTTTGGCCTATCTCGCTCCGTTTACGAGATATCACGCTTTTTCTATTTTTTAATATTTTGGTACAGTGCGATTCCTCTCGATAATATAATTTCCCTTAGGAACCCGTAAAAAAAGCTTATTTTTGGCCTATCTCGCTCCGTTTACGAGATATCACGCTTTTTCTATTTTTTAATATTTTGGTATTTCTAAATATTTTGGTACAGTGCGATTCCTCTCGATAATATAATCTCCATTAGGAACCCGTAAAAAAAGCTTATTTTTGGCCTATCTCGCTCCGTTTACGAGATATCACGCTTTTTCTATTTTTTAATATTTTGGTATTTCTAAATATTTTGGTACAGTGCGATTCCTCTCGATAATATAATGTCCCTTAGGAACCCGTAAAAAAAGCTTATTTTTGGCCTATCTCGCTCCGTTTACGAGATATCACGCTTTTTCTATTTTTTTAATATTTTGGTAAAACAAGCTTATTTTTGGCCTATCTCGCTCCGTTTACGAGATATCACGTTTTTTCTATTTTTTAATATTTTGGTACAGTGCGATTCCTCTCGATAATATAATTTCCCTTAGGAACCCGTAAAAAAAGCTTATTTTTGGCCTATCTCGCTCCGTTTACGAGATATCACGCTTTTTCTATTTTTTAATATTTTGGTACAGTGCGATTCCTCTCGATAATATAATGTCCCTTAGGAACCCGTAAAAAAAGCTTATTTTTGGCCTATCTCGCTCCGTTTACGAGATATCACGCTTTTTCTATTTTTTAATATTTTGGTAAAACAAGCTTATTTTTGGCCTATCTCGCTCCGTTTACGAGATATCACGCTTTTTCTATTTTTTAATATTTTGGTATTTCTAAATATTTTGGTACAGTGCGATTCCTCTCGATAATATAATTTCCCTTAGGAACTCGTAAAAAAAGCTTATTTTTGGCCTATCTCGCTCCGTTTACGAGATATCACGCTTTTTCTATTTTTTAATATTTTGGTACAGTGCGATTCCTCTCGATAATATAATGTCCCTTAGGAACCCGTAAAAAAAGCTTATTTTTGGCCTATCTCGCTCCGTTTACGAGATATCACGCTTTTTCTATTTTTTAATATTTTGGTAAAACAAGCTTATTTTTGGCCTATCTCGCTCCGTTTACGAGATATCACGCTTTTTCTATTTTTTAATATTTTGGTATTTCTAAATATTTTGGTACAGTGCGATTCCTCTCGATAATATAATTTCCCTTAGGAACTCGTAAAAAAAGCTTATTTTTGGCCTATCTCGCTCCGTTTACGAGATATCACGCTTTTGCTATTTTTTAATATTTTGGTACAGTGCGATTCCTCTCGATAATATAATGTCCCTTAGGAACCCGTAAAAAAAGCTTATTTTTGGCCTATCTCGCTCCGTTTACGAGATATCACGCTTTTTCTATTTTTTAATATTTTGGTAAAACAAGCTTATTTTTGGCCTATCTCGCTCCGTTTACGAGATATCACGCTTTTTCTATTTTTTAATATTTTGGTACAGTGCGATTCCTCTCGATAATATAATTTCCCTTAGGAAACCGTAAAAAAAGCTTATTTTTGGCCTACCTCGCTCCGTTTACGAGATATCACGCTTTTTCTATTTTTTAATATTTTGGTATTTCTAAATATTTTGGTACAGTGCGATTCCTCTCGATAATATAATTTCCCTTAGGAACCCGTAAAAAAAGCTTATTTTTGGCCTATCTCGCTCCGTTTACGAGATATCACGCTTTTTCTATTTTTTAATATTTTGGTATTTCTAAATATTTTGGTACAGTGCGATTCCTCTCGATAATATAATTTCCCTTAGGAACCCGTAAAAAAAGCTTATTTTTGGCCTATCTCGCTCCGTTTACGAGATATCACGCTTTTTCTATTATTTAATATTTTGGTATTTCTAAATATTTTGGTACAGTGCGATTCCTCTCGATAATATAATTTCTCTTAGGAACCCGTAAAAAAAGCTTATTTTTGGCCTATCTCGCTCCGTTTACGAGATATCACGCTTTTTCTATTTTTTAATATTTTGGTAAAACAAGCTTATTTTTGGCCTATCTCGCTCCGTTTACGAGATATCACGCTTTTTCTATTTTTTAATATTTAGGTATTTCTAAATATTTTGGTACAGTGCGATTCCTCTCGATAATCTAATTTCCCTTAGGAACTCGTAAAAAAAGCTTATTTTTGGCCTATCTCGCTCCGTTTACGAGATATCACGCTTTTTCTATTATTTAATATTTTGGTATTTCTAAATATTTTGGTACAGTGCGATTCCTCTCGATAATATAATTTCTCTTAGGAACCCGTAAAAAAAGCTTATTTTTGGCCTATCTCGCTCCGTTTACGAGATATCACGCTTTTTCTATTTTTTAATATTTTGGTAAAACAAGCTTATTTTTGGCCTATCTCGCTCCGTTTACGAGATATCACGCTTTTTCTATTTTTTAATATTTTGGTATTTCTAAATATTTTGGTACAGTGCGATTCCTCTCGATAATATAATTTCCCTTAGGAACTCGTAAAAAAAGCTTATTTTTGGCCTATCTCGCTCCGTTTACGAGATATCACGCTTTTGCTATTTTTTAATATTTTGGTACAGTGCGATTCCTCTCGATAATATAATGTCCCTTAGGAACCCGTAAAAAAAGCTTATTTTTGGCCTATCTCGCTCCGTTTACGAGATATCACGCTTTTTCTATTTTTTAATATTTTGGTAAAACAAGCTTATTTTTGGCCTATCTCGCTCCGTTTACGAGATATCACGCTTTTTCTATTTTTTAATATTTTGGTACAGTGCGATTCCTCTCGATAATATAATTTCCCTTAGGAACCCGTAAAAAAAGCTTATTTTTGGCCTATCTCGCTCCGTTTACGAGATATCACGCTTTTTCTATTTTTTAATATTTTGGTAAAACAAGCTTATTTTTGGCCTATCTCGCTCCGTTTACGAGATATCACGCTTTTTCTATTTTTTAATATTTTGGTACAGTGCGATTCCTCTCGATAATATAATTTCCCTTAGGAACCCGTAAAAAAAGCTTATTTTTGGCCTATCTCGCTCCGTTTACGAGATATCACGCTTTTTCTATTTTTTAATATTTTGGTATTTCTAAATATTTTGGTACAGTGCGATTCCTCTCGATAATATAATTTCCCTTAGGAACCCGTAAAAAAAGCTTATTTTTGGCCTATCTCGCTCCGTTTACGAGATATCACGCTTTTTCTATTATTTAATATTTTGGTATTTCTAAATATTTTGGTACAGTGCGATTCCTCTCGATAATATAATTTCTCTTAGGAACCCGTAAAAAAAGCTTATTTTTGGCCTATCTCGCTCCGTTTACGAGATATCACGCTTTTTCTATTTTTTAATATTTTGGTAAAACAAGCTTATTTTTGGCCTATCTCGCTCCGTTTACGAGATATCACGCTTTTTCTATTTTTTAATATTTAGGTATTTCTAAATATTTTGGTACAGTGCGATTCCTCTCGATAATCTAATTTCCCTTAGGAACTCGTAAAAAAAGCTTATTTTTGGCCTATCTCGCTCCGTTTACGAGATATCACGCTTTTTCTATTATTTAATATTTTGGTATTTCTAAATATTTTGGTACAGTGCGATTCCTCTCGATAATATAATTTCTCTTAGGAACCCGTAAAAAAAGCTTATTTTTGGCCTATCTCGCTCCGTTTACGAGATATCGCGCTTTTTCTATTTTTTAATATTTTGGTAAAACAAGCTTATTTTTCGCCTATCTATCGATTAGCGATTCCCCTAAAACAAGCTTATTTTTGGCCTATCTCGCTCCGTTTACGAGATATCACGCTTTTTCTATTTTTTAATATTTTGGTACAGTGCGATTCCTCTCGATAATATAATTTCCCTTAGGAACCCGTAAAAAAAGCTTATTTTTGGCCTATCTCGCTCCGTTTACGAGATATCACGCTTTTTCTATTTTGTAATATTTTGGTAAAACAAGCTTATTTTTGGCCTATCTCGCTCCGTTTACGAGATATCACGCTTTTTCTATTTTTTAATATTTTGGTACAGTGCGATTCCTCTCGATAATATAATTTCCCTTAGGAATCCGTAAAAAAGGCTTATTTTTGGCCTATCTCGCTCCGTTTACGAGATATCACGCTTTTTCTATTTTTTAATATTTTGGTATTTCGTAATATTTTGGTACAGTGCGATTCCTCTCGATAATATAATTTCCCTTAGGAACCCGTAAAAAAAGCTTATTTTTGGCCTATCTCGCTCCGTTTACGAGATATCACGCTTTTTCTATTTTTTAATATTTTGGTAAAACAAGCTTATTTTTGGCCTATCTCGCTCCGTTTACGAGATATCACGCTTTTTCTATTTTTTAATATTTTGGTACAGTGCGATTCCTCTCGATAATATAATTTCCCTTAGGAACCCGTAAAAAAAGCTTATTTTTGGCCTATCTCGCTCCGTTTACGAGATATCACGCTTTTTCTATTTTTTAATATTTTGGTACAGTGCGATTCCTCTCGATAATATAATTTCCCTTAGGAACCCGTAAAAAAAGCTTATTTTTGGCCTATCTCGCTCCGTTTACGAGATATCACGCTTTTTCTATTTTTTAATATTTTGGTATTTCTAAATATTTTGGTACAGTGCGATTCCTCTCGATAATATAATCTCCATTAGGAACCCGTAAAAAAAGCTTATTTTTGGCCTATCTCGCTCCGTTTACGAGATATCACGCTTTTTCTATTTTTTAATATTTTGGTATTTCTAAATATTTTGGTACAGTGCGATTCCTCTCGATAATATAATGTCCCTTAGGAACCCGTAAAAAAAGCTTATTTTTGGCCTATCTCGCTCCGTTTACGAGATATCACGCTTTTTCTATTTTTTTAATATTTTGGTAAAACAAGCTTATTTTTGGCCTATCTCGCTCCGTTTACGAGATATCACGTTTTTTCTATTTTTTAATATTTTGGTACAGTGCGATTCCTCTCGATAATATAATTTCCCTTAGGAACCCGTAAAAAAAGCTTATTTTTGGCCTATCTCGCTCCGTTTACGAGATATCACGCTTTTTCTATTTTTTAATATTTTGGTACAGTGCGATTCCTCTCGATAATATAATGTCCCTTAGGAACCCGTAAAAAAAGCTTATTTTTGGCCTATCTCGCTCCGTTTACGAGATATCACGCTTTTTCTATTTTTTAATATTTTGGTAAAACAAGCTTATTTTTGGCCTATCTCGCTCCGTTTACGAGATATCACGCTTTTTCTATTTTTTAATATTTTGGTATTTCTAAATATTTTGGTACAGTGCGATTCCTCTCGATAATATAATTTCCCTTAGGAACTCGTAAAAAAAGCTTATTTTTGGCCTATCTCGCTCCGTTTACGAGATATCACGCTTTTGCTATTTTTTAATATTTTGGTACAGTGCGATTCCTCTCGATAATATAATGTCCCTTAGGAACCCGTAAAAAAAGCTTATTTTTGGCCTATCTCGCTCCGTTTACGAGATATCACGCTTTTTCTATTTTTTAATATTTTGGTAAAACAAGCTTATTTTTGGCCTATCTCGCTCCGTTTACGAGATATCACGCTTTTTCTATTTTTTAATATTTTGGTACAGTGCGATTCCTCTCGATAATATAATTTCCCTTAGGAAACCGTAAAAAAAGCTTATTTTTGGCCTACCTCGCTCCGTTTACGAGATATCACGCTTTTTCTATTTTTTAATATTTTGGTATTTCTAAATATTTTGGTACAGTGCGATTCCTCTCGATAATATAATTTCCCTTAGGAACCCGTAAAAAAAGCTTATTTTTGGCCTATCTCGCTCCGTTTACGAGATATCACGCTTTTTCTATTTTTTAATATTTTGGTATTTCTAAATATTTTGGTACAGTGCGATTCCTCTCGATAATATAATTTCCCTTAGGAACCCGTAAAAAAAGCTTATTTTTGGCCTATCTCGCTCCGTTTACGAGATATCACGCTTTTTCTATTATTTAATATTTTGGTATTTCTAAATATTTTGGTACAGTGCGATTCCTCTCGATAATATAATTTCTCTTAGGAACCCGTAAAAAAAGCTTATTTTTGGCCTATCTCGCTCCGTTTACGAGATATCACGCTTTTTCTATTTTTTAATATTTTGGTAAAACAAGCTTATTTTTGGCCTATCTCGCTCCGTTTACGAGATATCACGCTTTTTCTATTTTTTAATATTTAGGTATTTCTAAATATTTTGGTACAGTGCGATTCCTCTCGATAATCTAATTTCCCTTAGGAACTCGTAAAAAAAGCTTATTTTTGGCCTATCTCGCTCCGTTTACGAGATATCACGCTTTTTCTATTATTTAATATTTTGGTATTTCTAAATATTTTGGTACAGTGCGATTCCTCTCGATAATATAATTTCTCTTAGGAACCCGTAAAAAAAGCTTATTTTTGGCCTATCTCGCTCCGTTTACGAGATATCACGCTTTTTCTATTTTTTAATATTTTGGTAAAACAAGCTTATTTTTGGCCTATCTCGCTCCGTTTACGAGATATCACGCTTTTTCTATTTTTTAATATTTTGGTATTTCTAAATATTTTGGTACAGTGCGATTCCTCTCGATAATATAATTTCCCTTAGGAACTCGTAAAAAAAGCTTATTTTTGGCCTATCTCGCTCCGTTTACGAGATATCACGCTTTTGCTATTTTTTAATATTTTGGTACAGTGCGATTCCTCTCGATAATATAATGTCCCTTAGGAACCCGTAAAAAAAGCTTATTTTTGGCCTATCTCGCTCCGTTTACGAGATATCACGCTTTTTCTATTTTTTAATATTTTGGTAAAACAAGCTTATTTTTGGCCTATCTCGCTCCGTTTACGAGATATCACGCTTTTTCTATTTTTTAATATTTTGGTACAGTGCGATTCCTCTCGATAATATAATTTCCCTTAGGAACCCGTAAAAAAAGCTTATTTTTGGCCTATCTCGCTCCGTTTACGAGATATCACGCTTTTTCTATTTTTTAATATTTTGGTAAAACAAGCTTATTTTTGGCCTATCTCGCTCCGTTTACGAGATATCACGCTTTTTCTATTTTTTAATATTTTGGTACAGTGCGATTCCTCTCGATAATATAATTTCCCTTAGGAACCCGTAAAAAAAGCTTATTTTTGGCCTATCTCGCTCCGTTTACGAGATATCACGCTTTTTCTATTATTTAATATTTTGGTATTTCTAAATATTTTGGTACAGTGCGATTCCTCTCGATAATATAATTTCTCTTAGGAACCCGTAAAAAAAGCTTATTTTTGGCCTATCTCGCTCCGTTTACGAGATATCACGCTTTTTCTATTTTTTAATATTTTGGTAAAACAAGCTTATTTTTGGCCTATCTCGCTCCGTTTACGAGATATCACGCTTTTTCTATTTTTTAATATTTAGGTATTTCTAAATATTTTGGTACAGTGCGATTCCTCTCGATAATCTAATTTCCCTTAGGAACTCGTAAAAAAAGCTTATTTTTGGCCTATCTCGCTCCGTTTACGAGATATCACGCTTTTTCTATTATTTAATATTTTGGTATTTCTAAATATTTTGGTACAGTGCGATTCCTCTCGATAATATAATTTCTCTTAGGAACCCGTAAAAAAAGCTTATTTTTGGCCTATCTCGCTCCGTTTACGAGATATCGCGCTTTTTCTATTTTTTAATATTTTGGTAAAACAAGCTTATTTTTCGCCTATCTATCGATTAGCGATTCCCCTAAAACAAGCTTATTTTTGGCCTATCTCGCTCCGTTTACGAGATATCACGCTTTTTCTATTTTTTAATATTTTGGTACAGTGCGATTCCTCTCGATAATATAATTTCCCTTAGGAACCCGTAAAAAAAGCTTATTTTTGGCCTATCTCGCTCCGTTTACGAGATATCACGCTTTTTCTATTTTGTAATATTTTGGTAAAACAAGCTTATTTTTGGCCTATCTCGCTCCGTTTACGAGATATCACGCTTTTTCTATTTTTTAATATTTTGGTACAGTGCGATTCCTCTCGATAATATAATATTCCCTTAGGAATCCGTAAAAAAGGCTTATTTTTGGCCTATCTCGCTCCGTTTACGAGATATCACGCTTTTTCTATTTTTTAATATTTTGGTATTTCGTAATATTTTGGTACAGTGCGATTCCTCTCGATAATATAATTTCCCTTAGGAACCCGTAAAAAAAGCTTATTTTTGGCCTATCTCGCTCCGTTTACGAGATATCACGCTTTTTCTATTTTTTAATATTTTGGTAAAACAAGCTTATTTTTGGCCTATCTCGCTCCGTTTACGAGATATCACGCTTTTTCTATTTTTTAATATTTTGGTACAGTGCGATTCCTCTCGATAATATAATTTCCCTTAGGAACCCGTAAAAAAAGCTTATTTTTGGCCTATCTCGCTCCGTTTACGAGATATCACGCTTTTTCTATTTTGTAATATTTTGGTAAAACAAGCTTATTTTTGGCCTATCTCGCTCCGTTTACGAGATATCACGCTTTTTCTATTTTTTAATATTTTGGTACAGTGCGATTCCTCTCGATAATATAATTTCCCTTAGGAATCCGTAAAAAAGGCTTATTTTTGGCCTATCTCGCTCCGTTTACGAGATATCACGCTTTTTCTATTTTTTAATATTTTGGTATTTCGTAATATTTTGGTACAGTGCGATTCCTCTCGATAATATAATTTCCCTTAGGAACCCGTAAAAAAAGCTTATTTTTGGCCTATCTCGCTCCGTTTACGAGATATCAACCTTTTTCTATTTTTTAATATTTTGGTACAGTGCGATTCCTCTCGATAATATAATTTCCCTTAGGAACTCGTAAAAAAAGCTTATTTTTTGCCTATCTCGCTCCGTTTACGAGATATCACGCTTTTTCTATTTTTTAATATTTTGGTATTTCTAAATATTTTGGTACAGTGCGATTCCTCTCGATAATATAATTTCCCTTAGAAACTCGTAAAAAAGCTTATTTTTGGCCTATCTCGCTCCGTTTACGAGATATCACGCTTTTTCTATTTTTTAATATTTTGGTATTTCGTAATATTTTGGTACAGTGCGATTCCTCTCGATAACATAATGTCCCTTAGGAACCCGTAAAAAAAGCTTATTTTTGGCCTATCTCGCTCCGTTTACGAGATATCACCCTTTTTCTATTTTTTAATATTTTGGTACAGTGCGATTCCTCTCGATAATATAATTTCCCTTAGGAACTCGTAAAAAAAGCTTATTTTTTGCCTATCTCGCTCCGTTTACGAGATATCACGCTTTTTCTATTTTTTAATATTTTGGTATTTCTAAATATTTTGGTACAGTGCGATTCCTCTCGATAATATAATTTCCCTTAGGAACCCGTAAAAAAAGCTTATTTTTGGCCTATCTCGCTCCGTTTACGAGATATCACGCTTTTTCTATTTTTTAATATTTTGGTATTTCTAAATATTTTGGTACAGTGCGATTCCTCTCGATAATATAATGTCCCTTAGGAACCCGTAAAAAAAGCTTATTTTTGGCCTATCTCGCTCCGTTTACGAGATATCACGCTTTTTCTATTTTTTAATATTTTGGTAAAACAAGCTTATTTTTGGCCTATCTCGCTCCGTTTACGAGATATCACGCTTTTTCTATTTTTTAATATTTTGGTACAGTGCGATTCCTCTCGATAATATAATTTCCCTTAGGAAACCGTAAAAAAAGCTTATTTTTGGCCTACCTCGCTCCGTTTACGAGATATCACGCTTTTTCTATTTTTTAATATTTTGGTATTTCTAAATATTTTGGTACAGTGCGATTCCTCTCGATAATATAATTTCCCTTAGGAACCCGTAAAAAAAGCTTATTTTTGGCCTATCTCGCTCCGTTTACGAGATATCACGCTTTTTCTATTTTTTTGATATTTTGGTATTTCTAAATATTTTGGTACAGTGCGATTCCTCTCGATAATATAATTTCCCTTAGGAACCCGTAAAAAAAGCTTATTTTTGGCCTATCTCGCTCCGTTTACGAGATATCACGCTTTTTCTATTATTTAATATTTTGGTATTTCTAAATATTTTGGTACAGTGCGATTCCTCTCGATAATATAATTTCTCTTAGGAACCCGTAAAAAAAGCTTATTTTTGGCCTATCTCGCTCCGTTTACGAGATATCGCGCTTTTTCTATTTTTTAATATTTTGGTAAAACAAGCTTATTTTTCGCCTATCTATCGATTAGCGATTCCCCTAAAACAAGCTTATTTTTGGCCTATCTCGCTCCGTTTACGAGATATCACGCTTTTTCTATTTTTTAATATTTTGGTACAGTGCGATTCCTCTCGATAATATAATTTCCCTTAGGAACCCGTAAAAAAAGCTTATTTTTGGCCTATCTCGCTCCGTTTACGAGATATCACGCTTTTTCTATTTTTTAATATTTTGGTACAGTGCGATTCCTCTCGATAATATAATTTCCCTTAGGAACCCGTAAAAAAAGCTTATTTTTGGCCTATCTCGCTCCGTTTACGAGATATCACGCTTTTTCTATTTTGTAATATTTTGGTAAAACAAGCTTATTTTTGGCCTATCTCGCTCCGTTTACGAGATATCACGCTTTTTCTATTTTTTAATATTTTGGTACAGTGCGATTCCTCTCGATAATATAATTTCCCTTAGGAATCCGTAAAAAAGGCTTATTTTTGGCCTATCTCGCTCCGTTTACGAGATATCACGCTTTTTCTATTTTTTAATATTTTGGTATTTCGTAATATTTTGGTACAGTGCGATTCCTCTCGATAATATAATTTCCCTTAGGAACCCGTAAAAAAAGCTTATTTTTGGCCTATCTCGCTCCGTTTACGAGATATCACGCTTTTTCTATTTTTTAATATTTTGGTAAAACAAGCTTATTTTTGGCCTATCTCGCTCCGTTTACGAGATATCACGCTTTTTCTATTTTTTAATATTTTGGTACAGTGCGATTCCTCTCGATAATATAATTTCCCTTAGGAACCCGTAAAAAAAGCTTATTTTTGGCCTATCTCGCTCCGTTTACGAGATATCACGCTTTTTCTATTTTGTAATATTTTGGTAAAACAAGCTTATTTTTGGCCTATCTCGCTCCGTTTACGAGATATCACGCTTTTTCTATTTTTTAATATTTTGGTACAGTGCGATTCCTCTCGATAATATAATTTCCCTTAGGAATCCGTAAAAAAGGCTTATTTTTGGCCTATCTCGCTCCGTTTACGAGATATCACGCTTTTTCTATTTTTTAATATTTTGGTATTTCGTAATATTTTGGTACAGTGCGATTCCTCTCGATAATATAATTTCCCTTAGGAACCCGTAAAAAAAGCTTATTTTTGGCCTATCTCGCTCCGTTTACGAGATATCAACCTTTTTCTATTTTTTAATATTTTGGTACAGTGCGATTCCTCTCGATAATATAATTTCCCTTAGAAACTCGTAAAAAAGCTTATTTTTGGCCTATCTCGCTCCGTTTACGAGATATCACGCTTTTTCTATTTTTTAATATTTTGGTATTTCTAAATATTTTGGTACAGTGCGATTCCTCTCGATAATATAATTTCCCTTAGAAACTCGTAAAAAAGCTTATTTTTGGCCTATCTCGCTCCGTTTACGAGATATCACGCTTTTTCTATTTTTTAATATTTTGGTATTTCGTAATATTTTGGTACAGTGCGATTCCTCTCGATAATATAATGTCCCTTAGGAACCCGTAAAAAAAGCTTATTTTTGGCCTATCTCGCTCCGTTTACGAGATATCACGCTTTTTCTATTTTTTAATATTTTGGTATTTCTAAATATTTTGGTACAGTGCGATTCCTCTCGATAATATTATTTCCCTTAGGAATTCGTAAAAAAAGCTTATTTTTGGCCTATCTCGCTCCGTTTACGAGATATCACGCTTTTTCTATTTTTTAATATTTTGGTACAGTGCGATTCCTCTCGATAATATAATTTCCCTTAGGAACCCGTAAAAAAAGCTTATTTTTGGCCTATCTCGCTCCGTTTACGAGATATCACGCTTTTTCTATTTTTTAATATTTTGGTACAGTGCGATTCCTCTCGATAATATAATTTCCCTTAGGAACCCGTAAAAAAAGCTTATTTTTGGCCTATCTCGCTCCGTTTACGAGATATCACGCTTTTTCTATTTTTTAATATTTTGGTATTTCTAAATATTTTGGTACAGTGCGATTCCTCTCGATAATATAATCTCCATTAGGAACCCGTAAAAAAAGCTTATTTTTGGCCTATCTCGCTCCGTTTACGAGATATCACGCTTTTTCTATTTTTTAATATTTTGGTATTTCTAAATATTTTGGTACAGTGCGATTCCTCTCGATAATATAATGTCCCTTAGGAACCCGTAAAAAAAGCTTATTTTTGGCCTATCTCGCTCCGTTTACGAGATATCACGCTTTTTCTATTTTTTAATATTTTGGTAAAACAAGCTTATTTTTGGCCTATCTCGCTCCGTTTACGAGATATCACGTTTTTTCTATTTTTTAATATTTTGGTACAGTGCGATTCCTCTCGATAATATAATTTCCCTTAGGAACCCGTAAAAAAGCTTATTTTTGGCCTATCTCGCTCCGTTTACGAGATATCACGCTTTTTCTATTTTTTAATATTTTGGTACAGTGCGATTCCTCTCGATAATATAATTTCCCTTAGGAACCCGTAAAAAAAGCTTATTTTTGGCCTATCTCGCTCCGTTTACGAGATATCACGCTTTTTCTATTTTTTAATATTTTGGTAAAACAAGCTTATTTTTGGCCTATCTCGCTCCGTTTACGAGATATCACGCTTTTTCTATTTTTTAATATTTTGGTATTTCTAAATATTTTGGTACAGTGCGATTCCTCTCGATAATATAATTTCCCTTAGGAACTCGTAAAAAAAGCTTATTTTTGGCCTATCTCGCTCCGTTTACGAGATATCACGCTTTTGCTATTTTTTAATATTTTGGTACAGTGCGATTCGTCTCGATAATATAATGTCCCTTAGGAACCCGTAAAAAAAGCTTATTTTTGGCCTATCTCGCTCCGTTTACGAGATATCACGCTTTTTCTATTTTTTAATATTTTGGTAAAACAAGCTTATTTTTGGCCTATCTCGCTCCGTTTACGAGATATCACGCTTTTTCTATTTTTTAATATTTTGGTACAGTGCGATTCCTCTCGATAATATAATTTCCCTTAGGAACCCGTAAAAAAAGCTTATTTTTGGCCTATCTCGCTCCGTTTACGAGATATCACGCTTTTTCTATTTTTTATATTTTGGTAAAACAAGCTTATTTTTGGCCTATCTCGCTCCGTTTACGAGATATCACGCTTTTTCTATTTTTTAATATTTTGGTACAGTGCGATTCCTCTCGATAATATAATGTCCCTTAGGAACCCGTAAAAAAAGCTTATTTTTGGCCTATCTCGCTCCGTTTACGAGATATCACGCTTTTTCTATTTTTTAATATTTTGGTAAAACAAGCTTATTTTTGGCCTATCTCGCTCCGTTTACGAGATATCACGCTTTTTCTATTTTTTAATATTTTGGTACAGTGCGATTCCTCTCGATAATATAATTTCCCTTAGGAAACCGTAAAAAAAGCTTATTTTTGGCCTACCTCGCTCCGTTTACGAGATATCACGCTTTTTCTATTTTTTAATATTTTGGTATTTCTAAATATTTTGGTACAGTGCGATTCCTCTCGATAATATAATTTCCCTTAGGAACCCGTAAAAAAAGCTTATTTTTGGCCTATCTCGCTCCGTTTACAAGATATCACGCTTTTTCTATTTTTTAATATTTTGGTATTTCTAAATATTTTGGTACAGTGCGATTCCTCTCGATAATATAATTTCCCTTAGGAACCCGTAAAAAAAGCTTATTTTTGGCCTATCTCGCTCCGTTTACGAGATATCACGCTTTTTCTATTTTTTAATATTTTGGTAAAACAAGCTTATTTTTGGCCTATCTCGCTCCGTTTACGAGATATCACGCTTTTTCTATTTTTTAATATTTTGGTATTTCTAAATATTTTGGTACAGTGCGATTCCTCTCGATAATATAATTTCCCTTAGGAACTCGTAAAAAAAGCTTATTTTTGGCCTATCTCGCTCCGTTTACGAGATATCACGCTTTTTCTATTTTTTAATATTTTGGTAAAACAAGCTTATTTTTGGCCTATCTCGCTCCGTTTACGAGATATCACGCTTTTTCTATTTTTTAATATTTTGGTACAGTGCGATTCCTCTCGATAATATAATTTCCCTTAGGAAACCGTAAAAAAAGCTTATTTTTGGCCTACCTCGCTCCGTTTACGAGATATCACGCTTTTTCTATTTTTTAATATTTTGGTATTTCTAAATATTTTGGTACAGTGCGATTCCTCTCGATAATATAATTTCCCTTAGGAACCCGTAAAAAAAGCTTATTTTTGGCCTATCTCGCTCCGTTTACGAGATATCACGCTTTTTCTATTTTTTAATATTTTGGTATTTCTAAATATTTTGGTACAGTGCGATTCCTCTCGATAATATAATTTCCCTTAGGAACCCGTAAAAAAAGCTTATTTTTGGCCTATCTCGCTCCGTTTACGAGATATCACGCTTTTTCTATTATTTAATATTTTGGTATTTCTAAATATTTTGGTACAGTGCGATTCCTCTCGATAATATAATTTCTCTTAGGAACCCGTAAAAAAAGCTTATTTTTGGCCTATCTCGCTCCGTTTACGAGATATCACGCTTTTTCTATTTTTTAATATTTTGGTACAGTGCGATTCCTCTCGATAATATAATTTCCCTTAAGAACCCGTAAAAAAAGCTTATTTTTGGCCTATCTCGCTCCGTTTACGAGATATCGCGCTTTTTCTATTTTTGAATATTTTGGTAAAACAAGCTTATTTTTCGCCTATCTATCGATTAGCGATTCCCCTAAAACAAGCTTATTTTTGGCCTATCTCGCTCCGTTTACGAGATATCACGCTTTTTCTATTTTTTAATATTTTGGTACAGTGCGATTCCTCTCGATAATATAATTTCCCTTAGGAACCCGTAAAAAAAGCTTATTTTTGGCCTATCTCGCTCCGTTTACGAGATATCACGCTTTTTGTATTTTTTAATATTTTGGTACAGTGTGATTCCTCTCGATAATATAATTTCCCTTAGGAATCAGTAAAAAAAAGCTTATTTTTGGCCTATCTCGCTCCGTTTACGAGATATCGCGCTTTTTCTATTTTTTAATATTTTGGTAAAACAAGCTTATTTTTGGCCTATCTATCGATTAGCGATTCCCCTAAAACAAGCTTATTTTTGGCCTATCTCGCTCCGTTTACGAGATATCACGCTTTTTCTATTTTTTAATATTTTGGTACAGTGCGATTCTTCTCGATAATATAATTTCCCTTAGGAATCCGTAAAAAAAGCTTATTTTTGGCCTATCTCGCTCCGTTTCCGAGATATCGCGATTTTTCTATTTTTTAATATTTTGGTACAGTGCGATTCCTCTCGATAATATAATTTACCTTAGGAACCCGTAAAAATAGCTTATTTTTGGCCTATCTCGCTCCGTTTACGAGATATCGCGCTTTTTCTATTTTTTAATATTTTGGTAAAAAAAGCTTATTTTTGGCCTATCTATCGATTAGCGATTCCCCTAAAACAAGCTTATTTTTGGCCTATCTCGCTCCGTTTACGAGATATCACGCTTTTTCTATTTTTTAATATTTTGGTACAGTGCGATTCTTCTCGATAATATAATTTCCCTTAGGAATCCGTAAAAAAAGCTTATTTTTGGCCTATCTCGCTCCGTTTCCGAGATATCGCGATTTTTCTATTTTTTAATATTTTGGTACAGTGCGATTCCTCTCGATAATATAATTTACCTTAGGAACCCGTAAAAATAGCTTATTGCTTTACCAATTCATTTGTAAATAGTGTTTAATTAAAGTTGAAATAAAAATTTACATGCGATTTTATTTCAAAGAATTATTTTATTTTATCTAAAATTAACAATTTAACTGAAGTAAACAGCTGACTTTGCTTTTTAAAAAAATCGATGAACCAAAACTAAATGAGCTTCTTTAATAATTCTCAGATATTTAAGTGTTATTATTAATTATTTAGCAACGTGTATAATATTTGTTGTTAAGTTTATCTTCTATTTAAAATGTCTTTTTATTCTTGAAAAAAAAAAAACACTTTCTGAGCCAAATGCAATATATTTGCAATTACGGCAGATTACATTTATATTTGTTTAAATAAAATGATTTTTAGTCTTTGGGTTTTCGTTGACTTCTTTAGAAAAAGAAAATTTTTCTTCTTTTGTTTATTAGTTTTTAATTTTAGTATTGCAAAAATATTATAAAAATATTATCTTGTGTACATTGTACTGTTTGCCAGACACGGACATAGCAAGGAACAGTTTCGTATGTAGTGGGAACACTTTTCTGCTTAGCATATGCAACGCAGTATCTGGTTTCAACCTCTGCTTAGATGCCAGCGCTGCTTAACGAATGCTCGCATGTTATGCTACTTGCCTGTAGATGTCCCGACAATCGTACTACAGTACGAAGCAAAAGTTATTGGTGAGCGAAAGTAAACAAAACGCTGCCTTAGAGTAAAATTGATTTATAATTGCGAAGCTAAATCTTTGTGTACAAAGAATAGAAATAGATAGAAATAGATAGAAATAGATTAATGACTTTATTATGGCGAAAGATAGGATTGAGGTAAAGGTAAAGGTAAAGGTAAAGGTAAAGGTAAAGGTAAAGGTAAAGGTAAAGGTAAAGGTAAAGGTAAAGGTAAAGGTAAAGGTAAAGGTAAAGGTAAAGGTAAAGGTAAAGGTAAAGGTAAAGGTAAAGGTAAAGGTAAAGGTAAAGGTAAAGGTAAAGGTAAAGGTAAAGGTAAAGGTAAAGGTAAAGGTAAAGGTAAAGGTAAAGGTAAAGGTAAAGGTAAAGGTAAAGGTAAAGGTAAAGGTAAAGGTAAAGGTAAAGGTAAAGGTAAAGGTAAAGGTAAAGGTAAAGGTAAAGGTAAAGGTAAAGGTAAAGGTAAAGGTAAAGGTAAAGGTAAAGGTAAAGGTAAAGGTAAAGGTAAAGGTAAAGGTAAAGGTAAAGGTAAAGGTAAAGGTAAAGGTAAAGGTAAAGGTAAAGGTAAAGGTAAAGGTAAAGGTAAAGGTAAAGGTAAAGGTAAAGGTAAAGGTAAAGGTAAAGGTAAAGGTAAAGGTAAAGGTAAAGGTAAAGGTAAAGGTAAAGGTAAAGGTAAAGGTAAAGGTAAAGGTAAAGGTAAAGGTAAAGGTAAAGGTAAAGGTAAAGGTAAAGGTAAAGGTAAAGGTAAAGGTAAAGGTAAAGGTAAAGGTAAAGGTAAAGGTAAAGGTAAAGGTAAAGGTAAAGGTAAAGGTAAAGGTAAAGGTAAAGGTAAAGGTAAAGGTAAAGGTAAAGGTAAAGGTAAAGGTAAAGGTAAAGGTAAAGGTAAAGGTAAAGGTAAAGGTAAAGGTAAAGGTAAAGGTAAAGGTAAAGGTAAAGGTAAAGGTAAAGGTAAAGGTAAAGGTAAAGGTAAAGGTAAAGGTAAAGGTAAAGGTAAAGGTAAAGGTAAAGGTAAAGGTAAAGGTAAAGGTAAAGGTAAAGGTAAAGGTAAAGGTAAAGGTAAAGGTAAAGGTAAAGGTAAAGGTAAAGGTAAAGGTAAAGGTAAAGGTAAAGGTAAAGGTAAAGGTAAAGGTAAAGGTAAAGGTAAAGGTAAAGGTAAAGGTAAAGGTAAAGGTAAAGGTAAAGGTAAAGGTAAAGGTAAAGGTAAAGGTAAAGGTAAAGGTAAAGGTAAAGGTAAAGGTAAAGGTAAAGGTAAAGGTAAAGGTAAAGGTAAAGGTAAAGGTAAAGGTAAAGGTAAAGGTAAAGGTAAAGGTAAAGGTAAAGGTAAAGGTAAAGGTAAAGGTAAAGGTAAAGGTAAAGGTAAAGGTAAAGGTAAAGGTAAAGGTAAAGGTAAAGGTAAAGGTAAAGGTAAAGGTAAAGGTAAAGGTAAAGGTAAAGGTAAAGGTAAAGGTAAAGGTAAAGGTAAAGGTAAAGGTAAAGGTAAAGGTAAAGGTAAAGGTAAAGGTAAAGGTAAAGGTAAAGGTAAAGGTAAAGGTAAAGGTAAAGGTAAAGGTAAAGGTAAAGGTAAAGGTAAAGGTAAAGGTAAAGGTAAAGGTAAAGGTAACAAAAAATAAAAAAAAACGAGCAAGGAGGATTTGGAAAATAATTAGGAAAGGATAAGAAATAGGATTGGGCAGAGGATAAGAAAAAGGTTTTGGAAAAGATAAGGACACGGATAAAGATAGCGGCTAGGGACAGGATAAGGAAGAGAATTATGACACAGATTTGGACATAGAGTCAGACGAGGATGAAGATGAGGACAATGACAACGATAAGGCTGGAAAAAAGATTTTGGATAATAGTAAGGATATGCATTAAGGCAAGGATTAAGATATAAATTAACACAAGGATTTGGACAAAAATGACTGATAGGTTTTGGATAAGGTTTTGGGCAAAGATTAGGACAGGGGAAAGTAAAAGGATTGGTAAAAGTATAAGAATAAAAATTAGGCTTAAGACAAGAGTTTGAATAATGGTTAGGATTTGGATAAAGACAGGGACTTATATAGAAATTAGCACAATGATTTGGACAAAAATTACTAAAAGGCTTCGGATAAGGTTCTAGATTAGGACAAGGGTAAGTACAAGGATTAGTAAAAGGATAAGAATAAAAATTAGGATAACAACAAGACTTTGGATAACAGTCAGGATATGGATAACAACAAGGATTAAGAGAGAAATTAGTACAAAAATTACTAAAAGTCTTTGGGCAAAGATAAGGTTTTGGGAAAAGTTAAGGACAAGGGTTCCTACAAATATTGGTAAAAGGATAAGGATAAACATTAGCAAAAGAATAAGGTCAAGGATTTGGCAAGGAAAATAACAAGAATTAGAATAAAAATAAGGAAAAGTATTTAGGAAAGGTCTAAGATAGAAATCAGGTCAAGTAAGGACAAGAATTATCACAAGAATTTGTATTAAAACCAGAATTTAGAAAAGGACTATGATGAATATATGGATTAGGTAAGGAGTTGAGATAAAAATTAGAACAAGAACTTGGACTCGTAATTAGACGGGGATTTGAAAAGTATAAGGATAAAAATTATGACCAGAATCATGACAATGATAAGGACAGGGACTTAAATTAAGATTAGGAAAAGGATTATGACAAAAACATAAGCTAGGATAAGAACAAAGAAGAAAAAGAACATGAGAATAAGGTTAGAATAAGGACCAGAACTTGGAGACATATATAGACAGGTATTTGGATAATATTGGGAAAAGGATTCTGACAGGAATTTAGATAAGGATGATGATTATGATTAGGTTAAAAATTTGGTTAAGTACTCTGAAAGAGATTTTGAACAAGGATTTGAAAAAATATAAGATAAATGATTGTGACAAAAAGTATCTTAGGCGAAGTATTTGTTTAAGAATTAAGAAGAATTTGAACTGGGATTAGCAAAAAAAAAAAAATAAAGCCATGATTTGGGAAAGAAGGATAAGGAAGATGAGTAGCATACGATGCAGCTATATTTATGTATTCCTGAATGTAATGAATATTTCCTAAAATACGGCTTTGGAACGTTTTTATGATATTTTAATGAAAATTTCAAAACTTTTAATTATGATTAAATTTATTATTTGAAAATTTGAAATCGAAACTGATTGTTATACCCGACATGGATTTAAGTTTCACAAAAATTAAAAAAGAATTATAAAATCTGACTCTTAAAGAGTTGTAGAAATATTTTTTTTTATTAAAATTGCTATGATTTGCTCGCTGTTATTCAAAATATCATCCAACTTAAATTCTATTTTATTTACTTGAAATTTTGTATATTTTTCGAAAATTGTTGTCATGTCACACTTTCGCTTGACACTTGACACTCAATGTGTTGCGTGTTGCTCTGTGGGAATTCTACAGAATCGTGTCCTTTTGTGCACATGAAATGTCCTTTCACAAAAGCAACAACAAGAATAACACACTTGAAACTTTTAGCCGCAAACATAAAGTTTGCTTGGCATAAAACAACTACAACAATAACAACAACAAGACTCAGAGCATACAGATAACTTGAGTCATTGAGAGGACGAGAGATAAATTGAGCTGCAGCTAGCTTGAAAGGACACTTCAAAATGATATAAGAACATCAAACAACAACAACAACAACAACAACAAACAAACAATTTTATTTCACAAGCATGTGAGTTCGGCATCCGCTGCAGGCATGACTGTCAGAAGAAGTCAGACACAAAAGTTTTGCGAAAACTTAATTTGAGGTCGAAAAGTTGCAGTTTATGCGATTTAAATTGAAATCAAATCATGAAAGGATATCAGAGATATTTTATGGGCAATAATATTAAGAAGCCATATAAAGTATAACTAGTTCAAATTGAATGTAAAACAAAAACAAATAAATGATAAGGAATTTGAACAAAATTTATTCGAAATGAGAAAAGAACTTAACATAAGTTTAAATATAAAATATTGCTTAAATATGATTTATGAGCTTTAAACCATTGACGACAAATATTACTTATATGTAGAGGTGTGGCACCATTTTAATTAAAAAATATAAAATAAATTGAATAATTTGGTTTTGAAATGATTCGAACTTATGCGTTCGTCGGTAATGGTTTAAAGCAGTGCCAGTGCAGCACTCAAGCTGCAGAAAATAGTGTTGATGGCTATAACTGCTGCACCACCGCCATAGCAGTCCATATTCTTCAATTGTACTGCATACATGGCCTGATCCGGAGCCTGACATTCCACATCACTACAACTGACCTGCTCGGCGCTAACAAAACTTTGTGCCTGTACCGACAGATATACTGGAGGACACTCAAGGGGCGCATCATAGTCCTCACAAGCTTGTGATAAATCCAAACTATATACATTGGTGGTTATCTGAGCACAACTCTGATTGGGCACCGATGAGCTGCCATTGCGATAGGGCAACGCTGTCTCACGTGATGTACAAACTGTAAAAGTAACGGTATTAATAGCTTGCACACTCAGTATGCGTTCGTTGGTTGTTTCAAAGAAATAATTCGGAGCTAGACGATAAAAATTGATGCCTCCCGGTCTTGCATACTGCACCAAACGATTGTGACCAAAACTAAAGCTATTCCAGGCCAGGCTACAGCGTGGATTTATGATGCGTCGTGGAACTATACGAAGAGACAAGGATCAGTTGTCAACTATTGAAGACTTTAAATTTCGAAATACTTCTCTTAATGCGCTCCACAACAGGTGCTGAAGCATCCTTCACCTTAATGTCAGTGCTTAAAAGAAACAGATCTTCACTTGCATTCAGCACCAGATCTTTAAAACGCACCACAGCACCACCAGCATAGTATATAAACTTCAAATCTGGCAACGTTCGATTCAAACCGGCCAAAAAACGCATTGAGTAGTCAAAGTCCTGATCGCTCATAGTCGCCGAAGGACTGGGCATTATGAGTGCTACCAATGAGTAACCAGACATGGAAAAACTCAATATATCTGCTGCTGTGCGCTCCTCTACCAGATCTCTTACTCGACTAAGTATGCGCGGCAGACTAAAGCCATGTTTAACTGCAAGTTCAAAAAAGTTTAACAGCCTCCTATAAATGTTAAGATATCTCTGCAAAACTTACACCAACCATGCGTTGTCACATTCCATTGAGTATAAAATTCACTCATATAGTGCGTTGTATTCACCATGGTTCTAACATTCGAAGCTGACATCATTGTCACGCTGCTAGCAAAAGGATTGATATTCAGTCGCTGCAGTATGTAGCTGAAAATTTCGGTAATTTAATTTTCATTTTTCTTATAATATTCGTTAAGTTTAACTTACCTGAGATAGTCCACAACATCGCGATATGGCCACAAGGTATCCATAAAGATATAGATATGTGTCATCGGTGTGATTGCCTCATACAGATCTGATATTTGCTCCGCTCGAATGGCACAGGATGGCTCATGTAAGATTTGTTCCACTATACGGAGATACGGAGAAGAAAAACGCAATACAGAGTGGATTAAAGAGAAAATAAAATCTACAGAATAAGGATATTTCTTAATTCAAAATGGCTGGTTGCAATTGTAAGAAAATTAAAGAGTTTGTCTCAAGCACCATAAAATGTTATTGAAATGGGTTTAAACCACTCCTGGATTATATAAATTTAATTTTTCGATCTGAGATCAAAAGGCCACGTTTTGTTGCCCCACCGATATTGGCAGAGGTGTGGGTAACACTGCCCTGGAGAACTTTCATACAGCTGCAAGCGCGATCTATGGATACACTCTTTCAAAAGCCGCGAAAGAAGTGAAAGATGCCATGGTCGCTACAATGTTTACCGTATCAGGTTATGGCATTTGGAAAAAACGTGACTTTTCTTCACTATACGACGCTACAAGGTTGATCGGCAAATACAGTATAAAATAGTTAAATAGTTGGGAAGCTAAGAAAGAAAAAAACCCACTGGCAGATGAAATTTGGATTGAAGACCACGAAGAGGAATGCCGTGCCAACCATCAAGGAATCTCTGGAAAGATGGAGGTGGATGCGATAAAGGAAATGTTCGCCATATCAGTTCAAAAGCATGGCATAAAATACATAAAGTATATCGGCGATGGCGACTCAAAAACATTCAAAGCTATTATAGACGACGATCTGTTCGATGGCGCCCCAATCGTAGAAAAAAATCGTAGAAAACAAAAAAGAGAACAGAGGTATTGGCGGCAAGGGTGCACCCTCAAACTCACATATAAAGTCATCTCTGAATTATGACCTCGCTACTCGTCGTCATCCAGAGTCGGTTGTTGACATGAAGCTGTTTGAGCAACGAATCTTTCAACGCAGCGCTGTGGTCATTCGCACCGAAGCATATGCACACCGACGCACGCACTATTGAGATTGGCAATTATATTGCAACTGTCATATTTAACGAAGGTTTTTTGCCAATAGTTCAAATAATGAACTTAATGGGCATTCCGATTGGCAACGTCACATATGATTTCGCAGTGATGCTACGAGCGGCACAATTGTACACTTTCAGTACGAAAGTACGCCTTTTTTCAAAAGGTACATTTTTGAATTTTGTGATTTTCCATTTCATATTTCCAAAAGTCCATTATTTTTTTAAGGCAACAGCATGCCTTCCACATGAAAGTGCAGCGGAAGAGCGCGTTTGCTCTAAATTTAAGCTCATTAAAACAAATCTTCGAATAAAGCTAACGTTATTTTTTTAAACTTTAAGCTGATATGGCGTTTCTTTAGAGCTTTTGGTAATAATTTTCAAAAAAGTACGGTTTTGACTAAAAAAGTACGTTTTTCTCATTAAAAAAGGTACACTTTGAAAGGTATTTCTTATAGCATCACTGTGATTTCGCCATGTCTCGGAATGAAGAACGTTTGAAAAGGTCCGAAGCCAGAGCTCTGGCCACATCAAAAGAAGGTAGAACTGCCCGAAGAGCACAAAGAGTCGCTGAGTCCTCATTTTATGCAAAAGAGGAAGAAGTTCTTTATGGGGCTGGCATTGCAGTTTGATGTATCTGTGTCAATAAGGAATAACCGCTAAAGTCGAGTTAGGACACAATGAAATTATTACTTTCATTGCTTTTTTTCGCTACGAAATACACTAGTACGCAAATTTTTATGGATGTACCTTGAAAATTAAATGTTTGAGGCCATCAAATCTTAACAACTAAATAATAATAATAATATTAATAAAATTTTCTTTGAGTTTTTTTTTCAAAATCACGTTTTTGAACTTTGAAGTCACTTTTCTCCGATTCTACTTGCAAATTTTTCATTTAATTTTTTTTTTTTGATGCAAAAAAATAACTTTTAATAATAAGAAACCTCGTTTTTTCGAGCTTGCGGCCTAGATTGCGCCCGTAGTTCCAAACCGATTTTGATGAAACAAAGTGCAATCGGCGCAAAATTGTCACCATTCTGGTTTCTACCTTAATCACAATTTTAAACAATTTTTACTATTTTTTTTTACACTAAACTACAAAAAAAAAAAACAAGTAAAGAAAGTCTAAAGTCGGTCTAGGCCAACTATGAAATACCCTAAACCTACTTTTCCAAAAAAAAAATAAAAATAATATTATTGAAAATGGGTGTGTCCGTGTGCGGATGAAGCCCATATTTATATGCATTTAAATGTTGATGAAAAATTTACACACACCAAGTTTTATTCCTGTAGCTCACAGTTAATGCTTTTATTGTGCTTTCGGTATGGGAGATGAGCGTGTTCATGAACGGATAACTACCAATTTCACACCTTAGTTTGAAACAAACCTTAGTTTTGGAATAAAATACATACATTCCAAATTTGATCTCTTACATAACCTTAAGTATTGAGTTTTAAACTTTTTGGGTTGTATGGGAGGTAGGCGTGTCCGTGAGCGGACTACGTTCATTTTTCAAAACCATATTTGTTTTGTCATAAAAAACATACCTGCCAACTTTTATCTATGAAGGTTACACAGAGTCTTATTTATTCCGTTTTCAATGTTTGGGTTGTATGGGAGGTAGGCGTGTCCGTGAGCGGATGACACCCATTTTTCGGAGACATCTTTGTGTTGGTATAAAACACATACATATCAAATTTTATTGGTGTAGGTTAATTGTAAGCTTATATATCCAGTTTTAAATTTTTGCGTCATATGGGAGGTAGGCGTGTCCGTTGGCGGATTCCAAAAATATTCAATAGTGCAGATCCTTGGGTTCATGTGAGCATGTTTCATCTTGATCATGTTTCACCAAGCTTCATCCAATTATCTCAACTCCTTATTCTTATCCTGTGTTTACGGACAACACACAGACGGACGGACGGACGAACGGACATGAATAGCTCGACTCACGAGGTGACGCTGATCAAGAATATATATATTTTTCTATTCCGCACTCGCTTCGTTCTATTCGTTATTAACCTTTCAGGTTAAGGGTATAAAAAGATCCAAAATCGGTTTTTCCATATTTCAATGACCGCCATTTTGTACAAAATAATCGGATTTTTAGGAAAACTAGGATTGAGGTAGGGAGAACAGAATAACATCTGTTCTGTATCTAACGCCGTTTACATTTTTCATTTCAAATCATTTCAAGTCGAGTTATCCGGTGTTTTTTTTCGACGCCCAACTTTGAAGGCCGACAACTCTTTGAACAGCCTTCGTACAAAGGAAAAAAAATTTTTTTATTGAATTTCATATGCTCTTAATACAATATAAAAAAAAGAATTTAAATAACTCTTGCGTTTTCAAATGAGAAGTTTTTTAAAAAGTGTCAAAAAACAGCCTTCCAACCAGGAATACTTCCTTAAGGGGGGAAATGACATTGGCCGTTTTTTTAAATCAATTTTTTATAATTTTGTATTTTAGTAAATATTTTTAAAATTCTAAAAAAAAAATTTCATGGAAAAATTGTAACGAGTTCAAAAGTTACAGCCGGATTAGTGAGAGCGCATTTTTATTTTTCTTTGCATTTTTCTTTCTTCACAAACTTTGAAGGCGTTTAAATCGAAACCATGTTTTTTTTGACGAAATTTTTTTTTTTGTATTTTTGTAAACTTGATTCGCTATCGTATGATACAAGCTTTTTTTAAATTTTTTTTCGATTTTTTATGAATTTTTAAAGTCAGTATTTTTTTCGAAAAATGAAAATTTTTTATGAAAAAAAATTTAAAAAAAAGCTCCTGTCATACGATAACCAATATTGTTTAGATTTAAATAAGTAATTTTTTTTCCAGATCGGACAATTTTGCGACCACGAGGCCCCGTTTTTATCTCTGACTCCAGTTTGGAGCTCTATAAAACCATGTTGGAGTGAAAAATATATTTTTTTTAATTTTTTTTCTTGTAATTTGTTCCATTCTCTACTATAATAAAAACAAATTTTGGAAAAATGTTTGTTTTTCACTGAGTTATGAGTTTTTAAAAAATATCTGTTTTCTCTGCCGCGAATGTTATGTCCCACCTTAACGCTGAGAGCTCTGGTAACAGCCGAGCCTAAAGGTAACTTAAACTGGATCTTATAGGTTACAGAGTGTATGAAAATATGTTCCTTATTATGATGGTGATATCGTTCGCATTTGCTTTACACGTTAGCCTTTTCTAGAGTCATAGAAGTAGTCTTGAGTCATAGAATCTCTACCTGTGGATTTTCTCCATTGCTAAATCTGCAAAACAATGAGCCCTTAGTTCCAATTTGAATACCATGGTGGACAGAAAAATGTTGCAAGGAACGTCTTAACTATGGGAGTTTCCCAGATAATATCTAGGAATGTTTTAAGATTTAAAAGAAAATAAAAACCATTACCACTACTTTGTTGGTAAAAACCAATGACTTTATTTAAAAACTCCAACAAAATTAAAAATCTGCTTAAAGATATATCTTAATAAATAATATGTTAATGTTTGACATTTAAGTATTGAAAATGTTTGATTGGTGGAAAAGCGTTTGATTAAAGGTTGCTTAAAACTGGGGAAAAATGGTGGCTATTTGCAGCTATGAAGCTTGTTCGATATCAGAATACTTCAGCAAACTACTTAGAACTATTCGTATTTGAAAAAAAGACCGCTATAATGACAAAATTACTGCAGCAATTGTTGCAGCAAGAAAGATATGATGATAACAGCAAAACTGGCCAAAAGTCCACTCACACCACTGTAGCAGCCCAAGTTATCCACAGTTATGGTGAATTTGGCCTGATCTGGTGTCTGGCAAGCATTATCTGCACAGGAAACAGTCTGCACTGAACCAGCTGTAGCTGCAGGAGCCTGCACGGATATATACAGAGGTGGACACTCATGAATGGTCTTATAACCATTGCAGGCATTAGACAGATCGTAGGAGAAGGCATTACTGGTCAGTTGTATGCAAGTTTGATCCGTGCTGCCGCTAGTGGTGCCAGTGGTTGAATTTTGCGTGGGCAAAATAATCGTACGCGACGAGCAGATGTTAAAGTTGAAGGAGTTCTGAGCTTGAATTTTGACATAACGTCCAGTGCCTGCACCAAAGAAATAGTTCGGTGCAACACGATAGAAATTAATGGCACCAGGGCGAGCATACTGAGCCAATTGATCACTTCCCCAGGTGGAAGTGTACCAGTTGGAGCCACAGCGTGGATTAATGATGCGACGTGGAACTGTAGGTGAGTAAAAGAAAGAGAAAATGTACCGTTAAGTCGTAGAACTGAGAGAAGCGAAACACAACGACTTACTTTTTTTAATGCGCATTACAACGGGATCGGCAGCAGAAACCAAATTGGAACCAATGCTAAGTGGAAATAGATCATCGCGTGGGCTTTGCACGAAGGCGGAGAAACGTGTTATAGTACCGCCACCAAAGTAAATGAAGCGTAAATCTGGCACTTGTTCAGTTATATACTGATATCGAGTGACTGAAAAGCTATTATCGCCATCACTGATCATTGCCATGTTTGGCATCAACAAGGCTACCAGCGATCTTCCACCAACCGAAGAGTTAGTCTTTTGGCCATTCATGTAGTTTTGCGTAAGATTCTGTACATTTCGCAGAATATTGGGCAAATTGAAGCCAGTTGTGACTGAAATTGCAAAAATAATTTTGTATTGTAGTGTTTTTGGGTGTTCAGAGAATAAAGTCAACTTACACGTTGCGTGTGTGGTCACATTCCAGTTCTCATAGACATCACATAAATTATTGGTGGTATTCACAATGATTGCACAATCTGAGGCAGAGATCAGGGTAACAGAGCTAGCATATGGATTGATATTCAGACGTTGAAGCACATAGCTGTATGAAGAGAGAGAGTGAGAGAGATGAAGAGCACGAATTTTGTATGAAAGTAATGTGCAACTCACTTGACATAGGTCACAATATCGTTGTATTGCCACGATGTATCCAAGTAAACATATATATCTGTCATGGCTCTGATGGATTGGGAAACATCCTGTGGCAGAGCATTGCTAACGGTACAGGAAACATCATTCATATATTGAGCTGCAATGAAAGATGTTAGAGAAAAGAGATTAAAGCAGGAAGATATATGTGCAAATGTCACTAGCAAAGTTGAAATATAAGAGAGTTAAAAGTCGGAAACTTCATAAACTTTACTTTATAAGCGAAAAATATATATTTCTTTATAGAGTTCAGTATTAATTCGGTCAAAAAATTGATAAACGTACAAAGAGCATATTAGTGAGGAAAACTTATGAGATGAAAAATTACAAAAATCATCACCAACTATTTGGGCCATTAACAGTGAAGAATCTCTCAGTTTTTTATTAGAAAATAACTTTCCGGATTTTTCAGAGAAAGGAAATACTTCTACATAAGAGGTGAATTTATGACGGCACATAGTAGTAGAGTTATCCAGAGTGGTTTGGGCAATACTTCCCTCAAAGCAACTACAACCAGAGGATGGCTCCAAAGAAGCGTCCTGTCACGTCTGCTTTGGTCCATAATTGTAGATAGTTTCTTAGTTGAGCTCAAAGAAACTGGGGATGTGGTTTGGTATGCCCATGACGCAGCAGTCATCATACGAAGGAGCTTTGAAAATAAAATGTCTGAAATTCTACAAGAAATACTGAACGTGGTACAAAAATGGTGTTTAACCGAAGGCCTCTTTCTCTCCAAATCGAGAAAAGACAGCTATTGTGTCTTTTATTGTGCCTAACAATGGCGTAAGCTTAATCTTACTCGCCCTGAACTCTTTGGGACGAAAGAAGATTTCTCCGACTCACTAAAGCATCTTAGAGTGATCCTGAACAGCAAACTATCCTGGAGCCTTCACATAGACAGCATTAGCAGCCTCTTTATCGATCTGTAGAAGAATTTGAGGCAAGAACTGGGGAATAAGTCCCAAGATGATGTAAAAGCTCTACACGTTGATCGGAAGACCCACATTTTTATATGCGTCTATAGTGTGTTGCTCGTGAACCCTAGAAGGATCAATTATCAAACGGTTCAGAGATCTACAGGCATATATATGACATGGATATGTATCAGATCTACCCCAACAGTGGCCCTTAATGTCATCTTAGGGCTTACACCAATTTACATACACAACCAGATGGAGGCGATGCTCAGCCTTTACAGATTTTCATCTGGATAACATTGTCCCCAACACTCCCAAAAAGTACACTTATCCTTAATAATAACTCTTCAACGTCATCGTAATCAACTCCCCAAGATCTAATTGGGAACACGAGAAACTAACTCTGTCTAAAAAAGACCTTGTGTGTACGTACTGAAGCTGAAATCTATGGAGAACACTGCGATGACCGTAGATTACCGGATCAGAATTTGGCTTTGGAGAACAATGGAAGACAAAAAGGAGGACATAAGTTCTAGGGTAGATAAAAAAAAGGACATCTTGATAAGGTGGTTCCATTAAGACGTGTCGTATTTTGATTTTGAATAAAACGCAAACTTCATGGTAATTAACTTCCAGGATCTTATTGGGAACACTATAAACTAACTCAATCCAAAAAGGATGGTTCTAAGATGAAGCAACTGGAATCTATGGAGAAAATTGCGATGAGAGTTAGTTACCAGATCAAAATTTGGCTTTAGATGACAACGGAAGACAAAAAAGGAGGACATTAGTTCTAGGGAAGATAAAAAAGGGTATGCCTAGATAAGGGCGTTCCATTTAGACGTGTGGTACATTGATTTTGAATAAAACCAGACGGTTTGAAATTTTTCCAAATATTTTATTTCGTTCGAACGGTCACACAATAGGCTTATTTGTGAAAAATCATTTCGTGGATATCTATACCGCGACTACATTGTATATATATCACTCTATCGGCCATATTTTCGATAACATATTTCAATATGGCCTCCGGAATGGCCCGAATTACAGCGAGTTGTGTGTGCTGTAGCGCCGCCCTGTTGAAACCACATATTATCCAGACGCTGAGCTTCAACTTACGGCACAAAAAAGTGCTCCGACATAGTGTGGTGCCGTTCACAGTGGACATTTTCAGTGTTTCCATTCTCATCTTCGATGATGCCATCGGCCGATGATGCCATCGACCCATAAATCGCACCAAACAGTGACTCGCGGTTTATGCATTGGCTTCTCCACGATCAGTTGTGGAAAAGCCAAGCCCCATTTACGGTAGTTTTGCTTGTTACCATAGCAGCCAAGGTGGAAATGAGTCTTACCCGAACATATCCAATTAGAATAATATCCGAAAGGATCCAATAATAAAAAGTGTACTCAATAGGAAAAAAGAGTTGCTCTCTTGCCAAATTGTTAAATATTGTATTTTGAAACATAAAACCGTAAATAATGTTAGTGTTCGGAATGGCGTAAAAAGAGGGATAATTCGAGATTGGCCCATATAAAAAAAAACAATGAGAAAGTAAAAATTACAAAAGATTTTAAGAATGAAAAAAGAGAACATTTGGCAGAAAAATGTGGACGATTAATTTTTTAATGAAAAAGGAGTATATGTTCTTCTTTAGGATATCTGCTGGTAGTCCAAAAGAGAGCCACTTTTAAAGCACCTGTAAGTATGTTTAACCTTTTTTAGCGAAAATTCTTGGTATTAACAGATGTATTAAAGCAAACATCTTGCCATTAACAGATGTATAAGATCGAACAATCTGAATAATGTTAGAAGAAAGGATTTTTCATCTTTTCTGATAGTCAAGCTGCGCTTAAAGCTCTGAAATCAACCATCAAGAGACTCTGTCTCTGACCTCAATAATCTAGGCTTCACAGAATAACAAAATTACCCTACAATTGATGGCGCTCCACTGTAATTTTGACGGGAATGACAAAGCTGCCTAGTCAAACAGGAAGTAGAACCACCATTCACAGGACCTCAACCATTCTGGTAAGCATGTCTTCAAGTTAAAACAACCTCATTTCGCGAATTTCAAGATTCTGGGAATCTCACTCCCAACTAATTTCTTAAAAAAGCTGACTTTTGACATGGTACCAGTTTTCAAGTCCTTGGTTCTCATGGACCCCTTGGTCAGACCCACAATCAGTTAGCTTCGGATTGGTGACTGGAAAGAATTCATCCATCAAAAAATATCCATCAAGACATATCTACAGACTAACAGTCAAAGAGATTCTCTTTACGCAAAAATTGTTCAAGAGAACCATGGCCAGTCAACAGGAAGCCCAGACTTAACCAGAACCCAAAGTCTGGACCAACTTCCACAAAAGTCATGTGACGTATAAACTGGTAAGTTACTCTAACATTTTGACTCTGATACCATCTAGATTGCCATCACGACGTAGCGCAATCCTCTCTGAAGAGCTCGAATTCCTATTTAGACCATCCCGAGCCAAAAAAGGCAGCCCCCAATGAATTCAATACGAAAAACTGGTTTATATTACTACTAAATCTAAGGCAAGCAGCCCCAACAAAACTTGAAGGCCATCGATGGAAACCGTACCGCAAGCTGGGATACAACCAATCAAGATGACTCTCTGAGAAGAGAGATATGATTATTTGTCTTTGAGCAACAACAACACCGTCTTGTCCCTTGTCACGCTAACACCAACCTGTGCACTCATGAAATCATACACCCAGAGAAAAATCTGGTTAATTTGAACTATTTGCAATTCGTTCTTGAGAGTCGTTGGGTTGAGATAACATATAAAGGATGTATCAGACTTAACTACGTGCCTATTACCTGGAGGACAGCTAGAGTGGTCTTCATACCAAAATCAACTTGTAGTAGCCACCTGTATCCAAAAGACTACAGGCCAAAAAGCCTAACATCCTTTATACTCAAAAAACTTCAGAAGTTGGTAAAAATGCATAAAAGAAACGGTACAGACAACCAGCACTCATACACGAACCGAAAATTGGTATAGCCAGCACTACACAACCTAGTAGTTCTTGTAGAGAAAGCGCTACACCGCAAAGAATTCGGTGCATTCAACAATGTATCAACTACGGCTGTCCTTAACGTATTACGTGCGATAGATACACCACCAGAAATTGACCTCTGGATCGATAACCTAATAAATTTTAGAAGGGTTCAAGCCGAGTGGGGCTCTACAGCAGTTGTAAGAGAAGTGAGTAGGGGACACTCTTAGGAGGAGTCCTCTCACCTCTACTATGGAATCAACTTGCTCTCAACGAACTACTCAAAAACTTTGAAGGTGGAGCCCGGAAGATAACAGTTTATGCGGACGATATAAGCATTATTATACAAGTAGGAGGGAGACACCCTTAGGAGGAGTCCTCTCACCTGTACTATGGAATCTAGTTGTTAACAAACTACTTAAAAACTTCGAAGATAGAGCCCCGAAGATAACAGCTTATGCGGGCGATAAGCATATTTATAGTGGGAAAAAAAATTTTGACATAAAGCTCTTACACACTAAAAGAGGTTCTAAGATAGGCGAACTCAGTCGATCTAAGTATCAACGTAGATAAAACAGATCAGGTAGTGTTTATTAATCAGTTGGACACTCAACTCATCCCGAAAACTTACACGAAATATCTGGAAGCTCAATGTGAACGAGAGGGTTAAAAAGGCTTTCAATTCGCTATATGTATCCATGTTGGACAGCACCTGGGCCTTTTCGCCTTCTATAATACAATGGATCAACGCAATGGTTATTCGTCCAATTCTACTATTCGGAATCATCGTGTATAACCGTGGCCGGCGGTGGATAAGTCAATATATCTGCGCTATGCATAACGGGTGCGCTGAAGTCAACTCTATGTTTGGACTCTCTAGACTTGCACACAAAATTCATAACAGGTAAAACGGCACAGCCTCTTCGGCAGCTGGCAACTTCCTGAAACAAAGTTTTGGACACTGTGGAGTTGGTTACACGATCCCTAGCACAACTCTTGAACCCAAAATACCTACACTTCTAGGATCATAGGTATAAAAAAAGGCCCAACGGGTGGTCAACATATTCACAGATGGTTCCAAAATAAGTACAGGAGTAGGAGCGGCAGTGTATTGTACAGAGCCTGATATAAGGCAGGCATACAAATTACCGGACCACTGCAGAGTCTTTCAGGCAGAGGATTTTGCCATCAGGCGCAGAGATAGCTCTAAGAACAAACACTCATCACTCTTTAATTAACATATTAACATCTTTGTTGACAGCCAAGCGACAAGCAAATCCATGCGCTCCGTTACTGTCAAGTCAAGTAATATACTAGTAAGCAAAGACGCACTAGACGCATTGAACACTCTAAAGAGAGTGTGCATCTTCTAGGTTCCAAGCCACCGGGGTAGGTCATTGATGGAAACGAGATGGCTAACGGACTATCAAAGTAAGGTGCCAGGCGCGGATCAGAGCTCACAGAACAAGTAGCTATCCCACTACAGGAATTGTACAAAAACCTCGAGCCAAACAAACAGTGAGTCGTAGATAGAAAGATACGGTTACATGCAAGATCTCGAAAACCATGTGTGATGTAGCATGTGGAAAACGGAGTTCGTTTATCCGCAATCGCACAAAAAGGGACAGCAGGACACTGGTGGAAATCCTCACACCTAACAGCATGGTTGCGGCTCACGCTAATAACGACACCACCGATGACAACTGTAGATAATGCAAGGAACCAGGTACCAAGAAACCCTAGAGCACCTGCTTGGACATGCTCCGCCTTATTTCCCTGCACCCCATCGAGGCTTAAATACTTAGGTTCACCGACGTTATTGTCACTAAAAGATGCAGTCAAAATTCCTCTAGAACCCTTCCTAAGATTCGCGAATTCCGCGGAAATCTATATATTTTCTAAGCACCTTAATACTAATCGATACTTATTTCTAAGCACCTAGCCTAAATAAGTCTATTTAACCCATAAAATGTCAAAGCTTTGTGTATAAAAAATTATGTGTATGTAGAAACTTACGTATGTAGGCTTGCAGAGCATTAGCCGAGGATGTTGAAAACTGAGCAATTGCTGTGGGGCTCAAAGTAACTCTTAGCTGCATCTCACGATCGAGCACCTGAGCAAATGCGCTAGTCTGAGCAATCAAATCGTTCAATGGTGCAATTAATGGAAATTGTTCTTTACGATTGCAGGCCATAATACCGCTGCCGAGCACACCATCCATTGAGTAATACATGCGCAGCAGCTGACTGAGTTTCATGCTGTAGGCTTGCGTGCGCCAGTTGGCAATATTCAGGCCCAGAATCAAGCCATCCAAGCCACCGCGTATTTCGGCATCGGTCATCTCCAAGTTCTGACGTTGTGTTAGGAAGTACCATTTGGGCATAACAGTGCTGTTCCATGCACCATTGGCACCAACACTGGCCGTCTCACTTGTGCTGGTCGGCACTTGCACCAAAGCAACCTCCGCCAAGTCACCGGCTAATGTAGCGGCCCAGCGATTATCAACATTAACGGTAGCAGTTTGCGGTGCACTAACACCCTGACGACGAGCCAAAGCCAACAAGGTGCGTAGCTGCACCTGTTGGGGTTGTAGGCCAGCAGCAATGCCTGCCATTAGAGTGCCAGCAGTAACAGCGCCCCAGGGAGTCCAAATAACGCCATTCTCCACGGGACATTGACTGACGCTGTTATCGTTGGAGCCGGAGCCAAAGCCATTATTGCCATCGGACCAATAATCAAAGTCAGCATTAGGATTGCGGCGTATCTGTTTGCCAGCTTGGGGCAGGCCACGGTTTTGAGACTTAGTATTAAGATTTTCTAGAATTTCAATATCGCCAATAAAGTTGTTGCGTTCCTGCGTGGCGACAGCACGTGGCAGACGCTGAGCACGATATTGCGAGAGTTGATTGCAAACCTGGTTCTCATCGCCGCGTACCTGCATGTCGAAAGAGCTTGAGAGCATGAAGTGCAGAGAGCAGCGTTCTTCACGCGACAACGAGTTGTTGGGAAAACGTAGCGCATCGCCGGGTATTAGACGCGAGAGTAAAATGCGAAATTTTGGAAATTGAAAACCGGTAGGACTATAGGGCAAAACCTCAGGTGAGGCAATGATGCCGGGAGCACGCTGTATGCCATCTTGACGGAAACGATGTAACAAAGCCACAGCCAACTGACGCATGTCCATATTAAAGCCATCCGAATTCTCTACCTTTTCGATGAGTGAAATCAGTGTGTCGATGTTCGAGGGCAGGCGATTATCGCGATTCATAAAGTAGCTGGTATTGTAGCATTCTACCAGTGAGGGTGGTATCTGCAGTTGTATGTTTTCCTGAGCGTTGCTGGAAGCTATGCTGCAGCATAGGAGGACAGCGGCAACAGCCAAAGTGGCTGCTTTCAGCTGCATGGTCGAATTTTTCGTTTTAGAGACTGCTTGTGTGGGAAAGCGGTGAGCGAGGTGATATAACTGTTGACAACTGAAAAGAAGAAAGAGAATGTTGTAATAAAAATTGTAAGGTTGAGAGCAATCTTAAAAATTTACAAAATATCTTCGAGATTACAGTTAGTATCAAAAACATACTAGAAGATCTCCAAAACTTTAAAAGAACTTTTTTTGGCGAGTGAGCGAGCGGTGAAACATGCTTTATTCCGTACTCGTGCTCGTTTCGTATTAAAAAACGAAGGAGCCATTCTTGCTGGCACGCCAAAAAAGCTCTTAAAATTTTGGGGTAGTACAATAAGAATTTATTTTTTTGGATAATAGATGATTTGGTCATTCATAGTTCTTAAAATCTTAAAGCAAACTAAACTAATCAAAGCTATTGTCCAAAATTTCTCCATTTCATCTGACAAAAAAGTTCCCTCTTATCTTAACAGCATTCACATTTTGAGGTCACCCAAAACCTGTTGTGGTATGTGTCCATGGCCTAGTTTTTTTTCAAAACGGAATGCATTTTTCAAAGTGTTGCGTTTTCCCTATTCAACTTACTTGGCCGTCACAGTCGAATAGAGACAGATTTTAGTGTGCCTTATAAAAAAAACCACATTTTCTTATCGATTTTCGCCTATCAGTTTGTTATCTGTTAAATACACAATTTGGTTATATTATATTTAATACCTGTTGGACAGAATTTTTGTGACAAAATGCTATCGAATTTATAGATTAGACTTAGATAGTGGTGAGTGAGTTTATTTTGATCAAATACTATAAAACAGACAATAACAGGTTGTTATGAGTCACGCATAATTTGAAGGAATTTACAGAGAATTGCAAAATGTATGAAGAGGATACGAAAATTGGATAGCAGAAATTGGAATTAGTCACTTATATATCTAACAATATAACTATCTTTTCTATAAACAAAAAACTCGCGTGTAGCAACGTACACGTGGCAGAAGTGAAACTTCTTTAACAGTAAGAAATAAGAGGGATTTTAGTGTGAAATAGAGAGAGAAAGTATCTGAAAAGAAATTCAATCAATACGAAATGAAATAATAATTTGTTGATTCAATATTCATCCAGGGACCGTACCGGCTATGGTTTTTGGCGAAAGTGTCACATATTAACTTTTATCTCTTAATTTTTATTTTTTTCGACAAAAATAACAGTTATTTTCTACCGTTTATTTTTCGGTCAATATTTATATTTGTTCAAGTCATTTTACCGATAAAAAAATTTTGATATTATTATTTTCATCTCATCGGTGAGACATTTTACACATGGTGTCATAAGTTCAATCTGTCAAGCGGCCTTTAAGAAAACACAAATTGCTTGATATTTTTGACCGAAAAAATTAAAGTCACAAAATAACTGCTATTTTTGACCGATAAAATAAAAGTCAAAAGTAACCTTTATTTTTCCTCGAAATATACTAGGCAAGAAATTAACTTTTAAAGAATCAGTTTCAAATTTAAAAGCGACTTAATATTCGTGAGGCTGAGGACATTTTTAACATAATGGTATATTTGAAAAAGTCTTTCGACAATTTTTTTCATTTGAAAATTGTAAAATAACAGTTATTTTCGGTACTTGTTTTAGTTCAGTTGATCTTTATGTTGCTTTCGAATGTCTTCTCAACATTGTTACTTTTTGAATGCTGGATTGCATTTGCATAGTACTCTTTGAAGGAGCCTCCGAAAGCAGAGGCAAATCCTGTTCATTATTACCTCCTGCTTCCTGATCATAATAATTGCTATGTTGATAGAGGGCCTCATAAAGCAGCGAACGTTGATTGTTGAGTGCATCAACTTGGTTGGCTTTAAAATTTTTTTGAGATGCTTCAGTGTGTTTTTTGGGGATTGGTTCTTTGTAGATTCACCAAAATACACTGATGTTTCGTAAAAATTCATTTTGAAACTCAGCCGTTGTTGCAATCACCTTACCTTCATCATTAGTTGCAGACCCAGCTGCGGCTCTATTCTTAAGAGCTCTAATTCGCTCTCTATACCCACGAACGCGTTCTGCTCCTGTTTTAGCTATTTTTCTATTTTTTTTCCGTGCATACTTGTAGGATGAAAATTAATGTTACGGTTATGTTAATAATTTAATGTTAATGTTAATGCAAAGTGAATATTAATTATGTTATTTTCAGTATGTTACGGGTTTAGTTTTAATTAAATTTTGTTTGGCAATTTATCACGTGCCTACATGGCATAATGGTATAGATTCCGACTCTTAAGCAATGATGTACGGGGTTCAATTCTCGGCAGCGTAAATAATTTTTTTTTAATTTTCATATGAATTGAAAACGTTAGCCTAGCGTCACGAAAAAGGACCTTGAAATTTTACTCGCCGCCAAAGAAGTTTCACTTCAAAAACTGACGTCTTGAAAACCAAATAGATAGAAATATTTACTAAGCCGGACCCATTTTGTATGGAGAAAAAAAAAGTCAGCCGGACACCGACTCAAAAGTTAGAGGTAGTCCTAAAAACTATATCTGCATCATTTTTTTTTTTGGATCGGAGAAATCCTCTGGAGAGATTGTGGTTCTCCTGAACCTCTTTTCTCCTGGATTTCGCCTGAACCAAAATATCAAGTTGTTTGCATATACATTTTTGTTTTGTTCAGAAGGCATACCCAAGAAGAGCGGAAAAGCAAAGATCTTAAGCCCTTCTCTCTGAAGAGATCAAATCCCTATCTAGCACGTCCGGAGCTCAATCAGGCGCCAACAAGGATAGCCCCCTTCGAATTCGATACACAATGCTGGCTTACATTACTATCAAATCTAAGTGGAGCATCCCCATCAAAACCAAAAGCAAACCGGCATACAACCAATAAAGATAACTCTCTGAGAGTAAGAGAGTATCTTCCGGTAACCAACAGCAGTACTGATCATGTCGCCCCACACAGGTGAGCCATAAGGTTGCACAGGCAATAAATAGTTTGCCATACATGATACGAACAGCCCGCCTACTAATTCCCCAGTCATTCTTTAAAATTCTGTGTACTCGCGCTACCACAGTTAACAGATGCTCTATTAACTTCTTTTGGTGCAACAAAAAGATCATTGTCTCTTTAATTTTTTTCACCAGGTATTCGACTACAGTCACGTACTTGAGGCCAGCACCCTATAGGCTGATAAGAGAAGGCCGACCAGAACTACCTTTCACCAATACAAGCAGGTCATCAGCGTACGCGGAGCAGTTATACAGATGTTCAAGTCGTGATGTCAAGATGGAACCCTGCTGATAACAACGGACAACATTTATCCCTACTGTAACATCTATAACTCTCACTGTTCCCTGTCAGAGAAATACCTCTGGCAAAGCTTAATTTTTCAGCACTCCACTTCTTCTAGTCTATCTACAACCCTTTTCCAGCATAGATAGTCAAAACCGCCCATAAAATCAATTAACCAACACATAGTTGGAGGGAATCTCAGTAACGGTGCTTTTATCGTACAGCCAGGCATATTCGACGCTTTTTCCTTTCCGAAACCCAAATTGCTGCTCACGAATATGCGCCCCTTCGCATTCCTAGAGCCGTTCCACCATGACCCTCTCCAGTACGTTTCCAAGCACCGTAAGTAGACTCCTGCCTGAGTAGAACCGAGAATTGCAGCCTATCAGGTGACTTTTAGTGCACGATAACAACAAACAAAAACAAAACAAATTGGCCATTTCAGCCCTAGAAAGGACTTTGGCCGAGCTTCTTATGATCAATTGTGCTGTGTGTGTTATTAAATGTTTGCACACAATTGACCGAGAACTGGACCTACATGTTTTATGCCGACTCCGAACGGCTAAAGTTCATGTTCTCAAGAAGCTTTACATGGCATTATTTACTCTCTGAGGTTTGCCATTGTCTGCAGAGAGGTGGTGACCGATCAGAAAAATTTTTTATTGAAAAAACTTTTCGCCACGGCTGGGGATCGAACCCGGGCTCCGAGCATGCTAAGCCACACACTAAACCTGCATGCCACGGTCACCACCTCAAATGCACCACCAGTGCACGAAAACCCTCAAATCTTTTCTCAAGCTCTTATCATACAAGGCTTTCAAGTATTGGAAAATGAGCTTCCAGATGCTTTTACACATTTCTGCAGTCATACCATCTATGCTCGGAAACTTTTTGTCTGAGTTGCATCATGCCATATTCTGTCTCACCCAAAATTGAGGCCGAGGAATCAACTATTTCTCTTAAAAGATTTAAGGCCTTACCATCCGTCCTCGGAAATAATGAGTTCAACAGAGCATGAACATAATTCTGCCATTCTGTTAAAATAGTACCACCTTGACTAAAATAGTACCGCTAACATCAATAGAACTACCCTGGCCACGATATATTTTATATGTCATGCACCACGGATGTTCTCTATTCCCCCGGACAAGATCCCTACAATCTCTGGACTCTGATCTTGAGACGCCTACGCAACTTATTTTCAGAGCTCAGACACCTCGTCAGCAGAGTGTCGTTGACACACTCAACCCATTCACCTAGCATTGCAGTCCATTGACTAATTTCAAGGTTTGTAAACACGTGAACCAGTAAATTTCATGATTATTTCATAAAAAACAAATCATAAACAAAGTAGCCAATGGGTGTGCTCGAAAATTTTTGAATCTGAAAAAAAAAAATTGCCAAAAAATTTTGTGAAATTTGTAGATATATTTAATTAAATTTTTTTGTTCCTCGAGAATTTATTTCGCGTGAAAAATATGCACTTTTTCAAAAGCTTCGTTCTTTTAAACCAATGAAAATACAAGCTTGATATTCCTTTGGTTTGAATACAAAAAGTTGAAATTTTAATATAATTGTCCAAACTTTTCAATAAAAGTAACGGATTTTTCAAAGGAGTCTAATGAAAATTAGATTTTTTCCTAAATTGAAGAACATATTTTGATGGGAAGCATTTTTATTTTTATAAAATATGCTTCTGATAATTTTTAGCGGAATTTTGAAGATTAAATCCCTCGGCTGTTTTGTTAGTTGACCTACTTTCATTTGGTGATGGAAATTTTGATGGAAATGATAAAAGGACCAATTTCATAAACAAATCCTCAAGAAGTACCTTGAATCTGAAACATCTGATTTTTTCCATGTACACTCAGAAAAAAGTGTCTCGGAATATGATAAAAAAGGCATCATATTTAGAGAAAAATGGTATAGATTTTGCTCAAGAGAATGCTATTCTCTAATTGCGATACTAAAAGTTCTCTAAAAATGATAAAAAGCTACCATGAAATAGAAAAATATATCATTTTAGAGAAAAATACTTTTTTTTTTGAGAATATATTTGTTTTTATTGAAGAAAATACTTCTCATAGTGAATTTTTTAGCAAAATATAAGAAAAGTTTTTCATTTTCAATATAATTTCTCTAAAAATGAGAAATTTTTTGTGCGAGAAAAATACTTATCATTATAAGAGACATTGAAATGTTTCCATTTCCTAGAAGTAAAGAAATATTTCTACGAAAATGTGAAAATTTATTCTAATTGAAGAAAATTTTATTTGAAAAAAAAAAGAGAAAATTGTTATTATCAAAAATAGAGAAATTTTTTTAACGGAGCAAGGTATGTGTTTTTTTTCTCAGTGTAGGTTTTCAAGATACATATGATGATAAAAATGTTTGCTTGAGTGTAACACGTGCAAATGTGCTGTACACTTGAAATGTGCCAAAATGCATTTATTTTTGATTTTGTGCCTCTTTTTATTCAAATTTTTGAATGTCCATATGTAAAAATTTTTTGTGTCCCAACTTATACGACCATTTGTTTTTTCGACCGAAAATGTTTTCTTCATTTAAATGGCTATAATTTGGACATTTGCTAGAGAAAATCTGAGACTATGATGTTGAGCTTTGTAGTGGTTGATCGTCGTTTACTGAAATCGTGTTTCTTTTCAGTTAAAATTCTTCTTCTTTTAAAAGCCTTAAAAATTTCCTGTTGGTTAGAAGAAGAAGCATTTCGGTCGATTTTCGCTTGACATTTACAAGGTTGAACATTTTTTTCGGGTCTTTAATAATTCTTTCTCTCTTGGTGTTAAATTTGTAAGCATTCCCAGATTTTTTTTGGGACCTCTTTAGACAGCTCTTCGTATCTTGCCTTTACTTCATCACTAACAATGACGGTGTTTTTTTGTGAATTTGTAGGAGACTATTCCCTTGATTTCTGAGTGGTCTAAGATTTGGATCCAGCCACGATTCAGATAATTCATTTCTTTTTTTTATTTTATGTACAGAAGAATCAAGTAGAAAATATTCGTTGTGAGAGAATATTAGATGTAAATATTAGATATAAATTGTTAAATAACATAGAAGCAATGGAGCAATGCAAATAATAATTTGGTCATTGAATGAAAGGATATGGAACATTTCTTTGAAAGTTTTTAAAAATTTTCAATCAATAAAATTATACAAGTTGCTTGTATGAATCTGTTAATATGACGATAATTACTCACTTCCATACAATGCGAAAGATCAACAATTAAAACATTGTTGAGTTACCCAAAAACTAAGCAGGTATCAAACTATCGAATACCCTTGTGTAAAACAACAAAAGTTTTTTGTTGGTTTTGCTTAAGTATAATTCTCGTTGCAGCAAACAATGGTGCATTGACTTGAAGACTTGGGACTGCATGATTGAAATTGCCCCCGAAAGAAAGTTGCTAAAGACACTTTCGATACCCAAAAATGTTACCATCATATATTTTTTTAAGTATGGATATCTCTATGTTACATACATAGCCTGCCAGAGAATGCAAATTGAAAATGTGTTTAGCTCTGATGGAAATCTTGTTATCTTGAATAACCCCGATATTTAATATAAATTATAAAAATATTCAATATCACTTCCGCTGGATGATGTCATTATTATCACCTACCACATAAATATTAAAAGTATTTGTAGTACTTTAAGTTACATATGACTCAATTTTTGTATTTTAAGTTGGTCATAAACATTATCGTATCTATTTAACCGTCTATAAATGTAACAAAATTATCATGACTCACACATTCAAATATTAATTTAACTTAACAGATAAATTGTAAATACATAGAAATTTTTGCCTTAAGTAAGTTCCAAATATAAGTATTTATCAATATTTTGTAATCACTGGTATATAAGATCACATATAAAATCAGCCCGCCATAATTTGTGCTTTATATACAACATTTGGAATTGCTATCAATTTAATATTTATTAAAAAAAAAACTGCTATACACTTGTTCACTGGCACAAATGCGGTATTAAGTCTGCCGATAAGATATCATGTTGAAACAGCGGTATCGCTTCTTAGCGTTATTATTTTAGTGTAAAGTTTGCTTTAAATATGTAGTACACTGTGAAAAAATACTGCACAAGTGATGGATAGTTAGCACTAAAATTTCATAGTTTTTTTTGTTTTCATATGAATCATTAGATGTTTATTTAATATGATAAAGGTTTCTACTTAAAAACGTTTTTAATTATTAATATTTTTCAACATGTTAATATTGACATATTAAGTTTTATTCAACACAGTTTTTTTTGTATCAAAGTTCAAACATTATTTCACATAGTTTGAATATTTATCACTAAATATTGTGTGTCATCTACAACAGTTCACAACATTTAATCCGGATTCTCATATTCTTTCATAAGTGTTGCCAGTTATAACTGTCTCTTTCTGCTAATTTACTTTCTTATAATTTTGTTCAAGAACTTAGTCAGCACTTCACTTTTTTTCTATTACATAACATGTTGCATTGCAATGTTTTTGAAAACAACTTTCACATTTTGGTATTGTTCGTGTTATATTCAGTTATTCATTAATATGTTTTTTTCTTTTATTATCTCTTCTCAACACTTGCTCTAAATATCTTATTTAACTTTTTAACATATGTTTTAAACTATACCGTAGCAATATGTTTGTTGCACCTTTTTTCACCTGTCTGCTTAATCGTACTAACTTTAGTTTTAACCAACTGTATTCCAGCTAGTGTCCCAGCATAAACTAAAATAATTTCTTATCTCAAAAAGTCTCAATAGTATTGTGTAGAAATACCAAATGATAAGATAAGATAGATTATTCATATGATTTTTAATGTGAAATATTGCAGGTTCTCTCCAAAGTAAACATATTCGTAAGTGAAAAATGTATGCGTAATGCTTTTGGTTTTTATGATTTTTTTTTAAGTTGATATTTGTTGGCATGCCTTTTCTGGCAGGTTGATTCGTCGGCTTTACAAACTTAAGCTTTATAGTTGTGCTTTTGTTACACCCTATCTTATCCGCATACATTGTGGCAAATAAGAAAAAAAGGTTTGAGCATTATTGCTAAAATTATCAATAGTTGTGTGTAGACATTTCGCAAAATTATCTTTAACGGAGAAATTTCGTCATTACCGTTTTTACACTGAGAAAAACCATGTTTGTTTAAAAACATTATAATTGTAAGTAGAATTTCAGCAATTTTTGTAAATCTCTTTCCAAACAAATTTCATACAGAGTCCTCTCTTTAAAGGTCTATAAGTGGCGAAGAGCGATTTACTTAAGACTGATAAGTGGGATTTAATACGAAAATAATGTGGTTCAAATATCTAGGCATGCACTTCGATTAACGCCGCACTTAGAAGGACCACATAAAAGCAAAACGCAAACAATTAAATAACAAAACCAAACGACTGAGGAAGTAATTTTTTTTCAGAAATATCAAAATAAAAACAAAAATTGTGGTTTTTACCCAGTATTTTTAATAAATATTTCAAGGCAGGGTCATGTTCAGAAGTATTTGAAAAATCCAAATTGAAAAAATTATCTTCAACACCACTTCCGATGCATGTAATATTAACTCTTTTATTAATTTTTTTTTTGAAAAAGTTAAAAAGATGCGTTCAGTAAACATTTCTCAAAAACCAAAAAAATTGCATTTGCAAAAACTATGGAAATTATAAATGCATTATTTTTAAGTAAAAAGTCAACACTTTAATCAAAACCACAAAAAATTAAACTAAATTGTTACAATCAAAAGTTTTGTGTTATCTCGAGTATAACTTTCGCTTCGAATATTCTTCATACAGGTCACTGTGGGTAAAAATCATGAATAGATATTGTTACTTTAACTGTATTCTTACTTTTTCTTTAAGACATACTAAAGACTGTCCCAGAAATAACTGTCCTTTTGTTTTTAGGTTATTTATAAAAAGGTGTTACCTGTATAGCAACATATTTGGTACCTAAATAAAGTATAAATATTGCAGATTAAAAAAAAATACTCATTAGTAAAATAAAAGAGCTACTGAAAAGATGTCGTCTCAACAAGAAGAAAAGCGGAAAGCAATTATTTGCAAATACCTGGAAAATCCAAACATTACATTCAAAAAGATCGTTAAGGAAGTTGGCGTGTGCGTAAAAACTGTCGGAAGGACCATAAAACGATACAAACAGCTTACCCCTTTCTCAAAAACGCCAGGCTCAGGGAGAAAAAGTGGTCCAGCGAACCAAGCGGTGGCCCAGAACGTTAAGCGGCTGTTTACTCAGAATCCAGGCACTTCGGTTCGTGATATGGCAGCAAAAGCGGGAACATCGAAGTCAAGTGTTCAACGGATTAAAAAAAATTTACAACCTAAGGAGCTATAAAGTACAAAAAGTACCTGATAGGTCAGAAGAAAAGGACGCCGAAGCCAAGAGGAGGGCTCGAAAACTATATCGCGATTATCTGCTCAAATTTGATAACGTGATCATGGACGATGAAAAACACTGCAAAGCGGATTTCAAGCAATAACCTGGACACGGATATTATACTGCGGTTAGAAGGGGTAGAGTATCCTCTAAATTTATCACCGAAAAACATACCAAATTTCCAAAGAAATACATGGTGTGGCAGGCCATTTGCAAATGTGACTGGAGCATCGTTTGCTGCCTTTTATACGTCAGCACTAAGGTTCAGTACTATTTTGGCCTGACATGTCAACATGTCACTACGCAACATGTCACTACGCCCAGAGAACGATGGATTGGTACCAAGCCAATAATGTCACTGTGGTACCAAGAATAGGCAATCCTACATTGGGCTTTAATGAAAATAAACCTTGAGAAGACCAAACAAACTGCGAAAAACATCGAAATATTTATACACTAAGGTCAACGAAATGTCGGTAAAAAACCTAATGTAGGACCTTATCAAAAAGTGCATAATTTTTTTTAAGTGAATTTTTTGCAGTGTAAATAAAATTTTCATTTATTTTGTAATGTTCACTTAATAATAAACTGAAAGAATTTTTAAAAAACATCATTGTTTTTTTTACAACAAAAAAAAAAAAAGGAAAAAAGGATAGTTATTCCTTTGACAGTCTTTATGTAGTTTTTCTTACAAAAATCAAAGAATTTTAAGATAGTTATTTTTTACTGTTTTCCCTCAAAAACAACTCTGTCCTTGCGGCAGAGGGAGATGTCTTTTTTGTTTTTCATAAACTTTTGGTTTAACTTGACAACCATATGCAACTTTTGAGACTTCTTAGAATGTTAAATTCGAAAAAAATTTAATTCGGTACGCCATACTTCATAATTCTACGTCAACTAAACAATGTTCTACCGTAACGTGGAGAATGGACTAAAGTCTGAGGCCCAGAGAGAGAATGTGCTCTTTTTTATGCCCGTTCCACACTAAATCTAATATAAAAACCATTAGAAACAAAGTCCAACAGATATTATGTGAAAACACGCAAAAGGTTTGTTCATAGTTTTCGTTTTAAAAACACAAAAAAAAGGTGACGTTTCATATTACATAAGGAAATTAATTTACAATTATGTAACCAGACATATTTTTAGTATTACTTAATAGTACAAATTAAAGAACAATTTAAAATATAGTTTGGTATTTGAGTTTCAAGACCTTATTTTTTATGGATTTCTAGAGTACAATAAATTTAGAATATACTGCAAAAATTACTGGGTCTTTAAAATTCTAGGGTGGTGTACAGCATACTTCATTTAAATATTTTATTTTAGAAAATTTCGAGTTCCAAAATCCACTAAACCAACCCATTCCTCCTTGTTGTGGTGTCCATTTCTACGTAAAATACAGTCCAAAAATATCATAAGACTGAATTGTAATAATGTATGTGTTTAAGATGGTAAGTATGACTTATCAACGTCTTGTCTATTAAAATCTTTTTTATCCGTTTTCCCCTTCCCATCATTTTTCATCCTTTATCCAGGCAAACAAGCTTCTCGGATTCATTAAAAGACGTATCAAAGGATTCAAGAATTTCTGGTCAACTAAAACCTTAGACACACTTAAGTGCGTCTAAATCTAGAGTATTGTTGAACAGTCTTGAGCCCAAGTTTTATATTCGAAAGACTAGAATCAATTAAAAAAAACAATTCTTACTTTTTGCATTGAGGTACACGTTTGACCCTCAGGATTATAGAAATCTGTCACGTCATGAACACAGACTGAAAGTGATAGATATAATGCAGTTGTTATCAAGAAGTACGCTACTCTGTTTATGTTTTATATTCGATTTCATTATCATAAACTTTGAAATTGAATATATTTCAAACAAAGTAACCCTTATTGACCCACAGCACCATATCACTTTCGCTATCAGCACCATATCACTTAAATACTATCAGTGAGTACTACATTCCACCTATGGCTAAATTCATATTCAAGCGTTTTCTTTCCAAACAGCTTTTTCCACCTTATCACCTTTAGCCTTATAACCACCCATGTCTCTTTAATCACCACCCATACCTCTTTAATTGTTATCCCTTAAGGTACTACCCAGTCGGCAATGGCAGCACTTCAAAGCGCTACTACATAGCAGGCCTTCATATGGATTTCGAAGTATACTTTCTTTTTTATTTGAAATGAAAAAATTTTGCAGGCCTTCCGCTCCGATAGCTCAAAAGAGGACTGATAGAAGCACTTCTTTAGAATGGCTAAAAGTAGGGGTAAACAAAAAGTATTAAAAAAATATATATTTTTTTTTTAAACCTTTCTCTGTTTATAATATATTCTATGATTTTATCTTCTCTCCTTTGTTTTTTTAAGTCAGATTAATTTCAATCTATAATCTTTGATACAGCAGTAAGAAGGGCCATAATTATGTCGTATTTTGAAACTGACATATATTCTAACTTTAAACGAAAAAGTTGCCCTGAAGTATATGAAAAGTTTGTCTTTGAAGGGAAAACAAGTTTGTTGTGCTGCCTTTTGTGCAGAAAAAGAAGGCCTTCAAGAAGGGCTCATAAGAGCAGCGAGGAAAGCATGTCAATGCAGATTTTCGTTTGAAGAGCGCTGGTTTAACTGCCTATTGGAATGTATAGAGAGATGAGAGGGAGAGAGTAAGAATTTTTTAGAGAGAGAAGACATTTTTTTAGCGAAAATAGCAACCGTGCATTAATTTTTCTTTATTTCGGAAAAAATTAAATTTTTGCCACTGAACGAATTTCGCCTTCAGCGATCGTTGTGGTGAGGGTTCGAATCGCACGACCGACTCTAATTTTTGCAACAATTTTTTTATATTTTGTTTGATTTCTTATTAATTTTAATTATTTTTTATATTTTTCAAATTATTTTATTATTGTTTTCTATTTATTCGCCAAAAATGAAATTTTTTGTCAGGTAACGAATTTTCCCAGAAATGATAGTAACAGCCTTGTTTCGAATACCACAGTCAACACTTTTTTTTGCATTTTTTTATTACTTTTATCAATTTTTATCCTTGTTGGTATATTTAAAATTATTTTCTTAATGGCTTTTATTTATTTTTATGAATTAGAAGCTTCATTGGGTCAATCAAAACCTAAAAAAAGTTATAAATCTTCTTCCAAATATAACAAAAGTATTGAAATATTTTAAAAATAACTAAAATAATCGTTTCTGTTGGTCCAATGAAGCTTTTTAGATTTGTATTCATAAAAATAAACAGAAAAAATAAAAAAATAAATTGAAAAAATTTATAAACAATGATTCAAATTGATAAAAATAATAAAATATTACTAAAACAAATAATAGTGTGGTGGGATTCGAACCCACGCCACCACGATCGCTGGCCTATCTGGCTACATTCAGTACATTTAGTACATTCAGTACAACATGGAAAAGATTCCGTACAAATCTCCCGCATACAGTGTTGCCATATGAGCAGTTAATCCTGTTTTAGGCAGTATTTTAAGCAGGTAGACAGGATTCCTATTTCTCCCAGGAGTTCAAAAATTTCTGAGATTTTTCTCAAATAAATATAAACAAAACAAAAACCTGAAGCAAATTAGAAATTCCCACCTTATGTGGAAATCATCGCACAAAAGAGTTTTTAAAAAAACAAGTAAAGAAAGTCTAAAGTCGGTCTAGGCCGACTATGAAATACCCTAAACCCACTTTTCAAAAACAAAAAATTTTTATTGTAAATGGGCGTGTCCGTGGGCTAATGAAGCCTATATTTTATGTGCATTTAAATTTTGATGAAAAATGTACACATACCAAGTTTTATTCCTGTAGCTCACAGATAATGCCTTTATTGTGCTTTCGCTATGGGAGGTGGGCGTGTTCATGGACGAATTACTTCCAATTTTTGAACACACCTTAGTTTTGGTATTAAATACATCCATACTAAATTTAATTTCTCTATGACAAACATAACCTTATTTATTGAGCTTAAAACTTTTTGGGTTGTATGGGAGGTAGGCGTGTCCGTAGGCGGATGACGTCCATTTTTAAAAAACCATCTTTGTCTTGTCATAAAAAACATACGTGCCAAATTTTAGCTCTGTAGGTCAAACAGAGGCTTATTTATTGCGTTTTCAATTTTTGGGTTGTATGGCAGGTGGGCGTGTCCGTGAGCGTATGACGTCCATTTTTCGAAGACATCTTTGTGTTTGTATAAAACACATACATATCAAATTTTATTGTTGTAGGCTTATTACGAGCTGGGTTATGCAGTTTTCAATTTTTGGTTTGTATGGGCGGTAGGCGTGTCCGTGAGCGGATAATGTCCACTTTTCAAAACCATCTTTGTTTTGTTACAAAAAACATATGTGCCAAATTTTGATTCTGTAGGTTAAACAGAGGCTTATTTATTGCGTTTTCAATTTTTGGGTTGTATGGGAGGTGGGCGTGTCCGTAAGCGGATGACGTTCATTTTTCAAAAACATCTTTGTGTTGATATAAAACACATACATACCAAATTTTATTGTTGTAGGCTTATTATGAGCTGAGTTATGCAGTTTTCAATTTTCGCGTTGTACGGGAGGTAGGCGTGTCCGTGGGCGGATTCCAAAAATATTCAATAGTGCAGATCCTTGGGTTCATGTGACCATGTGTACTAAGTTTCATCCAATTATCTCAACTCCTTCTTCTTATCCTGTGTATACGGACAACACACAGACGGACAGACGGACGGACGGACGGACGGACGGACGGACATGGATAGCTCGACTCACGTGGTGACGCTGATCAAGAATATATATACTTTTCTATACCGGACTCGCTTCGTTCTATGCGTTACAAACGTTTGCACTAAGTTAATATACCCTGACCTTTCAGGTTTAGGGTATAACAATTATAAGAATTGTACAAATTTTGAAATGTCATCAGAAGGTATGATGAAGAAATTTGGAAAAAATTGCTTATAAAAAAAATTTAAGTATATATATATTTTTAATGATCTCAACATTGCAAATGAATTGCTTTAAAAACTAATATTTTAATAATTTTTGTAAATTTTAATACATACCTATTTAGAATGTGATAATTTTTGTAAAATTAAAATTTACTTCAAATCTAATATTAAAAATGTTATACTACAAACATTTTTAAAATACATGTTTTAAGTTCTTTCATAAGAGCATTTTTTTTTCTCAAAATACAAGATATTTTTTGAAAATTACAGGATCTTCAATTAATATTGCTCTTTTAATAGAATAAGATTTATTTTTTAGCATTTATATGCTATTTGAATACAACTCATGTACTTAATCTCTTTAAAATCATAAGCTTAAGTTAACTAACTATTCCATTTTGTCATGTTAAGCTGTTTAAATTTTAATAAATGATATGCATTCACAACATTATGACAAAGAAATTCATTTTAACAAAAATAATACGTGCACAAAACAAAATAAAATTCCAGACACGTTGACAAAAGAAATTCGATTCTTGTTTCTTGTTTTGTCCGAATATAAATGAATAAAAAAAAGAATACAAAATAAATAAAATCACCCAAACAGGCAACCCTAACAACCTGGTATTAAAAGCCAGGGTAGCACAATCAGTAAAAAAAAAAAAAATATAAAAAGAAACAAAAATTACCAAAAAATAAAAATAATTTGCCGAAAAAAAAATTATTGTAGTATAACGCAAGGGATTTTAGCAGGCTCAGAGAAGTTAAGAACAACTCTTATTGTCGTCAGGCTTAAATTGTAGCAAATTTTCGTAGCATACTTTAAGACGCATACTTCAAGTATTAGGTATGGATCTAATATGAAAAGTAGTGACTGAGTGATTTTAGGATATTAAAAAATATCTTTTGTTTTGTTAAGAAAACAAAAAGGAAAAATAACATAAAAAACCGAATGATTGAAAACATTATTGCTGTGGCATAAAATGTAACAGCCAAAAAATAACACAAATATAAACTTGACACATGTCAAAATCTTAGTGGGGAAGCGTCGAAAAAACAATGTAGCATGTAGATTTTATTTTGTTTTTTTTTTGTCTTTGTTTTCATCTTGCTTGCTGTTAATATTTGGCACCTTTTTCATTAAATATTTATTCGGGCATAAAATAAAATAATAGGTAGAAAAAAAAAAACAGCAGCATTTGAAAAAAACTACGCGAAAAAAGCAGACCGCAGACACTGTGTTGACAGCATGTAATGTCAACATGCGGTTTAACATTAATTTGTCGCATTTGCGACATCTACCGTTTCTACCAAACCACCTACCAAACACATCTTTACACTCATAACTGTAGCGACTCTAGAGGAGTCGTCTGCAGTATTGTCGTCTCTGGTCTTGTTTCTCTTAAGCATTGCCTGGTTTTTGGGTGGTTTTTGGCACAGCCTCGCATTGCAATTCCCCGGAGTCTCTTTTTTATCATGATCCTGTTGTTGTCGCAGTAAATTATTTTATTATATTTGGAGTCTGGTACAAAATAAAAAAAAGAAGAAAATACACTTTCCCAATTGCAGAAGGTGAAAAAATTCAATTGGCTCCAAATGTTGGATGCATGTCAGCGATTTCTATGCTATAAGTGCTTAATTTAGTGAGTTTTGGGACTGCGTGTGGCAGTGATTAGGTAAAAGACCAAAACTTTCCTCACGTTCATTTTTGCTGCGAGAAAAAGTAGCACGTTATCAACTTTTATTTGGTCTTAGGGTAAAATATCAAGATTTTTTTCGATTGAAATCATTTTCCTGAACTTTTTTTGACTCTTTTTGTATTTATCATATATATTACGAGGGCCAAAAATTTCGCGGAATGAAGGGGTTGGCAGGGGAGTAAATGCTTATTTGGATAGGCACTAATAGAGTGAGACATTTTCACTCTATAAATCAAGTTTGAATCTTATCGGTTCATTAACCTCTGAGTTAACGACGAGCAAATAAGTGAATCGGGAAGACAGCGGCAAGTATGTAGAAAATTTAACGTCGCTCCGTGATTAAGTTCCTCACTAAACAAGGTAAGACACCATGGTACTATATAAAGGACATAGCCTTTTCAAATAAGAAAGTGACTTCATTGAAAACGATCCTCGGTCTGGATGGCCATTTGAATCTAACACATCAAAAATCATTGAATGGGCAGAAAAACTTGTATATCTTCCCATACCAGGTTGAAGAAGAAACTGCTTGCAGAAATCGTTGGAGTATCTGAAACAACTAAATAGAATATCCTCTTTCAACATGTTGCGATGACTAAGGTCAATGCAAGATGTGTGCCCAGAATAGTAACGCCACTTCAAAAACGTGACCGCGTTGAATGTTCTCTCCAGTTTTTGAACCGCTTTGGCAAGCACTGCGAGGAAAATGTGACTCAGATTGTTTCCGGAGATGAAACATGAGTTTCCGGAGTCAATAGAGTGATAAGAAAAAGGCCAGCCCTCCTTAATATATAAAGTACTAGCCGATGTAACCAGGTGTTACTCGAGGTTGTGCCTCGAGCACAGAAAGAACACGATTTTCAAAACTCTCTCATTTTAACGTTTTAAAAATTATCAATTCAATTTTAAAATTTTTTAAATTATCGTTTTTTGGGGTTCCGTCGAAAGTGTTTAGTCAAATTTCCGTAAAACTATACCTGCCAGGCATGGTTAAAAAAAAATTATATCTTCAACGTCTCGATCTGACGTCTGGTTTCTGAGGATAATGTACACCCATACTCAGAAAAAAACACATATCTTCCTCCGCTGAAAGATTTATCTACTTTCGATAATAGCAATTTTCTCTTTTCAAATCAAATTTTCTTCAATTAGAATAAATTTTCACATTTTCGAAGAAATATTTCTTCACTTCTAGGAAATGGAAACATTTCAATGTCTCTTATTATGACAAATATATTTCTCGCACAAAAAAATTCTCATTTATACAGAAAAATGTTTTGAAAATGAAAATTTTTCCTATATTTTGATAAAAAATTCCCTATGAGAAGTATTTTCTTCAATAAAAACAAATTTTTTCTCTAAAATAAAGAGTCTTTTTCTCTAAAATCGAATAATTTTTAAATATTTCTCTTTTTCATGGAAGGTGTTTATTATTTTTAGAGAGTTTTTATGATCGCATTTAGAGAAAAGCATTCTCTGCAGCAAGGTCAATACCATTTTTCAGTAAATATGATGCCATTTTTATCATATTCCGAGAAACTTTTTTCTGAGTGCAGTTTGAAAAGTCATTTCGAGAAAAATTCGTTTAAAATTTTTCTTAGCACGCATTTAATATGCAATTTTATTTCAAATAAATTCCCATTTTAAAAAATCCTATAAGCATCGATTCGATTTTTGGATTGTCTTCGTTCAACTTCGTTTTTGGTCGATACTGTTCGGTTAATTTTTTTTTTCATCTTTATATAGCTTCTGCTGGTATTCGTTAAACTTCTTTTTTTCGTTCGTCTTTGGTTCTTGACTTCATTTGCCTTCGGCTCATTCCATGAATTTTGTCGAAAGAACTATAAAAGCATAGGATCTATTTCAGTAATAGATACAAATGCTTGCCAAGTTTCATCAAAATCAGTTCATCCGTTTTGACGTGAATGAGCCGAACATAGTTGATTGAATAAAGCTCCCTCTTACGGAAGTTTTCTGAAATTTAAATAGCCTCAATTCTGTTGCAGAGTCAAGTTATTTCACGTACCAAATTTTAGTAAAATCGATCAAGTCATTTAGGAGTTATTGAGTCTTAAATATGCACTACTTAAAGCGCCCTCTTGCGTAAGTCTTTGGAATTTTTAATGGCTTATGTTTATTTTGGGAGCAGTTGAACCTTCATACTAAATTTCATTGAAATCGGTCCAGGCGTTTAGAAGTAATTATAGATTGCCACGCCCACATACCTTAGCCCACTTTTTTACACCCCCTATGTTCTTTCTCACTATGAAAGGTACTCGGTGTCCAAATTTCAGCTCAATCGGATAAACGGTGCGCGAGCCCATACGGAACAGACAGACAGACAGACAAAAATTTGATTTTATATATTAGATCACAATCATCCGAAAAGGTCTTGGAGACCATCTTTTGGGAAACATAAGGGATTCTATTGATCGTTGACAATGAACGTATTGACAGGATTGTACTACACTGAACCAAAAAATAGCACTATAATCATGAATTTATGCATGAGTTCCATGAATCGCATTCATAAGTTTTGGTTCAGTAACCAATTACATGAGTAACATGACCTATTCACAAACAAAATGCTCAAAAGAAAAGAAAAAAAAACGAGAACATGAATATTTCATAAGCCTAGTGCTTAAAGTTCATGAAGTGAGTGTACAAGATACATAAACCAATAAAAAATTTCGTAAATTTCATGAAAAAATACAAGTTGAACATGAATCAGTCATGATTTCTTTTCACGGAAAAAAGATATCGTATAATGCAAGATACCGTTGTAAAGGTGAATATACAAGGCAACTTTTCTGTGAAGACATATAACCGTTTTTATTAAAACTTAATTTTCAGGCTCTTCCAAAAAAATGGCTGGCTTGTGAACCATCTGGCAAATTCCAATAAAAGACGAAAAATACGAAATAAAATACCTATAATTTCATAATTTATTGAGATTTTATTTATTCAGAAGACCTTACGAGGCAAAAATAGCTATACTGACGCCTCTTAGGCTAAACAAGTAAGGAAACTCTAAAGTCGGTCTAGCCCGACTATGGAATAGCGTGAACCTCCTATTATATTTAAAAATATATTGATATACTTAAACAAACATAAGTAACTTCTAATTTTTTTCAAAATCCATTTATTACTTGACAGTTTTTAACAGGTTGTTTGGGAGTTGGGTGTGTTTGTGGGGGGAGACGCCCATTTTGTGTGCACACCTTAGTTTTGATATAAAGTTGTCCCTTGCCAAGTTTAATTCCTGTAGGTCATATTAAAACTTCTTATGTTATTTTCAATATTGTGGGTTGTTTGGAAGGTGTGTGTTTGCGAGCCAATCACGCCCATTTTTTGTACATGTCTTATTTTTTGTAAGAAATACATACATATTAAATTTCATTTCTGTGGCTTTGATAAAACTCTCTAAACTCTCTCTTTGGGTGCATGGAAGTAGAAGTGTCCGTGAACGGATTCCAAAAATATTCAATAGTGCAGATCCTTGGGTTTATGTGAACATGTGCTCCAAGTTTCATGCACTTATCTCCACTCCTTCTTATCCTGTGCTTACAGAAAACACACAGATGGACGGACGGACAGTCACTAAATCGATTCTCGAGGTGACTCTGATCAAGAATATATATACTTTTCTATACCGGACTCGCTTAATTCTAGGCGTTACAAACGTTTGCACAAAGTTAATATACCCTGACCTTTCAGATTTAGTGTATAAAAATAGTAATGAATGGATGTGTTCAATCATAATTTTCTTCATTTTCGTTCAAATCGGTGTTGCAATGTTTGCTCGTGAAACATTAACGCCTTCCCATATTGGCGCACTTCAAGTAAATAGATCGGCCACATGTGTTGAATTCGATTTAGTTTTTGGGTGTCAGTTCTTAAGGAAAAAAACCTCAAGCAAATGGTGCATAAATCAATATTCTCATCATATGGCTTTGAAGGTTCTTTAGCCTTAGGCCTTAGGCGCTTGGATGGTGCTTTTTGTACCTTCATCATTGATGCTTTTAATGGTGATTTTGATTTTGTTGCTGTTTTTCCCTGCTTCAGATCATCAATTTTGTGTGGAGTAGTCAGCTCGTTTCACTTCATTGCCTTTCGGCTAAGTTCCTATGGTTTCTTTCGGGTGGCTGCTTGCAATGGCCCAATTTTATCCAGAAGCGACGAAACACTGATGCTTCCTGACGAGGCAAGGCTGCGTTCATAGAGAACGCCGATTCAGACAGGCAGGCAGTAAAATCTTCCTGCGAGCGTTTTCCCTGACAATTACGAGCTGTACAAATTTAAATCAAATCTTCACCGAGACTACTCTACTTTCCCACCCTCCCACTAAACTATCACCTTTCTTCCGAATTAACACAATGCTTTCGCATTTATAAGGGGGCATCCCCTGAGCGTTGGTTCAGTCTAAAAAAAAAAAAAAAAAGAAAAAGTCTGTAATCATCAATCATCGCACGGTATTTTGCTTCATTGATTGCAACGTTGCAATTTTCATTTTTTTTAACGGTCAAATGATGCGGCCGTCCCACAAACCGCACCGAACTGTGCATTTTTCAAAGTACATTGGCAGCTCTTGCACTGGTCTGGCTGCTCTTCAGACCAAGTTCTGTTTGTTGACGTACCCATAAATCGAAATATGAGCTTCACTGAAGACAATTTTTAAATAAAAAAGTGGATGGTCAAAAAAATGCCCATTCCCCAAACAAACGACGTTGTAATAAGTCATCCGGCTTCATTTGTTGCACCAGCTATATTTTGTATGGTTTTAGATCGAGGTTCTTACGCAAAATATTTCAAGTGGTCGAATAACAGAAGCCCAATTGTTGAAAACGGCAAAATTTGAATAACCTGTGCAGGGGGTCGATTATGACGACCACAAATTAACGTTATTTGCAAAACACATTTCTCACAGAACACGAATTTTGATAATAAAATTTAATCATTTGCAAGCGTTGTTCGTTTGTTAAGTAGTCTAGTTATGTTACAAACCAGTCATGTTACAAATCACGCGTGAGATGTAAAAAAATTTTCTCTGAAAAAACAAATTGCAAAAAAATTCACCCTTTACAATGGAAGCTTCGTGCATTTTATGACCTAAATTTATACATCCTATGTACATTAGCACGGGTCGGTCTTCACATAAAACAAAAACTGATAAACTGGGTAAAGATATTCCTTGCTTCATTTTAATAACCTTCACGAGAGAATTTCGCGATGAGTCTGGATTCTTCGACTTCCTGGAGTATTTTGAAAAAAGTGTCTTTACAATTTTTCAACGTTCAGCTACATGTTCACAATAGAGTCAACGCGAAACAGACTGTATTTTTATAATCGTAGCTAGTAACGAGATACTTTAAAAACCAACGGTTGCAATATTTGTGAATGCTTACATATAAGTTGTGTGCTCATACATGGATTTACGCGGTCTGAGAACACAATTTTTCGATAAAATGATAGCATGGCTTAATACACAGACTCATGTATGATAACACTAAGCTCATGAACAGGAACACAAAACCAGTTTTAGACACTCTTTATGACAACAACTTTACGAAATCTTAATTCTATTTTGGACAAAGGGAAGGCACTCGCATAACGGGCGTTTGCAGGATATTATAGTACCTGTAAAGAGGTTATACAGCCGTCTTATTTAAATAAACTTGGTATAGTTTCTGTGTGGCCAAAATTTTCAGCAAAAGTCATTGAATGTCCTTTTAAAATACGGTTTTCCGTTCATTGTACGCTCCTTACTTATATGGTGTAAGTTAGAAAAAAATCATAATTTGTACTCTGGTCGCAGAGTCTTACTGAAACGTGACTTTGTGGATGGTATCTTCATTTTCCTATTTACTGAGAAAATTGTCTCTAGTTCAATTTTGTCCAATGAATATTAAAGTTTCTATACTGCGAGAAACCACAAAACTCCGAGCTAGTGCAAAAAATTGCAACGTCAATGAAGTATGCAGCCCGCGGCCGATTGCACTTACAGTGAAAGCCAAGTTTTGCATTTGCACTGCTTAAGTGAGACAATGTAGCCAAGTGGTAGCAATACAACCACAATAACGCCAAGCATTAACGAGGACTGACCCCAGTCCAAGTCTAATGCTTAAATATGTTTTATGCTTTTTATTTTAGAACGAAGTCAACCGAAACGAAACATAGCTGCATTTCATAAATATTGTTTTGCTTTTTCGTACAAGGACAATAAAATGCAAACAGACCCGCAGGGTCCTGCCTGTTTTCATCTGCATGCAACTTTAACATTGTTGCTACTGTTTATTTTGTATTTATGAACTAACGTTGGGAAACCGGTTTTTGACTTGATGTGCTGTGTTCAGCTATGTTTCCTTGAGTTGTTTTGTGCATCCTGTTTTGTGCATATGTGGCACATGTGGATTTTTTTTGTATGTTGTTAACGTCGTATAGGGGTCAGTTACCGGTTTTCGATAATTTGTTTATTGTATTCAAGCTAATTACAACAGTGCTAATTAAAGTGACCTGAGGTCAGTTACTGCATGAAATTGAGTTGTTTGTGTTTTTGTTAGGGCGCGTTATTTGTTCGACATAATTGTTGCATATTTTAAGGGCTAACCGCGCATTCCTTTTGTTTGGTTTTATAATCAAATCATTTACAACTTGTTGGTCAGTTTTTATCCGTTTGTTTTGACACCATTGGTGGTCATCATTGTGTCCGAGTGTTTTGTCCATTTTAACGGTAAATTGAGTTTTCAATTGCCTTTTTATTTGAATGTTGTTGTACGCAGTGATATACGGCTATTGTGATTATTTATGGTATATTATTCGGTTGAGAAAAACCGGTTACTTTTCAATATGAGTGTGTTTTGTGGTAAGTGAAAGAGAAGGAAATCAAACAATAATAACAAAAAGGCAGAAAGACATAAAAAAGAAACAAAAATATTTAATACAGTGAATGAAAAAAGTTTAGGCACAGCGCAATTTTCACAATTTGTCTGTAAATTACTTTTGTTCTAACTTGCGTGCAAAAAAAAAATACCACCTTGTTCAAAAAGAAAGATTCATTCACACTGTGAACCGGACTTAACTGTTCGATTAGAACATTTTTTTTTTGCAGGTTGCCAAAACCTATTTCAAAATAGGTTAAAAAACCTATCAAAATTTTTTTTTTGATCCGTCTGTGATAAGGCTGCCATATATCAGCGTCTCTCCACGCCACATATTTATACCCTAAACCTGAAAGGTTAGGGTATATTAACTTTGTGCAAACGTTTGTAACGCATAGAACGAAGCGAGTCCGGTATAGAAAAGTATATATATTCTTGATCAGCGTCACCACGTGAGTCGAGCTATCCATGTCCGTCCGTCCGTCTGTGTGTTGTCCGTATACACAGGATAAGAAGAAGGAGTTGAGATAATTGGATGAAACTTGGTACACATGGTCACATGAACCCAAGGATCTGCACTATTGAATATTTTTGGAATCCGCTCACGGACACGCCTACCTCACATACAACGCGAAAATTGAAAACTGCATAACTCAGCTCATAATTAGCCTACAACAATAAAATTTGGTATGTATGTGTTTTATATCAACACAAAGATGTCTTTGAGAAATGGACGTCATCCGCTTACGGACACGCCCACCTCCCATACAACCCAAAAATTGAAAACGCAATAAATAAGCCTCTGTTTAACCTACAGAGCTAAAATTTGGCACATATGTTTTTTGTAACAAAACAAAGATGGTTTTGAAAAGTGGACATCATCCGCCCACGGACACGCCTACCTCCCATACAACGCGAAAATTGAAAGCTGCATAACTCAGCTCATAACTAGCCTACAACAATAAAATTTGATATGTATGTGTTTTATACAAACACAAAGATGTTTTCGAAAAATGGACGCCATCCGCTCACGGACACGCCCACCTCCGATACAACCAAAAAATTGAAAACGCAATAAATAAGCCTCTGTTTAACCTACAGAGCTAAAACTTGGCACGTATGTTTTTTATGACAAGACAAAGATGGTTTTGACGTCATCCGCCTACAGACACGCCTACCTCCCATACAACCCAAAAAGTTTAAAACTCAATAAATAAGGTTATGTTTGTCATAGAGAAATTAAATTTGGTATGCATGTATTTTATACCAAAACTAAGGTGTGTTCAAAAATTGGAAGTAATCCATCCATGAATCCGCCCATCTCCCATAGCGAAAGCACAATAAAGGCATTAACTGTGAGCTACTGGAATAAAACTTGGTATGTGTAAATTTTTCATCAACATTTAAATGCATATTAAATATAGGCTTCATCTGCCTTTGGAGACGCCCATTTACAATAAAAAGTTTTTGCTTTTGAAAAGTGGGTTTAGGGTATTTCATAGTCGGCCTAGACCTTTAGACTTTCTTTACTTGTTCTTTGTAAAATTAGTTTAACTGAGCAAAATTTGAACAAAATCAGTTCAAAAGTAAAATAAAAGAACACTTACTTATTTTCTTAATTCACATCGTAAGAAATCAACTTTCTTGTTTTTATATTTATCTCGTTAATTCAACAATAATGCTAACTCTAAAAATATATGTTTTAACAATGGAACTCATTAAAATTGCAAAACTATTCTAAAGTATTCGCTACTACAACAAGATGAACCACTTCATAAAAATACAACTCTTCATATTCATTAATGTTAATGAGGTAGAAGAAAAGAGTGCAAAATATGAAATGCAGATACGTTTTAGATGAACTCAAAGACAGATATAATGAGAAGGCAGAGGAGACAGAGAAAAAAAAATGCATATGAATGCAAAACCACTTCTCCGTTGCTTATAGTTGGAATCATTGTCGTACACACACACACACACACACACACACACACACATACACAGTACATATCAGGGATGATATTTTGAGTGGAATAGTACTTTTTTGAGTACTATTGACTCTACAAAAGTACCGGAGTACCTTCTTGCCGAAAAAAGTACTCTGGTATGTCAAAGAATTTGGCTTGAAATTTTGTCAAAAGTAAAAAAATCATTTTTGAAAATGAAGTAATAAACTTGTTGCCAAAATTCTCGCCCAGTCACGTATTATTTTCCGTTGATTTTAGAAATGTTCCCAGAACAAGAACTTTTAAAACAAAAAGTCAAAAGTTTTCATTAAAATTCGCAATATCTTTGGTCAGGCGGCATGGATTTGAAATTTTTTGGACCAGATAGTAAGATTTTCTTCACTACTACTCCAATTTCCAACCATTTGTTTATTTGTAACTGCTGCACCAGCTATTATTTTTACAAAAAACATGGTTTTTGGATGTTTTTCAAAATGGTTAAGCTCGCTGGCGGCTATCGTTATAGCTAAAAAAAAAAATGTTGTGAATTCGTCTTAGAATCGATCAAGGTTAATTTTAAGTTGGTGGCAATGACAACTTTTTTTTGGCTCCATAGAGGCCGAGGCAATCTAATATACATATTTAACGGGTTCTGAAAGAAATCCTGATTATTTATTATTCCTTTATGTGATAAATATAATAAAATTTAAAAAAGTATTGGTTTTAATTTATGTATTTATTCACATATCATTACTTAATAAAAAGTACCCTTAACAATAAAAAAGTACTATTTGCCTTTGTAAAAAGTACTCTCGAAAATGATCCGATATCATCACTGGTACATATATACTCATACAAACACTATTTCAATACCCTTAACCAACGCCTACTATTTACTAGAAACCATTCATCCATTAACTTAACTGGCTGTTGGAAGAAGAAAAAAAAATATATATTCAAGTTTCAGTTGAATATGAAAATGAGTTATCCTTTACTTGGCTTTGGTTAAATAAGCTTTGGTTTTGGTATCCTCCATTTTTTTTTTTTTATTTTTTCGCCCACAATGAAGTTTTCTCTACCACTGGTTTTTCTTCTTTAATTTTAATCATGTTTAGTTTGTTCTATTTTTAAAGTTACAACCACTTGGTTTGCATTTTTTTTTTCTCCTGCTACCCTTGCCTTCTTTGCTTTCATCTTTGTCTTATTTGTTTTTTAAGCCAACAGAAGCGCTGCTACGCTGTTGTTTTTGAGGTTATACGCTCATAACTTTTAACTCTTCAGCAAGAAGAACTAAATTGAAGAGCTTATAAAACGTAAATCAGTGCAACAGTGTAAAAAAGAAAAATGAAAAAAAGAATACACAAGCATGAAATGCCCTCTTCAACATTCAAAAAAACCACAAAAATCTCTAACAAATAAGCTAAAGCATAATTTTAACAATTTTTTAAAAAATTTTCTCAAGTTGCTAGAAGACCAGCAAAATGGAACAACAAAAAGCACCACAAGGATACGCAAGTCAACGAAAGAAAATAACAAAACAAATAAAATAAAATATTAAATAAAACAAAATAGCGCGCAATTGTTTAACAAAACAAGTAAAACAATCAAGTAAAACTTTTAGCTGCATACTTTGTGGTACACTGGCTACTTGTTATTACTATATATATGTACAAAGAAGAACTGTACGTATAAACAGGATATGCTTTTGTCGTACATAGCTAGATATAGTTGATAGTTCGGGGTGCATTTAATACGTAAGAAGCCAAAACAAAAACAAGCTTCGGTTTTTCTACGATTGTGTTTTTTTAAGCCGCAGCCAGTGGGGCCATCAAAACACACGGTCTCTTACTGAGCTAGAGACCAGGACCACACGATTTAAGACGCTCATGTCTACAACTTCAATAAAATCTTTAAATGTTCATATATAAAATACACGCGTCGAACTCCGTGCCTTAAATCGCTCGAACTGTTCATATTGGTTATTGCTATGCTTTTTAAAACCTGTTCAGCCTGAACCAGAACCTGTTTTGCTCATACTGTACATAATTCCTGCTCCGCACCAAATATCGCTCAAACTGTTCAGTTTTGCTACTACAGTGCTTTTAATATATGAAAAAATTGTCAGCCTAAAAGTATGCACACAAAATTTCTTCGATATTTAAGAGAGTTTTTTTTTTTATGAGGGCGTTAGAACTTTTTTTAAATAAATAAAAAACACAATAAACTCAATGAAACGTTCATAATTTTGGCTTTAGTAGCTCAAAAATTTCATGTCATTTAATGTTTAAAATAATTTCTGGCATCCTGTCGGTCCAATTTTGCGCCACTTTTACTAGCATACCCGGTCTTATGTCGTCAAAAGTGCGTCGAATGTTGGTTTAAAAATGATAAATCGTTGCTAGTTTATCAGCATAAAGCAGAGATTTGACGCAACCAAACTAAAAATAATCCAAAAGTGTCAAATAAAACGAACGAGGTGGCCAATTCACAGGCCCATTTCTTGATATTAATCGGTCACCAAATGGTTGGCTCAACAAAGTGATGGTTTCTAAATGATTTGTAATGGCATGAGGAATAAAAAACTCACGAATCATTCGCCTATAGCATTCCCCATTCACGGTATTGGATTTAAAGACAAATTAAATTAACCACATTAAACAGTGATTTTTTTCGGGACGCAATGTAGTCCTAAGACTGTCATGAAGATTGTGCTCACTATAAAAACGACAATTCATACATGTTAAGCCAGAAATAAGACTCATCGCTGAAGCTGTTGAGACGATTAAAATGTGGTTCAACTTCCAGTTCATTCTCAACTCATTCACTGAACACACGAGGCAATTGATGGTCTACTGGCTTTAATTATTGCAACAGTTGCATCTTATATGGATGTAGGCCAAGAACATTTCTCAAAATTTGCCAAGTTGTAGGTGGGCAGAGACCGAATCTGTCACACTTGCGTCTACAGCGGCGATAGCTTCTTCTATACAAACGGTACGGGCTCGATTTGAATGAATATCATCGAAAGGAGTAAATCTGGTTATGAAACAATCCATAGTATTGCGTATTATTATCTGCTCAGATGGACGTTTATGCGCACCTTAAACTTGACGAAATGCTCTTTAAGTTTGGCAAACAGAGCGTGAATTTTGGAAAAAATTGTCCATGATTTGGTCTAGTGTAAGCCTTTGCATCCATATCGATATCCATATCGATATATGTTACCACTTCTGAGACCATCAGTTCGGATGACCTTCTCCACTAGTAAATTAAAAAAGGTCACACGACAAAGAATCGCCTTTGACTTTTTCCATTCTTGTTTTCACTGCGCTGGTGGTGTATTTGCAGGAGTACGAAATTCAGAAATGATATTGTAAAGGTATCTCTTTATTGGACTGTTGAAGGCGGCTTTGAAATTGAAGAAAAGATGGTGCGTGTCGATTTTCGAGTCTTTTTCAAGATTTGACGGAGCGTAAATATTTGATGGATGATGGACTTTCCAGATCCGAAGCCACACTGATAAACTCCAATCAGTTAGTTGACGATGGGTTTTCAGTCTTTCGAATAAAACGCTCCGAAAAATCTTGGTGAGATCACATTACTAGTGGATTAGACAGTGCACAAACAGAAAAAAAACAAATTGTCCATTTCAGATTCTTATGATCAATTGTATTGTGTGTGTGTTATTAAATGTTTGCACACAATTAACCGAGAAATGGACCTATATGTTTTATGCCGACTCCGAACGGCTAAAGTTGATGTTTTCAAGCTGCTTTACATGGCATTATTTTCTCTCTGAGGCTTGCCATTATCTGCAGACAGGTGGTGACCGATCAGAAAATTTTTTTATTGTAAAAACTTTTCGCCGCGACTGGGGATCGAACTCGGGCTCCGAGCATGCTAAGCCACACACTTAACCTGCATGCCACGGTCACCACGCAGTGCACACTGAGGTTAAAATCACCTGGAATCTTCCTATTGGCTTCCTATTGGAAGAGTGCGTAGAAGCTCGTGAATGCATTTAAACAGAGCTTCGCCTCCGTTCTTAAATAGCTCAGCTGGTAAGCCATTGGCTAGTGTGGCTTTGTTGTTTTTAAGCCGAGCTTAAGCTGATAAGGTGGTGATCAGAAACCGACCAGAAAGATCGGTCACCACCTCTCTGCAGACAATGGCAACCTCAGAGAGTAAATAATGCCATGTAAAGCTTCTTGAGAACATGAACTTTAGCCGTTCGGAGTCGGCATAAAACATGTAGGTCCAGTTCTCGGTCAATTATGTGCAAACATTTAATAACACACAACATAATTGATCATAAGAAGCTCGGGCAAAGTCCTTTCAAGGGCTGAAATGGCCAATTTGTTTTTTTTAAAGCTGATAAGGCCTCTTTATAGTCGGACAGCGGAACTTTAACGTTGTCATCTAAAATTGGGATGACATATTTCCGGGATATCATCTCTATTTGCGGGATTGTTGTCAGCGTCGCCATTTAGAAGACTAAAGAAATGTTCCCTCCATAACATCAGTGTACTCTGGATATCTGTTACTAGATTCCAATTTTCATCCTTGCAGGAAGAGGGTGTGGTCTTAAAGCCGTCTTTAGCCAGGCGTCTTAACTTTTCGAAAAATTTTCGAATCTCATTTCTGTCGCCATGCCTCTGAATTTCCTCTCACTCACGCATTTCCACCTCTCGTTTTTTTTCACCTGAACAGGCGTCTCTCTTCCCCCCTCTTCTCTCGGTATCGCTCTTTAGCAGTACGCGTTACAACCGGCTGCAGAGTGGCTTTGTATCAGGGATGGAATAGAACCTTTTCTGATTGTGCCAAATCAGAGAGAAAAATAGTGCTTTTAAAAAAAAATACTGCCGAGTTTTAACATATCGCGCTCATTTCGTAAAAAACCGTCAAAACTCAAATTTAACATATTTTGGGAAATTATACAGAAAAACACTAGAGAGATGTAACGGTTTTGCGGACACCTTTAACTCCCTTTCTCTATGAAAGGCAAATTTAAAAGAAATGTCTGGATACAAATTTCAAATTAGACAATTTGTAATTGTAAAAGTAATGACAAAATGATATTCGTTTCACCAGAGACTACATGTTGTGGAGAAAAATATGGAATCATGTTTAATACTTCATTATTGAAATCAATTCTTTTTCTGAAGTCTGTACAAAAAGTAATATAAAATTTTAGTGCAACTTTCTGGAACTCAACAATATCACATTGTGTCAATATTTCGACTGTAGTTCCACAATAAACATTCTCCACAAGAATATGATTATTTAAATTCAACGAACTTAAAGAACATAAATCAATATTTTTTTTGTGAATAAAATTTCGGCAAATTTGTCTAAATAAGTATTTACATCTAGAACTAAGTATGAGAATTCTGGCGTCTAACTGCATTTCAATGTTCACATCGTTTATAATTTTTAAAATATAGGATAAAACAAGTAAAGAAAGTCTAAAGTCGGTCTAGGCCGACTATGAAATACCCTAAACCTAATATATTAAATGGTGATGAAAAATTTACACATACCAAGTTTTATTCCTGTAGCTCACAGTTAATGCCTTTATTGTGCTTTCGCTATGGGAGGTGGGCGTGTCCGTGAACGGATAACGTCCATTTTTCGAAGACATCTTTGTGTTTGTATATAACACATACATATCAAATTTTATTGTTGTAGGCTAAATATGAGCTGAGTTATGCAGTTTTCAATTTTCGCGTTGTATGGAAGGTAGGCGTGTCCGTTGGCGGATGATGTCCATTTTTCAAAACCTTCTTTGTTTTGTTATAAAAAATATATGTGCCAAATTTTAGCTCTGTAGGTTAAACAGAGGCTTGTTTATTGAGTTTTAAATTTTTGGGTTGTGTGGGAGGTGGGCGTGTCCGTGAGTGGATGACACCCATTTTTCAAATACATCTTTGTGTTGATACAAAACACATACATACCAAATTTTATTGTTGTAGTTTAATTATGAGCTGAGTTATGCAGTTTTCAATTTTTGCGTTGTATTGGAGGTAGGCGTGTCCGTGGGCGGATTCCAAAAATATTCAATAGTGCAGATCCTTGGGTTCATGTGACTATGTGTACCAAGTTTCATTCAATTATCTTAACTCCTTCTTCTTATCCTGTGTATACGGACAACACACAGACGGACAGACGGACGGACGGACGGACGGACGGACGGACGGACGGACGGACGGACATGGATAGCTCGACTCACGTGGTGACGCTGATCAAGAATATATATACTTTTCTATACCGGACTCGCTTCGTTCTATGCGTTACAAACGTTTGCACAAAGTTAATATACCCTGACCTTTCAGGTTTAGGGTATAAAAAAGATATATATTTTTATCAACCTCTGGGCCTCTGAGATTTTTACTTATGGAAAAAATATTTTCGTCATCATAGTGTGCTTCAAAATCTGTTAGTCCAAAATAATAGTCAAGCGCAGTCCAGGGTACAGTAGGGTACAATGCTATGATAATGCTGCCCTTATATCAAATCACATATCTGGCGTTCAACAAAGAATAATAGAAAAAAATAATAGGGCAACATTTGTAAATTGTGATAACCACACATTTAATTTAAGGAGTTACTACAGCTAACCAAGATTCAAGCTTTGTAACATGTTTTGGAATAATTGATAACATACGTCTCTTTTTCTCACGTTCAATATTACGATGGAAATTGTTAAAAATGCTATAAAAAATCTGTTAAAGAATCTGTAACACGGAGCGCCAGAGCGCAAAAGTTAGCGTTATTGTCGAGGGACTGGAAGAATGCGTAGAACTATAAGCAAAATTAGCAGATGAAAATACTGCCACAAGTCGTACCCCAGAAATGGTGCAATCTTTACCTTAAACCGAATTTAAATATCATAACTTTAGTCCATTTCTGGCATGAACTCTAAGATAATTGACCGTGTGCAGCTCTGATTACAAGGTCCTAAAATTAAGTTTAAAGAAGCGTTTCATGATCTCAAATTATTGGCAACTGAACTTGCAGAAATTCGTAACGAGATATGTGAAAAAGTTATCGAAAAGGCTAAAAATCTTTGTAAGAAATGGGGAATCGATAGAACAATCCGTATAAAATGTAGCCGACAAATGCGCGGAGAACTGTCTCGAGATATGGCCTTTCCGCAGGAAGCGAAAAATCTGGTATTATGAAAAGCGTTCTTGATCGTCTGCACCAGGAAATAAGTTCACAATTTATACGACAAGGGACCTTAATTCCACATTTTGGTATTTACTGGACGTTGAAAATTTATTAAGTAAGGATAATCCGTATAACTATTTTGAAAAGAATTGTAAAAATTTGGGTGAGTTTTATAAAACAGATTTAAAAGAAACAGAATTTCGATTAAAAGAAAAAGATGTTTTTCCAAACCTGAGAGTACCACTTCAAATACTTATTACTATTTCAGTATCAAGTATCAATCAGTGTAAAATTTAATAAAATATGTAAAGTACAGTACAATGTCGAATTTTAGCGTCTTCCCTCAAATGCATCTCCTGACCGTATTTTTGCACGCATTTCTTTCGGCGGTAGCTTATATTCTCCACTAAAAATGAAAATAGTTTTCGATTTTTTATGAATTATGATAGCGCAAAAACTACTCATCCAAAAGTAAAAATTTGTTGAACAAACATGAAAAAAATTAGAAATTTTATTCGGCTTAGCGTGATTACTAATATTGAACAAGAACTGTACAAGATACATTTGCGAATATATTTGAAAAAAGTGAGAAAAACTTTAAAAATCTTGTAAATCTTATAAAATCTTTAAAAAGCACGTAAATCCTTAAACTCTGTCCGTTTGCGTGAAATTTCACTCGCAACATTCATTTTTTTGTTGCGTGAAAATTCTGACAAAAATATTTTGTTGTGAAGAAATTGAAAAATTTGAGAAAGTCATGCTTTACTTCTCAAAATAGACCAGCCTTATTCATACAAAAATTCAATATATCTTTAGTTCGTGTTTGTAAGAGTAGAATAGAGTTAAAATATCGAATGTAACATGATCATTTCGATACAATTGATGTCAAAATGAAATAAAGTAAAATTTACTTAATTGAAATAAAAAAATATAAAATTTATTATTTCAATTAGCGAGTAGTTAAGCAAGCAACAGTTATCTTTAACGAACTGTCAAAGTTAGGAATAAAGATTGCTAGCAAAGATGTTATGGATACGATTTTGGGAATTCCACTGATGTTAATGCTCTACATAAAAAATAATTTAAAAGTGAAGTGGCTGAATACTTAGAAAAAATAAGATTAGCATCACAGAACAACCCAAAAGAATCAAAGCTCAGAATTTTTAATATCCTTAGACTTTCATTCTTCATTCGTTAACCAACATTCTGTTCTCTTCATGTCCTTTTATTTCTTCGGCTAATGATATTCCTATTCTGATGTTTGAAACCACCTTTTTTATTAAAACTAATTTAGAAATATATTAAAAAACTTTTAAATGAATTGGTAACATCGCGATGTTATTTGATCTTTGTACTCGTACAACTAACATTTGTCAAAAGTACCCCATCAAAAATGTCAAATGTACACAAATGCACTCGGCCTCTTTTTTTAAATTTTATTGACATTCACTTATATTTTCAAAAACATAAATAGTTTTTACCTTTTGTAAAAGGAACTTTGATTAACTTTTATAATTCGGTCAGGAAGTCCTTACATATCAGTGCCGGAAAATAACAGTTAAGCGCGCAAAAACACAAGAAATTTTCTGTTCTGTTCTGTTTTCTGTTTCTTTCCTTCATGTAATGCAAGAATCGTCGAACTTCATGACGATTACTGAAAAACATGATGCAAAATTTATAAAACAAATTATTGAAAAATAACGGTTGGTTCATACCGAAAACGTCACAGTCAAATGTGCCCCAAAGTCAAGGGTACCCACCCCTGTTTATCCTGCTAGGCTTAACTATAAAAACTTTTTTGCGATTTTCGTGTTAAGAGACCCTAAATCTATAACAAAATATAATGAAATGTCGTGTACAGAACCTTTTTCTGATCTTGAATGTAATTTAATAAGTGTATTTTAATTATTTGTACTAAATATTAAAAAATATATATAATATATCATATTTTTTTTCATTATTTCATTCGGGGCGCCAAAAAATTGTTTTGCCCCGGGCGCCAGTTATGCTCGCTACGCCACTGGGATGGTATTATCGAGACGCGTAGATAGAGAGTGTCACACTATATTAAAATATTGCACCAAAAATATTTAAAAAAAAAAATTTTAAAAACGGGATAGGCCAAAAATAACCACTTTTTACCTAGAGTTCAAAAAACTGTGGAAAGCAGCAGCAAACACTCGAGCTTCCAACGAATCAGCATTCGAATCAACGAATCAACGAATCAACACTCGAGCTTCGAATATCAGCATTGTCTGAATGCTGCCTTTGTATCGATTCGCACTCGTCACACACTGCGCTACTAAGCAATCGTTGATTACGAACTCGAGTGGTCTGCTTGCATTTTTGTTTTTATGCGATTGTGGCTGACGACGATTGTTTTTCGAGTTTCAAAAAATGACGAATGGTCTCATGTAGTTCTCTGGTGCGAATCGTGGCTGCGACAAGATAATGGCCCGAGTCTAGTTGACTGCTGGTGTAAGAAACACTACAAGGAAAATATAAGTTAAGAGTTGGCAAAAATTTTTCCAATTTGAATTGAAACCAAAAAACTTAGTAAAAATTAATAATTCTGCATGAAAATCGTTGAACTGTCTGCCTAGTTTAAACTCTAGATCATTTTCACTGCATTATTTCTGTGTTTTACATACAAATTTGGTTTCATCTCTCCGAACATTTTCTGTCCAGTGTGCAAAGCTTACTGCTTAAACAACAGAGTTTCCACAGAGCATAAATAAAAATATTGAAGATGAAAACTTTAGTTTTTTTGTGTCTCCACCCTACACCAACATCCTTTACTTCCTCTCGTCAGTATATCTTGCTGATAAACATAAGTGGTTGAGTTAACATGGAGTGAGTTGAATTTTTCGAGACTAGCGTGGAGAGTGCAAGCTCGAAAATATTCTCGGCTGCCCGATAATGTTGCCAACACCCATCGCTGATTTTGTTTTTTTAATTTTTTGTTTAATTATACCCTAAACCTGAAAGGTCAGGGTATATTAACTTTGTACAAACGTTTGTAACGCATAGAACGAAGCGAGTCCGGTATAGAAAAGTATATATATTCTTGATCAGCGTCAACACGTGAGTCGAGCTATCCATGTCCGTCCGTCCGTCCGTCCGTCTGTGAGTTGTCCGTATACACAGGATAAGAAGAAGGAGTTGAGATAATTGCGTGAAACTTGGTACACATGATCACATGGACCCAAGGATCTGCACTATTGAATATTTTTGGAATCCGCCCACGGACACGCCTACCTTCCATACAACGCAAAAATTTAAATCCGCATAACTCAGCTCATAACTAACCAACAATAATAAAATTTTTTATGTATTTATTTTGTATCAACACATAGACGTTTTTGAAAAATGGGTGTGTCATCCGCCCACGAACACGCCCACCTCCCATACAACCCAAAAATTGAAAACGCAATAAATAAACCTATATTTAACCTACAGAGTTAAAATTTGTCACGTATGTTTTTTATGACAAACCAAATACGATTTTGAAAAATGGATGTCATCCGCCGACGGACACGCCTACCTCCCATACAACCCAGAAAGTTTAAAACTCAATAATTAAGGTTATGTTTGTCATAGAGAGATCAAATTTGGTATGTATGTTTTTTATTCCAAAACTAAGGTGTGTTCAAAAATTGGGAGTTATCCGTCCATGAACACGCCCACCTCCCATAGCGAAATCACAATAAAGGCATTAACTGTGAGCTACAGGAATAAAACTTGGTATGTGTAAATTTTTCATCAATATTTAAATGCATATAAAATATAGGCTTCATCCGCCTATTCATACGGACACATCCATTTTCAATAATATTATTATTTTTTTTTTAAAAGTAGGTTTAGGGTATTTCATAGTCGGCCTAGACCGACTGTAGACTTTCTTTTACTTGTTTTAATTTTAATTCACTTCTTTTTGTCTGCTTCTTTGCTGAATTTTTATAAACGAATAAATCAGCGAAAAATATACACGAGTGCTAGTAATGCCACCTGAGAATTCATTCATTTTTTGCTAGTAAAAAAAAAACAAAACGCAAACAATTATATTTTTATGCATTTCATTTAAAATTTGTGGCTTAAGATTGTTGGTATGCTAATTTATTTTTTAATGGTCGCGATGAAACAAATATTATTTAAAGCAACTTTCAAATTTAAAGCAAATTTCATAGAAATTAGTTATAATAAATTTAATTTAATAAGTTAATTAAAAAATGCCAAATAAAAATTTTAAAATTCTGATTCTTAAATATCAGCCTTCATTTGGACTCTTAAGATAGGTAAAATAACGCATCTTTCGAAAATAGTTCTTTTTATATTAGCTAAAAACCTATTTGAAGGGCTTCTAAACATTGAACTACTAACTAAAATTTCTGAAAATTCCAACAAAAGATATTTTGTATTTTAAGCACTCTTGCACTCAACACTCCAACGATTTCTCTAATGAAAACCACCAACACAAAAAATCACTCCAAATAAAAATTAAAAATCGCCTTAAAAATTTTTCTCAATTTTAAATATTGACTGAAATAATAGATTTCTAAACAAAATATTAGCTCTTGAGAATGATAACATCAAAAATTAATTTCAATTTTTGGCATTTTTCTACATTCACTGCTTTTTAACTCTATATCACTGCATATTTTATAGATATATAAAATAACACATAAATACAAATGTACCCACCTTTCGAAGCTTACACGCATAAATAACATCTAATAAAGTCACTCATGTAAATCGTTCGTAATTTTACGACTTTATAACAAACGATTTACATGCAAATTCAAAACAAATAATATCCTCAATTTTCCGATAAACCAAACATTCCAGATAATGTTTAAAAAAACATTAAATATTGTACGACATACCGAAGGGAAACGGCATGCAAGAATTCGAATTAAGTTGAAGTTGAAGGCAAGACGACTCAAGAAAGTGATTCCAGAAAGATGATGTGTGATAAAAAGAAAATGAGAAAAAAACGCCTACATAAGTTCGATATAATACAGCCACGAGTGCTAAAAAAAAAACGAAATGGTTATGGCAATTGTATGCGTAAGGATGGAAGGATTTACACGCACTCATATTGTAATCCTGACGCAAAACGCGCTAAGTATGGCTCGAAAGGAGGTGCTACAGCCGAGACAAGTCAAGCAAAAATGTATGTTAATCGAGCACAAAAATTTATGTAAAATTTTTTACTGACTTTTTAAATAAAGTAGCGCCAAATAAAGTGGCTCTGCATGCTGTGCCTGATGTTTGGGGTAAAGTTAGCATGAAGACGTGTATGTTTTCTTGGGTGGTGTAGAATGAGAGTAATAGGGGAAAGATGAATATAAGTTAAGATAAGTTAGAGTGGGTTCTGACTTACTTACATCCTGCCAATGTGTGTTTGTAGTGCAATGTTGTTGATGGTATTTTTACTGTCTTCAATCTGATGAGTGTATTTTTCGTATAAACTTTTATGCATCCAGTGTACTGGATAAACTTAAGCTGGTATGGATGGGCGTTACATGTGGAGAAACAAAATTTTTTAATAAAGCGTTTAGGTTTTCATGTTATTTTTATTTGATTGAGATTATTTTATACCCAAAAGCACATAATTAGTGTTGCCGACGTTGCAGAAAAAATATAAAATATTTAAGTTGAACAAAGTTTATTAAAAAGAAGAAAACAAACAAAGAAAAAAACTGGCGTTTAGTAACGTACACTTGGCACAAGTAAAACTTCTTAAAAAGTAAAGAATAAGAGAGATTTTAGTGTAATAGGGAGAGAAAGTATCTGAAAAGAAAATTTTGAATACTGATATTTATGGATAGGAGGACAAAGAGGATAGGTGGGTAACCAAATATTTTTCGAAACTAGAAAACCATAAAACTAGAAGAAATTAAAATAAAAAATGGGGGTTGTTTTGAACTAAATTTTTTTAAAATTTAATATTATGGGTAAAATATGGGCTACTTTTAAAAATATCAACAAAATTTTTCTTACAAAATTCATTCAATTAATATAAATTTATTATAAATTAGCTATTTTAGACCTTAAAATTAATTAATCATTAACAAAATACCATTTCTTAATTAATTTTTTAACATAAATTTTTTTGATTTTTCAAAAATTACCTCATTTTACACTTTAAAATAAATTAAAAAAATTAATTAAATATATTTTCTATATTTTCTGATCAAAAAACTTGGCAGTACTTCGTCAAAACTTACATGAACAAGGAAGTTTACCACATTTTCATTTGTACTGTAAGCTTGGTTTTAGCTTGGATGGCATTGCATGCATTTTGGTAAGCAATTTAAATACAAAAAAATTAAAATCAAAAATAAGTTTTAAAAAACTATGAATCTGCACATAACAAATTTACAATCAAATAAGTGCTTAAGACATCCTATGAACCTCGACTGCGAATACTTGTCTGGCTCAATTTCATTTATTTCTCACTAGCAATTCCCCGAACGAGAGTCTCTCCTACTTTCTCATGATTTACTTCTCGTGATAATCGTTTCATGATGACGGTGATGATGTGACTTTTTCTACTCATCGTATGGCTACAGGAACCTCTTCAATTTCCTCCGACAAAGTCGACGACGACTTTGGTAGAAAAACAAATATTATTTTTGCAAGTTTTTTCCAAAGGAAGAAAAATTTCGGTGGCAATTTTTAAAGAAACACACATATTTATATTTTTTTTTACTTTTTTTTTAATCTTGTCTACTACTATTTGTGGGAGTTTTTCAGCCGTTGGCAATCATGAAACGCGTCATTTGCGGAGGAAGTTTGCGTTTCCCGGAAACAAAAGTTTTGCGAATTGTTTTCGTTATATTGTGGCAGCAAAAATAAGAGCATAAAAAAAACGAAGGCAAACCGCAAGTACAGAGGAAGTAGAAAATCGCACAACTCAGCAGCTGCTGCTGTTGTAAGGATTGCCGCGCAAAGTAGCTTAGCGTGTGTGTTAAATGATGTATGGTGGAGGTGGTGGCAGTTGAAAGTGGGTGGATGTGGGTGGTTGGAGTGTATGTGTTGATGTAGTGCAGTGCATGGAGTATACGTTGCCGCATGCACTGACTGGTGTTTGGTACAACTTCATTAGACAGCCGCTACACTTGCTGCTTGTAAACATGTGCGTGTGTGTGTGTGTGGTTACTGCATGTAGCTTCTTTTAAGTATGAGAATACAGGTTGCGTGTAATGCAACAATCATGTTGTTGTTTTGCCAAATTTTTTTTTCTTCTGATATCCTCTTATGACGGTTGTTTTTTTACATGTCATAAGCGTGCGTGTGATTTTCTTAATTGTATAAATAACTTCCCTTGGTGCGGCATCTTAATCGACGTCGAGTGCCGCCGGCTTGTTAAAAACTTGTAAATAATTCGTGTACGTTTCTTTTTCGCATAACTCAAAATCATCATGTTCGTGAGTGTTGTAGTGAGGAAAGCGGATATTAAGTCATGCTTTCATTCAAACGCATGTTGGAAGAAATGGTTTTTTCATTTGGTTGTTTGTGCGTGTGTGTTTATTTTCCTAATTGAATTAAGCGCAAAAATTTGCATGAGTTTTTATTTATTACAGTTTTTTTTTTTGTTCTTTCTTCTGGCTTTTGCTTAATTCTGCTCTTAATCGAGTTCTTCTGTTCTACATTTTTGACGGGAAATTAAATTCAGACATTTGTGGAAATTAAAGGGAAATGAAATATTTATAAAATATATGCTTTATGGTATTAAAACGTATGTATGTCAAAAGCATTTTTAAGATAAGCATTAACTTAAGAAATGATGTTATTCAATACTATTTTGACGGGTGTAAAATCAGTTTCATTCGCGTTTAGAATTTTAATTTTTATCACGAAAATCTCTGCAAAATGAAATGTGAATGAAATGAAATTGTAGAAAATGCTCTAAGTTATCTATAGGTACTCTTTGCTAATGCAAGAAGAAGCTAAAGTTAAAAACCATTGGACAGATTTTGATGAGAGTCTTACCAATGGTAACCTTAATCTTTCTTACAGCGGCGCAACCAGGAATTTTTTTTGGGGGGGGTTTTATCAAATGTAGAACTTATATATAAAAACAATTTTACGTAATTACAGCGGCTGAGTTGTAGCTGCGGTCATTGTCTGGACATTCTATCCGTACAGAAGGTGAACAGCAGAGGTAGCGGTCGTTTTAAAATAAACTGGCTTCAACGTTGTTTAGGATCTGTTCGGCCAAAATATTTTGCAAGCACCAGTTGTAGGCCGTTTAATGGATTTTTTTGGTTATAAGGCTTGAGCTAAAATATTTTCATTTTTACTCGGGAATAAATTTTCACATTTTCAAATAAATATTTCTTCACTTGTGGGAAATGGAAATATTTGGATATATTTTAATGTCTCTAACAATGATAAGTATTTTTCTCGCACAAAAAATTCTCATTTATAAAGAAAAATTTAAGGAAAATGAAAAATTTTTACTAAATTTTGATAAAAAATTCATTGTGCGTAGTATTTTCTTCAATAAAATGAAATTTTTTTCAAAAATAAAAAAGTCGTAGTCTCTAAAAACGATATATTTTTATATATTTCCCTTTTTCGTGGAAGCTTTTTATCATTTTTAGGGATTTTTTAGAACCACATTTAGAGAAAAGCATTCTCCGGAGCAAACTCTATAACAAATTTCTCTAAATATTATGTATTTTTACTTATTCCGAGAAACTTTTTACTGAGTGCAGTGAAAATTTTTCATCCATACATCACTTCGTTGTAAAAAACCCAATTGGCTGGCACTAGCTTTCAAATTTGTCCTTTAGTGAGCACTAATTATGCTCAATTCCGAAAGTAAAAACCGCTAAATTTCTGACACCTTGGGATGAAAAACAAAGAGTCTGAATTTTAAAAAATCGTTTGGTATTACTTGTCCAATGCGCAAATGCTGACGAAATCGAAATAATATATTTTTAACGATAGGTCTTTCCAACACTTTTCCAAAATCGGTTAATATTTGCGCAATTTTGAGGGATTTTCATGAAACTGATTTTGAAAATCCAATGGAAGATTATGAATAAGGCGTATAATTATAGTATGTTACTGGATGGGCGAACAGAAGAAAAATTAAACTAACATATTTTTACCTAGTAAGCCATTATTCCTTAATATCGGATAATATTTAAAAATTTAGAAAAATTTTATGAAACGGACTTTGGAAAAAACGATGGAAAATTAGAAATTGTAAATTTTTTTCTCCACTTTCGGAAATCAATCGGAATTATTTTTATAATGAATCACATGACTTCACTATTAACTTAATTCTGTAGAGTTTGTGTTATCGATGTTTAAAAAATAACTTTAAAAAAGGACGAAAAATAACAATTTAACGGGAAATTTCTTTTCTTTTTTAGTGGCGAGTGACTCAACCGATTTTCCTCAAATTTAGGCTTTTTTACTATGTCTTACTTTTGAATAAATTTGTTTCCAAATATTTCAAGTTTCCTCCATGCTAGAAGTTGAAAAGATAACTCAAATCAAAGTATTGCCAACAGCCCTTCAAGTGGTCAGAATCAGAATATAACAAAAATTAAACATGTTTAGAAATTTGACTAGACACTGACTTAAAAGTTAGAGGGACTCTTAAAAACAATTTCTATATAATTTTGTTTGGATCGGAGAAATCCCCATGGAGCGATCTTGGTTCTTCTGAACTTTTTAAACTTTTTTCTTCAGAATGCATAGCCAAGATAAGCAAAAAACTAAAGATTTTCATGGTACACTAAAAAATTTTGGAAATTTTTTGTGTTTACAAATTCCATTGAGACCCCAAAAATCCATATTGTGTCATTTTCGGAAAGAGGTAGTTTTAAATACGTGTACAATATGTATTTTTCATGATATTCACATGAATTTAAATATATTGGAAAATTATTGAGCTCTTCTTTCCATTGATATATCGTATGGTGCGGTTTAACCAAAACTAAGTGCCACAATTATATAAAATGTGAGAAATCGATATTCAAAAGCTTCCTTCAGCTCGATTCAAATCGATTCCTTTTAACCAGTTTTTAGTTAAATGTGTGCGCCAGATAGCGCTCCAGCACAAAATTCATGATTATCGAATATTTATATTTTTTAACACTTATAAAAAAGGCATTTTACATAGTACTCAGTTTTGATTAAACAACACCATACGATACACCAAAAGAAAGAAGTGCTCAGTCCTTTTCCAATATTCTTAAATGCATTTGAATATCAAGAAGAATAAATTTTTTATAGGGGTTTAAAAAAATATTTTCTAGTTTTTAAGAGTACTTCTTACTTTTGAGTCGGTGTCCGGCTCACTTTTTTTTCTCCATACAAAATCGATCCGGCTTAATGTGCAGTCTGAAGGAATAAAATATGACTACTTTAGCAGATTATGCATCAACCAGAATCGATTTGAAAAATACATTTGGGGTTTTCACTCATTTAATAAAACGTGTGATTGCTTTTCATGTGACTCAATTTGATTGAATACTATTTTGCTTGGTACTACAATAATTTTGGGGGGGGGGGGGGGGGGGGTTTAAACCCCGAAACCCCCCTTTGGTTGCGCTTATGCTTTCTTAGCAGACAAAGGCTATATTTTATTGGGATATCTTATTTAAATTTAAGTATTGAGAAAAATATTTTCGAAATGTTGGTTCTGGAGTTGAATTAAAAAAAAATTTAATAATTTAGGTGAAGATTTCAATTTTTGAAACACTCACGGAGAGAAAAAAATGGGTTAAAATCAAGCTCAAAGCGTTCGTAAATGAAATTAGCTCAATAGAGCTCAATACAAGCTTTTCACGTACGAAGTTTATGACAGAAATTGGGCTTGAAATTTTTTTTGATAAAAACGTCAATTTGTGCTTAATAAGTGTCATCTTGAGCTTGATCATAAGAAAACATTTTTATTCTTGTTGTTTTTGCTCATCAAAAAAATGAGCAACCGAACGACATAATTCTCAATTGGTTTTTGTTGAGCAATGAAAATATAATTTTGAATTTGCATCTGGTCATAGTTTTTTTTTCTGTTCTTGGTTTATTCACAATCCACAAATGATAAGCATTATAAAAAAATGATCATGTTTTTTTATTATCATTACCAAAATGTCATAAATTGGGCCCAAATGAGCATATTACCTTTTTGACGAACAATCAAAAAATCACATACATTATGCACAAATGAGCATTTTAGTTTTTTTGATAAACGAGCGCATTATGGCTTGATATCAAGAATATTATGGCTAAGCTCAGAATCACTTCCGAAATAAATTGATTTGGGATTGTTATCAGCTCAAATTTCTCTCCCCTGCAAATGCAATATTACTTATAAAAGGTTGGTATACCCGGTGTTATTCGATATTAAACCTACCCTACGACGAAAGCAGGGTCAATTGCCCTAAAGTGACCGGTCTTGTGACAGTTCTTATTTAACCTATCACAGGGCAGGTTCGATATAACTCAGAATGGAATAATAGATTTTGAATGTGTTTTTCTATATTTTTCTTATCCTTACCAATAGCTCAGTGGAAGTGCGCTAGACTGCCACGCGGTGGACGTTGGGTTCGTACCCTGGCTATGTAAGTATCAACAATTTTAATTTAATAATATAAAATCTAATTCTGTTTCATGTAACTGCTTAATCAAAAATAACCTTCAAAATAAGTTTTTAAATAAATTTCGTCATATAAAAAAAATATTTTAAATAAAAAAAAAATTGTTTGTTGTTTTACCGGGGAATGAACCCAGGTCTGTCGAATGCGAAACGTGAATGCTAGCAAACTCGGCTAAACATGAATTTCCAAAACATTGCTTCAATTTCATTAACAACGTGGGCATAAGTGTATCGTCGTCTATAAATAAACTGGCTACTGATTAGGTCCAAAGGTATCTATGAGGTGGCAATTAAAACTTTCCGTTATATTTTTGAACCGGTTCTAATATTGGTCCAAACATATCTGCCTGTCAATTTACTCCTGCCAATGCCAACGCCATGTCAAAGGGACCGGTTGGTTTCATATGTTGGTGTCAGAATTGGGACTGGTCACTATCACTTTGGAACCTATTACGTGATAGGTTTTGAACTAGTTCTTTTGTTCGTAAGGTAGCTGCTCTAAGTAGTTGACTTTGGAAATACGTAAATAAAGCTTTATGCATAATAATTTTAAATAATCGAATTTTATAACAGGTGATACAAATTTTGGTGTTCTAATCTATACTTAAAAGTAATCTTCTTATAATAGTCTATGTCTATTCTATAGTCTATGTCTAGTCTATAGTCTACAGTCTAGTCTATGTTTGCGAATTTAGTCCTTGTGCTTGAGTGAACCTTAGTAATACTGTAAAAAGTTCACTTCCACTTCATCGATACTTTCATCATATCAGAAGATATCAGAAGATATTCTGCATGAAATTTTTAAGTTGTATGGAAATGTTACGTCCCGTTGTCTAAGTCCAACTCACATCTTTACAAGTTTTGATTGGAACCACAATTAATCCCAATATGAATAATATGGCTTTCATAAGTGCCAAGATTTCCAGATTGACCTCTTGGAATAGTATAGAAGTACTCGCGCTCTATTGTCTTGCGTCAAAGATGATGGTAGGTATCATTGTATGGAGATATTTTGCACATCGGACTGTGCAGATAAGCGGAATTATGACAAAAGAAGGCTACTTTGACATTCTAGACTAGTTCGCCAGACTTCGTGGAAAGAAGTACTTAACCGAAGGAAGAGGTCGTTTTTCAACAGGCTAATGACCCAAACCATACCGCCAAAATTGTAACTTATTGGTTGAATAGGTAATATTTTCAGTTGGTCAGTACAAAGATCGGATTTCACCCCTATCCAAAATTTTTGGGCTATTGTAACAAAATGGTTGTAAAATTACAAAACAGCTCCTAGTCATATGGAACAACTAAGAAGCAGAGCACAGGCCGAGTGGAAAAAACATTCCAAATGCAATATTAAAAAATTTAGTTGAAGGTATGCCGAAACGTATGGAAAGTTTGATAAAAAGCAAGGGAGTGGTCCTTGTCTCTGAAGTTCCATTATTATGAGGACGAAATATTGTAAACAGGTAAAAAAGTATACCGAAAGAATTTGTTGGATTTTTATTTTGTTTTGCTGTACAGCTTTTATGTATAAAGTATTTTATTTTATGAATATTTGATGTACCCGGTCTTTCCCGGTCTGTATAACTTTGTAATTTTTACCTAAAATTCTTTTTTTTGTTATTTAAAATTTTTTTAAACATGCAAAGTGCAGATAAGTAGAACAACAAATATTTATAAAAGCAATGAGGATACCTCATTTCAATTCAAAATATTCTTTATAGCTGTTTGTGGTTTCTCGGGTTGGGCGTGTCTTATAAATTTGCAATTTCAATCTTCATCTAGTCGGAGACAAATTAAGGCATACAGCAGTCAAGTTACCCTCATTAGAGAAAATCACTTGACATTAGGGGTATTCACACTGACTTGGGCAGTTGACTATGGGTAGAGTGAGTACAACTTTTGACAACTACGAGCATCCTTAATTGCCATTGACTACTTTGTAGAATAATTTTGGGTAGTGCTGCATGTTTTTTTTATCTCTTATTTTTTATTTTATTTTAATTTACTTTGTA